>CM077249.1:20071793-20706793 GCA_039654775.1 Spinibarbus caldwelli
TATTTAGTTTCTGAGACTCGCTGGTACTGCCGCACGAGCGCGAGGTCTCTCTTTCCCGCTGCGCGCATACCTCTCTCTCTCTCTCTCTCTCTCTCTCTCTCCCTCTCTCTCTCTCTCTCCGTGTCTGCTCTGTTCAGCGCTCGGATGAGAGGAACAGCGCTTTCAGTTAAAACAGATATTATGTTGCTTCTCTAATTTAACATGCAAGTATAGCCGAAATCACAGCACAGCTATTGTCTTTATCTTATGTATAGCCTATTTGATTTTATCAGACGATGGCTGGATTATAAATCAGGATTTTTGTGCAGATTAACATCTTGGAAGGGAGAGCTGGTTATTTAGTCCTATGGGTCGCGTTCCAGTCACTATTTTATATTCATTCCATTGTCTGACAACAGAAACAGTAAAATATATCAATGAAAACAGTTTTATTGAGAATTTAGCTGCATAAAAATACAGTATGTGGGCACAGAGAGGCAAACAAATGTAATAATAAATAATAAATGTACATTTTGCATGTTCAGAAGAAGTAAGATGCCCTGTCTTGGAAAAAGTGTAAACAGGTTTGTGTAAGTAAATTGCTCAGTGCAAAGAAAGAGAAGTAATAGGGACCTGGTATTTCTTTTTTCATGTGTCTAATAGACATGACCAAGTTCTTTGAAAAACATCTATGATCTTTGAAAAATGTCTAGTCTTCAGGCTCTGTTAACTATGGTTTCACTAATAATAAACATATATTGCATAAAGAATCCATATTTGTCATTGCCCATGTTGATTAGAATATTTAAAACATGAAAAGTATTAATTTATGGTACATTTAGAACAGATAAATATGTGCGATTAAATTGTGATTAATCACGAGTTAACTCATGACAATCATGCGATTAATTGCGATTAAATATTTTAATCGATTGACAGCCCTAGTAATTAATTAAAATTATTACACAATAAATTGGTAACACTTTAAAATAAAGTTTCATTAGTTAACATTAGTTGACTACATTAGTTAACATGATCTAATAATCAACAATACTTCTACAGCATTTATTAATCTTAATGTTAATTTCAGCATTTACTAATGCATTATTAAAATCACAAGTTGTGTTTGTTTACATTAGTTAATGCACTGTGAATTAATATGAACTAACAATGAACGACTGTATTTTCATTAACTAACATTAACAAAGATTAATAGTGTAATAAATGTAATGTAAATGTAAATGTATTGTTCATTCATGTTAGGTAATACATTATAACACCTTACTGTAAAAACGTTACCAATTAATTTATATAAATAGATATATTTGGCACACAAAATGAGATGACAGACAGAGAAACTGTCTTAATCACCATTTAATTAGCTATATGAAAAAATAACTGAATGACACATTCTGCCAAACATCTCATTTTGTAAGTCATATGGATAAGAAACAAAATAAAGGTAAGTGATAAGACACTGTATTTTTTGGTTAAACTATTTTATTCACAACATATAGTAAGATATCTCTGCCTTAACCGCTGTAGCGCTGTGTCTCTTCTTCTCTTGAACTGCATCAGAATTACAGTCTTGCACTAGAGCGCCACACTGGTCCAACCGCAGTATTGCAGGCTCTTACATTAGGTCATATGGGATCAGACGACTACTCGACAACAGAAATATTTGTCGACAATTTTTTATTGTCGACGTTGTCGATGATGTCAACTAATCGTTTCAGCCCTACTTGGAGGGCGACTCAGAGACCCCATGCGGGCTATCAGGTGCCTGCGGGCATCACGTTGGTGACACTGCATATGGATTACTGTTATACTCATTCCTTTTCAGATCTTGATCCTTTCTTTCTTTGTAAGGAAACACAGCAGCTTTGAGGTTTTTCAAAACGTCTTATTTTGTATTCCACCCAAGAACAAAAGCATTTCTGTTGAGCTCAGACTTTTCATTTTTGGGTGAATTATTCCTTTAATATAAACACTGTCAGAGAGTTCCAGTGTCTCTCCATGGCCTCCTCCAGTTTAATGCTCCATCTGTCCTGTTTCAGTGACTTTAACTCTCGAAGCCACACTGGTTGTCCTCCCTAGTGCTTACCCAGCAGAGATCCCCTCATCCTCACCTCACCTCGTTGGTTTTCGTCCCAGTTCCATCTCTTTTTTTTTTTCAACACAGTCCTTATCAAATATGGATTTTTAGGGTGAATTACACACTTTCTCACTGGATGTTAAATATTTTAAAGGCATCTTTTCTAGAAAGTATTAAAAACAGTTCCGCTTTCTAAATTAAGGTTTCTCGTGTCTGCACTCTTCGTTTAATTAAAATGCTGATAAGCCGTCGCTGTACAACGCAAATGAGAAATGAGGGTTTGATTATTGATGTCTGCTTCACTCCATCTGCTGCGAAAAAAGAGCCCTGCCCCCCACCTCCACAGAGTCACTGTCATGTGAGATCTCACAGAATAAGTCACAAGCACCGTTCGTGTGCGGTGAGAGAAAGAGGTCTATAATTACCAATGAGAGAAATTAGGTGTCTGGGAGAGTGGAGCATCACATTCTGCCCTTTTATAAGAGAGAGAAATTGGGTGTAATTATGGAGATGTTAGCACTAAAAACTTATGCCGCACGTTATCAACAACACTGCTGTGATGACGGCAGGGAATGTGTCTATGAGAGCGTGTGAAAACCCGTCAAGAATGATGCAAACGATCTGACGCCGACCTGACAGTTCCTAGATGAGATGTTGGCATGAAACCCGTGCCTGGAATTTTAACACCTTGTAGTAACACTGTCTGAAACCAACTTTTTTGAGTCCCGTTTCAATTTCATAACTTTGTTCTTTGTCTTCCTGCATGGAAAAAGTGATGTGAACTTCATTTTGAAGCTTTAATATTTTTTTGTACCGTGCTGTGCTTTGTAAGATGATGTGTACTTTTCCTCTGTAGTCTGTACCTGCTTATGTAATAATCTGTAATAATTTTTAAAGGCTTTTTTTGAGATTCAGAATATAAGGACTGTAATATGATGACTACAGAATGCGTCATAGCAAAAACAAAACAAAAAAATGAAATATAAATGCAATTTGAGCGACTTACCATGTTAGAACGATAATAGTTTCATTCTAATGTTGCACAAGTATTAAACTCAGAACAGAGAAACTAACTTTTTTTTTTTGGCTTAAAACTTTGTATTTAGTTTCTGCTAAATTGCTGTTCTTTCTCCTTTAGCTCAGTATGAGTTTCCAAACCTCATTTGTCAAGTTAATGTGGCAGAGCTGTTTTCATCCTAGAATTTGGATTTCTAGAATTTCTTTAATTGCATAAACTACCATTCAAAGGTTCAGTCAGTGCAAATTTTTTAATGTTTTTGAAACAAGTCTCTTATGCTCGTTAAAGCTGCATTTACAGTATTTGATCAAAAATGCTGAAAAAGCAGTAGTATTGTGAAATACTTTTTTCCATTTTAATATATTTTATTGCTGTAATTCGAATTTTCAGCAGCACCACACGATTCTTCTGAAATAAATCTGATAATATGGTGCTCAAGAAATGTTATTTTTATTATATGCCACAAACACTTGTGCTGCTTTGTATTTTTGTTGAAACTGTGATAATAAAAGTATTAATTTATATATTAAAAAAATACTAACCCCAAGCTTTTGAATTTTATGCATGTATATATACATCTCAATGAAATAATATTTCCAGTTAACAGCTGGAAAAATCATGGAAATTCCCCCCAGTATATGTGGGAACCCTATATAGGGCTTTGCGTTGAACGATGCGATTGTGCTTTCCAAACTCATGAAGCAGTGAACTAAGACAGCTGTGTTAATGAATGTCATTTGACTAGTTGTGTTTTTGGGTCAGTGTGGGTGTGTAGGTTCATTACACAAGATTCCATGCCGAGCTGTGATATTTCGGTGGCCTCACACTCTTCTTTCTGCCTCCTGCAGTGATGGACTGTCTCTTCGTGGCAGTGTGGAGCTGAAGATGATGAGGGACGTGGCTTTCAGCATCGTCTTCCAGCTCCAGTATGTTTTCTCTTGTCCACTAGCTGGAGATGGGCAGGTGAGTCATATGCCAATGATGCACCTCTCAACATTCTTTCTCAATTTCACTCAGATGAATATAATATGGGGAGTGAAAATCTTGTTTAGTGGTACTTTCACTATCTTTTTTTTTTTTTTTTCAAGCTAGACATTTTAGGAATTTTGCTTATGAAACAGTTCCAAAAATTATTTGGGAGGACCAGACTGTTTACTTGTGTTTACCTGCAGTCTGCAGGCATAGAATCACTAGCAGCTGTTGAAATGTGTGGGAGGAAGTTTCCCTGGATTGATCAGCCTACTCTGAAATATAGCATATTGTTTTTTTTGAAACCCCTGGCCCCGACCTTGGTATGTCTGAAAATTTCAGCCGGGATCTTTGGGATGATATTGCATTAGTCGAGCACACCAAAATAAGAGTTTTATTTCCTGACCTGCCTCAGAGAAATTGCACTAATGAGTCCTGAGACCCTTGTATATTATACATTATGAACACATTCATCATCATTTCCATCATCATACACATGCTCTTCATAGTATTAAATGGAAATTAAATCAATCTTTTCACACTGTTTATATGATAAGAAGAGGTCAGGAAGTGTGTTGTGATTGGTCGGTTTTTGTTGCTTCTTTAATTGTGTACTTGAGTGCAAAGATGATTGTGATTTTGCCAAGTAGGATGTGGACATTTTTGTAATATTAAAACATACTATATATACGGTATATACACACTACTGTTCTAAAATATGGAGTCTGTAAGATTTTTACAAATGTTTTTGAAACAAAAATACTGTACAAACAGTAATAATGTGAACTATTATTACAATTAAAAATACAGTTTTTTATTGTATGTTTTAAAATATAATTTATTCCTGTGATGGTGAAGCTGAATATTTAGCAGCCATTAATTCAGTCTTCAGTGTCACATGATCCTTCAGAAATCATTATGCTGATTTTGTGTGCAAGAAGCATATTATTTTTAATTTTGATAACAGCTGTGCTGCTTCATTTTTTTGAATATTTTCAAGATTTTTGATTAATAGAAGGTTCAAACGAACATACAGTAATGAAAATCTTTTTTGTAACACTATAAACGGTTTTACTGTTACCTTTGATAAGTTTAATGTATCCTTGCTAAATAAAAGTTTCTATGTGTGTGTGTGTGTGTATGTGTGTGTGTGTGTATATATATATATATATATATATATGTATATGTATGTGTGTGTGTGTGTGTGTATATATATATATATATATATATATATATATATATATATATACATACATACATACCTTATATATATATATATATATATATATATATATATATATATATATATATATATATATATATATATATATATCTTACTGAACCCAAACATTTGAATGGTAGTGAATATAAATACATACATCACTATATTGAACTTGTCATGATGTGTGATTTCCAAATAGTGGTCTTAAACTATATAAAATTTGCAGTTAGTGACTGCCTTGTTGCATCAAAACACTAGATACAGTAGTTGCCATTAGATATAGTAGTTCAGAAAGTTTGAGACCTCCAGTCCAGTGGAGTCCAGTGAACTTCTGCGACAAGACTCAACTACTGTACCCCTGAGTCCGCGGGGATGGAGGAGAGTTTGCCTTTTCTGTTTAGAGCTCTTTCTAATTGAGAATGGATCTGAGAGATAACTCTCTCTGTCACACTCTCACTCTTTCGCTTTCTCCCCTCGCTTATCTCGCTGCTCCTCTCTCTCTCTCTCTCGAGTATTGCCATGTCTCTCATTGCCTCTCCCTGAGGAAATTAAACAGCCATCCTTGACCAGACAGCCTCAGTAAATAAACATATTGGGGGGGAAAGAGATTGGGGAGGGGGTAGAAAAAAGGGAATCTCAGGTTCCAGGCAGCAAGCACAGAAGCAATCCAATCAGGCTTTATTCATCCGCCGGGGCCCCCGTCCTCTCGTTTCTATGCTCAGGGCTCTGGTTCAATCTTAACACCCTCAGGATTAGCCCCCTCTAATGAAATGACACAAATGTGCGTCTTTAGTCTATCTAGAACGGTCTCAGCACACACACGGTTGTCTGAAATCCCAATACGTCTCCAGGGTGCTTGTTTTTCTCTGCCAGGCAGCACAGAAGGTTTTTAAAAACACTCGTCTCTACAGTTAAGTCATGAGAGATATTCCGCCAATTACACGTGTGGGCGGAATCGCCATAGCGCTCTATGGGACGGACGCTCTTAGTGACCGGCAATATAATTTTCCACCTGCGAGGGTTAAAGTGTCGCCAATTAAAGCCTGTCAGAAAACAAGACGCAGTTCCGTAGGCATGTTAAATGCTAAACGCTCCTTATCTGGACTGAAAATGCTCATTTCTAAAATTCTGGCTTAGTTGGAACTGAGAACTCCTCACCATTTCAGATTGTTCACGAAGATGAAATTTTCAAGTAATTATATGCGAGTGTGAAGCTTTTTTGGAAACCGAGAATTTCTCGAGCTGTCAAGGCTCCTGGTTGAAGAGACAGGCAGAAGTGTTGGACAAGTATCGTCTCACATAATCTGCAGTCTCAAACTGTGCTGAGTTTGAGGTTAAAATAGGAAATTCGAGAGTGTGTGTGTGTGTATAAATTCCTAATGACGTTTGAGATGGCGTGTGTGAGCGAGAGAGGGAAGACAGACAGAGAGAGAGAGGGAGGCAGACAGAGAGGGATGGAGTAATTGCGTTATAGGTGTATTTATAGAGCGTGTTGAAGGAAGGTGTCTGGAAAGTCATAGTGACTAATAAAGGTGGGACGAGACTCGACCTCCTGAAGATAGAATGACCTGCCTTGCAGCTGCGTTAAAGAGAAAGATTTTTCTTTACATTTTAACAGCTAATGGGTTGAAAACATAGGCTTTTATCGCCTCTGGTGTGTCCTGGATTGTTTGTAATTATTAGGCGGCTCTCTGGAATATTTAATTCTGATTATTCAGTCGTTACCTGCAGTCATATTTTTGTATAATGACTTTTAATAGTATAATTGACCGTTGTCCCAGGTTAACTGATCGTTTCATATCTCTTGTAAACTATGTGGTCTTTCTTCTCACTTATTGAAATCATTTCATCTCAAATTCATATTTAATGTCCATTTATTTGTTTGGCAAGCAAATGTGTAGCAAGCAGGATAGTGTATTGTCTTGTGTCATTGTCCTAATCATTATCATTTGGAACCAGATTTACTAACAGCTTGTGCCAGCGCAAACCGTCTTTTGGCGTTAAAATGGTACTGTCAGGATTTACTAAAGATGTGCAGTGAAGAATTGGCACTGCAAAGGCGCGGACACAGTTATTTTTGCGCCTGACCTTATTAAATATCCATTTGTAGGAATTTCAGATGCAAAATTTATGGGAGGAGAGTATTAAAATGTATCACTCAACGTGAATTACTAACGTTTGCGCTCATCAAATTACTGGTATTTGCACCATTATTTAACACCCAAAAAAAGCATGTCTTAAAGCAGGCACTAATTTGCACTGCTCTTGGTAGATTGCTCTGGACATTATGGAAATGATCTGGCTGCATCTGTGTTCTTTAATGTGTGTATTGTCAGTAAAGCATACGCAGAATTTCCCCCCCCCATCGGTGCTTTTATGGAATTGCGCTCTAACACTAATTTGCCCTGTTTAGTAAATCTGGCCTTTGGTCTTTAATAATAAAATGCTAACACTGTCATTATCATCATTTTTATTAATGATAATTTATATAATTTTTATGTATTATACTTTCTGATACCACACTGAAAAAAAAAAAAAGATGACATTTAATTTAAAGCTAGAAATAAAGTCTCAGAATTTTGGAAAAAAATAGGTTAACTATGACAAAAAAAAATCTATGGACAGAAACGACAGAAGTGCATACCAAATACAGAAATTTTAAACTGTTAATCTATAAAATAAGTCAAAAATGCAGTCTCAGACTCATTAATATATATTTATGATTTATGTATATATTGTGTATCTAAAAACTTCATAATATATAAATATGAATTATTTATAGACACCATATTATTTAGGTAGCATGAAAGTTAGATTAGTTTAAAGCTTCTAAATAATTATTTAAATATTTCTAATTAATTTACATATGTCCTCAATTTAATGATTATGTTTGTTGATGATAACCATAAAACCACCATTAAAATTTATAATGCTCTCTCTATTTCCTCTGTGATCTACAGGTGTGCTACTTTTCTGCATGGGTGCACTGTGATTCCCTATTAATCAGTTTATAATGGATCATGATGGCCTTAATGCGGTTTATTTTTTCCTTTCTCCTGGAGTCGTAAGACATAACAGATCCTGCGTTTACTGTTTTACCAGTAGGTGGAGATGTGTAACTCATAAACAGGTTTAGAAAGAGAGCTGAGTGTACACAGTGTTGCAGTCATACTGTGTTGACCACTATTTACTGCACCTCATCTCTGTCCAATTGCTCTCGTAATATGGTCTGATAGATTTGCTGAATGGAGCAACAAAGTCGGCGACTAATTAACAAATCGACCACAAAACAGACTGCAGTACCTCACTTTCAAAGGACGTTTCCTAGAGCTCCAAAACTCTGTCTGACAGGCTCAGACTTCTTAAGTTTGAAGGATTCTGAAGTGACTGTTTCATGCTTGTGTTTTGGTTCGTTTCTCTTTCCTTCATAGGGTTCGGTGGACCGGTACTCACGTCCTTATCAATATGCTCATTAGGGCTGGTCCGAATACCATTTTTTTTGAGCTTCGAAGCTTCGGTAGTGATCAACACCGAATATTCGAAGCTTCGGAGGAAGGGGGCTGAACATATTCTTCTCTCTAATAAAGGCAGGAATCTCTGTGCGTCTGTCTGTGTGTTTGCATTTTTATGATGTCGAGAACTGTTCATCCAATCGACTTCACGCGTGGCGGCAGGGGCGCAACTGCACATTTGTCGAGGGGTATGCAAGAACAGTGCCGGCGCCCCCCTGTATTCTAGTAGCCTCTAAAACTAACTTGCGCAGAAAACTTTCTGCAAGTCAATGACCAAAAGCCCATTACTAGCTTGTGCATGGAAGGATACAGACTCATCAGGAGTGAAAAAATGATAAAGGTTTGAACCCCCTTCCCTCTTTTTAATACCATAGGGTAAAAAGTAAAAACAAGGGAAAAAAAAAAAGAGAAGAAAAGTGTGTCACATAACATCCCCTTTAACTCCTGATGGTAGACCCCAGACAGTAGAACACATTTTTTTAATTCTTTTTTTTTTTTCAAACATGTAATATTGCTCACTTGTTATATAATATAATATTATTTATTTGCCTAAAAGTTATTCATATTCTTGCACATTTTTATATAGTAAAATTTTATTTTAAATAACATCTGCATTTTTTTCTTTCATTTTTACTTAAAGAGATAATTCATGGAAAAATTGCCATGCTAAGTGGAAGATTTCTGCCAAGATTTCACCTGGCAGAAAAACAAATACTATTAAAATGAATGTTATGATTCCCACTATGGCCACTAAATGGATCATTTATTGTCTCCTTTACCATTTCCACTCTGTAATATAGTTCTTTTCACATGTTTTGCTAATGTATTTATATTTAGACATTATAAAATCACTATTATAACATTTTAAAAATCTCTTTTTTTGTCAAAGTTCAGCATTGTTTTGTATTGAAGTATGAAGTAGCATAAAACGAGCGATAGAGATACTCAGAAATAAACTGATATTAATCACTGGACTGAATACAATTAATTTGTACTTAATTGTAACTGAGATAGTTGTGAATTACATTAAGTAATACAGAGTGAATGACAATTTTTGTATTATTTTTTGTATTACCTAGGCTCCAGGTATTTTAATTAAAGGGCTCACTATAGCTTTATTGCTCAGTAAGCTTGGGTCTGGGTCTTAACACCCCCAAAATCTTGTTCTCCATCATTGCATAGACCCACTCATGGATGAGACATGCAGATAACCATAGTCAACCTTCACTGAATTTTATATAATCAATGAACTCTGAAAAAGTTATCAGTCATTCTATTCTAACTATTCTAACATTCTATTAGTTGTCAAAATTAATTCATTGCAGCACTTTTGTCATACCTAAATGGAGCTCTGTACAAAGGAAAATAATGTAAGAATGTAAAATGAGTTATTTTATGGTTTTATTTTCTTTTCATTTTCGTACTTTACAAGTTACCGAAAAAATTAGTGCATATTTTCTAGTACATTTAACTGCACTATGCTCACATTTGGCCTACTTGTGCAGTAAATGTAACAAAAAAAAAAAAAAAAATTACGTAGCCTATCATCTTGCGCCCTATTGTGATTTCGAATTGCAGAATATTTCAGTAGGCTGCATGCATTTGAGAGACGCACATACAGCTTTGCAGCTTTAATCGCCATTTTGGTAATTTCGTGACTTAACTGATGATGTATGCTCGCAGTTTCTAGTGCGTTTTTTTATGATGAAGTGATAGAGCGTGCGCCTCATATTCGCATACAGTTGAAGAGTGTGCGTCGTGAGCACAGTAAAACGGCTGACAGGACAGGAAAGTTTGTTTTACTGACATATAACAATATCCCATCAGACCGCAGTTCCCTGTTGTTCTATGGAAGCTCATTTGGCACCTGTAGCCTACCTTTTCCGCGCTTGTTTGACTCGCGCGCCGAGGGCAAGCTGAAGTGCACGTCTGAAAAGTCTCCCGTTTTTTGTGGTCACAAAGAGATACGGCCGTTCCGCGTCTTGATAAGTTTTTAATCAATACATGTTTTAACTCATTAAAATGCTAAAAACTGTTAAATAAAAATGTTCCATTAATTATTTTTAATAACTAAGCTTTTGATTATTTATTACGTTTTATTACTATAGAAGATTTTTACAGAATGATTTTGGCAAATTGGCCCCCTATGTGTGGCGTCCCTATGCACTGCATATACTGCATACCCCTTATTTGCGCCACTGCATGGCGGGTGTGTTGCTGCAGACCCAAGGGAGTGCAGTGTCGCATTTTGGTGCAAAATGGACACACGACACATTTAGAATTAATAAACCTTTAATAAACTACGGAACAGCGCGAGCCGGAAGTCAATCGTAATCGGGTCATTGTTGCATCGTCACAAAAATGTATAATTTGCACATCTTTTCAAGGCGTTTTAAGACATTCAGTACTCGCGCGCTCCAAATGCCGGTTTCTGTGTGCTCGGAGTCACATCCAAAGCACACGCGTATAAAGCTGGCTCGCAAGTATCATATTGAGTTATTTTTCGTAGTTTGTTGAGCATAAGAGCCAAATACACACAAAATGAAGTCAACATGGCTGTCCTGGCGAGTATCATCGCACATTCGGTTTTGTCTTGAGTGGCCTTAATGTAAACAGTTGAGAAAGAAAACGCATGCATCGCAGTGAGCAGAGGGTCCGTTCACATGTCGCGTCTTTTGCGCTTAAGTTCGTTATTTCAAATGTAGATGTGTGGCAAGCGCGCTCATATTAGAAGATTTTTCATGAAATATATGCATGCTGTAGGTCAGCACGGACGTCTTTCATTGGCAAACGGTCTGTTGTTGGTGCAGATGTTCAGCCAGGTGGACAAGTTGAGAACCGTTTCGCGGGGGATGCCAGGTGTTCGGGGAAAAAAAAAAAAAAAAGGATATTCGAATCGCAAAATTGAAAGTCGAATGCCAACCCACTGAACGAATATTCGAATAATCGAATATTCTGGTCCAGCCCTAATGCTCATGGAGAAAGTAAAAGAGAATAAAAGAGCTGAAGGAAAAAACTAGAGGGATGAAGTGAGAAAGGCTCTTTGGCAAGTAGAAAAGGAAAGTTGGAATGTGTATGTGAGAGGGATATAAACTCAGGCAGCTCTGTGAACCTCTTCCCAGCTGGATAGGGAGACTGAGGGCCGAAATCACAGTAGCGCATTGATATTTCAAAACCCTGAACCTCCCACAGTGCATCTTAACCAGCCACAAAATGTGCTGAAAATGCACTGCGCCTTGAGCATTTAAATTAAGTTATTGTCAATGTTTTCTTTGCAGAAGATACACGGCAGGTTGTGGCATCCTTCACAAACTGGCAATCAAAACCAGCCTGTATGGTGGGGAATTGCATTGTGCAAAATAGCATTTTTTGGCCATGTTTGTATTGTTTTATCGTATTCACATAATTCTTTTACTGAATCAAATGATAAAACAGCATTGACATGTAGCATGTGCAGATAGACAGTGCAATCAGAGGAATCAGTTCATTCTGAGTCAATTCCCACTAAGGAATTTCAGTGTAGTGTACTTTAGTTGAGAGAGAGAGAGAGAGAGGGGGGAAAGATTGAGTATGGGTGAGACTAACAGAGAGAGGGAGAGAGAGAGAAATATGAACTGCTCACTTGGCATGATCTGGTTTGACTCAGCACAACGAGACTTGTAGTACTAAATCTTGAGCACAGAGAATCTCAATCACCCAAACCTCTGACCTAAAAACACCACCTCTATAATCTTTCTTTCTGCATTACTCTGATCAGAATTGTCTGTATATAGCAACCTATATATAAAAAAAAAACCTATACATAAAAGTACTTTCTAAAAATTCTCATCAAGATCAGCTGATTGACACAAGAGGTTAGTAGTTTCATTAAGAGCAGACATGGGCTGGTAATTAATTCAATGAATTAGGCTAATTGAATTTAATTTGTACGTTTCGACATTTGTTCTGAATTTATTTAATTTGTACATGTTTCCACATTTGTTCATTTTAAGTAAATTCTATGTATAAAAGTATAAAAAGTTATACTTTTTTTATGGAACTCAGTCAACCATTTAATTATATTATATTATATTATATTATATTATATTATAAAATTATATTATATTATATTATTACAAACTTAAGTAGGTTTGAAATAAATATATAAGTTAATTAATTCATTTGTTTATTTATTTTTATTTTTAGTTCATTTTATTATATTATAAATATTATAAAATAATTGAATATATTAAATAAGATCCACAAACCTATAAAAAGGACTAAGTAAATAAATCAATTTGATATTTGACAATAATATAACTTAGCATAAAAGGTTTTATGTATTTATTTATTTATATAAAAAAAGACTAAAATAAGTAAATAAATTTGTTATTTGACAATAACATAACTTAGCATAAAGGGTTTTATGCATTTATTTATATAACAAGGACTAAATAAATAAATAAAATAAATTTGGTATTTGACAATAACATAACTTAGCATAACTTAACTTAAAATCTCTAAATATCATTTAAGAGATTATTTGAGTTGGGTTTACCAAAATTGAGTAAAAATCCAACAGTTTATTTTATCTCAAATTTACTTGTTATACTTAAGTATGTTTAAATAAAAATATTAAGCAGTTAACTAACAAATTATATTTTTCACATGTGCTTAAAGCCCTGGCTCTTCCAAACTTTATAATGGCATTGGGCGGGTGGTAGTGTTCAACTGTCCAAAAGAAGTCCAAATAAAGTGCATCCATCCATAATTAAAAATGCCTCACATGGCTCCGGGGGGTGAATATAGGCCTCCTGTAACAAATCGATGCGTTTTTGTAAGAAAAAAAAAAATCTGTATTTCAGGGCTCTATAGTGCGACCATTTACCATTTAAAGTACTGTGTGCGACTATCAAAAAATATTTAGGAGCACCAGTGCGACTAACCCAATCAGCATATATGTGTTTGCGCTCAGGGAACTTCAAAGATTTCTACTTGCGTGTTTTAGCAGCGTTGAGTAATGTATCGCAGACATATGTTGATTCCTTGAATGCAGTGTTAATCAGAATCCACTCACTGCTCAAAATACTGGAGTTCTGTTCATTGCTGAGTTATACCATTATAGCGCTTGGAAGAGCCAGGACAATTTTTAATATAACTCCGATTGGATTCGTCTAAATGAAGAAAGTCATATACACCTAGGATGCCTTGAGGGTGAGTAAATCATGGGCTAATTTTCATTTTTGGGTGAACTAACCCTTTAAATATACTTTGGAGGTCTTCCAAAAACCTTTCCTGGAGCTGGATCCACTGAAACTTTAAACAAAGGTTCAGAGACTAAAAAAATGACCTGATTACATAGATTATTGTCCATCGTCCATGTGTTGTATAATTGTAAAAATGCATTTTGGTCGGGTGTTTTTATCTTTAATGTTAAGTTTTAATTGTACTCAGCCTCAGGCCGTTTAATTTTTGTAAGGCCAAGTAATTTTTGATGAAATTTGTTTCTTTCTAAGTCTGCACATCCACAGTTCAGTGGCTAAAATTTCAATTTAACGTTGTCATTTGCAAAGAATACCAGGTTCAACTGGAGTTAAAGAGATAGTTCACCCAAAAATGAAAATTCCATCATTAATTACTCACCCTCATGTCGTTCCAAACCTGTAAGACCTTCATTCATCTTCAGAACACAAATATATATATTATATATATATATATATATATATATATATATATATATATATATATATATATATATACACACACACAGATATTTTTGATGAAATCCCGAGATCTCTCTGACCCTCCATAGACAGCAAGGGAACTGAAAAGTTCAAGGCCCAGAAACGCAGTAAGGACATCGATAAAATGGTCCATGTGACAACAGTGTTTCAGCTGTATTTGTTGAATAAAGTTATTTTAGTTTTCTTTTTGCACAAAAAGCATTCTCGTAGCTTCATAAAATTACGGTTGAACCACTGATGTCACATGGACCATTTTAACGATACCCTTCCAACATTTCTGAGCCTTGATCATGTTAGGACCCTTGCTGTCTATGAAGGATCAGAAAGCTCTCGGATTTCATCAAAAATATCTTAATTTGTGTTCCGAAGATGAACGGAGGTCTTAGGGGTTTGGAATGACATGAGAGTGAGGAATGAATGACAGAATTCTCATTTTTGGGTGAACTAACCCTTTTATGACATGTTTTTTTCATTGGTCTAATTTGGCAAATAAAGGTTAATGTCTAAACTATTAAATGCTATTTTTGATTAATTTTGTATGTTTGTAAGTTTCCACAGTTCAGTGGCTAAAATTTATTCAACAATTTGTCATTTTCAAAGTATGGTTGAATTGGAGTTATGGTCAAATTTGACAAATAAATGTTTAATTAAAATAATATTTTGTTTATCATTTTGTTATATTTATTGTAAAGTACTAACAGAGTAAATGGTAAATACAGTTAAAAATATATAAGTAAAAAAGTAAATATAGGACATTGTATATACAGCCTATAAATTAAATCTACTCAATTTTTTAATTTGTTTCGGATTTACTATTGAATTACTATTGCATTGCATAAGGATTTTAATTATATTTACTCAATTTTATTTCTGAGATTAATTAATCTAATTATTTGAATCTACTTAATTTTTTTAGTGTGTTTTGATTTAGAATTACTGTTGGATTGCTTAAGGATTTTAATTATACTTACTCAATTTTATTTATGAGAATAATTAATCTAATTAATTGAATCTACTTATTTTTTTTAGTTACATTTACTTGATTCTTAAAGTATATTTCAATGATTTCACAACTTTAAAATTTACTAAATTTTTTTACTGTAAAAATGTTTCACCAAAAAAATTGAGTAGATCATAGTAAAAGTTTTTACAGTGTATTTGACAATAACGTAACATAGCATAAAGGGTTTTATTTATTTATTTATTTATTTATTTATATAACAAGGACTAAATAAGTAAGTAAATAAATTTGGTATTTGCCAATGATATAACTTAGCATAAAGAGTTTTATTCATTTATTTATTTAACAGGGACTAAATAAATAAATAAATATGGTATTTGACAATAACATAACTTCGCATAAAGGGTTTTATGTATTCATTTATTTATACTCAAGACGTGCTCTAAGGATTATACGGTTTATGTCTGTGTTTCGAATTGCTTAAAAATATACAGTTTATTGCATTTCTATATTCTCTTATTATTGATAATATGTGATTTATAGGAATTTAATGTGCACGTTAATCACTGGTATCTCTAATAATCACGATCAGTCGATAATGTAGTAATCGTGACAGCCTCAGCGCTGCTTTTGTCTCAATCATTACCATAAATTCCTCTATTCTGCTCTGATCTTTTCCTTTGCTCTGTCTGTCGTTCTCCGCTTGAGTTGCAGCTGTACAAGACTGACAACTGATCCCCTGCACAGATAGCTCCTAATGCTGGTCTGTCAACACCAATTTTGCAACGAGGCAGCTTGAACAAGACCCATGTTCAGCCTGAAATGCTGCTTTTAACGTTTCTGGATGAGCCTCTGTCAGTTAAGCCGCACTAATGTAAAAGTGTTGCGTGATGCTGAGGGACAGGCCAGCTTCCGGCTGATGTGGGGTTTTGTTGCCGGTCCGCTGCTAGCTGTGACTCATGGATAATGGAGAATGAGCCAGAGACTGAGACTTTCCTGTTCCTGTTCCTGTCCCGCGGCCAGTAGATAATTTGTGTTACATCAGCTTTCATGCGAAGACACTGATGCTGGTGTGAAAAGGGACTTCTCCTCTGAGGCCTGGACAAGGTGAGGGGTGAGGAGAGTTGGTCATGTAATTGTGATTTGTAGTAACGAATTCAATGGCAACGGGTCCTGACATGCTCACGGACACACTGACGATTTCTGCTGCAATCCTGAGCGAGTAATGACACCCCATCCTATCTGGTGACCTGCAGCGGACAGAAAGATTAGTAACGAATTATGATTTAAACATTCAACTGTTCCTCACACAAAGCTAAAATGGATATAGCACAACTCATTTGAACTAATTTTATTGTGCTCTTTTGGTCAATCCCTCAGTACTTCTCAATTTAATGACACGGAATGGTGATTTTTTTTTTTTTTGGTAAAGTTTTCTTCTTCTTTTTTTTGCTATTATATGGAGGTAAGATGAAAAGAAAATACCATATAAACTTTTCTGAAGACAGTCAGTTCCCCTCAGAGATACATTCATATAAGGCGTTTTCACACTGCGTAGTTCTAGGAACTTAGTTCTGGGAACTAGCCAGCATGGTGGTTCCTAGAGAACCAATTTTGACTCCTAGTTGAGGGTTCCAAGTCATCTTTTATTTCCTGAAGCAAATTAAAAATAACATGACTTGGCAAACTATATGTTCGGACAATGTGCTCTTCTGGCATTCCAAATAAATTGATACGCGTGGAAAAAATCCTCTCCCTACTACCACGCACTCTCTGATCTGTAGTGCCTCCTATAGCAACAATAATTGCAGCCATTTCAAGCGCAAAATAGTTTAAGACATGTTTTTTTGGGGTGTTAAATAATGGCGCAAATACCAGTAATTTGACGAGTGCAGACGTTAGTAAATCTCGTTGCATGATTCATTTGAATACTCTCCTCCCATAAATTCTGCGTCTGAAAGAGAAACGGCTACAAATGCATATTCAATAAGGTCAGGCGCTAAAATAACTGTTTCCACGCCTTTTCAGCACTAATTCGTCACTGCACATCTTTAGTAAATCCTGACAGTGCTATTTTAACGCCAAAAGACATTTTGCGCTGGCGCAAGCTGTTAGTAAAACTGGCCCTATATCTCCTATGACAACTTGCTGTGTTACATATCATTGAAGCTGAGAAAAGAACACAATGCTGCAGACAACAGGCAGCTAAATGCCATTATATTCACTTTTTTCCATATTCGTGGAGTAAATATTTTTACTCGGCTTTTTAAAAAATGCCAGGTAGCTGGTGTTTCGTATACGTTTGGCCAATCAGTGTACACTTACGTCATTGGTAGTTCCTATAGAACTGTTTTAGACCCTACGCTGAAGTAGGAGCTAATTTAGTTCCCCCAAATGGAGTTCCTAGAACTAAATATGCTTCTAGTTCCTGCGGTGCGAACACGCCAAAAATCGGGAGCTCCCGCCAATAGTTCTAAGAACTATGAAAAGGTTCCTCCGGTGCAAAAGCCCCTATAAACCCCCAACCCCAATTCAGTATTTAAGATTTTGAACCGGTATATCGCCCAGCGCTAGTATGCATAAATGTCTGAACTATCCCTTTAACCTCTCTGGCATTTGTAAAAGACTCTCTAAAAGAACAATGGAGGAAGTTTGAAGTGCTTTGTCAGATTAGCCTTCAATGGAATTCTTACCATAAGGCATGAGGACCAACTAGAATCAGGCCGTGAGCTCACCTGGAGAGTTTTGCAGGTATAATGATCCATCTCGGATTTGACAGCCATTTCTCACCATTTTATTAGCAGTGGAGCGCCGCAAAGGAGGACATTCAGACTGAGTAAAAATGTTTTGATTTCGCATGGAAAAAGAGCACGTAACTGAACAAAGCACTTCAAAATCAAATAGACCGCAGTGACCATGTGGGTTGCAATATGCAGGGGGCGGACACAACAGTTTTCAAAAGAACAGCTCTTTGACAACATCTGAGAATTCGTATTGATACGTATGGAACACATTTTCTAACAGCGCTCTAGTGTAAATGAAATGTGACGTGTCCTGCTGCAGAGGAGAATAAGAGGGTGACCAGTGACATGCTGCAGGTCAAGGAGGTCTATGATATCTAGAAAAAGCGTTTGGCTAGCATTCCCATTCATCTCAGTGGAAGTTGCTTGACTGGTGCGGGACTTTGTGGAAGTCGGCAGTTTTTTTCAGCTTTTTTAGCCAAGCACATTTTCTTCACTAAGGCGATGTTCACACTTGCAGGCAAATGTGGCCCAAATTCAATTTTTTTTTGCTCACTTTTGACTTTTTTCGATTTTCACTTCCATATGTGGTACTAAATCCGATACAGGTCAGATGGTTTGCAATGTGACCACAGTGTGAACAGTCATGTTGGAATTCATACAATTTTACGACACTCTAGATCAATATTTGTCATGATTCTGCACTCATGGGTGTCACTTCAAAGATTTTACATACCCAAAGTTATTGAGACAGTTGTGAAAGGTAGTCATTGGAAGTACAGTGATGTGTCAGAACTCATAAATATTACAATGACAACTCTGTATACAAGCAAAACATGAGGGCTTGTATCATAAAAGTTTCAAAACTGCTCTCTTTTGTCACATCCTTGTCTTTATTTTTCATATTGTCTGGGCATAATTTTGCCGGCTACTGTAGCAGATCACACTATAAATAAAAAAATTAAAAAACGCATAATCGCTTACTTTATGTCCTCTTTGTTTACTTACATATGATGATGTGTTGCTCAAGTGTCGCCAAATCCACAGTTTTCCCGCGGAATTGGGCTAGTTTTTCCCACTGTTGCCGTGGGTTGAAGTGACCCCACTAGCGTGATATTTACCCACAGGAACATGATTAGGCTAGTTTTGGACTCGTTTTGAGAAGCAATTGAGTGGATTTTGTTGTGAAAACCTGGGAACCTTGTTTGTATTATTTTTTTTGGACATGCGGGTCAGTTCAGAACCATGTGAACAACTATACAAAAAAATCAAATCTGAGAAAAAAATCGGAATTGAGCACTAAGGCTCGCAGTGTGAACGTAGCCTATGTGAATTATTCAGTCACTTTCAGAGAACTTTAGGCAAAATCGTGAATATTTTTTTTAATCCAAATCTAAGGTCATGTATAAATATAGGCAAAAACGTCCAAAAATAAATAAATAAATAAACAAGTACATAAAACCATTTTGGGTAAATGTGGTTCCTTAGTATTTTTTTTTACTTAAAAAATTATAATATAAATTATAGTAATTTTTAATAAATTATTTTTTAATTCAGATTTATTATTTCATTTAAATAATAAATTAAGAAAATATCAGACAGCTACTTTTAGTTTTAGTACATGCTGTAGTACACGTTTTGCCCGCCAAATTTTTTTCTAGTTCCGGCATCTACCAGCCATGCTAACCGGTCAAACCTTGCACCCTTGCTGTTGATAAGTTAATGTTCCATATCACACAATTCTAGATTAAGAGCTTAACCAACACTCTAAGAGCACCGAAGCTATTGGAGCAGAAATCGATGGAGCTCTACAATTGATTTACCACTAACATTCAGCTCTTTTACAACAGCCCTGCTACATGCTTTGGTAAGTAGCATGATTTATTTTTGCAACTAAACCTTGCTGATTAAATTTCAGCCTCCATGTTTCGTCTAGGAAGACGCTTCTTCTGTTAGTCAGTGTGACCTGCTTGAAACCCGCAGTCTAAGAGCTTGATGAAGCTCTATTACTCCTTCATTTTGCGTTGAGTAAATTGTGGCCAACTTTCTGCTCACATGGTGTATAAATTATTCAATGCCGTCACGCAGTTGCATAGCCCATATCAGCTTAGATGCTCCTTCACATCTGTGGCAGAACACAAACAAACAGCATTTCTGCATTTTTAAAGGGTTGCTGATGTTGTTTTAATTGGGATCAAGTCATGCGCTTTGTTTTTTTATGTGCTTCATGCATTTTTTTCTCTGTCTCTCTTTCTCTGTATACGATGTTCATTCAGCTCCTCATTAAGGCCTGATTTCTTACAGGCTGTCTGGCTGCACTCCCTCAGTCGTGCGATAAAAAGACGATTGCGGAGCAGTAATGCTTATTTATACATTTTTCTTTTATTTGTTTTTTTCCCTCATTCTGTCGGAAATGTCACACAAATGTTAATTAAATGTTAATCAAACATCACACAGTAAGAGAGCCCATGTCTTCGCCATTGTGCGGCTATATTTAGCGGTACAGGGAGGTCAGTCTACGCCAGGGTCTGATGCCTTCGCTCCAGGGGTTTGCATGGGAGAGCGGGAACAGGAGAAACAATGGATGACTAATTAGTATGAATGTCAATTTCTCTCACTGAGAAGTTCATAAATCTCCTGGCCAGCCTACTGGGAGTTCACCCTGTCACATTGAGCCTCACTTTCCAGACCTCTCCTGTGCATCTGCCTGCATTGATCCCATCACATACTTCTAAGGGTGTGGGAGCATGAGCAAGGCTCTCCTGGGAAGTACTCTAAGGTGAAAAGTAAATCGAGGTAAGCTGAAGCAGTGGTTTTCAAGTGCTTTTGCTTCAGGACTTTATCAGTCAGGACTTTCAGGACCTAAATTGGCAAACCAACATGGTATCTAAATCATATAACGGTAAACAAAATGTCATTAAAATCAAAGATAAAATGTAACAATTATAATATGTAGTATTAATAATAATAATAATAATAATAATAATAATAATAATAATATGTATTAAGGTTTGGAGTCAATAAGATTTAAATTTTAACTCTCTTATGCTTCCCAAATCTGCATTTATTTGATCAAAAATACACTAAAACAGTAACATTGTGAAATATTATTGTAATTTTAAATAAGTGTTCTATTTTAATATATTTTAAAATGTAATTTATTCCTGTGATGGCAAAACATTTCAGCAGTCATTACTCCAGTCTTCAGTGTTACTTACAGTATATGTTACTAACATTTGGTGCACAACATTGTAATGTTGAAAACAGTTGTGCTGCTTAATATTTTTTTTAACCGTGATACATTTTCTTACATTTTTTTTTTTTTCATGATTCAAAAGACATTCAATAAAAGAACAGCATTTATTTTTGACCAAATATTTGATTTGGTATAGACTATATAAACGGAATACACTGTAAAACTAATTTTTATAAAAGGTTTTGTTTCACATTTATTTTTAACTTTCTCTATTCAGTTTGAAATGCAGAATATTAAAATCACATTACTTTTTGTGTATCATTAACACTACTCATAAAAACAACAACAAAAAAAAAAAAAAAAAATATATATATATATATATATATATATATATATATATATATATATATATATATATATATAAAAAATGTTGACAGCTTATACAAGCTAATCTATTATTACGCATGCATAAAAATCACGTGGTAGATTAATAACCTTGTACGATGAATGATTTTTGTCTTTTATGAATAGTCCCATAATGTTCTGGAATGTTCCAGAAAGCACTGGAATATTACAGAATATACCAGAATGATACAGAAATTTTCCAGAATATTTCCATCCTAGCAAAAGCAAGATATCTTTTAAAAAAAAAAAAAAAAACCTGCAAAATTAGTACAAAACCTATCTGTACTAAACCAACCTCTGTCACATTGGTTTTGTCTGTTACCTTCCTTCTCATTCTTTACATCCCTTCCCTCCCTCTCTTTTCCTTTACTACCTCTCTCTAGACTTCACCTAATTTCGGGTCTTTCAACTGCAGTTTGATGCTTCACTCTTCATCTGTGCGTTTCAGAGTGAGGATAATCTCACAGTGGGTAGTATTCCAAATTCAGCCTTTTTTCAGATATTCGTATCACATTGTCCTTATTTAGAATTCATACGTTTTGTCTTGAGTCCAGTTTGCTTGATTGACGCGAAAGCATTTTTCCGGACTCAGATGTGTCAGCACCTTTTCCTTTTGCATTTGAAAACAATTCATCCTAATTTCCATAAGTTAATTGCTGTTGATGACACAGTATTGTTCAAAAGTCTGGGGTTGGTAAGTATCTTATTTTTTACCAAGGCTGCATTTATTTGCTGTAAAGTACTGTAAAATTGTGAAAGATATTTACAGTTTAAAATAACAGCTTTCTATTTAATTTATTTAAAAATGTAATTTATTCCTGTGATGGCAAAGCTGAATTTTCAGCAGCCATTACTCCTAATCTTCAGTGTCACACAATCCTCTAATTGATTTGGTGTTCAAGAAACTTTTCTTTTTATATCAGAGTTGAAGCTGATTTATATTTTTGAGGAAACCTTTTTTTCAGGATCCATTGATGCATGGAAAGCTCAAAAGAACTGCATTAAAATCTTTTGCAAATGTCTTTAATGCCATGTTTGATCAATCTTATACATCCTTGATAAAAGTATTAATTCCTTACAGAACTCAAACTTTTGAACGTAATATACAAACTCTGATTACAACGAAGCAAGTCTGAAAGCTACTTTTTAGACTACTTACTCCATCCAAAGTTTTAGAAGTTACAACTGCATTTAAATTCAGGAGTGACTCCTGTAAATTACCTTTTCGTGTGTAATGAAAACAGGAGTCACTCCTGAAATTGATACTCATTTTGATGTCTTGTGGCAGTAAACGAAGCATGAACATCAGCAGAAACCTATTTGATTTCGGCTATTTTTTTGTTGAAGAAAATGTAAAGAGAGACATATTTACCCCTGGCAGTTGTTAGCAGATGTGTCAAGGCACATACTGTACAGAACCAAAGAGTCCCAAAGAGCCACTGAATAAATTTCTGGTTGGTTTTAATGAAAATTCTGTCACTACTTGAAAAGTGGACAGCTCTGTTTAGCTGCAGTGTAATCAAAAACCAACCGACCAGCATTTAATAGGGTGTAACAGTGGCTCCTTTTAATCCTCACCATCGTCAAATCTGGCCATTGTCTTGGTGTTACTCTGTCAAAATTGGTTCTTCTATTTTCATTATTTAAAACGAAATATCTGACATATGAGACATAATTTCTGAGATATGACACATTCATCTCCGTTCCTTCTGAGAGTTTTTAAACAAAGACTCGAGACAGTTCTGCATTACTGATCCGAGAGTGTGCTGAGCTAAAGACTCGACACAGCATGTGCAGGAAAGGCCTGGCATCATCCTCTCGCCATGACGGCGGCGAGAGCCAACAATGCATCGCCTTGTCCCTGCCACCCGCCACATGGCTGAGCCGTCCCCGAGGAATACGCCAGCCAAATGTCTGAGAACACAATTTCATTCATCAGTATGCTGCTGTCTCTGCCGGCGAGGTGGAAAAGGAGTTTCCTGACTACAACAGTTTCACTGTATATTCATATCGAGTTCAGTGTTATTTCTAAAAGATAAACTAGATGAAAAAAAGGAGGACCAAATGATCTGTCAGACCTGATTTGTGTGTGTAGTTGTTTTGCTTTTTGTAATTCAATATGCCTTGACATAATCGTTCTGGTGTCTTCTCAGCACTCCGGGCTCTGTGGCTCTCAAATGTATTATTAGTTTTGGATTTCTGGAATCTTCCATTGGCTCTCTGATGTCCTGTTTTATGAATTATGGATATTCAGCTGTCTGATGGCTGTGAAATCGCCGGCAGCCATCTGTAAAAGATGTTTGATCTTTCACCTTGATTGGTTTATGCATTTATACACTTTTTTGTGAGGACATTTAATCAGTTTCTAATGATGAATTTGGTCTTAATTTTGGTCTGTTTTGTCGACGTTCTAATTCTTGTTTCCGATTATAAACATGGAAGAGCTTAATTTCTGCCTCTGGCAATTTCCTGTTTCTTGTAATTGAATTCTCGTGTGGCAAAGTTTTGCTTGTTTGCTCTTTAAATTCAGTTTAGCATTTATGTTCTTCAGACAGAGCCGCAATGTCGTGACTTTGATGTGGAATTCCTGTTAGTTATGTGCTACAGTGAATCTCATCTGCGGCTGCTTTGATTTGATTTCTCTTTGATGCTTTGCTCTGTCTTTCAGATGCTCTCTGCTGCATTGTTTAAAATCACATAGCAAGGGCTTCATATGTGTCTTGCAAAGATGATCAGACCTGAAATATAAGCCATATGAAGAGGTTGCGGTGTTGTAACATGCATAACTTTTATATCATTACAAAGGTTGTCTCATGTTCCATTGGGGTCTTTCATAATACTTTTTAGAGCAACTAACTGATTTTATATTTAAGACAAATTAAGTGGTTTGACATGCTCATTTGAAGACTTTTGAAGATTGTTTTAATTTCTGATTTATTGATATTTAAATTGAATTATACAATTTATATTTTATATATAATTATATAGTTAATATTTAAATTTATGTATGTATGTATGTATGTATGTATGTATGAATAGATACATTTAGGTGTAGTTACCACATTTACAAGTAGGGGAACATAATTTTATCTTCCATTTAGGACTCCTGTAATGCTACTTTTACTTGCACCAAAATGCAATAGTGTTTGGTTTACAGCTTTTTGTACAGAACTGATAAGGTTTAGAACTTCACAACAATTCTACAGTAGATACTGCTTAGATGTTTTATTCAGCTGCTTTAAAGCAGGTTCTTGTGTGTTTGCAGCACAGTTCTGACTGAAGTTTTCTACACGACTGGACTTAAGGAAGGATACTTCATTACTATTCCGCCTGCTCATCCCCTTCCCATCAGTCCTGCTGGCAGCCCCAATGTAGCGTAGCGCACACCCGCTGACAGTTCTTCACACTGGGCTGCAGCTCACGGCAGCCTTGCACCCCTGCCCAAAGCCTCACTCCAACCTCCACACCACCAGCCATTTTAATAGCTCAGCTTGTTACCAAAACCAGCAGTTATCAATGTGTTCCCAGAGCTGGCAGTGATTCCGCCCTGCTTTGATTTATTGTGTGGAAGCTGAGGGTAAAGGACATTATGGTGTGTGTTTTATGATCATTGCTGACTTGGGTGCCATGTCATTGCTTTGTTACTGTCTGAGTACATTTGAGTTTTCTGCCATTTTAAAGAGTTACTTATGACGGCTTATGTCCATAGGGTTTGTTCTGAGCAATGGTGAAATCATACGCAATACCTCCGATTCATTTTACAACTGGAGTTATGGGAGTTTCATCACCGTGCTTTTAAAGTCCTCAGCTTCTGTTTATATCTGATAATGGTTTGATTTAGACGTTTTGCTTTACAGTGCTTTAGAGTGACATTTAAACAACTACATTTCAATCTACCATTTATAAAGACTCAGGCCACATTCATATTTCTGTCTTTTTATTGTTCTGAATTACCATACTCTGCTTTCCACAGTAGTTTTAAAGGCAGTATGAAATTAAAATTCAGTTTTCTAAATGAATGTTATAGATCTTATTGTGGACCTTTGCAAAACATGTAGTCCGCATAAACCCTGTCTTTGCAAGCTCATGTTCATTTGGCTCCACTTGTGAGTGCAACAACCAGTGCATAGAACATGTTTTCCTTGTTGATAACCTGTTATATGTAGTTGTACATCACAATATGGAAGTCTGTAGTAGGGGTGGGCGATATGACCAAAATCTTATATCACAATATGAGTCATTTTATTTCACGGTAACAATATATTTCACGGTATAGTTATTTTTGCTTTAAATAAGGTCTTTATGATATCAAAATTTTTGATGCCATAGAAATTTCATACTAATTCTTTTCATTAGTTTCAAAATCACAAAGGAACTAATACTAGCCTAAAAAAAAAACAAAAAAAAAAAAACAAGTTCACTGAAGACAAGAATACAATCAGAGATTAAATAAGAATAAGAAACTAATTACAAGAAATAGGACAAAAAACTACAGTAGAACAAATAACTAAGCAATGCTGCATACATTACATAAAGTAATCAAATGTATAAAAACACTACATATTCTTTACTGTGTAAATTAAAATTTTTTTTCTTATTTAAGTTACAAAAGTGATTTAGTCAAGAGCAATGAGAGATTTTCTCTCTTTTGTCATTTGATTTAACATGAATGACAGACAGCAGGAATATTAGACTGCTTTCACTTTAAGAGACACCCCGGATCCCTTATACTGTTACACATGATTTATTTCTCAGCTGTTTGCTTTCACTTAAGACCTACTGTGTTTACGAGGATACTTGCAAAGACGGACATTTTGACACCTACAAGTTTGTGTATTTAACGGTTCAAGGCCTATAAAGTGGCAAAAATAACTCAAGCTCAATACTCCCGTGCTCTATGAGCACCGTCTTCACGTTCGCGCGCCTCTGACAGTGCATGCATATAGCGAAATGAGTTCTCTTTCACTGCTGATTGCATTTCAGTGGCTTAAAATCACTTGATTTTAGGGCTGCCACTAACGACTATTTTTATTTGATTAATCGATCGACTAATTTATTGATTAGTCGATTAATCTAAATTATTAATTTCCCACAAAAAATCAACAGTTTTACATAAGAATATTTTATTAAACCAAATGAAATCCAAATTTCTATGAAATCCTTTTTAAAGCAAAAGTAAAGTGCAACATAGACTGCAAGAAGCAAGTGTCCATCTCATAGTTCAAATCACTGAAATCAAAGTTCAGTATTATAGTGCAAGAATGACAACATATCCACGTATTCTAGTCTAATAATAATAAAATTATAATCAAAAAACACTTTTTAAAGGAGTATTTACCAGAAATATTATTTACCAGAATTTATTTAGGTGAAAAATGTAAATATGCAGTATTTCTCCAAAAAAAAAAAAAAAAAAAAACTTTTTTTAATATAAAATCAATTAATTGGAGATGCTTTTGATTATTAAAATTTAATGGAACCATTAAAATGGAATCCAGAAAATAATGGAAAACAGAATCTGGTACAGATAAAACTGTAAAATTCAATTAATTAGACAGGCCTTTTGATTAATAAAATTTAATTTAACCATTAAAACAGAGTATAGAAAAATAAAAATGGAAAAAACTAAATTTGGAAATAAAACGGATTTCATAGGGCCCTATAATTATAATACATTTTTTTTGTTATAATAAAAATAGATGTAAGTGAACAATAGCTTTTAAAATGACTTAAAATACATATATAATAGCAATGATGCAATAATAATTAGTTCAAATAAAGTATCAAAAGCAAGAAATCATATAGTTTTATTGAACAAAACTGTTAAAATACATAATGTATTATAAACAATAGAGCTAATGTAGATTACGCATTACAACAAAAGCCTGCAGGGGGCGCCGACGGCCTGATAATTGTTTTTACACATTACTGTGCGATCTAATCCTTGTTTAATATTGACCAAGCACCATTTAATTCAAATGTCCACTTAATCTTTAATATTTGTCCATTCCTTTAGGACAGAAATGCTAAAGCTGCTGTAATTAAATGAATATGTGGACATCAAAACGTGTAAACTCAGAGTGAGGTTTTGAGCTTTTATTTTGAAATCGCGATGTATTCTCCTGTGTTTGTGTAGATTTATAAATGATTTACCTTACAAATCTGATGAAATGGCGCACGTTGCGTTCCCAGGTGAACGTTATAATAAACCCAAACTCAACAACATGCAGAGATGGAGTTTGAGACGCTCCACAGATGTAAATGATAAATTTCTGTGGAACTACTGTGACGCACGTACTTAACCTACGCGCGTGTAAATAATTAAAGTGCATATACTGTGTTAGAACTGCATCACATATAATTATTTAATTGAATCATAGTGTTTGTGAATTCACAATTATGCTTAATTATGATTTTTAAATGGGTTTAATATATCATGCAGCCTTGGAAAATAGTCTAATAATGTGTTTATGGATTGTCGTCCGTGAAATGCGCCACTTCCGGTATTTTGCCAGTTAGTCAACGCGAGCAAAATGAAGTCGCCGATTTTTAAAAATCGTCTAGTCAACTAAAATCGACGAATCGCGACAGCCTTACTTGATTGTAAACTACAATGCTTAAAAACATGTGCAAACGATAAGTATTCACGCCCACTCCTAGTCTGTAGCTACTTCCATTTCAGCGCAACATAAAATATTTAATTAATCCGGGCTTCTCTGAGCCTTGATGTTGTGGCTGTATATCCATGCCATTTCTTGTTTTTCAGTCAATAGGCAGGAAAGATGGCAATTAATGTGTTATATAAAAGACATAATTCTAATCAGAGTCATCTCCAGAGAGAGATTCTGCATCAATCTTCTGAAAAATTTTTGCAGAGCGGGAAATGCTCCAGAATGAAATTGTGTTGACTCCAGTGAGAGGGGAGCTTGGGAGCTGACAAGAAGGATTCAGGGTAAATTATGTAGCAGCAATTATTTCCATCTTCAGCCCATGTTAGGTTGAACAAAAGCTGTGGAACTTCAGTTTAAATATCTGAACTGTTCTAAGGATTATGTAAGGATTTGTAGGAATCATCTCCTTAGTGGAAAATTGGCTATATGCCAAGTCTGCACCTTTATGAATAGAAAGCTATTAGAAAGAAAGTGTTTCTTGGAGCCGGTGCTTTATTTAGAAATATGGTTACCAGTTAATATCCCAGCATGTGCTATGTAACTCTCCAGGTGTCAGTAATGGAAGAGTGCATATGAGTTCATTTTGCTTTAATGGCAGCACTTGAGCTGCATCAACTCCACAAGGTTGTTAATAATCATGCTCTTCAGCATTATTTGAGAATGAGCCAAAGAGCATCTTGAGCTTCAGTGGAAGCAAGAGCATCTGACAGTTTATTCAAAGGAGTTTACTCGATCAGGTTTATTTGATTAGTAATCTAGAAATAGCACAGAAACCTACATATTTATTTCTATCTTATTTATTTACATCATAATAAAAAAGAATTTGAATCTGAGACTTTCACTGAGGCTTAGACTTTAGCACCATATTTAAAAAAAAAAATGTTCATTATATTATTAAATGTTATTTGTATTAATTGTATATTTGACAATATTAATATTAATGATAACATTATGGTTGTTAAAATTATGTAATTTCTATAAATTATATATAATTTTTAATAATGTATCATAAATGTATTTTTTTAAGTAACTACTTAAAATGTTGCTACTGTCATTTTTAAACAATAAAACATAAGTAATAGTCTTTAAATCTATATTAATTATATATAAGATACATATTTCAGTTACATTTCAATTTCAATTTTTTTTTTTTTTTTTTTTTTTTTTTGAAAGATCATAATTGAGTTCATTTGTGACATTTGTACTCAAGGCTGATAGTGCCATAGTGGGTCTGAGAGACTGAGGGACTGTTGTCCCTATCGCTAAAGGTGATTGTAAATCTCTCACTCTCTCTCTCTCTCTCTGTTTCACTCAGTGTCTCTCTCTCTCTCACACCCTGTGAAGTGTGAAATACATCTCTGTGAGAGAGATAAAGCTCTTGTATTAACACTCTTTGTTGAACTGGAGAGTATTTACCATTCAGCCTATATATCACTGGCCAGATACATCAAACCTCAGAGGGAGGTGGGAGTGAGAGAAAGGGGGGCTGAATAATTCCTTCTCTCCCTCGCTCTTTTTCTATCATGATTAATTATGGTGAGCTGAGACTGACCAGCTCATTTATTGATTGGCTTTAATGCCTGATCCCAAGGGATCATAGCTAAGCCGAGAGGAGGCTCAGTTCTCCATCTTTTTTCTCTGTCATTCTCATTTTTATCAGTCATCTTTATTTTATTTCACTCTATCTGTTTGTGTATGTGTGTGTACATGTTGTGAAATAAAAGGTTGATGTATTTCTTATCTGTGTGATTATAGCTGCTGATGTTAGATTCTGGAAAGTGTTTCTGGCAGCACAGTTTTCAAATAAGAAATCACTCTCTCTCTATATAATGTATTTTATATTTAGAATTTTTTTTTTTTTAAATTTATTTATCTTTTTATATTTAGTTGCTTAAATTGCCATTTCCTGTCTTCTATACTTAGAGGGATCGTTCAACCAAAAATGAAAATTCTGTCATTAATTACTCACCCTCATGTCATTCCAAACCTGTAAGACCCTTGTTCATTTTCGGAACACAAATTAAGATAGTTTTGATGAAATCTGAGAACTTTCTGACCCTGTATAGACAGTAACACAACTGACACATTCAAGGCCCAGAAACATAGCAAGGTGTGGTAAGCTACGAGAATAATTTTTGTGTGCAAAGAAATTATTAATAATTATTATAATTAGAAATTATTGAATAAAGTTTGTTTTCTTTCTTTTTAGCTTCATAACATTACGATTGAACTACTGATGTCACATGGACTATTTTAACAATGTCCTTACTTCCTTTCTGGGCCTTGAACGTGGTAGTTGCAATGCTGTCTATGCAGGGTCAGAAAGCTCTCGGATTTCATCAAATATATCTTAATTTGTGTTCCGAAGATGAACGAAGATCTTACAGGTTTGGAACGACATGTGGGTGAGGGTGAGACATGATTTTTGGGTGAGCTATCCCCTTAGTAATAGTGGAAAGAAGGCCAAAAAAGAATGCCTAAATCCTGGTTTCTGCCAAGCAATCATTACTTTAACTTATCCATCTAACCAAGTAAGTCAAATGTGACCCTGGACCACAAAACCAGTCATAAGGGTCAATATTTTGAAATTGAGATTTATACATCATCTGAAAGCTGAATAAACCATAATATGGTTTGTAAGGATAGGACAATATTTGGTCGAGATACAACTATTTGGAAAGTCTGGAGTCTGAGGGTGCAAAAACATCTAAATATTGAGAAAATCGCCTTTAAAGTTGTCCAAATGAGGTCCTTAGCAATGCATATTACTAATCAGAAATTAAGTTTTGATATATTTATGGCAGGAAATTTACTAAATATCTTCATGGAACATGATTTTTACTTAATATCCTGATAATTTTTGGCATAAAAGAAAAATCAATGATTTTGACCCATACAATGTATTTTTAGCTATTTCTACAAATATTCCCATGCTACTTAAGGCCGTGTTCACACTTGGCGTCTTTTTTGAGGCTGGCGGCGTCTGTTTTACATTATAATCCTATGGAGTAAACAGTGTTTTCAAAAAAGTCCTGAGCGCTTTTTAAAATGCAACCGCCGGCGTCTTTTTCTGCAGCTCAGAGCGTTTTATCGAGTTGAAAAAAAGTTTAACTTTTTTTTAAAAAAATGCCCTACGTCACGCGCCTTTTTGACAGCTGACCAATAACAAGCGAGTAGCGAGATCTGTCGTTTCCATAACAACAAGAAAAAAAATGGAGAAGGTGCCGGTAGATAGATTGATCATACTAGTTTCGGAGCACAAGGAGCTGTATGATATGAGCACAAAACTCTATCATAATATACATTTCTACTCTTTCTTGACATTTCTGCAGCACACAGCGCTAGGCTACTGTTGCAGCTGTTGCTATGGCAACGAAAGACGCTCTCGGCTGCTATTTGTAACAGACGCTGCCAGCTTTTTTTCCATTAAAAAAGCGCTCTCGTCAACTTTTTCTAGTCAAAAAAGACGCCAAGTGTGAACACGGCCTAAGACTGGTTTTGTGGTCCAGGGTCACATATACAAAGAGCGACAGGCTGTTCTGATGACTTGAAACATCAGATGATGCTATTCGGGTACAAACTGAGAGTGAAATGTCTCTTTCTCTATTTCTTTCTCTCTCTATTTCGCTAGATGACATCCACAGCTGTGCCCAGAGCAGCATTTATGCAGTGTGTGCGTTGGTGTGCTTGGAGTCTGTTTTCGGAACCTGAGGGCCCCGGAGAGAATGTGTGCCTCAACTTGCAGGGCGGTGCTCTCCCCAACCCTTGGGGTGTCATGGTCTACTCTGCAAGCACACAGCAGGTAATGATTGAACACATACAAACACACAGTGGAATAATAGTAATATCACATGATGTGCCACTCCCATGCAGGCTGTTTTAGAGTCCTTATGCAGTGCCTCTAATCAGAAGGTTGCAATTAAATTAATGGTGGCAGACTAATTATGTAATTATACATTAAGAGTATAGTGCTAAAAGAAATCTAACTCTATTGTGGCATTAATGGCACTGATTAAGAAGGAAGACAAAATAAGAGCAGTTGGATTATATCACTCATAAGGACCACATGTGTGGAAACTCATGTAAGTCTTACCAGAGGTCAGCAATGTAAGACTTTTCTTTCACAAAACATTTTTAGTTAGTTATTTTGCATATTTATTGTAGAATAAACATTTATTATAGTGTATATAAAGTTTTCTATTTTAATATATTTTAAAAGGTAAACAATTCCTTGGAAAAGCTGTATTTTTAGTGGTCAGGAAACATTTTAAATTATTATTATCAGTGTTGGAAACTACAACGGTGTTTTAGTGCCATGTTAAAAAATAAAAAATAATCTAAGATTATGAGATTAAAGTCGTAATATTTTGAGAATAAAGTTGAAACTACGAGAATAAAGTCAAAATAATATGAGAAAAAATTGAAATATTACGTGAATAAAGTTGAAATATTTCTAGAATAAAGAATAAATATTTTGAGAGAGCCTATTCTAGCCTTTTGCGCAAATGGCCTGGATTGGGATCACCGGGAGACATTCCAAAGTCTCAGCTTTCAAAATCTGTCAGTTTTATAGCGAAATACAAACAATATGTATATTATAATGTGTTTTTTCACGCTCTTTAATGTGGCTTGACAGATCGCTGTATTCGCTTCAGTTTAAGCGGCATGTGAGTCAATCATCTTTCCGATTATAATAATGAGACATTGTTTTCATTATAAATTAGGCTATACTGTTTTTCAGATGCTTGAAATAAAGAGGAAAAACACTTTATAATTTGTATTTCGTGATAAAACTGACTGAGAAATGCTGAGCTGTGTTATATTAAAAACAACAAAGCACAAAATTATTGCGATTACTGGGTGGCTGGCATGCTACAAATAATGAATGGAAGACGTTAAATATTATGTCCAATCATTTACTGTATTATACTTTGAATAACACAGCTTCTGAATAGTCACTTAAAGGGTTAGTTCACCCCAAAATGAAAATTATGTCATTAATTACTCACCCTCATGTCGTTCCAAACCCGTAAGACCTACGTTCATCTTCGGAACACAAATTAAGATATTTTTGATTAAATCGGAGAGCTATCTGACCCTCCATAGACAGCAACGCAACTGTAATGTTCCCAGGTCCAGAAATGTAGTAAATACATCTGCAAAACAGGTCCATGTGACATCAGTGGCTCAACTTCAGGTTTGTGACGCTACGAGAATACTTTTTTTTGCGCAAAGAAAACAAAAATAACATAATTTACTCAACCATTCTTTTCCCCCAAGTTACGTCTTAGGCCATTTTAGAGAGTATCACAATACATACGCATGCTTTCCCCTAAGCGTAAACAACACTTATTACACAGATTATACATTCATGCGTGCTTTCCCTCCGAACGTAAATAACGCTGATTACGTCAAATACGTTCTTGGGTACTCTCCAAAATACTCTCTCGTAAATAACGCTGATTACATCAAATACGTTCTTGGGTAGTCTCCAAAATGGCGGAAGAAGGGGGAGAAGAATTGTTGAGTAAATTAAGTTATTTTTGTTTTCTTTGCGCAAAAAAAGTACTCTCGTAGTGTTGAAAAACTGAAGCTGAGCCACTGATGTCACATGGATTGTTTTACTGATGTATTTACTACGTTTCTGGACCTGGGAACATTACAGTTGCGTTGCTGTTTATGGAGTGTCAGATAGCTCTCCGATTTAATCAAAAATATCTTAATTTGTGTTCCAAAGATGAACGAAGGTCTTACGGGTTTGGAACGATATGAGGGTGAGTAATTAATGACATAATTTTCATTTTGGGGTGAACTAACCCTTTAATGTTATAGCCTACAGCCTATACCTCAGAAAAGAAAATAATATAACTTAGGCTATGTTAACGAGTTACAGTCCATTTCAACCTTTAGAACGTTTTATTAATTAAATAGACTACATGTGAGGAGTGAACGTTTGGATGCCACAGATGTTTTTGCGGAGTAGGTGGTGGAATTTTCACAAATTTGGAATTTTGGAATTTTCACAAAGAAAACAGTATACTTGAATATGAATTGATTCACATAAATACAGGGATCTTATCATTAAAGAGCTTGAAAAACACATTATTGTAAGACACACAATTTGTGTTTCACTATAAAACTGAATTTGAAAGCTGAGACTCTGTTTTATATTAAACTACCAAAAGCACAAATCTTATTGCTATTGGATGGCTGGCGCACTACAAATAATGAATGCAATGGAAGACATGAAATATTATATCCAAGCATACTGTCCCCACGAGTATGACACATGGTATGATTTCTGCTAATAATCCCACATATATTTGTAGTGTATTAAAAAACAGTTAAATAAGAGAGCTACAGCGCCCCCCAAAGGAATGTCAATTGGGTGTGTGAGCTGATGTTACGATAAAAAGTTGTTCCTGTTCAGTCTGTTAATAAATATCATATTCTTGTTATTAAACTGTTTCCGCGAGTCCTTAAAATTGACACTTCCTCATCCCAGTAAGATGATGCGGCCACTCGGACGCAACAATAGGCCTAAATTCCAGTGGCCTGGCAACTTCTCCCGGTGCTCTCAATCCAGGCCATTTGAATACGCAATAGGCTATACTTTCAAAATATTATAGGCTAACTTTAATTTCTATAATTTAAATTCTTGAAACATTTCAACATTATTCTCGTACTATTTCGACTTTATTCTCGTAGTATTTCGACTTTATTCTTGTAATATTTTGACTTTATTCTTGTAGTATTTTACTTTATTCTCAAAACATTTCGACTTTATTCTCGTAATATTTAGACTTTATTCTCGAAATACTTCGACTTTTTTCTCGTAGTATTTCGACTTTATTCTCGTAATATTTCGACTTTATTTTCTAAATATTACGACTTTAATCTCGTAATCTTAGATTTCTTTTATTTTTTAACGTGGCACTAAAACACCGTCATAGGAAACAGTTGCGCTGCTTATATTTTTTGTGGAATCCGTGATGCTATTTTCAGAATTCTTTGATAGATAGAAAGTTCAAAAAACTGTATCTATTTAAAATAGTTTTTTTTTTTTTTTTTTTAAATGTTGCTGACCCCAAACTTTTGAAGAGTAGTGTATGTTGGTTTTAGTTGTTTATTGTAGATCTGTTGAAGTCATTGGCATCTGCATGCCAAACTTGCTCTTGCAGTAATCCTTCAGTGTCATGCAGATTGTTTTGTTTTACACAGTTATGACCTGAATGGGAACCCAAACACTCTAAAAGTGTGACAAAATGTACCAAGCGGAAAATGCTGCGTGATTGAGCTGAAAGGTACAATTTGGTTGGCTTTTCTTGATGCATTTACTCTCAGAATAAAGCTGTTAATAGAGGAGCAACACTATCCCCCGGGTTTCACAGACAAGGCTTAAGCCTAGTCCTAGACTAAAACGGAAGTCTGAGCTGTTTCAACTGAAATAAACTTGCACTGACAGATCTTAAAATATATCAGTGCCTTTGTTTTGGCTCAAGATGCACCCTAGTAATGTTTTTTTTTCCTAAGCATGCTTATAAAAATGACTTAAATGTCCTAATTGAACTATGGTCTAATCCTGGTTTAGTCTAAGCCCCGTCTGTGAAACCGGGCCTATGCAATCCAATAGATTTAGCTATTATGAAAAAGAAAACCATGTTGAAAAGTTATTGTGTGTTTTACATTTCAAATAAAACGTTAATCCAGAACTGATTATTCATTTGAAATTATGCCATACAAGATGATAAATGCATGATGAATCAGACATCTCAAAGGGGTAGTTCACCCCAAAAATTTGTCATCATTTACTCACCCTCATGTTGTTCCAAACCTGTATTAGTTTCTTTCTTATGTTGAATATAAAAGAAGATATTTTGAAGACTGCTGGTAATCAAACAGCTGTTGTCCCCATTGTCTTCCATAGTATTTCTTTCCCTACTATGCAAGTCAGTGGGGACCAACAACTGTTTGTTTCTTCAAAATATCTTCTTTTGTGTTCAGCATAAGAAAGAAACTTATACAGGCTTGGAACGACGTGAGGGTGAGTAAATGATGACAACATTTTCAGTTTTGGGTGAACTATTCCATGAACATGTGCACTGTAAGGTTTGCACATCTTTTTGATTCATTCTGAAACCTGAGGTCATTTGTTTACCTGGGAATTGTAAAACTCTGTTGTTATTGTACATTGCTTAATAATTATACTAATTTGAAAAGGCACTTTATGTCAAAAAAGTTGCAGACAGCTGAGACCCTAACAACTAGATTTTAATGTGCGGCTCATTTCAGCACTCACGTCATTGGTCTAATCAGTCCTGAACGACATTATTACATGATGTTCTTCATTAGCTGACAATAACCCAGGCATCCTTTTTGTACAAAGTCTCCCCTTGTTCTTGAACATTTCCTAGTCAAGGGCCAGTTTAACAGGAACAGCTCAACAAAGTGTCCAAGTTGTCCTCACTGAGACTAACCGCTAGAACCATCATTACCCTTTCATTAGCCTGTTATCCATCTCCTCTATTGTACTGGTGTCATATTAAAGTCGATTAACATGATTAGGAAATTGTGGGCTGCAGTTCCTATGGCTCTTTCACCATGGCAACTTTCCCAGGCCGTAGTTACACTAAATGCCTCATCAGTGGTGATGAATAAGTTTAGATTGAATGTGTGAGGATTTCACACTCTAGAGATCACAACACCTGCTTGTTTGAGTTTGTGTAGAAGTATGAAGACCAATTACGTTGAACTGAAAGGTTTCATTTATACATTTACATTTAGTCATTTAGCAGACACTTTTATCCAAAGCAACTTAAAAATTAAGACAACAGAAACAATCAATTGTGGTATTAAAACAACTAAAACTGATCCAAAGCTAAAAGCTAAAACTTTATAAATACTATATATACACACACATTAAAGAAATAAATTAAATAAAAATGACAAATGCATACAACAAAATTTCTAAACTTAACATTTAAATGAAAACTAAATAAAGCTACAAACAATTCAAAATATTAAGAGAACAAAAGGTATAAGAGTATAATAGATTCTAACATAACACTAAGCCAAATACCAAAAACAGCTACGTGTGTATGTACATATCCATAAATTCAATATTATTTCATTTCCATTTAGTTTGTTGAAGTACTAAAATAACTCAAATTAAATAAAACTAAAAATTAATAAATAACATATACAGCCATAATAAAAAACTAATAAAATGACAAACATTACTACAACTGTAACTAAAATTAAAATAGATAACATATACAAATCAAACTACATTAGTTTAACAGTAATCCTAAAAACTAACACTGAGCCAAACATACAAGTAAGAAATGGTTATAAAACTAAAACAGAAATGAAACAAGTAATAGGAAAGAGGATAAATAAAAAGCGTTACGTAACCCTTGCCAGTGTCCCTGTCCGGTGGAGTCACACGGTAGAGTCGATGGTCTTTACATTCTTTGGTCTTAACGCGACGAGGGCTGCCATGGTATAATAACCTTTTTCATACCCGTCTAACAAATCACTAATTGAATTCAGATGAACATACTTTCCTGTTAATCACAATAATTGGCCAAGCAAGCGCAGACACTAACAAGGTATGCGATACAGTATGAGACCAAAAATATGTTTGTCATATAGGAGTTATTTGAAGGTCAAGTTTGTGATTTCTGTGTGTGGTTTCTGTTCATCTGCTATTGGTCAGACAAACATACAGTCCCGCCCCCCCAAACACACTCCATTGGTTGAGCCGGTTTTGCTATTATGGGGTGGTTGGGAGCAATGTTGTGAAACTTTTTGTGAATCAATCTTCAGATTACTTAATTAGAATTTGTACAGAAGAAAGTATTTAAATATCAAAAAATGACACATTTTGTCTTTAATTAGGGAAGAAAAAGAAATTGAAATGTTGAAAGTAGACAAAAATAAGTTGAGAGAAATAACACAAAGTACTCAACATCCGGTAAACATTCATGAATGCACTCCCTTGAAAGAAAGTTTTGCAATTTTCTCACAGACAAATTTGGGGAAATGTGTCATCAAGTTCAAGTTTTCATCTAGTGTGGAAGGAGCTTCTTGCAGCACGGCATTGAAAGTGAGCCACCGGGAAACGTCGCCACCTAAGAAGTTACTCTCAGCATCCCAAGGTGAGTCAGGGTTTATTGTTGTTTTTCTCCTCTGATGTGATACCTTTCATTTGTGTCTTGTGCGGATTTACAAGGCTGTGATACTCCATCCAGAGAGATAATCAAAGAGTCGACAGAAATTAAACACCACTCTCAGTAGAAGGTCTGTCTTCAGTGCTGCTACATTTCCAGCCAATTGTTTTGCATTAGTCATTGAAATACAGGCTTTTTAAAGTCTTTTACAAGAATATCCTTAATCCTTTTACTGACTATTGTATAGGAAACTCAGAAGCAAAGACCAGGAGACTCTGGTGTATCTTCGGTAGGATTCTTTATTGAGTCATCAAAGTCTGACAGACTAAGGATCTGTACATTGTGCACAAAAGCACCTGGGAGACGAACTTTGCTTAACAGAATCATTCATCTGATGTCGTCATCTTTACCTTAAATGAAAAATACAATGTACTTCCCCTTAGTTTTTTATGTGATGTTATATCAGGACATATCTTAAACAGATTCTTAAAATTTGTAATTTCAACGTGCTGTGTAAATGGGCATCTAAAGTTCTGGGTTACTCAGTTTTGTTGGTTGAGTTGTTGTCAAACACTCCTTTGAAGTACCATACCTGTGCATCTCATGATGTACAAAACAGTTTGTTGGTGTCTTTATTAAAGGGATACTCCACCCCAAAATGAAAATTTTGTCATTAATCACTTACCCCCATGTCGTTCCAAACCCGTAAAAGCTTTGTTCGTCTTCGGAACACAATTTAAGATATTTTGGATGAAAACCGGGAGGCTTTGTGACTGTCCCCTTGACTGCCAAGTAAATTGCACTGTCAAGGCACAGAAAAGTATAAAAAACATCGTCAAAATAGTCCATCTGCCATCAGTGGTTCAATCTGAATTTTATGAAGCAACAAGAATACTTTTTGTATGCAAAGAAAATAAAAATAACAATTCATCTCCTCTCTGTGTCAGCGTAGCACCATTTTGGAGAGTACACCATTTCCGATGTACGCAAAGTGCGTACGCTATTCTCTGTCATCAGTAACGCATGGATACGTATTGTACGTTTATTTATGCTTTGATTTGAACAAAAACCGCGTATCCATTCGTTACGGAGGAGACGAATTGTTGAATAAATGTAGATATTTTTATTTTCTTTGCGTACAAAAAGTATTCTCATCGCTTCATAAAATTCAGATTGAACCACTGATGGCAGATGGACTATTTTGACGAAGTTTTTTTTTTATACTTTTCTGTGCCTTGACAGTATAATTTACTTGGCAGTCAAGGGGACAGTCACAAGCCTCCCGGTTTTCATCCAAAATATCTTAAATTGTGTTCCGAAGACGAACGAAGCTTTTACGGGTTTGGAACGACATGGGGGTAAGTGATTAATGACAAAATTTTCATTTTGGGGTCGAGTATCCCTTTAAGAGGTTAGCAAAAGGAAGATCTCCCAAAAATTCTTGAAGTTAGATTCTTTGTTAGCTAGAAAGTATTACTTCCATTCAACAAGGATGCATTAAATTTATCAAAAGTGACAGTAAATGCATTTTTTAATGAAGTTAGAAAAGGTTTCTTTTCAATATAAATGCTATTTTTTAAAAATTAGCATTCTATTCATTAAAGAATCCTGAAAAAGAAATGCATCATGGTTTCCACAAAAATAAGTATTTTCAACATTGGTAACAATAAGATCATGTGAGTAAGGCCTGCTGAAAATGCCATCACATGAATAAATTACATTTTAAAATACATTAAAATAGAAAGCAGTTGTTTTTAAATTGCAAATTATATTTTACAATCTTACCAGCTCCAAACTTTTGAGTGAGAGCATAGAATATGTACCAAATAAGGGGTGGGTAATAGTAATTTTTCAGCTTCAGAGTAACCTATCACAATCTATAGTAGACAAGTAGACATTTCAAATATACCCCAGTGAAAAATAAATATACTAAAATGTATCTGAAATACATTTGTTTCATGCTAAGTATACTACAAATATATTTACATATTTATTTGCTTAATAAAAATACCCTGCAGTTGTACTTTTAGTATACTAAACTGGTATACTAAAAGTCTAAATGGGAACAACTAATTTTGTACTTAATGCAATTTAATTGTCCGAAAGTTGTGCTGAAGTCCAACTGAAGTATATTTGATTGTGCTAAAGTGGAACTATTGCAAGTATACTTTAGGTACATTTTAAATATCTTACATTTAAAGACCGATATTACTCAAAGATCATACAATCTTCATCAATAGTGACATTAAAACACATTTTAGGGTTAATATTAAGAAATGTGCATTGTGCACAATATATATGTATATTTAAACATATTTTATATATGTATATGTGTGTGTGTGTGTGTGTGTGTGTGTGTGTGTGTGTGTGTGTGTGTGTGTGTGTGTACTGTGTATATATTTATTTATTTAAACATATTTGAATAAATCTTATTCAGTCTTTTTTGTCCTTGGCTGTTAAAGTTGTCAGGTATTATGTACTGTTTACCCATTACCAGAATTATTATTCATTAATTTGACATTTTTGTTATGAACTGTTGTGGATCTGATCTTGAATAGTTTGAGAGAGAATTGTCATGCCCAAATGAATCACACTTAATATGTTGGGGGAAATAATTACAAATTTAATTATTACTAATTACTTTTCCGTCACAATCTCTGCCTTCCAATTAAAAGGGAGTTTTTGCATATCTTACATTTCACAGTTTCAGATAGAGATCAGCTCCTGGTGGGTGAGATGTTTGGAGGTTGGGGCTCTGACCCACCAGCACGACTTCTGTAGTGCTGTGCGGGTGAAATGAGCTCCGGTCAATTTGAATGTTTCGGGTTTTGCCAAGTCATATAGTCAGGGGCAGAATGAAAGAAGACAGTAGCATATGCTCACTGTCTTCTTCTTTCACTCTTGCTTCTTTTAAGTCCTCCTCACTTGAGCTCTACCTTCTTGGGCAAAAAGGGATGAAGCTTCTGGCCTGAGGGCTAGGCATTCGGCCAAGTCTATAATTTCTCTCTCTCTCTCTTTTCAAAGACATGGACTCCCAGCATGCATGAATCTTCAAACACCTTACCATCTTTCTATCGCTACTTATGTCTCTGAGATTTCTTCATTAATGTTGACAGATAACAGCTTGTGCCATTGGTTGAGTCATGGTTGGTTGGTCAGAATGTAATGTTTTGATACTATTCAGGTGGCTTATTCATATTTGTCATATTATTCTGGTATTTTAATATAAAATCTACATGCTTGGCTTTAAATCTTAAAAACAAATCTGTTAATATTTCATTAACTGCCTTATCAACTTCTCCCATCTCTTCACAGCAGAAAATGTGCATTGTTTTGATGTGTTCTAACTGTCAAAGAGCCGGAGAGCAAGAGAAGAGTGTGAAATGCAGGCAGCGATGATCAGAATGTGTTCATTTCTCTCTTTGATGTTGGTTGTTCAAAATACTACCGATGAATGCTGATCAAACGCAAAGAGATCGCCTGTGATTTGCCCTTTAGCCAGTCGTGCACAGTATTTACAAATGCATGATTTATAATGAATATGTAGTCGTGAGAACATCCATGCTTATTTATGAGGGCGGTTTTCATAGTACTTATGTCAGCAGTTTGATTAGCCTGTGTGAATCACTGCCGACGTGGCAGCCTGTCCGTTCGCATTATGCAGGAAGTCAATCAAGAGTTGATTGGTTCTGTCTCCCGAGATCTCGTTTCTGAGTCTAAATACTTTGAAGTAGCTGATAGGGTTGGGCCGATAGACGACCCGCAATCCGCCGCATCCCAATACAGTGTTTGGAAAGAAAATGACATGTACTACGGAACCCCTAAAGGGAATAAATATGAGATGGGAGGAAAATACATATTTTAATACTTTTATCCACCTTATTTTTCCCGTTAGAGCGGGCCTGGCCATTTGTAAATTTAATGTGTCTGGCTTCCGGTGTTATCCGCTGCTATTTTTAGCTGTACAAAAAACGCTCGTTTTGCTGCTTGATATTGCAAATTGGTGAGTCTTACCATATTATTTTACATTTACATTTACATTTAGTCATTTAGCAGACGCTTTTATCCAAAGCGACTTACAATTGGGGAATACATAAAGCGATTCGTCTAGAAGAGGCAATCAGACAGAGGAAGTGCTTGTAACAACAAGTCTCAGGCATTGTTCAAATAAGTACAAGCTAGAAAGGAAAGGAATAAATAAAGAGAAAGAATTTTTTTTTTTTTTTTTTTTTAGGATGAAGTCAAGTAGTGCTGAAAGAGATGAGTTTTCAGTTGTTGCTTAAAGATTGGTAGGGATCCAGCATTCCGGATAGGGGTGGGAAGATCATTCCACCAGCCAGGAATGGTGAATGAGAATGTTCTGGAAAGTGATTTTGAGCCTCTCTGTGATGGTACCACGAGGCGTCGCTCACTAGCAGATCTCAGACTTCTGGAGGGGGTGTAGATTCGTAATATTGAGTGGAAGTAGGCGGGTGCTGAGCCTGTGGTTGTTCTATATGCAAGCATCAGTGTCTTGAACTTGATCCGAGCTGCAACTGGTAGCCAGTGCAAGGAGATAAAGAGAGGTGTAACATGGGCTCTTTTGGGCTCATTGAAGACCAGACGTGCCGCTGCATTCTGAATCATTTGTAGAGGTTTGATTGTGTTTGATGGAAGTCCAGCCAGAAGAGCATTGCAGTAGTCCAGCCTAGAAATGACAAGGGCCTGGACAAGAAGTTGTGCACCATGCTCTGTCAGAAAGGGCCTGATCTTTCTGATGTTGTGTAGTGCAAACCTGCAAGATCGAGCGGTCTTTGCAATGTGCTCTTTGAAGGTCAATTGGTCATCAAAGATTACACCGAGATTTCTGACCGAAGTTGATGGGGCAATTGTTGATGAACCTAACTGAATCGTGAAGTCATGCTGTAGGGTTGGAGTAGCAGGGAAGACAAGAAGCTCAGTCTTTGCCAGGTTGAGCTGTAGGTGATGTTCTTTCATCCATGCCGAGATGTCCGCCAGGCAGCCTGAGATCCGTGCAGCTACTGTTGGATCATCTGGTTGAAAAGAGAGATAGAGCTGTGTGTCATCAGCGTAGCAATGGTAGGAGAAGCCATGTGCCTGTATGATGGGACCCAGTGATGTCGTGTATGTGGAGAAGAGGAGGGGTCCAAGAACCGATCCCTGAGGAACCCCAGTGACCAGTTGATGTGCTTTGGATACCTCACCTCCCCAGGCCACCCTGAAAGACCTGCCAGTGAGATAGGATTCAAACCAGCAAAGTGGAATCCCAGTGATGCCCAGAGATGAGAGGGTAGACAGGAGGATCTGATGATTAACAGTGTCAAACGCAGCAGATAGATCCAGCAGAATGAGGACTGATGATTTGGAGTCTGCTTTTGCAATTCGCAGGGCTTCAGTGACTGAGAGTAGCGCCATCTCAGTTGAATGGCCACTCCTGAAACCTGACTGTTTAGCATCCAGTTTGTTGTTCTGTGAAAGAAACAATGAGACCTGGTTGAAGACAACTCGTTCGAGTGTTTTCGCTATGAATGGAAGGAGAGAGACAGGTCTGTAGTTTTCAGTAAGAGAAGTGTTTAATGTAGGTTTCTTGAGCAGTGGGGTTACCCGAGCCTGCTTGAACGCAGTGGGGAAAATGCCTGTGAGGAGAGATGTGTTGATGATGTGTGTGAGTGCTGGTAAGAGTGTGGGAGAGATTGTTTGGAGAAGGTGTGATGGGATTGGGTCTAGAGGACATGTTGTAGGATGGCTGGAGAGGAGAAGTTTGGATACCTCTGCCTCAGTGAGTGGACAGAAGGAGAAGATGGGAGTTTTAGCAGTGGATGTGGTTGGTTGGAGGTCGTGTGTGTGTGGAGGAGAGAACTGACTACTGATTGTTCTAGTTTTGCCTGTAAAAAAAGTGGCAAAGTCATCAGCTGTTATAGAAGTGGTGGGAGGTGGTGGAGGGGGACAGAGGAGAGAATTAAATGTTCTGAAGAGGTTACGCATGTCTGGAGCGCTGTTGATCTTGTCGTGGAAATGTGAGGATTTGGCAGTGTGGACTTCAGCAGAGAAAGATGAGAGCAAGGACTGATACCTACTCAGGTCCGACGGATCGTTTGATTTGCGCCGTTTTCTCTCTGCCGCTCTGAGTTTGGTCCGATGTTCACGAAGAACCTCGGATAACCAGGGGTTAGAAGGGGCAACCCGTGCTGGGCTGGAGGAGAGAGGACAAATGTCGTCAAGACAAGAGGTTAAGGTCTGGCATAGAGTGTCAGTAGCTGCATTCACATCCAGAGATGAGAAATGGGTAGGTGAGGGAAGAGAGGAGGATACTACAGAGGACAGATGTGAGGGAGAAAGGGAGCGTAGGTTTCGTCTAAAAGTAACCGGTAAGGGGGTTGATGGCACATGGGTATCAAAAAGTAATGTAAAAGAAATGAAGAAATGGTCAGAGATATGTAGTGGTTGCACCAGAATGTTATCTGCAGTGCAATTGTGTGTGTAAATTAAATCAAGTTGGTTGCCTGATTTGTGCGTGCTAGAAGTGGTAAGGCGTTTGAGATCAAATGAAGCTAGGAGTGAATGGAAGTCTGTAGCATAAGGCTTGTCTAGATGAATGTTGAAATCGCCAAAGACTAAGAGTGGAGTGCCAGCCTCCATGAAAGAGGACAGCAGCCCGTCCAGCTCCTCTAGGAAGGTGGCTAGAATTTGGCCAGGGGGACGGTAAATTACCACAATCTGGAGTTTTATAGGAGCTGTTACAGTAATCGTATGACATTCAAATGAGTTGTAATTGCATAGGGGAGAGTGGGTTGAGTATGTCCAATTCTTTGAAATGAGCAGTCCAGTACCCCCACCCCGGCCAACTTGACGTGGGGTGTGAGAGAAAGAGAAATTGTTAGAGAGAGCAGCTGGGGTTGCTGAGTCTTCTGGACGAATCCAGGTCTCAGTCAAGCCCAAGATGCTGAGCGTGGATTGTAAAGAAAAAGCAGAAATGAAGTCAGCTTTGTTGACCGCTGACTGACAGTTCCAGAGACCCACAGAGAAAGAAAGAGGTAGAAGATGTAGAGATAGGGCGCAGGATTACGTTGCCGTCTGCGTGTGATGTTAGAGCGTGGTTGAGAGATAACCGGAATGGTTTGGAAACACATGATAGAGGTGGAAAGGAAGAGGACAGAAAAGGAGAGTGTGTGAGGGAAGATAGAAATGATACTTAAGTTCGTTGCTCGGTTAAAGTCGCGCAGGAAAAAGTCGTTCGTCTTTACACTCGTCGGTCTTCACACGAGGAGGCTGAACACGACGCTTCCGCAGACGCTTCCGCGTCAGCGCACGGACATCAAATAAATACACAGTTTAACAGACTAGAGTGAAAACAGCTGTGGCCGGCTTCTGATTAGCCCAGCCAATAGCCCAACGGAGTGCTAATAGCTCAAGACGAAACTAACACTTAGCGCAAGGAGCAAATGCAAATGACACAGGCTCCTTCTTAGCCGAGGCGCAAATTATTATAATTACCAGTAAGTGCAATCAAAAATATCAACCTCAACGAAAAAGCAGAATAGAAATAGGTAGGAAACAAAGTATTCCTTCCTAGCAGCAAGTAAATAATTTAAACAACAGATCTACCAACAAGTATTACAACAACACTTACGCGCTGCCGTCCGTCTCTTCTGGTGACTAATCGGCTTCTCCCAAGTTCTAACAGCGACCAAGCAGTTTAAATACTTTTAACAGTCGCTGTGGCCGGCTTCTGATTAGCCCAGCCAATAGCCCAACGGAGTGCTAATAGCTCAAGACGAAACTAACACTTAGCGCAAGGAGCAAATGCAAATGACACAGGCTCCTTCTTAGCCGAGGCGCAAATTATTATAATTACCAGTAAGTGCAATCAAAAATATCAACCTCAACGAAAAAGCAGAATAGAAATAGGTAGGAAACGAAGTATTCCTTCCTAGCAGCAAGTAAATAATTTAAACAACAGATCTACCAACAAGTATTACAACAACACTTACGCGCTGCCGTCCGTCTCTTCTGGTGACTAATCGGCTTCTTGTATTATCGTACTTATGAACACACTGTATTATCGTAATTATGAACACACTGGTTTGTAGTGCAAGCAGTTTTACCGTTTACTGCACTTTGTTATTCTTCTCGTTATTTCTCTTATTTCTCTCCGGCTTATGAACCGGAAGTCTCGCACATTCACAGAAAACGGCTTACTTCCGCGTTGAAGAATAAGGTGGAAATCATTGGGTAATTATACTGTATATAATTGCGGGCATCAGGGAGCCGCTATTATGCCTGGCATTGAAACTGCTTTTGAATGCGCTATCACTTTTTAGTTTCACTTTCGAGATTTTCGGCAGTACTTACCACACATTTTACAAGATTAGATGTTTCTCAGTGGTGCTGAGGATCTGCAAAGCATTCGCCATCGTCCTCAGTTATCTCTTCTTACTCTGTTTATGTGGTAAGTGAAATTTTATGTACTGTAATGGAACAGGCAACCGTTAGCAATCGTTGTGTGTTTCCCGTGTCTTTCTGAATGTGGACTCACGCTTCGGGCACCCCCCCCCCCCATGCCCTTTCTACTGCTGCCAGTAGCTGATGCTGCTGGTCAAACTGTAAATATGTGTGTGTAATTTTTTTTAGACTGTTTTTTAAGGCAGCGTCTGATGTGATTTTTGATTTCTGAGTGTATGAGCTGTCAGAAAAGAGACCAAGATGTGAGGTGATTGGTCATCACTTGTCTTTCTCTCTGTTGTTCTGTCATATCAGGATTAATGAGAAGAAATAAATTGCATTTTGGAGTTTGTCCAAAAAACTCCCAAAATTTGATTAAAAAGGTGTGAGTGAAAGTTACACAGGAGGGAATAAGAGGACGCGAAGAAAGGAGAGGAAGTGTAAATGAGAGGGAGGGTGTAAGATAGTCAGAAAGTGAGTGAGAGAGAGAGAAAGTGTGTTGGATGGGGTGATGAGTTCACACATTCAGCAGAAACAGATTGAGCATCAGACGGAGGCATTACTGTGAGACATGTTGTCACCCAACAGTGTGGTCACCTTCACTCAGCTAGGAAACGCCACCATACATGCAGACACATCTCTGGATGTCCTCTTTGACAGTTCCAGTACAGCAACTGTACCTGATGTGCAATCATGTAGGGAGAGTGCCATTTTAGTGTCGTTCGGAGAATGCATGGAATTAATTTCAGAATACTTTAGCATTTTATAGCTTGTTTAAGTATCCATACTAGTGTCTGAGTGGTATAGATTTTATTTTTTGATAGATAGATTACTATTTTTTTTTTCTAAACAAATTAATACTTTTATTCAGCAAGGATGCCTTAAATTGATCAAAAGTGACAGTGAAGACATTTATAAAGCTACAAAAGATTTTTATTTCAAATAAATTCTGTTCTTTTCAACTTTTTATTCATCAAAAAAAAGTATCACATTTTTTTATAAGAAGTGTTTTTTCAGCACAAAATCAGAGAATGATTTCTGAAGGAGAATGTAACACTGAAGTCTGGAATAATGGCTGCTGAAAATTCAACTTTGCCATCACTAGAATCAGTTAAATTTAAAATATGTTAAAATAGAAAACCGTTATTATAATTATAATAATATTTTCAAACTTACTGTTTTTACTGTTTTTTGATCAAATAAATGTTGCCTTGGTGAGCATAAGAGACTTCTTTCAAAAACTTTAAAATCTTACTGACCCCAAACCTTTGAACGGTAGTGAAGGTGGCCCATTGTGGATGTATTGTAATGTTTTGATACTGATACAATTTAAAGATGAAATGTGTATTTTTTTTTTTTTTTCATGTTAAATGTTATGATGCTTTCGGTAATGTTGAAACACTGACCTTACAGAAAGTTTTAGTGAGTTTTACTCTTTAACATTTCAAACTTGTATGACTTTTAAACAAGCTTTAAAAAATTGCACAAAAAGCACATTAAAATAATCATAAAATTTGGTCACACATTATGTGCACTATATTGGTCTATACATTTTTTTTCTTTTCATTTAAGCAGCAGCATTTTAATCTGTTTTATTGCACTTAAAAAGAAATGCATCCTCGGGGTCAGGCAGGTTAATTAGAGTCTCTTGTCACGTCCCACTGATTATCAGACAGGTTAATCATTAATGTTCCCTTCACAAACTCAAAAAAATCACCAGGCAGGTTTGATATCTGTTGTTCCAGACAGGGAGGTGAAAATCCAGCTGACAAAGCACACCAGGGTGGCTGAGAGGATGTTCTCCTTAAATAAAAATCCATCCAGAACATTTACTCAGTCAGGGCTTTGGGAAGTCACAATAGCCTGAAGCGCAAACCCCCTCAGGCCCGTTAACCAGGGGTTTTACACTTAATGGATGGACACATCAAGGGTCTGACATTCAATAAAAGGCCAGAACATTAGAGAGCTACTCTTTGTAGCTCCTATATAAAAGCAGATATGGACTTTTTTGGTCTTGGCTGCACTCTTAATTTTAAAGGAGAATTGATTAATGTACACTTATTTGTTCGCCCATGTCCCGTAAGCACAGATGGTTTAGCACATTCTGTTAGAGTTACATCACTTCTGTTGGTGTCAAATCCCAAGCGCCCAATTTCAGACTCTCACAGGATTTCACACTTGTCAGGCGCTTATCTTAAAAAAAAATCAGCTTCTGAAAACAAGAGAGTCATAAAAAGTGTCTGGTTTAACATAAGGCAGCTTATGGCCTTCTCATCCAAGCATCTGGTAATTGTGTTTGAAGAGGTTTAGATCAGATAAAGGAGCACAAATGTGAAGCAGTCGTTGCAAATGAGAATCTGTCATTCAATTTCCTCATACTTTGGCCCTGTTTACACCCACTGTTAACATCCGTCTCGGGTGATCTGATCACAGGTGGTCAGACGAGAAGATTGTCAGTTACATCTGGCAGTAACGTGTGTCTCTTGTGACCAGCAAGGATGCATTAAATTGATGAAATTGACAGTAAATATATTGACAGTTGTTACAAAAAGTTATGTTTTTGATCTTTCAATACATCAAAGAATCCTGAAAAAAATGTATCATGTTTTCCATAAAACTATTAAACAGCACAACTGTTTTGAACATTGATAATAAAAATAAATGTCATATTAAAATGATTTCTGAAGAACCATGTGAAACAGAATACTGGACTAATGGCTGCTAAAAATTCATCTTAAATATTCAGAAATAAATAGAAAATGGTAATTTATATCGTAATAAATTGATATTGTCATATTTCACAACATTGTTTGTTTTACTATATTTTTGATCAAATGAACGCAGCCTTGGGCAAGTGTCATCCTTAAAAACATGTTCTTGCATATTAATAAAGCACAAAAATCTAAAGAAGTAAAACAAACAAACAAAAAAGATCCTCATGTATCTCCAATATGCTTAATTTTAATCTTAATTTTTTAAATATATCTGCAAACATTTTTTTTTTTTAAATTGTACCTGGTTATTTGTAGTCACTGCATCACATAATTTGTAGTCCATTTTAAAGCTTTTTTTGTTTTTTGATTGACATATGAGTAGACAGGCCAGTGAAGTTGTACATGACACATAACTATATGTGTGGTCATATGCATTTGAAATTATATCAACACTACCAGTCAAAATTTTTGAACAGTAAGATTTTTAATTTTTTTTAATTTAATTTTTTTTTTAAATAGGTCTCTTCTGCTCACCAAGCCTGCATTTATTTGATCCAAGCAAAACAGTAAAACTTAAAAAAAAATATATTTTTATTATTTAAAATAAGTGTTTTCTATTTGAATGTATTTTAAAATGTAATTTATTCCTGTGATCAAAGCTAAATCTTCAGCATCTTTACTCCAGTCTTCAGTGTCACATGATCCTTCAGAAATCATTCTAATATGCTGATTTACTGTTCAAGAAACATTTATCTGAAATAAAAAGCTTTTGTAACATTATACACTATACCATTCAAAAGCTTGGAGTCAGTATAATTTATTTATTTATTTATTTTTATTTTTTTTTTTTTTTTTTTTTTTGAGGAAAGAAATTATAGAAATTAATACTTTTAATTAGCAAGGATGCTTTAAAATGTTTAAAAGTGATGATAAAATCATTTATAATGTTACAAAAGATTTATATTTCAGATAAATGCTGTTCTTCTGAACTTTCTATCCATCAAAGAAACCTGAAAAAAATTCTACTCAAGCTGTTTTCAACATAATAATAATAATAATAATAATAATAATAAATGTTTTTTGACCAGCAAATCAGAATATTAGAATGAGTTCTGAAGGATCATGTGACTGGAGTAATGATGCTAAAAATTCAGCTTTGAAATCACAGGAATAAATTACATTTTAAAATATATTCAAATAGAAAACAGTTATTTTAAATAGTAAAAATATTTCAAACTTTTACTGTTTTCGCTGTACTTTGGATCAAATAAATGCAGGCTTGGTGAGCAGAAGAGACTTCTTTAAAAACATTAAAAATCTTACTATTCAAAAATTTTCGACTGGTAGTGTATATCTTATTTGAATGATCAGATTGCACAATTATTTGTATTCCTTTTAGAGGCTGATGTTAATTCTGGGTATAAACCAGGTCCCTGTGTGAGGTCATTCAGAGTTGGCGAATAGAGCTGACCTCATTATCTGACCGAGGGAATGATGTTCTGTTCACTGTGACTCTAACCTCATCTCTTGCCCAGCCCAAGCCCTTTCTACCGCTGCCAGGCTTACGTGACAAATGTGATTCATTCGGTGGGTCATTCAGGCTGTCTTTACACCATGAATGCAAATGAGTATTGGCCAGATAGCCTAAGGCCCTGTCACAAATGCCACCCTGAGCCTTAGCAGTCCTCAGAGTCCACATATCGCTGACGTAATGCTGTGTAAACTGGGATAGTAATCTACTGTAGACAACTTATTGTCTCATGGACAATGTATAGACATTGTAAGTCCAAGCATGTGATGAAAAAGAGAAAAAAAATGTGTCATTTGCATGGTTTTGATTTTTAACCTTGAATCATTCAACAGTCTTTAGCGATTGTCATTTGAGTTGTTTAGCAACTCAACTCAACTTATGACATTATTTAACACAATTAGAAACCTGTCGTGAAGGAGATACTTAACTTTTTGCAAATATAAACAATTGAGGAGGGAATGAGTGTTTAAAGTGCTCTAATTTTTATTTTATTTACTTGACTCTCAGACAAACGCATCTTGGAGCCAACAGCTTCAACGCTGCAGTCTCCACGCGGCCCAGCGGTAAGTCACTCGAAATCATCACACGCTAAAATTCTCCTGCTCTCTCCCAGGGTGCAGTTTGTTTCTGTGTCACCAGAATGGCAGCATTTTTAGAACAAACTCTGCTGTATCCCGACTGTGATGTAACGTGTCTGAAAATCTGCGCTGGACAGAATCAGAGCGGCCTTATTGCCATGTTCTGCTGACCTGAGCACACAGCCGCTGGTTTCTGTGAGTTACGGCAGCATTGCACCATGAAAGCTTGAGAAGTCTTATAGGGAGGGTTTGCAAACTGAAGAAAGAGGTACTGAAGGCCAGGATGGTGAATGTACCACTATTCTTCAGATAGCACACTGTGTTCAGTTTCACTTCCCACAGCGATTCAAGAGGCTCGCCGACCCCTGTTCAGCTGCTGATTTTGAGGTGTACAAATATACAAAGCCAACTTTTGTGTACAAACAGATCAACATTTTTGGTCTGTTTGTTTTAAAGCCAGAGATGTTCAGTTCTGCTCCTGAAGGGCCAACGTCTTGCAGATTTTGGTTTCAGCCTGCCAAAAGGATTGGAGTTAAACTGAGCAGGACTGGACACCCCTAATTTTAAAGGATAAGTTTTGTTTTGATTTTGATTTGATTTGATTTGATTTGGTTCAGTGCAATTTGATTCAGTTTGATTTAGTACAGTTGTGCTTTGATTTGATTTTGATTCTGTTCAATATGAGTTTGTTTTATTGAATACAATTATGATTTTGATTTGATTTTAATTGATTTGATTCAGTTTTGATATAATTTAATTTTATTTGAATCAGTGCAATTAGATTCAATTAGATTTTATATGGTTTTGATTTTGATTCTATCACTTGATTCAATTTGATGTGATTTGATTCAGGTTTTTATTTGATTTTGATTAAGTTCTATTTTGATTTTAATCTGTTCTGCTTTGAGTAGTTTCTATGCAATTCCATTTAATTTCTTTCAGTTTTGATTTGATTCCTTTTTTTTTTTTAATTAATTCAATGTGATTTGATTTTATTAAGTTTTGATTTTATTTGATTCTGTTTTGCTTTAATTTGATTCAGTGAGATTGGGTTTGATTTGATTCAGTTTTGATTTAATTTAATTTGATTTGATCCAGTGCAGTGCAATTAGATTCAATTAGATTTTATATGGTTTTGATTTTGATCCAATCTCTTGATTCAGTTGTGATATGATTCAGATTTCTATTTGATTTTGGTTAAGTTCTATTTTGATTTTAATGTTTTGCTTTGATTAGTTTCAATGCAGTTCCATGTGATTTCTTTCAGTTTTGATTTGATTTAATTCAATGTGACTTGATTTGATTCGATTTGGGTTTAATTTTATCTTGATTTGATTTTGTTTTAGCAATTCAAAGGCCATGTGTTAAAAAAAAAAAAAAGTGTTTTCAACTGAGACCTAAAAATCTCTACTGATGGGGCTGACTGAATATGAAGTTAAAATTTAGATAAAAACAAGTTTAGCGATAGGCAAACTTTGTGTACATGCAGTAAGGTCTTTATTTGCACTTTAATGGCTGGATAAACTACCTCCATTTTCAGATGGTGTATTGCAAGTTTCCCTGTCCGTAAAAATGATTTTGTTGGCTCGCAAACACAAATGTGTTGAATCCAAATTGCTCAGACTTTTCCTCCATTCAGTGAAGCCTGATTTAACACTTCAGCAAAACAAAAGAAAACAAAGCAGATGCTGTCAGACCTTAAGGACCCTTTAAAATATCCAGTGACACTTCCTAGGCTCCACAGCGTGGAAGGATGGATCTGGTCCGCATCGATTGTGGTACGGCACTAATTTAGAGGGACGCCAATTTGGAAAGGTTGATTCAAGGGTTTTTTTTTTTTTTTTTCAGCAACTCTGCTGTCTGTGTTCTTTGTTCTATAAACCCTGAGTCCCTCACTTGGTCTGAAAAGCCTGTCAAGGCTATGGCACATCTCTCTGATTGATGGGCTGCTCCATCTCGTTTTCAAATTTTCTCTCTCTTTCACTCACACATGGAATCAGAGTGGCATGCACAGACTGGTTTAGTCATTCTACATCTTGCAAAGCATGCTTTGTTGTTCATAAATGTTTCACACACATTTAATGTGATGTGTTTGATTTTAAATCACAACTGATCCAGTGAGCTTCCTTCTGCAGACAGCATTATGAAGGCATCATATGTGTGCTCCCAAAGTCAAGGCTATTTTTGGAAAAATTCATGGCAATGTCACATGAATCCTTCATGGAGAAGGAAAGAGCATTGTGACAAACGCAATGGAAAAAATACTGAATGTACAGGGCTCCAGACAAAAAAATCAAGTAAGGAGCCATATGAGAAAAAAACTTAGGCGCCAAATTAATTTTTAGGTGCCACAGAATAAACGTTTTATTTATTTTATTATTATTATTATTTTTACATTTCAATCATACTGTCATGCGTTTGTCTCATCTTTTCTTGACTTTATCATCATTTTAATCCATCCTGTAGATGACCTGGGAACTAAGATCGGGGAAGTCGTGGCCTAATGGTTAGAGAGTTGGGCTTGTAACCTGAAGGTTGCCGGTTCGATTCTCACACCGGCAGGAATTGAAGGTGGGAATTGTGAATGAACAGCACTCTCTCTGCCTTCGATACCATGACTGAGGTGCCCTTGAGCAAGGCACCGAACCCCCAATTGCTCCCCGGGCGCTGGAGCAATGGCTGCCCACTGCTCCGGGTGTGTGTTCACGGTGTGTGTGTGCGTGTTTGTTCACTATTCACTGCTGTGTGTGTGCACTTGGATGGGTTAAATGCAGAGCACCAATTTCGAGTATGGGTCACCGTACTTGACAATACGTCACGACTTTCTTTTTTCACTTTCAAGATCCACTTAAAGTGGGAACAAAATGTCTTTTCCAACTTGAAATATACAGGCACAAAGAATTGTTCATTATACAGAATCTGTACCAATATCATGGGCCATAACTGTCAACATCACTTGGCCACTGAGTGTAGTTTGGGCTCCTCCTCAATGCATCCTATAAATGTTGTCATATGTCTTTCACACATTCAGTCTGTTTTCTTCATTAGTAAAATGCAATTTTATAGGAGGTGTTGAATCATGTAGACAATAGGTTAAGTAAAATTATTAATATGCAATAGCGCATAAATATAGCAAAATGCTATAGTTTATAGTTATTTTAGTAGTATATTATGCATAAATATAGCAAAATGCTGTAATTTATAGTTATTTTTCTAGCTGACTGATGAGCTTAAGGACTCCGAATGGTTATTCTGAGGTAAATGTATTATTACGTTGCAATGTTTACAAGCTTTACACGTTTTCCGCAGTTTGAAACACTGAATGAGCTTTTACGTGAGATTTGATACTTTGTTTATTAAAAAGTAACGAAGCACAAAGCTTTTTGCGATTACTGGATGGCAACTGCGCGTCAAATAATATGAAGTTCACGGCACACATTAACAGAACACAGCATATAGACCAACGGGGCCGGCTGCAGGGGTGGGCTAAGCCCACCCAAATTACAGTCTTGCCCACCCAATCAGAATTAAATAAAGATTACGTTATTTTTTTAATGCAGTGATTAAAACCAATCTGAAGCGGACTGTATTTTAAGAAGTTTAAGATAGACTGCCCCAACAATAATAAAATAACAGCAGAAAATTGCAGCATTTTTCTTTTATTAGCTGAATGCAAGGCGCGCTGAATTCACGCAGAGCTTCAGTCTGTTGCATAAAAGCAGAGGCTGACAACACGAGCGAAAACAGGCAGAAATATTTGCACGCTATCATGGGGAGTTTGCGAGTTACGGGGGTTTAATAGGCTACATGAATATGTATCATAACCTACAACTGAAAATACCTGGGCAGTTTTAATGTTCTAAAAAAGACCGCTCATTCAATAACGTGAATTCATTGTAGGGACGGGGAAAGACCATAATATAAACGTCTAAAATGCATGTAGGCTATACAGTTCAGTTGAAATCTTACCCCTTTTGGCTTGCTTATACGTATACTGAATGTAAGAATGAAAGTTGAAAGTAAAGAGCTTGTGCGTATTATGGCTTCTTCTTGATAAGAAGAAGCCATAATAGTAATGATTATAAACGAGAATTGTTAACGATATTGCCAATATCCACACAGCTGACAGTTTTACCTGTTGTAGTTTGTTCAAGTTGTGCACGAAATAGACACTGCTTTTGTGCACTTTTACTTCTGCACATCTCCGTCATTTCGATCTCTCTCGTGCTGCACAGTGAGCTGCGTTTAGCAGATGAGCGTCAATGCTGCTGTGCTGCAGAGATGAGGACTGTTTGAAACTCTTTTTTTTTTTTTTTTGGCTAAAACTTTGATGCACATTGTCTGTTTAATACGTGAACATAACAAAAGTTGTGATTGCAAAACAATCAGGAAAAAAGGCATCACATGCTAATTTTTAAGTCATAACATATAAATATATATAGTCGCCAGTGGCGACCTCAGCAAAAACTTAACTCGCAAATTAATATTTTTGGTCGCAAATGCGACCGTTTTAGTCTCAGTCTGGAGCCCCGATGTATATATTTTTTGAAATCGCTTTGGAGAAATAAATGCTAAAAATACTGGAACCAAGCTTGAAAAATTAGGCAGTCAGTGTTCTGCTCTATTACTGCTCATTGTTTCAAATAAAATGTTCAGCAAGCATATTTGGATGTGATGTTCAGGTGTACAGTACCTTGTTACATTTCTGACTTATGGTGCTTTAATGCACAAGTCCTCTAGCCATCCTCACATCCCATACACTTTATTTTTTCAGAGTTAGTGAGTTAAAATGCTTGCTTTAGATGCATGCACTCACCCTCTATTTATAGTTAATGCTTTTTAAAAAGAGTCTTTGTCTCTCTCTATCTATTTCTCTCTCTCTTTCAGACACCGCTATGCTTCCGTTACTGATTTTATGTTTTTTAATATGCATGAAAGTGAGTGTATGTCAAACAGGAGCTGGCTTTGTGAATATCGACATGCATGATTTTTATTCTAACCTTGTGCCTTTTTTGTTGGCACTGTGTCTGTCAGTAGTTCTGCTGTCATGTGGATCTGTCTGTCTTTCCTCTCCCTCTGTTTTCTTACTTCTCTTTTCGTAGTGATAGGTGTAATAACTCATTGTAGTGAGAGTCTTTTTTTTTTTGTGTGTGTGTGTCTGCTGTCTGACGAGGATCACAAATATTGTTGCTATTTGTCAGGGCAGCACAATACTGATATGATATCAGCACAATGTAAATCAGGAATTCCCAGCCTTATTTATATTATTACAAAGTTTCAAGGGGTTCACGAACCCTCAGTTGGTAAGCCGAGGTCTAAATCCCTGTCATGCGGTTAGTTGATCAGCCAGTACTGGGCAGTGTGTGTTTCAGGGCTCTCTGTAGTCATGTGTTTAGGTATTATTGGGGTCAGTGAGTCATAAATTTATGTTGTATTGGGGTCAGTGGAGAAATGCTTTTAGGGTCTACTGGCTGTCAGTGATTTAGGCTGTATTGGAGGCAGTTGAGTCATGAGTTTAACACCACTGACCCCATCAGTCATCCAGTCCTGTGCTACACAGATCACATCACACAGCCTGTGAATTCATCAGCCTTTCTTAAGGGCAGAGAGGTGCTTTACATCAGCAACTGATGCATGCTAAAGTCTGTACAGATCTCTGAGCATTAGCACTGGTGGAAGTCTTTCAAACAGTAATATCTGACTAAATCTGATTAAAAGCGGCACAGTTACATCACCACAGTCTTAATGTCTTCATTTAGATAAGTATCAGAGTGCTTTTTATGATTATGATATGTTATTGCTTGCTGTAATACAGGGATGCAAACTTGTGACCTTTCTCTAAGTTTGGATTGCTTATAACTTTGAGATTGCAACACGCCAACCATCTCTCAAATTCGTTATGAGAATCGTTTATAATAATAAACGCTAAAATAAAAGCTCTATGATTTAACATTTGAAAGCAAAGAAATTTGACAGATGAATATTAGTATTGTAATTTTACTGTTGTTCTGTAAAGCAAATTTATCATTACTATTAAACTTTTGTATTAAGCATTTTTTTATTTTACAGTATAATAGTACAGTAGTTACTACTATAGTAATGTATTTCTTTATTACTATATTTTCTATATTTTATTAGAAAATAAAAAAATATTTTTACAATGACAACAACAATATTATTAGAGTAATATTGAAGTAGGCCCATAAAAACAACAGTGTGAATGTATAAAAAAAACAAAAAAAAACCTTTATAAAAATGTTTCAAAACCACTTTTTAAAGCTGATATTTTATACATTTTCTTCCTAAATGTTTGTTAATGAAAGGTATTTATTTATTTATATATTTTGTGAATGGTATCAATGAAATGCAAGAAAATGCATTTGCGATTATAGTTAATTAATTAAAAAACACAAAATATTAACATTTTTCACAACAAAGACATTTTCACAACATTTTCACAACAAAGACAGTTTGCACATATATTTGTTTTTCTCCTACTAAAATTAAGAGTAAAACTGACTAAAATTAATGAATGTCATGTCAACCATCTCCCAAATTTGTAATGAGAATCATTTATAAAAATAAACATTAAAATAAAAGCTTCCTAAATGTTTGTTGATGAAAGGTATTTATTTATTTATTTATTTTGTGAATGGTAGCAAAGAAATGCAAAACAAATTTTATTTTATTTTTATTTTTTTTGAAGAAAAAAATCTAGGTTTTCACAACAAAGGCAGTTTGCACATATACTTGTCTTTCTTCTACCAAAATTAAGAATAAAACTGACCAAAATTAATTAATGTCATGTCAAAATACTGGAAATGTAAAGGATATTTTTCTCCAAAGACAAAAAACTCAAGACTGCATATTAGAAACTCAGTAACTGAGATGAGTAATATCAGACTCTCAAAGAGGCAGAAATCGATGACTGTGTCAGAAAGTGTTTGTGTGTATTGGTGTTGATGTATAATGTTACTTTTGACAACAATAGAGACTCAAATTAGGAGCATGAGGCAAACAAGAACGGTAAAAGGCTCTAAGTGAAGAAAGAGAAATTAGGTCTTGTTTGAAAATACGTGCGTAGCAGCACCCAAAGCTGGATCTGTCACATTTATACCTAAACAGGTTTCTAATTTCATCCTGCTTTTGTGTTGGCTGGATGTTGGCTTTATGTAGATGCCAGCTGCGGGGGATTGCCACACCGTCAGATGCTTCTGCCCGTTGTTTTGTGCGATAATGTATTAATTTTTTTCTTTCTTTTTTCTCCTTTCTCTGGTTCTGTTGTTCAGCTGTCTCTCTCTCAGCTGGTTGCGACTTCACGCTACCCAACCATGAGCCACACGGTGGGGTCTCCATGGCAACAACAGCTCCCCTCTCTGCTTTCTCCCTCCCTGATGGCATCGGCCCACCAGCTGTCACATGTCGTAAGTTTTCCACCCACATACGCACACACGCACTCAACACGAACACACAAATGTATATATGCTCTTTTAAAACAAAGCACAGAGATACATTCATGCAAATGAATAAATGCCTACACTCAAAACATAATATAGCATAGAAAAAAAATAACAGCACATGCATTACCTCAATAAACAGACACCTGTACACCACAAAAACCACATCAAACCTGTTGAGAGCAGCAATTTCATGTTAAGGAATTTTTACTAAAAATTTTTTTTAATTGCAATTGTTTAATACCATTTTGCAGGCTAAAAAATTTGTATCAAACTGCAGAACTTCTAAGAGCACCATTAAATGTCCCATCAGTTTGACAAAATTAGCTGCACCATTATGTTTCATGCTTGCGTAAGATCTACTGTAAGTGCCACTTTCATTTTTTCTTTACCGCAAAAACTGGAGAGATAGACCAGAACTTTAAAACTTGAGCCACTGAATTGGAAAATCATGCAAATGAGATTTAAGGTGACTGCAGCTTCACACTCATAATACTGTATATCCATTAGTGGTCCAACGGATTGGTTCACTTGAGCTCTGAAGTACATTTATATGATTCAAATGATCAATGACATTTATGTACCGCAAGACTTTTCCACTGTCAGGCTTTACGTTTTCCTGATGATACAAGAGTTGGTGACAACATGATACTGCTTTTGTAGGTAAACAATGGAGCGAGTGCATTTTGGAGTAGGATCACATTATACAGAAAGATAAAAGTTCCCAGACTAGCTACAAAGAAAATGTATTCAGATAACATTATACAATTTGAGTTAAAGTAATAGTTCACCCAAATATGAAAATTTGCTGAAAAATTATTCACCCTTAGGCCATCCAAGATGTAGATGAGTTTCTTTCTTCATCAGAACAGATTTGGAGAAATGCACTGTAACATTACATCACATGTGAATGGGTGCCATCAGAATAAGAGTCCAAACTGCTGATAAAAAAAATCACAATAATCCACAATTAATCCATGTGGCTCCAGTCTATCAGTTAACTTCTAGTGAAGTGAAAAGCTGTGTGTTTTCAAATAAACAAATGTATCATTATGGCATTTTAACATTAAACTGTCTCTTCTGGCCAGAATCCATAATAGCACTTTCTCCAGTGAACAAGTCCATCCCCTGTTGTCCTCTCACATTAAAATCAATTGACATATTTGTTTGGAGCTGTATTGAACTGTTTTCTCTAGTAAATGGTGCATGATCTGTCCATATTTCTCTTCTGATTCAGACGAGACACGTTTTTCACTGGAGAAAGCAATTTTATGGATACAGGACTCTTAACTGAAAGCAATGTTTTGAAGTTAAAATAATGATGGATTTGTTTATTACAAACAGAAGCTTTTCTCTTCACAAAACATTTATTGATTGACTGGAATCGTGTGGATTAGTTGTGGATTATTGTGATGTTTTAATCAACTGTTTGAACTCTCATTCTGACGGCACCCATTCACTACAGTGGATTTTTTGGTGAACAATTGATGCAATGCTGAATTTGAAGAAACAACTTTTCTTTTAACTAGTGTAATGTACCTTGTGTAAAAATATACTGTATTATACTATAAAACCATCAGTGCATTATTACAGTTCCACAGCAACATCAGCTAGCCATGCTGAGAAATCTGAGCTGGGAATGGTTTGTAATGGTAATGTGCTTTTGTTATTTTAATGGAAATACAATGTAGATACAGCCTATACAGTGTGGGAACATATCACACATTTTCACAAAGCTATCCACAGATATTATGTTAATCGTGTGTGGGAGCATGTATGTTTATGCTGTTGCCTTTAGTCATGCGGTGCATTTGACTATATGATATTCTGTAAATAAACATACAAAGTGCTTTGTTACCGCCTCCACAGTTGTTTAAGGCTGTTTGTGCCACACATTGGCTCTTCTGCTGAGATTAGGGAGAAAATTTCTGCTATGCTCAACTTCCTGCATGTCATTTCTGGGTGATTCTGGGATGGTGTTAAATTATTCCCTGTGCTTTTTTTTCTGTCTGTGAATCTCCCATTCCTATCTTCAAGTTAGAATTTCAAATTCTTTTTGGATTTGGTTTCAGCTGACTTAAAAATGTCTGTCTGTGTGGACAAAGCTTTGTGAACATCCTGAGCTGTACCACTTTTAAAACACAAATGCAGAATGTTAGAATTCACTTGCAATTTGGCTGAAGTGTTACGATTGCTTTTTTTAAGTAGACTGCATAGTGTGTGTGTGTGTGTGTAGTGTCACAAATGCAATGCAATGTGTATAGACACAAATGAGGATCAAATGAGGATCGCTACCACACAACCAATTCATCAAAAGTGGGCAGTAACATTACAAGTGTGATACAAAGAACTAAAGTTTGTCAGAAAAGTACAAGCTAATAGGTATATATAGTACAGTACTGTAAGTCTGTTAAGCTCACCAATACTGCATTTATTTGATCAAAAATACAGTATAAACAGTAATATTATGTGTAGGGCTGTCAAATCGTTTAATCGCATCCAAAATAAAACTTTGTGTTTACATAATATGTGTGTGTACATATTTATATGTATATATAAATACACATACATGTATATATTTAAGAAATATTTACATGTGTGTGTGTGTGTGTGTGTGTGTGTGTGTGTGTATTTGATCAATTTTATGCATCCTTGCTGAATAAAAGAAAAAAAAATAATAATAATAATGCAACAAAATATGCAATTCTATTTGCGGTAAGTTAGTAGTCTCAAACTAAATTATCTTATATCTGATTTGATGTCACTAAGCTTGAAAACTTAGGGAAATGAGTGTCTTCAAAAGAAAAAAGCTTTGTTTCCAGGCCAAAAAAAAAAAAAAGTGCACCTTGATTCCCAGAAACTGTGTAAAGCCAGCCAGTCAGATTAAAGCTTGCCTGATTGAGAAAATACTTGCCAATTTTTTTTTTATTTTTTTTTTTAGCAATATAAATCAGACGGTCAATGAACAGACTGTTGATGGCCTGTGGGTGCGCTGTCTGAAGCTAGTTAAGGAATATAGAAAATACTGCAATTGGTTTTTGATCAAGTTCTTGAGGAAGAGTTGTGTCTTCAGGCACTTCATAAAGAAGTTGAAGTTCTTGTAGAGTGTTTGGTTGTTAGGTATCTGTTGGCTGTGGTGTGTCATTTTTTGCGAATGTTCCAATACTGAACTTTCCTGACAGAGTTCTTCTCTGATCTGTTGACCTCTTAACATTCTTCATCTGCTTCTAAAACATCTGTCATTACCCTCAAACATGAATATTTTTTGCACATTTAAGAAGGCTCTTTTTAGATTTGCCTCACAGAGAGAGAGAATCGTACACAGATTTATAAGCCAAAATGTCATCAAAGACTCTGGGTTTTTTTTGTACTGCAGGTTCTCCTGCTGAACTTCAGTCCAAAATTATTCTTGAATTTGTCTGTTTTTCTCTCTTTCTGCCTATGTGTGTTGATTTAAATTGAATCAGGAGCGTCCAGTTGCCGGCAGCATAGCTCATCTGGAGCTGAGTGTGCAGGAGAGAGAGGGAAAAAACAATGAGGAAGAGGATGAGATGCAGGAGCTGACCTTCACTCCAGTGCACGCCCCTGTCATCACCCTCGAAACACACACTGCTGGGTGAGAACCATACAGACACACACTAACAAATAATTTAGTTATACAGTGGCCATATTCTTCACTTCTGTAGCATTTTTTTTTCTCAGAAGTCCACCTTATGTTTCTGGCACCAAAAACAGAATTAGGTTTATGCCTTTTTTTTTTTTTCGTTTTGTAATTTTCTTGACTGCATTTGTTTCTGTACTGTTTTAATTCTTATAAATGTAAATGCAGATACACTAAGTGTTAGCAGAGGTTAATGTTGTTCAACTAGGAGCCAAGTTGCTGAACATTGAAGAGATGTTGATGTGTAAATACATATTATAATATGCGCACAGTTCTGACATCATCAAAATTTTAAAATAAACATCTTCAGACTGATGGATGGATGGATGGATGGATGGATGGATGGATCAATCAGTACAATAGATAGACTTTATATATTTATAGACTTAATGTATACAGACAAGCGGATGGTAGATAGATAGATAGGTAGATAGATAGGTAGATAGATAGATAGATAGATAGATAGATAGATAGATAGATAGATAGATAGATAGATAGATAGATAGATATACTTTATATATTTATGGACTTTATACATACTAGCGGATGGCTGATAGATAGATAGGTAGATAGGTAGATAGATAGACTATATATTTATGGACTTTATACAGACTAGCGGATGGTAGATAGATAGATAGATAGATAGGTAGGTAGATAGGTAGATAGATAGACTATATATTTATGGACTTTACAGACTAGCGGATGGTAGATAGATAGATAGATAGATAGATAGATAGATAGATAGATAGATAGATAGATAGATAGATAGATAGATAGATAGATATACTTTATATATTTATAGACTTTATACAGACTAGCGGATGATAGATAGATAGATAGATAGATGCACTTTATATATTTATAGACTTTATGTATACAGACATGTGGATGGATGATGGATGGATAGATAGAAAGAAAGATAGAACATCGTCTTTAGAACATCACTCTATATCCCCATCTTGCATGAATTTGCTGTTTTCTCTAATACCAGTTTCTCTCTCAATATCTATCTCTGTTGCATTGCTCCATTTTCAAGACACTAGCACATTTGTTTATGTCATGTTTATTTTAGCTGAAGTATTTCAGGGCCCTGTCTGTTTTTATATGTGGACTTGTGCTGTCCTTTAAAAGTGGCAACAGTTCTGCTGAAGCCGTGAGTTGAGATGGCCATTTAAAGTCTGTCGGAATGCAGAGTTGTCATTCAGGAGCAGTTCGGTGTCAGTTCATCTGATTCTGACCAAAGACAGTTGACAGACCAACATTATTTACATCTGGAACTGCAGATTCACACAGCAGAAGGAACTAACTTGTGTCACATGAAACTTTATTTAAAATGAGAACTCTAATTTGAGTCAGTTGTCATATCTGATTGAGACCTATGAAATTAAAATTTAAGTCTGAATACTAAACCAGCTGGAATGAGTTAAGTTCTTACATTTAGACTGGGGGTGAATTCAAATGATATTTTTTCAATGGGGGACCTTAATTTGGTCAGATTTGCATGCCTGTATTTTATGAAGAGCTCTGATTATCACAGACAAGGACAGTCCTTTTGATTTCCTGAGACATTATGATAAAACATTTACATAATACATCTCTTGACTCTTGTTCTGAGGGTTTTAAATGAGTTGCTGGTTTTGAGTCCAATTCCCCTGGTCAGCTGTCATTATGAGAAACCAATTGTCATTGCAGGTGCAGTTTTGGGATCAGGTTGTTAATAACTAGGACTATCCATGTGATTTGGTTTGAAAAAAAACTTTTAGACGTTATCATTTTTTAAAAATAATTATAGATATGTTTTATTAATCATGCCCGCCAAACTCAATTATGATATGGATTGCTGTGGACTGCATAGGTTATAGTTATAGGATAATGTTCAATAATAAATAAATAATACATTAAATTAAAATTGAAATAAAATATATATGTTTAAAAATTACATACATACATAAAGCTCCTTTTTAACATGTTTATTCAATAATTTTGTCGGTCACAATAATGTTTTGAATTATCTCCATTTGGGGGCTTTTCTCAGCAAATATTGATATTGCTAATTAACTGTATTAATCAGCATATCATGTAATTTATTCAGTATTTTAATTCATATACAGATTATACATTAGTAATGCATGCAAATGAAGTTAAAGAAATTATTACCAAAGCAGAGGGTTGTTTTTTTTTTTTTTTTTTCAGTCTTTATCTGCCTTTAGCTTTGTTTATGTCTCTCTCCTTTCTCTCTTTCAGTCTTAATCTTTTTTCTGTGTGGATCTCGGTAAAAAATTTATTGGGCAGGCAAGTGTGAAAATAATAAGCAAGGCTTATTAATGTGTAATTCAGCAGAAAATTACCATGATCCATAGGTAATATTATATTCCTCTTTGTCTGTGGCAATTAAAAGCCTGGTGTAAGTGTAGGCCTAATTACTGTGTCTCCTAATTAGTTGTGAGTCACTGGAAGAACACATTAAAGTCGTGTTGTCGTTATGTTCACATATATTTTGTTCTTCTTATTGATGGGAAAGGGCTTCATACAGCTTTAGAACAGGGTCAGATATTTTATGGAGGAGCCACATTGATCATAGGGATTATATAATGTGTATACAGGGAGGGTGAAATGTTTTACATACTGTATGTGAAAGTTCATGTAGTTCAAACAGTCAATTTTGACATCATATTGACTTTCAATATTCACATTTCCCATATTGACATAACACTGAGTTCAGCAGTAGGTATAAGCTCTAGCAATGGAAATCTGTGGCTGTGTTGTGTTCTCAGATCTGTACTGACAGCAGGCGGATTATAGTTCTGCATTGTTAAATAAACTACAAATATATATGAAAATATACACCATTTTATATCTTATGCCGCACAATTCTGCACAACAGCTGTTTGCTCTGTTTTGCTTTCTCTTGGTGTGATTTTCTTTCTGTGTCTAACAGAAAATATTTCGTGCTTTTATCTGCAACAATGCAATTCTTCCAGGAAAGACGTCATTTGTGAAGTCCTTAAGAAAGGGGTGCTTGATATAAGCCTCATAAAACCATGGATGATATCTCATGTGTGAGATGCCATTTAAGATATCACAGCAGGACATATTACCAGATCACTCGAGGATTTCATTGGAGCTCTGACATTTGACACAGATCATGCTGTGGTTAAACAGGGTTTTTACATGTGAGATAATGTGACGACGCATGGAATGTACCTGATAGCACACAGTAGGCTGCCACATCTGTTTACTGATCTGTGTCCTGTGTTGTCTTGACAGCACTTGGCAGCTCATGCGCTTCAGGCATAGTATTGTAACTAAAGATATGTGACGCACACACAGCTCAGTATGGCAGATGTTCAGCAAGAAAATGCTTAGGTAATTGGAAAAGGCTACATTACTGCATTATGCAATGCTAACATATCATTAGAAATGTCACAAAACTGTATAACAGCCAATTTTGTTTTTTCACTGTGCAAATATGATTTGTCTATCTCAGCTCCTCCAGATCGACCTCCCGGAGATCTTTGGCCCAGCTCTTCTCCTCTGATTTTCCTCAGATCCTGAACAATCAGAACCAGGTGGCTGAGGTTCTGGTTCCTTCTGAGCCTGTGAACTTTAACCCCCAGAGAGAAGAAGCAGATCCTCTGCAGTCCAACACTCTCATCCTTCAGTTCCTGGCTTTTACCAGGTAATTCTGAATGTCAGGCCATAGCAATGCTAGTTGCATTTTGTGGTTGCCATATTTTTGTTGTTGTTGTTGTTCTATTGTGTTCTTTTCTGTATGACCTAAACACACATCCACAGTAATGCTTTTATCTGTGGGTATTTTTTTTTAAATGATTTTCTGCATCTTTTCACTCAAAAATGGTTCACCAAAAAGGTTTCCTGCTTGTTGAACATATCGTCACAGTTTACTTCCTTGCATGCAATCTATTTAAATTGTAGACATGTCTGGACAAACACAGACATTGGAAATTAATGTGAATGTTTTTGAATTTTTTCTAATACCATCCATCTGGAATAATGTTGTTTATTTAGGTACTCTACTAAATTAAATCATTTATTTCAGTTGGTTATTTGTGTATTCATAGCAATGGGGAAAAGGCCAAAAATTGCATTGAAAATGTATAATAGTATTAAGAAGTAATATAATATATTAGTATTTATTAGTTGAATACAAAATGCCTTTATCTGCTTAAAAAGATTCACAGACAGGTCTGTTATAGAGCAGTATGTTCTAGTCTACAGCATTTACGAGCAGTGCTGAAACACTAGCTATTAAAACGGAGATGTCAGGTCTTTTATTTCAGTAGTAATGCAGCTCCTCAAGTGTTGGTTCAAGGCCAAGCATCTCTGGCTAACTTATCTCTGCCTCCAATCAGCCAATGTCCATATATCACTCAAGTATTGATGCTAACTTGTCTACATAAGAAACGGCGCTTGTCAAGTGTGCTTGTGACAGACTCAGGCACCTCTCTGTTCTCAGATCAGGCATTGATAGATTTAAAGCACACTCTCCCTCTCTTTCTCTTGTATCTCTCTCACTATCTCTGTCAAGTTGTTGTATTTCACAAACGGGGAGAGAAGGTGATGAAATGGGTCTCTTTCAACCTTGAGATCCATTTAACACATATAATACACTGAAATGTGATTAATTTCACAAAAATAATGTCTGTCTGTCTGTCTGTGTGTGTGTGTATGTGTGTGTGTGTGTGTATATATCTATATATACACACACACACACACACACACACACACACACACACATATATAATCAAATTAATTATTTTTATGTATAATTGGGGGTTTGCGAAAGAAACTGCAGTGATTTTGTGAGTTGATTAAAAACTAATAATTATTTAATTCATAAAAAGGTAAAATTAATAAATAGGACTGCACATTTAGAAAAAAAAATTAGTCTATAACAATAGAAAAATTTTCAAATACACTTTGTCAAAAAAACTTTGTCAAAACGCTTAGTAAAAAAATGCAGTATTTTATTTGTTTACCTGCATGTCATGTGACTATTAACCAACATCAGAGAACCTTGAACATGTAAACGTACTGCTGACAAAAAAAAAATTCTTAGTCCCTGGTTTATTGCATTTAATTACCATGTTTTATACAGTATATGTGAATATCATGTAAGATATCATGTTTTTTTAAAAGATATGATTGATTGACAGCCCTAATAATAATGTAAATAATTTACAAAGTCATTAAATAACTGCAGTGGTAATATTGAATAAATAATTGCAATGGTATTGTTGATATCAACAGTAAATATTAAGAATAATACTGTTCATACTGTTCATGTTTGTAAGTCTTAAAGGTGCTTTATGTAATTTTGGACTGTGTATTAAAGAATAAAAATACCATAGTATTTTTTCAGATATTTAGGAAACTACAATGCTACAGCCAGTTGTTCTACTTTGAATTGTGCGTTCCGTGTCGGAATGTCTGTTTTTGTTTTGGTCTACCAATTTACTCAAATTACAAAATTTTAAAAATATTAAAAATACAACATATTGCAGCCATGGAAGCCAGCAAACGAACTGGGTCAGAGATCGCAGATTCTACCTGACCTAAAAAGCCTCCGCATCCACCTAAAAAAAAAAAAAAAGTAAAGCGCTGCATTTGAGATTTATTTATTATCTGCAATTTTTTGTAAGTGAAAGAGGGTGAACACTTTGATAGGCTAATGGATTTTTAAATGGATTGGTTAAAGCTTTTTTTTCTAAACACTCACTGTGAAGGCTGGTGAGTCAACGGACATGACATTGACATGCTGACCTTCTGTAATACCTGAATCCATTTTCTGTTTTGTAAAGGAAATAAAACTGTGATTTATCTGCTAAATGAATCTCCCATTTAAAGTACGTCATTATTGTGCATGTGTGTTTGTATTCTGCATTCACTCTTAGAAATTTCAGTTTTCCACTCGCCATGCTGAGCTATCCATCCCTTTGTTTACCAGATGAATATTGATGTGAAATCCTTGCGTAGCTGTAAGGCCTATTCTTTTAATTGAGGAATTCAAGTCATTTGATTGGCTCCGAGGTCAGAACTGACATTTTGAGTGAATAGCACTTAAACTCTGGAATTGTGATGTGATCGCGCTCAGTGGGCCTGCCAATTGTCCACACTCTAAATAGATTCTATCCTTATCTAATTCTGAGTGATTGATTGCTAATCTTCCTCACAAAGAGAAAAGAAAGCAATCATCCCTCCCTAATCTATCCCTCCGTTTTAATTCATTCTGCTGAGGATGGAGACGAACTCTTCACATTGCCCTGTCAGCTCTCAAATGTCACCTAGGACTTTGATTAATTCATTTATATCCTTTCATTTAATTATTTATATCTTTTGTTTATCCTCTTGTTCGTGTAACAGCAGCCTGGGGTTCTAAACCCAGCTTGTTGGTTTTTAAACCTTCAGGTTTGAATGACTGAACCCATCGCCACCCTGAGCTCCTGGTGTTGAATGAAGTTGTTTCTTCAGGTGTGGAGCAGTTCAGTGATGGATGATTATTGCTTACATAAAATGCAGTGGACCATTACTGGATAATTAAATTGATTTAAAATATCATGATTTTAAGGAAGTAACTTCTCCCCAAAAGTCCTGCTTCACCAAATCACAAATAACTTTTTTTATTTTTATTGATTTTTCTCTTCTGTGAAGGAGCCACAGTGCAATGAATTTGCAAGAAAGTTATTGATTTTGCTTTCAGGAAATGCAAAAGCTCCACGTGATTAAATAGGAAGTTTTGTTTTATGATTTACCTGTTCTTTCTGACTTCAAAAAACTTTGAAGCATAATTATTTCAAGCTCTGGCACAAGGATACTGTTTTATTGTTTTTAATTAGGTTATTCACTTCAATTAGTTATTCACCATTAACTTTATTAATGATAGTGTTATTATTTTATTCTATTTTATTCTATTCTATTTTATTTTATTTGTCCACGTTTTGTTTTGCCAAAAAGTCATTATTATTTTTTTAGGTTTGAATACATTCGTCTGACTAATGTCAGAAGTATGGAAAGGCCCTTTTTTATAGTGAGTTTTAATAAATGGGAAGGAATTTTTAGTTTTGAAAGTTACAGTATACTTTCATAGTTCAATAAACTACTTTATCTGAAAAAGGTCAAGGACATTTTGGCTCCGCGTGATATGACCTTTAACTGTTTAAAAAAAAAAAAAACTTTTAAATGAGTTATATTGATCTGTTTGAAAGGAGTTTGTCATGGTGTGACTCAGACAGATTCTTCATCATAGAGTCCACTGAACTGACTTTCCATCATTGCATCGCTGATACTGTTTTTTTTTTTTATGAAGGAATCACTCAGACTGGCTCTTTATCATCGAGTCACTAAGACTTGCTCTTCGTTGTGAAGTCACTCAGATTGATTCTTTATAACAAACCACCACCAAATGACTCATAATATCTGTTTCAAATCATATGCAATGTCCTCACTGATCCAGCTGTATCTTAACGTATGTCATCATTGGTTTTCAATAATGCCACAATCCCCAGTGCCAATAGTTTTTCTGTCTCTTCCTAGGGTCCCTCAAGCTGGTGTGAATTCACACTGGCCCAGCACTGTCCATTTCACCTTCCAGCTTTACCGCTTTCCCCCTGTCACCACCGAGCGTCTGAAGCTAGTCGACCCGGAGAGGAACAGCAAGCTGAAATCCAACTCTGATTACCCCTGTGTCCTCTCTGTTATCAACAAGGACGGCACTCTTAGCTCTGGTATGATTACCATCCTGCTACGAATGCTTCATGACTCTCTTCAGCACTCCACAACATGTTTATTTCATTTGAATAACCAGTTGTCTTGTTTTAGAAGCATCCTTGAAAGCAAACGCATATTTATAGCGCTCCTCAAAATTGCCAATATCACTTTTTTTGTTCTAATGAATTCGATCAATGTCTGTGTAAAACTCTATAGCCATTTTTAACCACAACACATGCAGTGTTTTAGTGAATAAAGCTCTAAAAAATGAGCAATTAGAGTTTTACGGCTCTTGGCTGAAGTCCAGTAATTGCTTTTAAGAAGGAGTCTTCATACACAGGAGCCTGCTGAGGAGAAGTGTAGAAGCGGCGTGACTTTGTGATGAACTTGGTAGTGCTGAGAAAACAGTTTTGGCTCTATCGGTTCATACGGCTGCCAAAAATACTTATTACCTGCCCCTGATGTGAGTTATTTTTATCAATAGTTTCTCTCAGACTGGCAAAGGCCGATATTTCAAAGCACCTTAAAATGTTGAGTTAAGAGCACTTCAAGTACACTTTTCCCACCGCCAAAGTGGGGCTTTTTGCTCTCATGTTATACCATGAAAATCTTGGCTAAACCTCATTGCCTTGATTTACATTTTGACTGAAAAAAAGCTCCCACTATGAGGGAAAACCAAAACTGTGCAGCGATTTCACCAGTTGTTGCGTTGAAATAGCCTTTACTGATTGGCTAGATAAAGTATCCGATGAGGTGGAACATACGTGACATGAGAATGTGTCTGTCTCATGATGAGTAGGCAGCTTCTTATTTGCCTACAGCGACCAGCTAAGAAGAATGAAGGAATGGATGATAGAGATAGAACAAAGGTCGAAGAGTAAGACAGATAGAGTGGTGGAGAACAGAAGAAAGGAGACAGGTAATGAGAGAGTGATAGAGCGTGAGAGCATGACAGAGAGATGCAGGGGTAAAAGAGGATCAGCTCTAACAGCCTGCTTTCAGCCTTTTTATTTCAGAAGAGACGTAATAGCATACATAAAAAATACATCTACTGTGAGCGTGCAAGCCCTGTCCTCATTGTCAGTTCTATAAGATGGGAGACTTCAACCATTTTCAGGCTAAGGACCACTTGGTGAAAATAAAGACAGAGCAAGGACCCCAATTACATATTATATAAAACTGAGTGTTGCATTTTAAGCCTGGTCTAGAATATCATGTGTATCAGGGTTGTGCCAATCTATCTGTCTGTCTGTCTGTCTGTCTGTCTATCTATCAGTCTATGTATTGGGCTGGTGGTCAGTCTGTATCTGTCTATGTTGTATGTCTCTTTGTTTATCTGTCTATTTATTGATTTGTCTATCTATATCTGTCTGTCTGTCTGTCTACCACAATTCAAATTAAATTTAAATTCAGGAATCAAAATTTTAAAAGGTATTCAGTTTTATTCTTAGTGGTGGACAGCCCAGATGCATATGGAACCACATTAATGTATATATGTTATGTGCTTACATTGCAAAAAGAATTACCGATAATGTACAGTGTATATTGCATGTGGGAGAAACATTTACAGTAGCCTCTTTATCTTTGGTTGAACTTTGTATTTTGTTTAACTGCATTTTATTTATTTATTTGTTTTTCCCCACAAAAATTTGTTTGAGATCAAATGATAATTGTCTGGCACCTTAGGGGTTACAGACCCCCTGTTGAAGACCCCTGCTATAAGGCATTAAAGCATTATGCCACAGTGCACTGAGCTCAGCCTTTAAACCCACCTCTGGCCTGACTATACAAGACAATGAGCCATACAGTCCCATAAAGATTACAGGCTGAATGATGATGTTGTGCGGAAGGCCTTTTGATGTCTGTGGAGGGAACATCTGTATCCTGTGGGATATGATGCTGTTATTGTGCAATTACTGGTTGTTGCATAACATCTTCTCATACCAGATTCTCGGCTGAGCATTGCACTTCTCTCCAATGAAGAAATAATATTTTTGGCTCTCTGCCTGAAACAGTACAGTGTAAAAGCAAGTCAGTTTAACATTTTGACTTCATTAAGCATTAGTGATGCATTCACTTGTTTTGTTTTGCCACGAATGAAAATGCGTTCATTTGTGTTCAGTTTTGACTGTGCTCAACCTGCTTGGCCCCATCAATCAGGCTTCAAATCCAGTCGCTCCACTCAAACTGCTGTTGTTTCCATAACCTCACATCACCAGAGTGTCCTTGCTTAACTCCATACTGTTTGTTCTGGATCTTTTGGCAGCATTTGACACTACAAACAACAAACTATTGATCTCTAAGATGGTAGAAATGCTCATTTCTAGGTCAGTGCTTTTCTGGTTTATATCCTACCCGGATGACAGTAGGTACCAAGTCAACTGGAAAGGCTTACATGCCTTACTAGAGGACTTCTCGGGTCCTAAAATCTGTACCCGACCCGAATCACTTCTTACCCGAACCCGACGTGCATAAATATTTTTTTTAAAAGATAAACCCGACCCGAGACAGACCCGATGAAATAAGACCCGAGTCTGACCTGACCCGACCGCATTTATTTTTGAACCCGACTGGACCTGAAAGTAAACGGCATTGACGTGTACACAGCCTGCCGCCCCGCATCGGTCCGGAAAAAAAAAATCCTGGGGTCCTGCTGACTGATTTGGCCGCTGCTCCATTACTTTCATTCAGTTTATTTACTTATTAGCTTATTACTTTATATTTTTTCCTGCCTGATGGATACATATTATTTCTGAGTTTGGCTTTCAGTTGTAACCAGTGGATTTGAAATATAAACGTGATAGTTTTATAAAAATTAAATAGATAGGTTAATAAATCATGGATTTGCTAGTTTTGTCTGCAACGTTAGCTACCTCATCTCCGGTCAAGGGCTTCTGCACACAAAAAAAAGAAAAGCCTTGCATTGACACCCAGCATAATGAAGTGAGTGGATTTCCTGATGGATCTCATATCTATAAGATGGATTTCTGAGGTTACAAACGTATGTTCCTTTTTTACGTGTGATTCTCAAAAATGAACTTAACATAGCACAAGTAGGCTACACATCCGGGAAAGTTTATAAGAATTCGGGTCTAATCGGGCCCATTTGGGAAAAGCACATTATTTTAATTACCCGAGACCCGAGGCTGCTAATACCGAACCCGACCTGTGTCCGAGGCACTTGTAGAAGTTTTGGACCCGAACCCGCTCGGGTCTCGGGTCGGGTCTCGGGTTTTCGGATCCAAGTGGACCCGTGAAGACCTCTACGTCTTACTCCACTGGGGTTCCACAGGGATTGGTGCTTGGACTGTTACCACTTTCTTTTTACACTAGATCCCTCAGATCCAAGGCTGTATGTGCACACTTTAGGATGCGTTAAATTTAAAAAAAAAGTTACAAAAGATTTCAAATGAATTCTGTTCTTCAACACTTCATTAAACAGCAGTACCAAATCGGCATACTAGAGTGATTTCTAAATATATACACACAAAATAACCCCCAAACTTGCGTATTTTTCTGCTAAGGTGGCCGAAGGATCTGTTCAGTAGAAAAAATGGTTTTCCTTGGCCGCTATTCTTCATCCAGACTATGGACATTTCATGGTTTAACTACTGCACTTCCCTTTTTGCAAGTCTGTCAACATCTCCACCATACATCAAACATGCTGCCTTGCACTTCTTTACTCTTTTTACACGTTCCTTCCTTTTCTGGCCTAGCAGCTTCTACCATACATCCCATTGAGCACATCAATAATTCTGCCTTACACATCTTTACACTTGTTTTTTCTGACTTTAAATCACTGCTCAGATATACTTTAAATCACTACTCAGGCCTACACATGAAGTATTGGTCCAGGACCTTCTCCAGCTTTGCATAAAAACATAAATGTAAATTCAGTGTTACGCAAGCATTTTCAGAACTGATTACTGTCATCACTTTAGGAACGGGGAAACATGTGGGAATATATAGAAAACATCAGCGCCTGCGGCACTGCCAGTCTTTGATATTCATAACTGACAGGACGTGGTGCGTGCAAAAGGGATGGATCTCAGAAATGTTTATGTAAATTTCCCACACATTTCGCTTGGTGGCTAAACCGAACTCAGAGTGTTTGGTTTTTACATAAAAGTCCTTGATTGCTTGCTTCAGAGAATTGGACGTTGCGTTTTCTCACCCACCTGAGATTTGTGCTAAAGATGAGAGATTTACTTCACTCTCGTTCTAAATGGCCACTAAACCCATCCCTTTAATCTGTCTCCTCTCAGTATTCATGTTTGTTCTTTCCTGTTGTACTTTTGTTTTCCTCTTACTCAGGTTGTCCTGGTTTGCAGCTGCAGTACCGAGTTGACCCGCAGTTCCTCAAGCCAGGCGAACGAGGCTGGTTCCTGCGATACTTGGCGCTCCACTCCCTGCAGATTGATGTCTGGGACAGTGAATCCTTAATGCTGATTGGCTCAGCTGCTGTGGAGCTAAAGGTAAAATTACCTATCAGGGTCAAAAATGAACTTTTGCACCGCCATCTAATATTTGGAGAATTAAGGGAATTTTCCAGCCATAGATACATGCAGCTTCTTTCAAAAACATTTTAAACATCTACCCCAAACTTTTGAATAGTGCTGCATATTTTGATATAATCAATCACAAGATTATCTAGATGTTGCTTAAATTACTAATTTACTTAAATCAAATCCTAAACTTTAAAACTTTATGCTTATAATTTTTAAAGTTTTTAAACCCTATTTTTAGTGTTTATTTGCCAGAAAAACATGATTTTGACATTATTTTGATGTCAAAACTCTAACAAAGTAATTTGTTACAAAGACATTTGCTAAATGAATAAGCTGACAGAATGCCAATAAAGGCATTTACATGACCTTATATGTTGTCAACATATTTTCCATAAGGTCATGAATGTAAACACACTCAAAGACTCAGCAGTAATATTACAATAACGCAGCTCGCCCCACATAAACAATGACAAAACAATATTACAACACACCTCACATTCCTTGGCAACAGCCTTGCAAGTCCTCAACTTGCCATGTTGGTAATAACCTCACAAGCCATACACAGAACACAGGTACAAATACTGCCCTCGTTAATAGCCCAACAGAACTCACACAGCTGTTTAACTCAGACAGACAGTCACCCTGCACATCGAAACCTTTCTGCAGTATTCATTATTTAATGTGCTCAGATGGGAGTGTCATATCGAAATTATGAAATATGCATGCCATACTTCAGGACACCTGCGTCTGTTAGATCTCGCCACCACAGGTCTCTTGGCTAGAGCTCTCATCGATGTCAGCTGTTGAATAAAGGTTAAAACAAAACAAGACCAGAAATAGATGCAATCACATCAACATAATTGGACTGTTCATCTTTAGCATGGATTCTGACCTTTTCAGAATTAGCAAAGGATCCATTTAGGATTCAAACACAACCACAAGGTCGTCAGGCGGTGGCATTTGTCAGCAGCCTGTAACATATGTCTTAGTTGCTGGTTATTTTTGTTTATCTTTTTGTTCTACATGGTAAGATCGATACAACTGATTTAGCGGGCATGACGAATTGCCTTCATTTTTAGCACAATTTTTATAATTGATTGCTATATATTTAAGATCTTAGATTGACAGCTTTAATAGTAGTATTTGATGTTTGCTTCTGCAGCATATGCTGCGTCAAGGCCGTGCAGCCGTCCAGGTGAACCATGAGTTGGAAGTGATCACTACTGAGTACCTGCAGGATGCCAACTTTGCCAGCAGGCATGACAACAAGCACAGCACCACTCCAGCCATCAATGTCTACACTACCGTAAAAGGAATTGTGCATCTGCGGCTTGGCAACATTGGTAAGGATCGTTTGTTAACCACCACGAGTTAATGTGCCATTTTTATAGTAAAATACTTAAGAAAGCTGTTTGTAAGATTATTTCTCAAAAAAGTCTAAACATGGATTTGTGGAAATATAAAAAAAATTCTGTATTTGTCAGGGATATGCGACATTCAAAGTTGAACTGAAAATGCCTTTTATATTACAGTTCAGTTCTTGAATTTGAAGTGAGGTAGCACACTAGAACTAGAATTGAATTTAGATTATTGAATATTAGAAAGCGGAAGAAAAATGAGTAATTTTTGACTAGTAAGTTTTGAATGTAGACTTAACACAAAACCTTCTGGAAAACGTCCACCTATAGACTGTTGGATGGATGGATATATAGACGTGTTAATGGTACAGAAATGATATACTTTATCCTTTGAACATTTGAATTCTCTGAAAAATTTGAAAATTTTAAGAAATCTGCTCTCTGAGACATCACTGTAGCGTAAGAACCATCCATCATTAGTGACCTTAAACTTCTGAGCTGTTTTCCACTCTGGAAATCTGAGCTAAGTCAAAGCTATTCACAGTTTGTCTTCATGTTTATCTGCTTAATCTCCTTCTTAGAGCCCCAGTGAAAATGCAAGTGTTTCTTGTGAAATTACCCAAACAGTCCGATACCCATCGGCTTTCCTCTGTCTCACGCTCTCAGCAGTCGGAATCAATTAACTCATCCACAACCCGCTCAAAAGCTGCTCAACGCCGTATCTCAATCTGGGATTAATACGTTGTCCATTTATTTGTTTCCTAATGAGTGGTCGCCATTAACAAGAGATCGAGGTTTACTCACTCTCTAAGGCTTACTGAGATGTTTATCCTTCGAAAGCACCTCTAGGTCAAAGCAAAGACAATTATCAGTCAGAGGAGTGAGGGATTGGGGAAAAGGCTTTTATTATGTACATGCGAATGGCTTGATCGGTCCATTGAATACATTCAGTCAAGTTTTGATAAGGTGGGGCGTTATGAGTCTACCGCTCTGGGTAGTGCACACAGGATTGATGTCTTACTTCATGACCCCGCTCTGTTTTGACATTTTCTGCTCAGATAGGATGTGTCACGCCATTGGGAATTAATGAAGCTCCAGTGTAATTGGACTCGTGATGATTGGCATCTTTTCGTATGCGAAAACGTGATGGAAAAAGCTCTTAATGAAATCCTCTTTAACTTCAGCTTGATGTGAAGAGACAAGTGAATAATTAAACAAACAGCGAATCCACATAAAAGAAACGGATAACTTAATTCGGCACTAATGGAACAGGTTAAACATCATCTCTGAATTCAGAGTGTTTCGGTGCATCTGTCAAAAGCTGCTCACAGTAGCAACAGGCTCTATCACCTCCAGATTCTTTATGCCTTTATACTGAACAGAGAGAGAGAGACGCAGGGCCAGATGGAGGGAAGAAAAGATTAGGATTTTATAATTCGTCTGCCTCTGGCCCCCACGCTGCTCATCTGCAAGCGTTTGATAAGCGTGGCGAAGATTTCAGCGGAGAAGAAGAGAAATGGGGAACGGGAGAGAGGAAAAGAAGGAAAGAAAATCGTGTTTCCTCGACAATTATTTCCAAGCGAGTCCCCTATCTCTCCTTTCATGGTAAAAATACAAAAAACAATGGTATATATTTGCAACAGGCACCAGTGTAGACTTCTGTCTATCTCCTCTAAAACAAAGCTACATTTAGAAGATAAGAGGAAGTGCTTCCTAATGGAAATCCTATCATGTGCTCCACTACAGATAAAAGAGCTCCATATGTGAATGATTTCCATAGCTATAGAAAGGCATTCTGCTGGGTAAATAGGGGTCTAATGGAGGCATCTAAAGATAATGAAACACCCAACCGGCAGGTGTAAAGTTATCGGACACACTGAAGAAGAACTGGATGACATTTCTGATGTCTACAGGATTAAACTTACTGAAGTTTTAAATGCTCAAGAGTCTTCTGTGGGTTCGTAAGGCTGTAGGGCTCACTTTGGTTCACAATATTGTACAAGATTGTTTTGGTTTGTGTATGTATATGCATGAGAGGTTTTCTAGAAGTCTTTAGAACTCTTTGAAAAGTTGCAGGAGCTATGAACTCGAGAGATCTACTCTGTTAGTTTAAGAACAAACTTTAGCTCTTATAAAGAGACAACAAATCTTAAGATGTACATTCTTTGAAATCATCTTTCTTTAATATTAATGCTATTTTCTCACAGAACAATCTAGCAAAACCCCTCATTTGTTCAGCTTATGCTGATGTGATTTAATGCAGTATTTTGAGTGTGAAACTGTATGTGAGGGATTTGTGCAAAATTTCTATGTATATCTGGTCATAAAACTTGTTCTGATCTTTAATTTAACAACAATATACGAATAGTCTGCTTAAGCAAATGAATGAATGAAACAATTAATCATTTTTATTTCCTCTCATTTTTATATATCATAGACATGTCAACAGAGATGTTATAGCATGTTCCAAAGATGCCATAAAAGCTTTTAACTGACACTCTTGGCTCCTTGAACTGTCCTTTTGCACTCTTCTTTGTAGGACGCCCACTCTTATGGAGAGTAGCAATGTTGCTGAACCTTTACCATTTGTAGATAGTTTCTCTTACTCTGGACTGATGAACTTACAGCTTTTAGAGATATATTTTTATAGCCCTTTCCAACTTTATGCTTAATCTTAGGCATTCTGAGATCTCGTTTGCATAGGGACATGGTTCATACCTGGCAATGCTTATTGTGAATAGCAAACTTTGTGAGAGTGTTTTCTTTATACGAGCTGAGCTCTATCTCGTCTCATTGTTTGGACTCCAGGTTAACTGACTTCTGACTCCAATTAGCATTTAGAGAAGTCATTAGCCTAGGGATTCACCCTTTTTTCAATCTTGCACTGTGAATGTTTACACTGAGTGTTCAGTGGAGGCATTAAAACATATCATTATTTGAGTAACTATTTGTTTGCTCATTATTGTGTATAGATCACATTGATTGACCAATCTATGCAGAAGTCCATGATAAATCTAAACTTTCACATATGTTTGTCACTGTTAAATGTCTGGCAATTTATGTACATACAGTGTGAGAGAGAGTACACAGGTCAGAAGGTGTAACTTCTTTGCATGATGTATTTATGTTTTATTAATTAGTGAATATTTAAATTGTCAAAGTCATAAAGGTTAGTTTTAATGTAAAACTTTGGAGCACATTTGATATAATGATATTCTAGGGAATTGTGTGCTTCTAATTTTAAAGCAACAGTTTGGACAGGACCCTTTTCTATTCAAACATGACAATGCCTCTGTGTGTAAGGCAAGGTTCAAAAAGAAATGATTGATTTAGTCAGTGTGGAAGAACTTGACTGGTCTGCAGAAAGCCAAGTCCTAATCCAAGCTGAACACCTCTGGTGTGAATTTAAATGCAGACCTAGAGCCAAAAACTCTTTACCAAACACCAGTGACTTGTACATACACTATATGGACAAACGTATTGGGACACCCCCTTCTTTAAAACAGAAAAAGGCATTTCCAAAACTGTGGCAACAAAACACTATAATGATCTTAAATTAAATGCCTTTCAGTTAAATGCTGAGTGGAAACATTTGTCTCTGGTTGTTTTCTAATTGACAAAAGAAGTGTGTGTTTAATGTGTAGACGTCTGACTTATGTATCCCTCTATTACTGTTTTCATTGGAGTTTCAATCAATCACTGGCAATGCCCTGAAACACACACGCACACACAAATTCCCCCCTTCAATCACCCGTTCTGTGCCTGACCTGTGTCTCAGACTTGTAATTACAGCTCTCACCTGTCTGTAATCACAGGTAAAGCCCATTGAATGTTTAGGGCGGTTGATGCTTGTTGTGAAATCCATGGGAGCAAAGCACTTATACTGCAGTTTAGACAATTTACTGCCTCTCAATGCACAGCAATCACAGTTGAGAGATAGAGAACCAGTAAGATAAGGGTCATTGGCCAAGGAGAATTCACCTACACCATTTCAGTTTTTCTGCATAAGTATTGTTTTTGTAGTTTTCTTTTTTACTCCTCCGCCTCTTCTTCAATTTCTCCCTGTTTAACATTCCAGCCTGTCCTTTTTGACCACAGAATGTTTCTCATTGCAAGGCACCAATCAATGCATCTTTCTTTGTTGCATCGTGATGGTCGCCATCAGTTCAACTGAATATCATGCCATCAATTCACTAAAAATGTTTTTTGTTTATTGGTCTTATGAAGTATTCTAATTTGTTGAGATAGTGAATTGGTGGGTTTTTGTTAAATGTGAGCCAAAATCATCACAATTAAAAGAACCAAAGACTTAAACTACTTCAGTCTGTGTGCATTGAATTTATTTAATACACGAGTTTCACAATTTGAGTTGAATTACTGAAATAAATGAATTTTCCACGACATTCCAATTTATTGAGATGCACCTGTATGTGCGTGTGTTTTGTGGGGAATGTGGCTGTGTCTAAATGATTACCATCTGTATCAAGAGGAGGGGCATCATGTCAGGCTTGTGTTGTGTTGTTTTGTTCCCCATGTGCTCCATGTGTCCCAGTGTTTATGGCCATATTTGGTTTCTTCCTGTTCCTGTTAAGTTCCAGTTATGTTAATCCTACCCAATACCTAAACTTACTAACTATTAATAAGCAGCAAATTAGGAGTTTATTGAGGCAAAATTTGTGGTTAATGGTTTATTAATAGCAAGAATTGGACCTTAAAATGAAGTGTGGCCCGTAAAAATATGGTTTAAAAAAAATCACATTTTGTTGTATTTCTGAAGAATCTGTAATCTAGATCATGTAATCAGCCAGACTCTTAGGAACAAAGAAAATTGTAGTAACAAAGCTATCTTCTGAAAAGTATTTTGTTTACATTGACATGAAACTTAGCCAAACTTAACTGATTTGGACTGAGCTCGATTCAAATTCTTGTACTCTTCTTTCCAACAGGTGGCAGTGTGACAAATTCCCAGAGTTCTTTAGCTCTTCCTCCATCGCTCTCCCATGTGGTCCAACCCAGCGATGCCCCTCAGGGTTTTGCGGGAGGAGGTGTCCCTGCTTTAATGGTCCTCCAGATTAACGGTATAGCACATCATCTCTCTAAAGCACCAAAGCTTGACTTCATATCTGCAGAAGAGAATTTATAAAAGTACATCATGTGGGATTTGCTGATAATTCCAGAAGAGGATTTGGCAGAGAATTTCCTTATCTAGTTGTAGTGGCCGTTTTTATTTATCTTCTTTCTCTCTCTTTTATTATCGCTTCATTCTAATGACAGCATTGCTAAGATTAGTGTTTTCGTTCTGATCGACAGAGGATCACAATATTATGACATATGGAAATGTAGTATGCAAAGGTCTTCTGAGAAGAAGACAATATTAGTCTTTTCATTACCTTGTTGTGTAAGACATTAATCTTTAAAGCCTGAAACATGAGAATGGCCAATGAATTGCATGTGGATGATGCTGTTTTACATACTTAATGTGCAATCTTGCACTACTATAGCAGAAAAAAACCTGATAGACCTTCAAATATCCTGCCAATATGTTTTTACTAACTTTAACTGTCCTGCTCCACAAGATTTTCCAAACTCTGCCATGACAGTAGTTGGGGAAAAAAATAAATAAATTTGACATTACAAGATGCCCGTTATAGCATCCCTTGAAGCAGTGCTGAGAATGCAACATGTATTTGCATTGCAGTATGAATTGCATTCTGACACATTTTAGAATGTGTGAAATCAAACTTGCATAGCTAGAAGAATTTGCGTTCAATTAGTTAGGTAGAGCAGTGGTTCTACACTGGTGAGTCGTGACCCAAAAAAATTGATCTTTTCTGATTGGATAAACTGTATAATCATGCATAGTTAGGGTAGATTAATAATTAGACTAGTTTTTACAAGGGAGGAAAAATAAATCCTGTACCTTTTGTTGATGGCATTACAGGACATATAAATATAAAACATAGTTATATAAAAAATTATATGTAAAAATTATATATGACACGCACACGTGTATATAATAAAAGCATAAATTGATTTATTAATTTATTTCATTACTTACAATTTTTATATAATTATACAATTTAAAAATGCTGTATAACTTATAGAACATTTATATGTAATATAAATATATATGTATTATGTATTTATTTGAATAAAATACATTTATAATAAATTTATTTGTAAGGACAATTTTGAATTAATGTCCCTTATAAAATCTACATCCTAAAGCAAAGCTTGTTGAATGTAGAGTATGTTTCAGGCCTCAGTGCTTTTGCTTGAAATGTGTGTGCGTGTCTATGTAACAGTATCCATTCTGGTTTATCTGTACACTGAAGAGCAGTCTGCTTGTGACTGTGGCAGACATCAGTGCCGCATAATGTCACGTCCTGCAAAGATAGCTGTGACACAGCCAGTGAAAAATAACACAGTGACTCCCACATGTCTTAGGGCCACGAGTGGGCAGTTACAGGAGGGGTGTGTGTATGTCAGCCTGATGAGATGGAGATAAAGAGAGTGCTTCAACATGCTCTTATTCATCATAGAGAGGCCCTATTGCCTCCAATGCAATGTAGATCTTCCTCTCTCTCTTTCCCTCCCTCTCTCTCCCTCTCTCTGTAGGAAGGGCTACAGTGGGAATTTAGGTTTAGGAAAAAAAACACTGGCAGGCTCTTTTTGATCCTGCGTCTTTTGATTCTCTGTCGTTCTGTCTTCATTGGCGTTAAATCACAGGATTATGTTAGTTGTGATGTTGAATCGCATTGAAGCGTGAATCTCAGAGCAGGTATATCTGAAAGTGGGTCTCATTGGGTGGGAGGGATAACTGGAAAAGACGAAGATGGATTCGAGGCCAAATGGAGGTTGAAAAGTAGCCCCTGAGGAAGTGAGGAAAGATAGCATGTGTGTCTCGTAGGGCGAAAGATGTTGTTTATGCGTGTGTATATGTGTGTGTTGCAGCAAGCAATACCAGACGAGCCCGCCGATTGCCAGAAATTGACAGCGAGCTGGCCAGACTGCTACAAAGCACCATGAGGGAAGTAGGCGGAGCCGCACTGCATCAGCAGGCCGAAGCGAAGAAAGTGCACCAGAGGAAGACTGACAGAATGGCAGCTGTCCGTCAGCACGAGGAGCAAAAAGCCACGCCCCCTTTTCAGGACAGCTCAAACATCACGGTAAGAAAGAAGGACAGTTTTCAATTGACTGTTCCCAAAACCCGCCCACCCTTAGTTACTGTTGCCATGACCGACAAACAATGCCGCTCTCACACTACAAATCACCTTCTCACGCAGTGAAAAATACATCGCAGAGCAAAGAGGAAACTGACAACACACCGAAAGAGAAGACAGAGCAGGTTACTTCTGATATGAAACAAGATCTCAGGACTCTCAGCTTTTAAATTGTGCCATTTCTAAAGAAATTAAAACAAATACCGTTTTGTGGCTCTTCAATGTGTTGTGACAGATCACTGTATTACCTCAGTTCAAACATGTGAACCGATCATCTTTTCATATCTCCTAAAAGCACGAAATGAACATGAATAAACATCAAAAAGTGTTTTATTTCAACCGCGGAACACACCATTTTTCAAGTGTAAGTCCACCGAAGTTAATCTGCTCTCCTGTCTGATTTGTGGTTAAGGCTAGAAGGGATACAGCTGCGGCTGTTGGGCATGTGCATTTACATATATTCCGAGCCAAAAATATAATGTGAAACCTAAGAAAATGGTTTAAAAAAAAGCACATGGCGGCATAGTTTCATCACTTTAGAGTGTCGCAGTGACCGTCTTTTTGCAGTAAAGGACCTGTCATAGTTTAATGAGTAGGAAGATGACTTGAAGTGTCGCGGTTAACCTGCATTGAAAACAGATGAGCGCACATGGGATTATAAAGCTCCCGATCAGGGCGAAGTTCACGGGATTTTGTCCACAGAATGATAAGAGCACACGTTTTAACATATTATTTTATTATTTAACGCTCAATATTTAACTTAAGCGCGGGCCATGACAGATTTTCTGGTATGCAAAACAAGTATTTAAAGGAATACCTTAGATTATTGCCGTTACCGTGGCAGCCAACAACAGCACAGTTTAACCCTCTGCACATTTTTATATTTAGTTATATTGAAAAAGATTCAATTCAGTCGATCTTTTTTACCCTGTTTTAACATGTATTTCTATGGAGACAGGCCATAGCTGTCGGGCAAGATGGTGGATAGCAGCGGCAGCACATGATATCTGCGTTCTGATTGGTCAGATCGCCTGTCAATCAAGCTGTTTGCCAACGGTCAATTGAGCGCGATCGAAAAGCTGTCTGTCTCAGCTCCAGTTCAATAATTTATTTTCATTATTTGGAAAAGAGCTCCCATGATATTCTTCAGAAATTCAGCTTTTATGAAAGAAAGTCATGGGTTTCGAAATACAGTAAAAATTATGAAAATTTAATTTTTTTTGGGTGATCTATTGTGTTCCTTTCAAAGCACGAGCCTTATTTTAGCTCTAAAGAGGAAACGGCTGAAATTGAGCTGCATTATTCGCCTGTTCCTCCCACTCTGTGAGAATGATGAAATCGAACCTAAATTCACTCTTTCTTTCACTCAACAGCCTGGCACGGTCTTGCCATGCTTCAGGCACATCGGTTTTATTAGTTTCTAGGTCTTTCCGGTGCAGTTTCAACTTGTGAATTTCTTTGGATACTTTCTTTTAGAGGCATCGGGCAGAGCGTGTGCAGCATTCCTGTGACATGCATGTGATTGAGGCCTATCGTGAGCGCTGTAAAGCACAGGAGATCACCAACATGCTCTCTCAGGCCATCACTACCAAACACGCTCTCTACGCCATGCTTGGAATGGCAGAGTTCTTCGAGTTCGTGCTCAAGAATCCATTCAACGTTCCTCAGACTGTCACCATTGAATGTGATGACCCAGAGCTTAGGTGAGATATATTATGCCTTTGAATGCAATACATCTGTGGTTGTCAAACTTTTCAAGTACTACCTTGGATCAAATATGAACATTTATATACCACCTAGACACATTGACATCTCTTTTCTCACAAGCTTAAAGGCAGTGTGAGCCACATAATGTCATATTTTGATTAATATCAATATTACTACAGTTAGATTAATGATGGTGCTGTAAGAGCTTTGACTGGCTTTTTTAGACCTGTGGAAGGACTGAAACAGTACTCTACCTCAAGTCTTTCCAAATCTTTATGCTCTTTCTTTCTTATTTGGAACATAAAAGAAGGTATTTTGAAGAATAATTTTGCCCATACAATTTAAGTCAGAGGTGTCCAGAACAACACTGGGCCGAAACTTTAATTTCATAGACAAAATAAATAAATAATGGAAAACTTGAATGATCACACAACCTTTTTTTTTTTTTTTTTTTTTTTGGTTATGTTTGGTTTGGGTCTTCATTTGTTTGTATTTGTTTGGTTTGGTTTGGTTCTGTTTGGTTTGGGGTTTTGTTTGTTTGGTTTGGTTTGTTTGTTTTGTTTGTTTGTTTTGTTTAGTTTGTTTTGATTTTTTTTTTTGTTTTGTTTGGTTCTGTTCGGTTTGTTTATTTGTTTTTTGTGTGGTTTGTTTTTTTGTTTTTTGTTTGTTTTGTTTTAATTTTTGTTGTTCTGTTTGGTTTGTTTTTTGTTTGTTTGTCTGTTTTGTTTGGTTCAGTTGGGGTTTTTGTTTTGTTTTGTTTTGTTTTTTGTTTCGTTTAGTTTCGTTTTGTGATCATTCCAGTTTTTCATTTTCAAACATTATGGGAGCGTTTCTTTGAAATATTCTCTGAGCATTCTGAAACAAGTAGAAACATTAAAAAAAGTTGAATGTCCAAGTAAAATGTTTGGCCTTTTGTCTCTTTATTAGTGAGATTTGTTAATACAGTAATTATACAGTTAATACAGTTAGTAATTTCTATCAGAACAACAGTGTGATTACACTATTATGAAGAATCCTATGAGAGTGTGTGAGAGTGAGTTTTTGTCTGAGATGTTTATACACTCTAGTACAGTAATTTGTGTTGACTGTTAGAAAAATAATTTAATACATTCTCAGTACAGTATGCAAATGCCCTAAGAAAACCAGCTTAATGTTAATATGTATTGTACATACAGTAGTAAGCCTATACTTTAATCACGCACAGCAGGCACTGTGTCCATTCAAAGATCAAATAAAGCCTTTGCCTCTGGCATTACAGCCCTGGAAAAAAATTATGCGTAGATCAATGTTTCGTTCACGTGTGAACAGCCTTGTCTGAAAATGAACATCTAAATGAATGAGTTTTCCTCAGCGGGGCATTATAGGGGCCAAGAGCTTCCCAGGGGGTAGGAAAATAACACTGAATAAATAATCAATTCCCCCCATTCAAGCTTCTTTTAATTGCTGCGTTATGTAAAAATCTTCCCCCGACCAGGTTTCCTGCGTGAAGCTCACAATCCAGGATTATACCACACAAAATATGAGATTTCTGCAGGCCATAGACTGAGTCGGCACACTCCATCATGATGAACACAAGCCAAGAAAGTGAGAGAGAGAAGTTAGGAGGACGAGGTGGAATAAATTATGGCATTAACACCCCTGCATCTCTCAGTGTTTAATTAGGAAAGACATTAGTAGCCTAAACTCCACACACACATGCTGTGCTTTAGGACAAGATAAATATTCTCCGCCGACTCTCTCCGGGAAGTATGTTTGCATGGCAAACGTCTTCCCAGCTTGTATAGTGTTGTGGCATAAAACCGAAGCACTTTGTGAGGTGTCATGGAGGTGCTGCTCGCCCAGGAGCGGTGTGTTTGTCTGTGCGTGAACCCTGTGAGTCAGTCCAAAGCACTCTTGTATGCACAGAGCTGTGCCAGGGAAACAAATACCTGAGATCTGGAGTTTGCATTTGTACATTTGTGTTGAATTGATGCTTCTCTCTTCCAGTGCAAAGGATGTGTCAGGCCTGTGTTTGTATTGCTGATGTATGCCATAAAGCCAACCTTATAAAGTCACCTCTCTCTTTCACTTTTACTGAAGAGATTGTTTCTCACCTGTACTTGCATATTATATATGGGCATGCTGAACCAACGGAGCGGCGGGTTAGAGGATACGCCAGATTTCAGCAGTGCTGCTCCATTCTTTCTGCCTAATTCATTTTATCCTCGCAGGTCAGGTCCCGCAGCTCATAATTTGTTTTCAGTCCTCTGAAGCAGTTTTTTAGTTATACTTCAGCTGAATTTTATTATCTCTCTCTTTTTTTCTCTGTCTCTTTAAGATTTAAAGTACTTGGTGTGATTGTTCTATATTGCCAATGCATCAAGAGAAACACAAAGAGAACGAAAATTAGATTTTATACACTACACTTTCAAATGTTTGGGGTAAGATTTTTTTTATTTTTTTTTTAATTAACACTTTTGTTCATCACGAATGCATTAAATTGATCAAAAGTGACAGTAAACACTTTTATATTGTTACAAAAGATTTCTATTTTTTTTTAAATGCTTTTAAATTTTCTATTCATCAAAGACTCTATGAAAAAAATATATCACGGTTTTCACAAAAATATAAAAAAAAAATGTTAAAATTCAGTTTTGCCATCACAGTAATAAATTACATTTTAAAATATATTCAAATAAAAATTGCAATAATATTTCACAGTATTACTGTATTTACTGTATGTTTGATCAAATAGATGCTGCCTTGATGAGCAAAAGAGACCTCTTTCAAAAATATTACATATCTTACCAACCCCAAACTTTTAAACAGTAGTGTACAGTTTAGTTTTTATCATTTTTACATTAAAGACATAATTTGGCAAGTTAGTTCATATATTTTATATTTTGTCTAATAGCAAAATTGTTCCAAAAGCCAAAGCGTCAGGGTGGATCACAGTATGTGGGTGGAACAACGTAATTTAAGCTTGATTAATTTTGTAATCACACCACTTTGGGTTTTCCATTTACCGTGAGAGAAAACATTTAAATAATATAAACCAAAAATTTTGCAATTTACAGTCACCCTCACCAGAAGCCGTGTTTGTTTGTGTCTACCTTGCTTTATTGCTAGACTTACTGAGAAGAGATATTATGCCATGTCATATTTCCTATTTAGGCCTGATAACATTTCAATTTACTTTTCTGTCATTATTGTCCTCTTTTTCCTCTGTTTTGCATTACCATTTTAAAAGAGCTCCATATGCTTCTATATGAAAGAAAGGGAAATGGGCTTTGCTTTTGTTCACGTAAGTATACTTTTGTGCCACCTGCCTGGCTCTCTGTTATTAAAGAGGGAATGTGATTGAATTTTCAGAGACTTTCACATCTACTAGTGTATACAGTACAAAAGAGTTTTTACACTTCTAAATTCTTTCTTTTTCTTATTTTTTTCAATCATGGCGAATGATCCCTTCTAGGGCCCGGAGGTGCTGCCTTTGATGTTTCAAATGCCCTTTTCCTTCATATATTTGTGCATGAAATTTGTCTCTATGAAACAGAAAGTAATATTTCACACCCAGTGTGTGTTATCTTTAAACCGTACCCTCCCAGGAGTTTCAGTTCTGTGAGGGCTTATGTTTGACTGTATCATGCATACTCAAATACTCTTTTTCATTGCCAATAAAATACTGCTGGCAAGGCAAAGAAAGTCCTCAAGCTGTTTTTTTTCCCCTCTCTCTCTCTCTCTCTCTCTCTCTCTCTCTCTCTCTCTCTGTCTCTCTGTCTCTCTCTCTCTCTCTCTCTCTCTCTTTGCTGTTTTTCATCTTTTTCTCTTTTTATCCCTCAGTGTAATCATGAAAAGTGAGGAGTGGAGATATTTCAAGGAGTTGACGAAGACTCTGACTCCTCTAGAGGAGGAGATGTTTCACCTAAAGGAGAGCACACTGACCCCACAGGTTTACCTGCGGCCCAAAGAAAGCGTCCATGTGCCCTTCAAGTACCAGACCTTCATCTGTGGTCATACCTTCCCTCTTCAGGTAAATCTAGAGGGAACTTTCTCAGACATACACTCGGTGTTCATTTTAACATTTTTTTTATTCTTGTGTTTTTTAAAGGTACTTTTCACCCCAAAAGTTCTGTTGATCATAATACTAATAATAAATGCTGTATTGTTTTGAGTTTTGTTTTGTGTACTTTTCACCCTAAAGTTTTAATGATACTACTAATTGTTTTTTGCTGCTTTGTGTTGCTTTGCTTTTTGTTTTGTGTGCCCCCCCCCCCCCCCCCCCCCCCAAGATTCTTTGATGAAGAGATCAAAAGGACAGCATTTGTCTGAAATTGTTTTTTCTTTTTTTAACAGTGTGAAAGTCTTTGCTGTCACATTTGATCAGTTTAATTTGTTTTGTTTATTTTTTGCTTTTTTTTTTTATGTAATTTTCTTCCCAAAGTTTTAGTGATAATATTATTAATAAATATTTTATTTTGTTTTGTTTGTTTTTAAATGTACAGTCAAACCAAAATTTATTCAGACACCTTCAACATTTCTCACATTATCACAGTTTATTCGCTATAGTTCATAAAATGGTAATAAAATATGACAAGAACTCAAGAGTTAAACTGTGTCAGAACAAATTCATCTTGATAAAGTCAGATAACTTTGATGGAAAGGTATTTTACAAAACATGGTCAGGTCAAAGTGTCAAATTAAATTTTTGGTCCCAAATTTTTATCAATTTTACTGATAGTCCACTGTATGAAGAATTTTTGGGTATAATATGTCACAGTTTGCTTTATTTTGCTATCCTCACTTACATAAAGGAACTATAGTGTCCTGCACCCACTAGTAAAAAAATTTCAAAATTTATATCTGGTATTTTTGGTTTGACTGTAGTTTTCACTACCATAGTACTACCACTAATAAATATTTTTGTTTTGTTTTGTTGTTTTTATTTATTTATTTTTTTATTTTATTTATTTTTTTGTGTGTGTTTTAGTGGAGGAAAGGGGGGGCTTATTTATTTTATTTATTTATTTATTTATTTATTTATTCACCGCATTGGTGTAAAAAGTCTAGACAGGCCACTATGTAGACTAAAGTAAATCTCAACTGAGCTGTCCACTGAAGTACTGATGCTGGAAAACAATATCATCTGGAGAAAATGTGGACTATTTATTTATTTATTTATTTTTTTGTGTGTGTTGTTTTGTATTGTATTCAAATCAACCATGAACGATGTGTCATCACTGAGAAACTGCATTTGTTTCCTCATTTCCCTTTTGCGCTGATGAGACTTGGATTAGTTCACATGTTTCCGGTTTAATTGGATTTGGGTTTGTTTATAGTCTGTAGCATTACAGTGGCACCCACAAGTGAAGGAGGGGAGTTTAAAATGACTCAAACCATCAGCAATAACGAAATGGATTAAAAACAGCCTCATACAGACGGTCTGAACAGACCTGTCCAAACAATGTTTTTCGATCCCTTAATGACATTATTTCAATGCAATTGTTCTCTCGCTGAATGCTGCACTGTTCATGATGACTCTTCTGTCATACTGCAGGATACAAAAAGCTTAAAGACTTCAAGAAGTCCACAGATGGCTCAGAAACATCTGTCCAATACAATTCATGCCAAATCCATCAAGGTAAGAGCTTAGCACTCACTATACTGCTGAGCACACACACAGGAACTCAGACTCTTTCTATACACCCTGATTAGTAGTTGTGCAGTCAGAGAAGTGGGCCGGCACTCCTGCCATGGTTCGAGCAATCCAGACCGAAAACAATTTGGTCCTCAACAGTAAAACTGAATGTAATTGATGCACACTTACAAGAACTAAACAAGCATGTATTTTTAGTCAGACATGTAGTATATGAGAGAAAGAGCTCTTTATCACAGCTCTTGCATTAACATATCCCTTCTATTGTTTTGACCTTTTAATTGTGTATTTAATATTTGACCTGAAGAGCCAAATACATTTCATTTCAGCCTGCCATTAATATTCAAATTGATTCATTTCAGCCTTTTAAATGAATGAAGTCTGTTAATGAGCAACATTGATCAACTGTCCTATTGCCTCTAATTTATGTTTCATAATCAGGTCCACGCAGATTCTGCAGATTTGCTCTGCAAATTTACACAGAAATCATCCAGCATTCCTAAATGTCTATGTATGTATATTTTAGACAGTGAATGGTTGTGTAACTTCCTCAGAGGGTTAAGCTGTGAAGCAAGTCTGTATATGTGGGGTGATGTGCTTTTCTTTGGCATTGTGGTTGATTGTGCCTTTGGGCTGTTCCTGCCATATGTATCCAAGAAAGACTGATGCCTTGCAGTACTGCTGACACACACACTCACTCACACACAGAGGACTCCCATATCATATTTAGGTCAGTTGGGGTCAAGCATTGCTGTGCACAAACTGACATCACCTTCAGAGGAGTGTCAATGGGTTGTCTTGGGCTGTGAATCCGACAGCCAGTTCGACTGGATCTCACGCGAGAGAGGTTATGCACTCAGACTGCAGATGACTCACGGTACTTCATATCTCACTACATACTGTCAGTGCTGTTCATTCAGTGTGGAATGATTTCAGATAGGTCTGTCATTTAGTGATAGACCTTGACCACCACTGCTGAAAAGAGCAGCTTAGACCATCATACGTACTGGTTCAAGGGTGGGTTTTACTGGTTTGTTGCTGAAATGTTGTAAGTTGCAAATTCAATTTTGTTAATCTCTTTAAAAAATGCAAAAATATGTTTAAAGTAATGGACTTACAATGGAAGTCAATGGGGCAAGGCCTTTCACTTAGACAAACATTGGTATGAAACAGTTTGAAAGTATAGCCAAAGAGACAAATAACTCACATTGTGCAGAAAAATTCATATAAGTGTATTAAAAAAATAAAAAAAAATCATAAGATGCACATTTCTGCTTTTAAACCCTTCAGCATACCTTGCCCCATAGACATTTTAAGTGCATTACACTACACCAGGGTTATTATACACTACCAGACAAAAGTTTTTGGACAGTAAGTTTTTTAAGGTTTTTTAAAGAAGTCTCTTCTGCTCACCAAGCCTGCATTTACTCAATCTAAAGTATAGCAAAAACAGTAAAATTTTTAAATATTTTTACTGTTTGAAATAACATTTCTATTTGAATATATTGTAAAGTGTAATTTATTCATGTGATTTCAAAGCTGATTTTCTGCTCAAAAAATATTTACTATTATTATTTTGAAAACAGCTGAGTAGAATTTTTCAGGTTTCTTTGATGAATAGAAAGTTCAGAAGAACAGCATTTATCTGAAATAGAAATCTTTTGCAACATTAGAAATGTCTTTATCATCACTTTTGATTAATTTAAGGCATCCTTGCTAAATAAAAGTATTAATTTCTATACCCCCCCCCACACACACACAATAAATATATATATATATATATATATATATATATATATATATATATATTGACTCCAAGCTTTTGAATGCTATAGTGTATAATGTTACAAAAGCTTTTTATTCCAGAAAAATGCTGATCTTTCTATTCATCAAAGAATCTTGAAAAACTGTACTCAACTGTTTTAGATATTGATGATAAAAAAAAAAATTTTCTTGAACAGCATATTAGAATGATTTCTGAAGGATCATGTGACACTAAAGAATGGAGTAATGATGCTGAAAATTTAGCTTTGATCACAGGAATAAATTGCATTTTAAAATGTATTCAAATAGAAAACAGTTATTTTAAATAGTAAAAATATTTCAAAATTTTTCTATTTTTTGCTGTACTTTGGATCAAATAAATGCAGGCTTGGTGAGCAGAAGAGACTTCTTTTAAAAACATTAAAATTCTAGTCCAAAAACTTTGATTGGTACTGTAGTTAACTAAAACTAAAAACATTATTGTTACTTGAAATAAAATAAATATTAATTGAAAATAAAATCTAAATAACTTAAGCTTATTTTATTTCAGCAAGTTTTCCTCAATTTCATTTAGTTTAACTTGATGTACTAAAATAACTAAAACTAAAACTGAAATACAAATAATTAAACAATATAGACAAATTTCAAAACAACAAAAACTAAAAAAAAAATTACAAAACTAAAGTTAACATTAAAGCAGAACATATAAAAATAAAAAATTAATTCAAACTATGAATAAAAACTATAATATGTTAAAATATCACTGATCTACACACAGTTCTGTTTTTACAAACTGTGGTACAAGTCAAAATGACTGTGGTAATCGACAGCATGTTACTGATGCGGTCGATATCTGTCAGTTTATCTTGTGAACGAGGAACATTCCTTTTATTTTCTCAATTGATTTACTTCTCCTGTTAGCATTTACTAGGAAGGCCTTTCAAAATTTGTGTAGGTTGCAACCGATCTGCTTGTCTTACAGGTGCTGTTCCGCGGGGAAGACAGAAAGCCTCTGGCGATCTGCCAGGTAGATGCTGAACCGACGCCACATGTGGTGGACCAGACCTTCCGATTCTACCAGCCTGAACTCACATTCCTAAAGAAGGCCATTCGCCTGCCTGCAGCCTGGGACGACACAGCAGGTGCTGCTCATTACAAACATCTCTGCCGCTGCGGACACACATACATAAACCCACACACACAAACACGCTTCAGTGTCTGCTATTAGTTCTGAACTAAAGACCCCATTTGTGCTCTGTCTCCTTTTGTACTTGCTCACAGATGGTTCTGCCACCCTCCATGTGCGCTGCAGCGACCCCAATGTCATCTGCCACACCACCAACCTGGTGAGCCAATCAGGAGCCACTCTTAATAGTAGCCAGCCAATCAGAATGATGATGAGTTATTAATTAATGTCTGAGACTTTGTGCTGAATCATTGTGACGTCATGGCCTGCACACTTATTTGTTTGACGACTGTTGACAGTTTTTATATTAATTTTTTGCACATTTTATGTTTAATAAAGTATAATTTTTTTGTATTTAGTTTTAATAAAATATTTATTCTTAGATTTTTAATGACAGATTATTTTATATTTATTTTTCATAAAAGGCTATCCTTACATGTACTATAATATAAAATTTTTAACAGTTTTCATTAGTAACCAATAAGATGAATCATTTATTCATTATTGATTACAATTTAATATTTTATTAATAATTTAAATTTCTTGTTTTCATTGTTTTTCTTATAATTTTCTGTCATTTTTGTTTTATACAAGAATTTTTATATTAAGTTTTCATGAAATGTTTGTTTAGATTTTTCATTAAGACTTATTATTTTATATTTATTTTGTTCATAAAATTATATTATTTTATATTTTTCATAAAAGACTACAATATTTTTTCCAGTAGTCCATTAGTAACCAGTAAAATGAATCAAATATTCATTATTCATTAAACATTAAAATTTTAGAATTCATTTACATTTTTTATTTTAATTTTTAAATAAATTTCTTTCATTTTTATTATGTTTCATATTTTGTTATTTATTTGTATATTTTCATAAAAGATTATTTTTAATATTAATTTTTTAATATATTATTTTTTTAAGTTTTTTTTTTTAAATAAAATAATTATTTGTATTTTAATTACTGATTATTTTATAATTCATTTCCTTGGATTTTGTAACTTTAGACGCCAGGAGAACCACAGGATGTTTACCTGAAAGTACCTGGTAGCCCAAGTCCACAGATTAGGAAATTCTTCATCACCATTTTCACGTACGTACACCTCCTTTTTCGCCTTCTCCCTTATGAGTGTGTGCAGAAAAGTTCACTTGTGTGTGTTTTTTTTTTTTTGGAAAGTAAGAACCTGTTCATTTTCGCACCTCCAGATGCACAGTGAGGTGTGTGCATGCGAACCCTTGTGTTTGGCTGTGTGCATGTGTGTGAAAGCCCGGTCCCTGATTAATCCCTTCATGTGTGATTAATGACATTTGCTTAATCAGGATGTCTCATTTACTGTCTGATTGCATCAGATCATAATATTAATTTATTCATCAAAATCTGCGACATCTCTGAGTTCATAATCAGTGAACATGAATAAAAACACAATTTTACAACCTGCACATCACACATGTCTCTCTGGAACTGGAACCAGTGAGAGTGACAGCAAACGTAAAGCAACACATATTAATTAAAGGCAGAGAGCTCACTTGCATTATGCTTATACTCTACTATTATCCTGAATGCCATATTTTAAAATTTATATAATATTATTTAATTCTATAATATTTAAATTCACAGATTCTCAAACTTTATTCAACTAAACCCATTTGACCTAAAGTATAGTATTACACATGACGTGCCCCCATTTTCATAATGATTATGGAACCAAACTCTTCATATATATATACACAATGGTGTGAAAAATTGTTTGCCCCCTTCCTGATTTTTAATTTTTTTGCATGTGTCGTCACACTTTAATGTTTCAGATCATCAAACAAATTTAAATATTAATCAAAGATAACACAAGTAAACACAACATGCAGTTTTTAAATGAAGTTTTTTTATTATGAAGGGAAAACAAAATCCAAACCCACATGGCCCTGTGTGAAAAAGTGCTTGCCCCCTAAACCTAATAACTGGTTGGGCCGCCCTTAGCAGCAACAACTGCAATCAAGTGTTTGCGATAACTTGCAATGAGTCTGTTACAGCGCTGTGGAGGAATTTTGGCCCACTCACCTTTGCAGAATTGTTGTAATTCAGCCACATTGGAGGGTTTTCGAGCATGAACCGCCTTTTTAAGGTCATGCCACAGCATCTCAATAGGATTCAGGTCAGGACTTTGACTAGGCCACTCCAAAGTCTTCATTTTGTTTTTCTTCAGCCATTCAGAGGTGGACTTGCTGGTGTGTTTTGGATCATTGTCCTGCTGCAGAACCCAAATTTGCTTCAGCTTGAGGTCACGAACAGATGGCCGGACATTGTCCTTCAAGATTTTTTGGTAGACAGCAGAATACATGGTTCCATTTATCACAGCAAATCTTGCAGGTCCTGAAGCAGCAAAACAGCCCCAGACCATCACACTACCACCACCATATTTTACTGTTGGTATGATGTTCTTTTTCTGAAATGCTGTGTTACTTTTACCCCAGATATAATGGGACACACACCTTCCAAAAAGTTCAACTTTTGTCTCATCAGTCCACAGAGTATTTTCCCAAAAGTCTTGGGGATCATCAAGATGTTTTCTGGCAAAACTGAGACGAGCCTTTATGTTCTTTTAGCTCAGCAGCGGCTTTCGTCTTGAAACTCTGCCATGCAGGCCATTTTTGCCCAGTCTCTTTCTTATGGTGGAGTCATGAACACTGACCTTAACTGAGACAAGTGAGGCCTACAGTTCTTTGGATGTTGTACTGGGGTCTTTTGTGACCTCTTGGATGAGTCGTCACTGCGCTCTTGGGGTAATTTTGGTCGGCCAGCCACTTCTGGGAAGGTTCACCACTGTTCCATGTTTTCGCCATTTGTGGATAATGGCTCTCACTGTGGTTCGCTGGAGTCCCAAAGCTTTAGAAATGGCTTTATAACCTTTTCCAGACTGATAGATCTCAATTACTTTCTTTCTCATTTGTTCCTGAATTTCTTTGGATCTCAACATGATTTTTCAAACACTTTTTCACACTTGGCCACGTGGGTTTGGATTTTGTTTTCCCTTCATAAAAAAAACCTTCATTTAAAAACTGCATGCTGTGTTTACTTGTTATATTTGATATTTAAATTTGTTTGATGATCTGAAACATTAAAGTGTGACAAACATGCAAAAAAATAAAAAATCAGGAAGGGGGCAAACAATTTTTCACACCACTGTGTGTGTGTGTATGTGTATATATATATATATATATATATATATATATATATATATGAAGAGTTTGGTTCCAAAATGCGATTAATGCCATTTTTAAAAAAAAAAATTGAGTTTCCGCCAAAATCAGTATTGTATTTGGTCGGTATTGAAAAGTAAATTTTTAATTTTACACAAAATCCGATATCCGCTGAGTTATTAGGTCATGTTTTCTCCCTTTTTTTCCAAACCATGACAAACGCCAGTCTCCTTTCTCTGCAGAAGGCGATATATCCGCTCAACCAATCACAGCGCACCATTCCACGCACTCTAGACAGTAATGTCAGCGCTTTGTATACACCCGGCATCCTAGTTTTCCTTATCTACTTTGTACTTTGTGATCAACAAACAAGGGCTGCACGATAAATCGCATGTGATTGTCATGCGCATCTCGTCAGTAAAGCCGATTCTGTGATTAATAGTACCGGTAAATCTCCATCACGTGCTTTCAGATGGAGCGGCATTTAATACACAGAGCCGTAGATCACTGACAAGCTACGCAATATCGCGTTCATAATCGCAGATGAATCGCGTTCGATTATGAACGCGATACTGCGTAGCTTGTCAGTATTAGTGTTTTTATTAATGCCATTTATGTTTTTGTTAATACAGCATGTAGCACTAAATGAATGTAACATGGCAAAGATGAATGCGCGTGAAATTGAATGTAAGGGAAATGTCATTTTGGAATTTCTGTGGTCTAATGTGATATTGTTATTCATGTTCTTGTTCATGATGAAATTTTCTTTTATTGTTGTAATTAATTTATAGAAAACAAGATGACCCATTGAATTTGTTTTGGGAGTGATGACTGATTGAATGTATTTTTAGTCCAGTGCCTGTATATAAGATTATGACCAAGTTCAGAGGCTGTCATATGTGGATCAATTTACTATGTTGTGTATTTTCAACAGTTTCAATATGAAATATAACTTTCATATTGATTCAATGGATTTATTGCATTTTGAAAAAAAGAAAAAGAAAAACGTATCATGGATTTATTGCATTTCGGGGAAAAAAATAATACAATTTTATAATAAATCTGTGAAAATCAAAATCTGGATTTGAATTTTTAATATTATTATAACCTAAAGATGCTATGTGAAAGTTTGAAACAGAAAATATTGGTTTTCATCTTGCCACTTTCTTGGTAAAGAAAATACGTTTCCCTTATCGAGTCGGTCTCTCGAAATTACGTATGGGGAAACTCCTTTTCCTCGAAATGCTGAAGCCAGATTGAATCACTCTATTGCTTTGCAATAGCCAATGGTGTCCGAGCATTCGCCTGATTAGCTGGTTTAGCCGCTATATGAGTGATGTCAGGCGCCAAAATATCTCAGAATCTTTCTCCTTCACCTGGAGCCTGTTTTTCGCCATTGACCTACGCGACTAGAGTGGACGACTCAGATAGCGATCCCCTCTTGTGTTCCGACGGAGTACAAGATACCGACAAGATGTCTCTTTGCCGCATGTGTGGTGGGCCCGTTGACTTTCCATATGCACACAAGGATTGTGTACTGTGTCTGGACCGCGCCCATGCCGAGGCGGCACTGGAAGGATCGGATTGCCAAGCCTGTGAAGAATTGCCAATTAAGATCCTTCGGGCTAGGCTGGCCATTGTTCGCAGCGGTAGCCCGCTGGCTCCTGCATCTCCCCCGCCTGCCGCCTTCGAGCCGCGGGCCAGCAGATTGCAGGTTACTCCTTCAGGAGGCTTTAACGAGGGGCTGACGTTGGCCCCGCGCCCACGTCATCCCTCGCACACCGGAGCCTCCGCTCATCTATGTTGAAGAGAGTTCCCGCCCTTCGACAAAAGCGCAGGAAATGGTCTCCTTCGGCTGTGAAGAGGACGACACCATGTCCACGAATGCGTTCGACCCGGATGCCTGGTCGGAGGTCCCTTCGGAGGCTAGCTGCACCCCGACTTCATTGGATGCAGAACTTATGAACATCCTCACGGAGGCTGTAGCGGATCTGGAGTTGGACTGGGCAGCCCCTGAACAGCCGTCTAAACGTTGGATGGACGGATCTTTTCTCGGCGCGAGCTGCCAAGCGGACGTGCCACAGAGACCCGCCCCTTTCTTCCCTGAGCTCCACGAGGAGCTCACTCGTTCATGGCGTGCCCCTCACTCAGCCCGAGCCCATGCACAGGGAACTCAGCTTCTCACGACAGTGGAGGGAGCGGAGAAAAAAGGGTACGCACGACCGCCTCCCGTTAAGGACGGCGACGCAGCTCACCTTTGTCGGTCCCAGGGTTGGAAGACCGCCTCATTGCCTTCTAAGCCATGTCGAGCCACAGCTCACATCGCTGAAAAGGCATATATCTCTGCAGGACACGCAGCATCTGCCCTCCATACGATGACAGTCCTGCAGGTATTCCAGACGCGACTGCTGAGGTCCCTGGACGAAGAAGGCCCGGACCCGGAGTCGTTCCGTAAGTTGCGCACAGCAGCTGATCTAGCCCTGGCCGCATCTAAAAAGGTCGCCCAGGGAATCGGTCACAGCATGGGCAGCCTGGCAGCCTCTACATCGCCACCTATGGCTGATGCTTACGAAAATGCGAGATGCAGAGAAGAAGCAGCTCATCGACACCCCGGTGAGCCCGCAAGGTCTCTTTAGAGTCGCGGTGGAAGCTTTTTCCGAGAAGTACATGGAAGCACTAAAGCAGTCGAAGATGCTGCCACACCTTCTTCCCAAGCGATCTAGCACTCCTCCCAGGTCACGATCCAGATCGTCATCAGCTCAGTGATCGGCCGGATATGCTAGTCGCGCTCCACCACCGAGCGCGAGCTCGCGACGTGAGCCTGAGCCGCCAATTCGTCAGAGGCAGTTTAAGAAATCCCGTTTCGGAGCGAAGCCGGCACCCCGTCAGCAGGTTTGGCCTGTGGAGAAAAATGAGCAGCGTTCCTGATGTTCGTGCCAGGAGGAAGAGGGCGCGGTCCGTGCACGACAACGGGCCAGCGGCCAAGAGGGCATGTTCTTGCCCAGAGTTCACTCGGTGGCTAGAAGCCAAGAATGTATGTTTAAATGTTATGTTGAAACCGATGGGTTCTGTTGCAATAAACATAAAACATTACATGCCTCACCAAAAGAGCTCTTTTCCTCCACTGACTATTACCCACAATATAAGTGAAACCTCTCCTTCGGGGGACGTTTGGCGGAGCGGAAGTTCAAGGCAGCCTGAGTTTTCAACGACAAATGCCTCCGTGCGACGCGCCGCGGGCACGTCACTTGTCATTCCTTTAAGCAGCGGTGTTTCACCAGTGACTGGGACACAGCCCTTGCTGCGGCTAACACCACCTTCCTCCAAAAAAATCCTACAATGTGATTTTCTGGATTTTTTTTTTTCTCATTTTGTCTCTCATAGTTGAGGTATACCTATGATGAAAATTACAGGCCTCTCTCATCTTTTTAAGTGGGAGAACTTGCACAATTGGTGGCTGACTAAATACTTTTTTGCCCCACTGTGTATGTGTGTATATATATATATATATATATGTATGTATGTGTGTGTATGTGTATATACTGTGTGCGTGTGTGTGTATATATATATATATATATATATATATATATATATATATATATATATATATATATATATATATATATATAATATAATATTATAATTATGTAATATTATATAATATTTAAATTCACAGATTTTCAAGCTTTGTTTGTTCAACTAAACCCATTCGACCTATAATATTGCAAATATATACACTTGACGTACCCCCATTTTCATAATGCTTATTACGCTTATACTCTTATCCTGAATGCCATATATTATAATTTATATAATATTATATAGTAATTAAATTCACAGATTCTCAAACTTTCTTTGTTCAACTAAACCCATTCGACATATAATATTACACTTGACGTACCCCCATTTTCATAATTGATTAAAACACATATGCATGTTCATGAGTTCTCTTTTTGTTTGTCTATGCAGGTATTTTTCATATTTTTAAAAAAAAGTGCATTAGCTTTTCTTCGACCCATTCCAGTTTCACAGACCCAAGAAACCATGTTTTAATATATGTAATCTATTGTAATAATTATTATAATAATATAATATGTTATAATATTTCCTGAACACTCCACCCATCTGCTATTGGTCATCAAACAGATAGTCACGCCTCAAACTCATGCCATTGGTTGCTCTGTTTGGCTGGTTATTTTTCATAACAGGCTATTATTTTTATATTTTTCATGAAATATTCCATTTTTAGTTAATTACTAAATAAATCAATTATTTACTATTGATTAAACTTTAATTTTATAAATACTTTAAATTTTTTATATATAATTTTCTTGGGCTAGTTGAGAGTCTCCAACAGTTTTAGAAAGTTCTACTCTATGTAGATTTTTTTTTTTTTTTTTTTTTTTATGAAATTAACTTTAACATTGATTTAAAGTTTTTTAACATCAACATCTGTTTGCTTTCTTCTTTTTCCCTTTTAATCTTACAAAAATGAAAATGTAGTTTGTCAGCGGAACAAATGCATTGGTATCCACTCTAATTAGCAAGCTCATAGTAGATTTAATGGTTTAAAATGATTGAAAAACAGACAAGTTCATCAGACACACAGTAACCCATCAAAACTGAGTTTTTGAGCATCTATAATAACCAGCAAATCAATCAGCTGTAGGTTTTTTTTTTTTTTTTTTATCCCCAACAACAGCTGCTGTTAAGGACAACTCAGCAACCAAGGATGGTAGAAACATTCTTCAAATTTTGTCCCTTGAGCTTGAGGCCCTCAGGCAGGGTGAAGAGCTCACGCACAAAGTCCTTCATTTTTAATACAGTCCAACTGTAGAAACCCCGGCAGGCAGAGTGACATCAACATCTGCAAAGCTCCTGCGGGGACACGACTGCCCGCTGGCACGTGAGATGCTCTTAAAGAAAGGGTGAATGGATGAATTTAAAAACGGTGACTTTCTAAACATCTCTCTTTTGAAGATTTGCGATATGTGTCTCTCTCTCTCTCAGGGGAAGTGTGGCCTGTCAGGCCCGTCCTGCTATTGTGTCAGTGTATATGAGGGAAAAAGTGCTAAAGTGTCTTTTGTGTGTCTGTGTCAATCTCTCTATGGCAGTGACCCTTGGCTGGCCTCCCCTGCGCAGATCTGGCAGGTATACGTGCATTACCTGCAAAGGATGGACCTGAGCTGTGTGTGTGGCACTCTGAGCTGGCATTCGCTGGTTCTGCACGGCACACAAGCCATTCGCAGGGTCAAGTGCTACACGTCGCATCCCCTCGAGCTTCAGGTATGCATTGCGGGGTCAAAGGAAAACACACTGATCGAGCTTTGATGGGGGATTATGTGGCCTTTTTTTCTGTAATGGGAGAATGGTGAAAAATAATGAGATGGTAAGTAAGACTACTAGGTTATGTATATTTTATTTCTAATTGTGTTTTATTTGAGGGCTTTGAATATAATTTCAAAGTTTCACAAATTAATTGCATATCTTTCTGTGATTTTAATCGCAATTAATCACACCTAACATTTCAAATTTTTGCTTATTTATGTAAAGTACCACTGTAGACGTAACTAATTAATAAATTGAAATATATATAATTAAAATTAAAAGCATAAAAATATTTGCACATTAAATCCCCAAGTGTATAAATATTAGTAAAGTTTAAATAATTTAGAAATTTAAATAATAATTCTTTGTCTTTTTCTTTACCAATCCAAGCCAGTATCTGAAGATTATATTTAATAAATTACATTAAATAATAATTATAACCATGCAACATTCAATTTTAAAGACACGTTTTAGCTTTTAATAATCCTAAACTACAAGCCATCATCGTGCTATTTTTGTTTATCATTTCTTAAAAATTACAGAACATAATGAATATTATATATTTTTAATATGAATACAACAAAATTTAACTCATTATATTTATTTATATAAATAAATAATAAATTAGAATGTCGTGGAAAAGTTCATTTATTTCAGTAATTCAACTCAAATTGTGAAACTCGTGTATTAAATTCAATGCACACAGACTGAAGTAGTTTAAGTCTTTGGTTCTTTTAATTGTGATGATTTTGGCTCACATTTAACAAAAACCCACCAATTCACTATCTCAACAAATTAGAATACTTCATAAGACCAATAAAAAAAAAACCATGTTTAGTGAATTGTTGGCCTTCAGGGAAGTATGTTCATTTACTGTATATGTACTCAATACTTGGTAGGGGCTCCTTTTGCTTTAATTACTGCCTCAATTCGGCGTGGCATGGAGGTGATCAGTTTGTGGCCCAGGTTTCTTTGACAGTGGCCTTCAGCTCATCTGCATTTTTTGATCTCGTTTCTCATTTTCCTCTTGACAATACCCCATAGATTCTCTATGGGGTTCAGGTCTGGTGAGTTTGCTGGCCAGTCAAGCACACCAACACCATGGTCATTTAACCAACTTTTGGTGCTTTTGGCAGTGTGGGCAGGTGCCAAATCCTGCTGGAAAATGAAATCAGCATCTTTAAAAAGCTGGTCAGCAGAAGGAAGCATGAAGTGCTCCAAAATTTCTTGGTAAACGGGTGCAGTGACTTTGGTTTTCAAAAAACAATGGACCAACACCAGCAGATGACATTGCACCCCAAATCATCACAGACTGTGGAAACTTAACACTGGACTTCAAGCAACTTGGGCTATGAGCTTCTCCACCCTTCCTCCAGACTCTAGGACCTTGGTTTCCAAATGAAATACAAAACTTGCTCTCATCTGAAAAGAGGACTTTGGACCACTGAGCAACAGTCCAGTTCTTCTTCTCCTTAGCCCAGGTAAGACGCCTCTGACGTTGTCTGTGGTTCAGGAGTGGCTTAACAAGAGGAATACGACAACTGTAGCTAAATTCCTTGACACGTCTGTGTGTGGTGGCTCTTGATGCCTTGACCCCAGCCTCAGTCCATTCCTTGTGAAGTTCACCCAAATTCTTGAATCGATTTTGCTTGACAATCCTCATAAGGCTGCGGTTCTCTCAGTTGGTTGTGCATCTTTTTCTTCCACACTTTTTCCTTCCACTCAACTTTTTGTTAACATGCTTGGATACAGCACTCTGTGAACAGCCAGCTTCTTTGGCAATGAATGTTTGTGGCTTACCCTCCTTGTGAAGGGTGTCAGTGATTGTCTTCTGGACAACTGTCAGATCAGCAGTCTTCCCCATGATTGTGTAGCCTAGTGAACTAAACTGAGAGACCATTTTGAAGGCTCAGGAAACCTTTGCAGGTGTTTTGAGTTGATTAGCTGATTGGCATGTCACCATATTCTAATTTGTTGAGATAGTGAATTGGTGGGTTTTTGTTAAATGTGAGCCAAAATCATCACAATTAAAAGAACCAAAGACTTAAACTACTTCAGTCTATGTGCATTGAATTTATTTAATACACGAGTTTCACAATTTGAGTTGAATTACTGAAATAAATGAACTTTTCCACGACATTCTAATTTATTGAGATGCACCTGTGTGTGTGTGTGTATGTATATATATATATATATATATGAATATTATATATTTTTTAATTTAAATAAACAACAAAAGTGAGCTCATTGTGTGTGTATATATGTATATGTAATTAAATTAATGTATTATTTTTTAATTAATGTAATGAAAATAGTGTATTAATTAATGTATTATACACACACACATATTTTATTATTTGTGTTTTTTTTTTGTTAAACACTTTAAATTTATAGCAGAACTTAATATATTATTTTTCCCATCCATCAGTGATTTTACAGATGGATTTAGAGATGCAGTTACTCTGAGAATGTTTTTAGCATGCCTATTTGGTCAGCCTCTTTAGCCTATATAATTGCTGATTATCTCTCAGTTGCCAAACCAAGGGACTGCAAGGCATATAGTTTGCATTCCAGAAAAATTAGTAAAGAACAGTGGAGATGCAGTTAAAGTAATGTGAGCGAGTACATTGAGGGGATGAAAACAATAAAACTCTTTTGGCTGCAGCAGTATCATTAACTTCCAGGGTTCAGCATACCGCAGCAAAGAGAGCAGAGCTTTAATGCAAATTCATACAGAAAATGAAAGAATACTGGAACATGTGGATTATACGACCAGCATAAATCTCAAAATGGGTATTTCCTGTTATCTGAAATATGCAAGCAGAGCAAATACAGCAGCTCCCATGTCAACAGTGCACTGTGTGCTTGAAGAGACCTTACTGTTGGTTTAATTGGCCGTGTGCTAATGTTGTACAGCAGGTGCCAAGAAAGATGATGAGGCAAAGTCTGCATTATGAGCTTCAGGTGCAGCCTGGTGTTTTCTGAAGTTCTGCAGAGGAGGGTATCCCTGAAGTTGCATTTTTCTGTGTGGGTTTTGTGTTTTCTGTGCTTGATGCCAGAAGCTCTGTGATCATAAGATTTGTGTGTTCCAGGTGGATCCAGGTGAAGTGTTTGCTCTTCCTGCTCAGGGAGTTCAGGATGTCTGCGTGGGTCTGAGGGCTCTGCGCCCTGGAAGCCGTTTCTTTTACCTCAGTGTAGTCGATGTGGACACTCGGCAGCTAGTTGCCTCCTGGCTGCTGTGCATCACATGCCGACAGCCTGTAATCTCCAAGGTGAGTAAGCAAACTGCATCAATGAAGTGCAACAGTAGGGTTCAAACCACATTCATTTTCTCCATAGAGAAATTGATTTGTCACTACTGCATAAACCTTTCGATACCTATTTACACTACTGTTGAAGAGTTCAGGGTCAGTAAGATCTTTTTATTTACTTTAATAATTTTATTCATCAAGGACACATTAAACTGATAAAAAAAGTTTTTATTTCAAATAAATGCTGTTGTTTTTAACTTTATATTCGTCAAAGAATCCTATAAAAAGCAGTGGGTATGATGGTTTCCACAAAAATATTAAGCAGCACAATTGTTTTAAAAATTCATAATAATAAGAAATGTTTCTTAAGCATCAAACCAGAATAATAGAATGATTTCTGAAGGATCACACTGAAGACTAGAGTAATGATGCTGAAAATTGCCTTTACAGGAATAAATTACGTATTAAAATATATGCAGATAGAAAATTGTTATTTTAAATTGTAATAAATTAAATTGGGGCTTTTAAAAACATTAAAAAAATAATAATAATAATGACTCCAAACTTTTGAATGGTACTGTATATGTAAATAATAATAATAATTATTATTATTATTATTATTATTATTATTATTATTTAAATATACTGTTTATTTACAATAAATTAATATTTGTTTATAAGGTTTAAAATTTAAATGTATGTATATTTCTGTAGTTCATACAGCAGAGGTCATTGGAAATCATGAAATGATAAAATATATACAGTGCCATGAATGCAGTGAAAGTCACTTTGGATAAAAGCATCTACCAAATGCATAAATGAGATGAATGGATGGATGGATCTTCCTCTTGCAAAGTGCTCTCTTCTAGCAACTACACAGCGGATGCCAATATAGAGTGTCTAATAAAATGGGTTTACTTATAGTAACGATTAGACAGCAACAAAACTGGCACATTTTTCCCATAAGTGCGATGTGATGCATAGTCCACAGTGACCGTTTTTCTCAGCTTATGTAGATTTTAAGCAGAGCAATGGAAAGAACTGAATGGGTCTTTAAATTTTAGCTCTGTGACAGAGGATGTGGTGCATGAAGTTTAAACCTGACATTTTTACTTCAGTTATTTTACAGTATGTCTCTCGGCTTGTGCTTTAATCTCCCCAGGCATTTGAAATCAGCGTTCCTGTAGATGGAGGGAAGGGCAGCAATAAGAAAATCAGTTTCACAAACCCCTACTCGTCCTCCAGAGTATTCAATCTGCGCACAGATCGCCCAGACCTGCTTCAGTTTAAAGAGGAGCAATTTCAGGTGAGAGAACCCAAAGCTAATTCTTACTCTATCAACAGATCTCAGACTTTGTCAGGAGACTTCCTGTTTAATGCTGAAGAAGAACCATATTTTTTAAGCCCCATTCAACGGAAAGGTGTCTAGAGCCCAGAGGAGAAGGATCTTGACATGCCTCTGTCTAGGAATCAATTTGTGTCCGTCTAAACTGTCATTCACAGACACGTCTCACAGTATGTGAAGTTCTCTGTATATTGGAGAACTCAATTTGTGCCCTGGCTCCTCTCGCAATGCCGGTCCCCTGAGGAAACCATAAAGCTGCGGTCCAAAGAAATAGGACAAAAAGAGAGAGATTCTCACAGTCAGGCTGAGAACGTCAATATCTCTCACCTTGACGGCTCGGAATGATGCGTGTAGGTCTTATAGCTCTACGTTAGACTTCAATTAAAAGCTGTTAATTGATTAGGTGATCGATACACGACCGTTGGCTATTACTCCAGATTGCGACAGAGAACATTAGTTAGCCACAGGGACAGAGCGTCTCAGATATACTACTGTGGCTTTGGGGGTCACAAAGTAATTTTTCCTGATCATCATTTTGCACAGAAATGGTGTAAAACAGAATGGAGTAAAATGTTAATTTCATCATTCAGTGCCCTCATTGATCGCTGTATGGTTTAGTGAGTTTCACATCCCATATCTGGGCAATAAATAGCAAAACAATGTAAAATATGCAAGTGACAGTATTGAACACAACGGATTAATGATACCTCAGCGTCAAATAAAAGCGGTGAAGCTCATAGAGAAAGGAAATGGCCTGTTCCATTTTCTTGCTAGTCAACACGGCTTCAATTATCTTCTCTTGCGCTGGATTTATGGCGTCTATATTTTTGAGAAATGCAGCTAGAGATGTAGCTTTTTTCCCTCTTTGACAAATAACAACTGTCATCGTAAAATAGGCGCAGAGCCAAAAGACAACAGAAGAATCGATACGTGCGTGCTTTTGAGGAGATTATGAACTAAATCCTCAACTGTGCTCCATATGTCTTAGTCAGCCATTAGAGATAATGTATAAAGACAAAGAGAGAGCAATTTCTCTCATCTTCCTCTAAACACTGGAGTGCAATTTCTGTTACAACAGAACTCAGGAATAGGAATTTAATCGTATGACAGCAGAAGATTTGGACTATAATTGTATGGACCACTTTTCGATTTTTATGGTGCTTTTGCATACTTTTTTAAACTAACAGAAAGTACAGTTGTCTTTTAGTGTTCCATTGAAGAAGAAAGAAAGTGGTACAGGTTTAGAACAACATGAGGGTGAGTAAATCATGGCAGAAGTTTAATATTTGGGTGAACATTTCCTTTAATGATTCTTTTAAAAACAATGATTTTGCAGAAAATAAAATGAGAAAATGAGTATTGATCGTACTGTATTTTATTAAGGTATTCTGGCCACGTTGGCTGAAGAATTCAGACATTATAGAGCCAGCTTTTTTATTGTTAATTAAACTTAACAATGAATTAATTAATTTAATTAATTTTTTAATAATTTAAATAAAGCTGTAAAATAAAATATATTAGATGAAAAACTTTAAGTATGAGAATTAAATACTTAAACAGAAATAAAAATAAAGCTAAATAGTGTTTAAAAAAATTTGTAAAAATGTCAAAAACACATAAAAATGGTGTATAATATATACACACACACACAGTGTAGAAATAACACTGCATAGAATCTAAAATCTTAAGGAACCACCAGTTTTGTTTTTGTTTTTTTTGTTTTGTTTTTTTGTTTTTTGTTTTTTGATCTGGTTATGGCTGAAAACGGTTTGATTCCTAAACTTTCTCTAGTGTCCTAAATTTGGAGATTGAAAAACAGTTTTCAGTCAGAACCAGTTTCATTATAAATAAATAAAATATTTGACCTGATTCTTTATTTTTACTTTCCTGTACTTTCAGTGTTTGCGTATGTACAAATACATACCTATTAATTTGTGTGTCTGTGTGTGTTTTAGATTGGAGGAGGGGAGCTCTACACCATCGGCTTGCGCTTTGCTCCAAGTCAGAACCCTGGCATGGAAGAGATTCTCATCTTTATCAATGACAAACAGGATAAGAACGAAGACACTTACTGTGTTAGGGTCCAGTACAGATAACACAACACCATCACCCTGCATTACCGCTGCTGCTTTTGCCCACAAACAGACCTTAAACCAGCAGATCGATGTGGATTTACTCGCATCATGCACATGTATTTTTGCTTATACAGTGTGATAAGTTGATCCAAATAAGATATGTATTGAAGTACAGACCAAAAACTCTATATATAAATGCAGACAGTAAATAAGGTTAACTCCATCCAGCTCAGTGAATATACGGAGTAAAACGTCTCTCACGTGTGCTGGAGTAAAGCTACCCTGCGGTGCTGCAGGCTGAAACCGAGAAGAGATTCTGATGCTCATATCGGCGCTCTTGATGTGTGTGTTTATCATTACGCTGAATCCCTGCTGTGATGTGTCATTAGCAGCGGAGAGTGGATGGCCACTTGCCCAGGACTTCAGCTCTAGATCTTCAAACAGTGAGATGTTTGTATTGACCAATCATTTTATTTTATTAAGTGTTCAGAGTGTTACGTTTGCGCTCACTGACAATACAGTGCTTAATTTGGGGGAAGAAAATAGTCATCCTTTATTCTTTTAACTGTATTTTTTGTACTAGCATCAATAAAAAGGCTCTGATTTGTATGATGTGTTATCATTGACGACATGCTGTGCTTTGTGTTTGCGTGTACAGTATGTGTGTTTGAAGTAGCTCTGAAGGGTTTCCATTAACATCTGTGGACTAATCTCCTGGCTCCTATTAGAGCTACAGCTGTCTGAGTCTGACAACAACCAAATAACCTGCCAACTAACCAGTCCAGACAGGGAAGATGGGAGGAAAATAAGAAAGGACCATAAAAAAAAGAGAATGTACAGGAAATATGCTGTGGGCTGTGAAAGTCTGAGACCACATTGAAAATGTTGAATTTAGAATCTGATTTGAAAACTGATTGGTGTCCATTTAAAAAGAAAAGATAATCAATAATCAAATTTAAAAACTACATTCAAATTGGCAAATTTAGTTTCAAACTAAGCTGTCATTCAGTAAGATATCCTTTTTTCTTTCTTTTTTTTAAAATAAGAAATTATTACTTTTATTTAGCAATGATGCAATAAAACGATGAAGTAAAGACATTTATAATGTTACAAAAGATTTCTATTCCAAATAAATGCTGTGCTTTTGAACTTGGTTCATCAAAGAATCCTGAAAAATGTATCAAGAGTATTGTTTTTAACTTGGATAATAAGAAATGTTACTTGAGAACCAATCAAATTGTGTGACACTGAAGACTAGATTAATGACTGCCGAAAATTCAGCTTTGACATCACAGGAATAAATTACATTTTAAAATATATTAAAACAGAAAACAGCTATTTTAAATTGTAATAATATTTCACAATATTACTGTTTTTATTGTATTTTTTGAGATAAATGCAGCTTTGGTGAACCTAAGAGATTTATTTGAAAAACATTAAAAAAATCCTACCCACCCCCAAACTTTTGACTAGTGTATATATATATATATATATATATATATATATATATTATAAATTTAAAGAAATAATATTTCTTCTATAAATAAATTGAGTAATTTGGTTGAATTGTACAGGGAAAAAAAAATAGAGGTAACAGGGTTGCATGCAAAAGTTTTATAAAATTCAGTCAGCTTGAGTGCTGCTCTCATTAAAACAAATGGGGGATGAACCAAATAATAAGACATTCAGATAATTTTTCAATTCTGCTTTCAATTCATTTCATTCCACTTTTTTTCACTCGAATGGTTACGCTGATAATATAATTTATAATGAAAAACTGTATGAAATTAGAAAAATGCTAGACAGAAACATTTTCACTACTGCTCTCAAACTTTTAGACCCCACTATGTGTGTGTAAAACTGCGATAAATCTTCAGTTCATCTCGGGCCTATTGGTGCCGAGATTTTCTATATGTATTCTCTGTTTATATCCCAGTGTTTTGCTCTTACATTTCCCCACAGAATCCACAATAGCGTAACACACACCAGCGATCACTCGCGAGGCCCTTGAATGCTTCCTAAAGACCGCGCGCTTTCCTTGGCACACCCACTCAAACACTTCACAGCCTAATTTCAATACTGGTGAAGTGCATTGTGGGATTTCCCTCTCGGATGTTGTTCAGAGAGGCCTGCGCTGTCCACAGACTGTTGACACGCTGTTTGTAGAAGGGTTTTTTTTCCCCCCAGTGTATATGTGTTTTTCCTCTGACGCACACTCAGAAACACAGTCTCTGCAGAGACAGCGCCTTGATGTTGTTAGGTGCCGCTCGGAGAGCTTTGCTGCCGCTCGCGTCGAGCAGAAGGAGTAGGAAACGCTATCAAAGACCCAATGAAAATGTATCATCTTTCTCCGAGGTGCGTCACGAGGGCTTAACCGGCTCCGAGAGTCGAGCTGATTTCGCTCGCTGAGCACGTGTACATAAATCTGAGCGCTGGTGTGAAATAGTGTATTTTTGGTGGGTGAGAATGAGAGGAGATTTGAAAGTGCGAGTTGGAGAAGACTTGAGCGGAGGGAGGGAGCGAGGTTGATGGAGAGGTGTTGAGACGAAGGTTAAAGGAGCAGCTCTCTGGTATAGTGTAGGATTAAACTCTCCGTCTCTCTCTGGTAGAGAATAGATTATCTCAGCAGCAGTTAACGCAGTGGTGTCTTAATGAGCAGATCTGGGTGAACATATGGAGCGTGTTTGTAACACGCATCAATTTCCTCCCGTCGTTGTTAACGTCGCCATCACCTTCTTTTTCTTTCTCGCGATTCTTGCCGGCCTGTAGAGGGCAGCCCTCACCATGATGGAAGAGAGAGTGTGAAAGAGGGCAAAGAAAGAAAACTGAATGCCTGGAAACCACATATCTGATGTTGTGTGTGTGTGTGTGTATCCAAATAACAGCCCTTGTCTTTTCTATGACACATGATGTCCCTCACTCTCTTTTTCATTTGGGTTCTCTGAGGTTTCAGCTGTCTCTGAGCTTAGGAGAGCCTTTGTAGCTTTAGAACTGTTTTATTTTGATTCAAGTTCACTACATTCAAGGATATATTGTGGCTCGGGCTGAAGGGATCATTGCCTTGGGCCAGCAATTGCCTGGGGCCTTAAGTCCTGCATATGCAAATGTTTGAGATTGTTATTATAGTTTCTGTCATTGTTGCAATGCATTAATGTTTTTTTTTTTTTTGTGAATTCTTTTATTTCTCACCTTCCTACTGTTTCTTATATTTGAGATATTCTTCACAAATTGGACTTTTCATAATTAAAACTCTGCATGCCCACATTACTTCAATCGGCTGTTGGCAAGTGAGTTGTAATTTTTTAGTTTTTATAAATTTACAAGTATAAAAATGTGACCCGGCACCACAAAACCAGTCATAAGGGTCAATTTTTGGAAATTGAGATTTATACATCATCTGAAAGCTGAATAAATAAGCTTTCCATTGATGTATGGTTTGTTAGGATAGGACAATATTTCTCTGAGATACAACTATTTGAAAATCTGGAATTTGAGGGTGCAAAAAAAAAATCTAAATACTGAAAAATTCGCCTTTAAATTTGTCCAAATTAAGTTCTTAGCAATGCATATTACTAATCAAAAATTAAGTTTTGATATTTATGGTAGGAAATTTACAAAATATCTTCATGGAACATGATCTTTACTTAATATCCTAATGATTTTTGGCATAAAAAAAATCGATAAATTTGACCCATACAATGTGTTTTTCACTATTGCTATAAATATACCCATGCTACTTAAGACTGGTTTTGTGATCCAGGATCACATAGTGAAAAAAAAAAGTTTTATAGTGATTTTATATTGTAATCGCAATGTAAAGTTGCAAATATGAGATTAAGATTCCTTTCAAAAAAAGAGAGACAATCAAATATTTTTAAACCACTTCTTTTGTGTATTGCATGCTTTTGATAAATGGGAGGTCAGTTTTATGAATTATATTTGCCCCCCCCACACAAAAAAAAAAAAAACTTAAGACTGTTGTACTTTGTTGAGGTTGTATTTCTCAAATTAAGTTTAAGCTTTGATCAAAAGCGTTTTTACTGCTTTAAATGGTAGCACAAATTCAACTTTGTTCCATTGCAAAACTTCAATGTGTAATTTGCTCTGTTTCAAGCTGAATAACCACCCATCTGAGTAATTTACCTTGAAAATATTAAAAATTTGACAAAAACATGTAGGTAATTGATTTTTTCAGGTGGTATCAGGAGGTGAATTTTCTCAAAACCCCATTTTCTCAGCGTATCAGCGAAATATAATAGTTCACCTTGAGAGAAGTCTTGTCCAGAAGAGCACTCATTAAATGATTTTTCAGAGACTGCAGCCTGACTTTATTTCATTTATTTAGTTCTTTTTTGACATCCACAAAACCATTTTAAAAAACTATTCATATTTGTGCTCCATTTATTTGTGTTGATTATATTTTCAGTATTTTGGCCTTGGTTTATCCATTTAGAGGGCTCGGGAGAAAAGGAAAGAACCTACAAAGTAAGTTCTGGATGGTCTATTGATCTTGCTGGAGGTAGAAAGAGCATCGCTTTGATGTGGAGACAGGTCAGAATTAAACTCTGTCTGGTCACACATGTCTCCAGATGATGACACAAAGGTCAGCCATACCTTACACAACAGCAGAGATTCATCCAAGTCACAGCAAGTCTATACTTTTAGAAAGTGTTTTTTTTTTTTTTTTTTTACTGCTGACGGTACTTTAAATTCAGCTGTAGGAAGTGTATTTAAGTTTTGATGCTTTTAAATGGAATACTACATCATATCTAAGCCAGGCTTTCTCGTGTTTTCAAGGTCTTAGAACTTAGTATATGAATAATTTAAAAGGATCAACACCAAATGAAATACCTTGAAAAAATTTCTATATGATCGAGTTAAGTACAAATCCGATTTGAGCATTCATGTCTTTAGAAAAGTTTCTGGCCTTGGTGATTTTCTCCCTAAAGCTTCACACAGCTATATTGTAGATGAGGTGCACAAAAGAAAAACAGTACTAAATACAATGTCTCGATCTCTTTTTATTCTTTCCCAGCAGTGTCCACTGATGACAGCCTGTCATTTCTGTCACAGAGAATCTGGCACAAAGGCAGAAACGGATCAGAATTCCTATTGTAAAGATGCTGATGTCACCACTCCTCAGATGATCTGTATGCATTTTGTTTGTTTGCTCTCTTAGAGAAGCACTCAGATAATTACATGATAATTGCAAGTAAGTGCATGATAGAAAGAGCATTTACCAAATAAGAAAGTTGCGACATCATAAACAGGCAACAACACTGTGCCTTTTGGAAATGTATTCTAATTCACCTATAATCAAATAAGTCTGGGCTCAGATGGAGACGAGACCGCCATATAGTCCTAATTACAGCTCATAGCACTAATTACAGTGAGTAGTTACCACTCCTTGACTGTAGTAAGACTTTCATTTGCATTTCAATGATGATATTACCAAACCTTTTTTTTTTATTTTTTTTGCACATTCTTATATTCGTTAAATGTTTCAGTGTTGTCTTGGCACTTCAGACCATATGGAAGCCTTTTTCAGCCTTAGAGTGAAAATAAAAATTTGTCAGAAAAAGTATAAAATAAAAAATCTAAAGAAAAGTAGATCTGAAGTCACAATATAAAGTCACAGCTGCACTTTTGTTTCTCATAATTGTTACTTTAAAGCTCACAATGTGAAGTTGAAAGTATGAAAAAGTTGAGCAATATGAAGTGGCAATTATCTTTTTGTTTACTCTGCGGTGAAAATGGGCATCTATAGGCCATTCTTATATACAGGTGCATCTCAATAAATTAGAATGTCGTGGAAAAGTTCATTTATTTCAGTAATTCAACTCAAATTGTGAAACTCGTGTATTAAATTCATTGCACACAGACTGAAGTAGTTTAAGTCTTTGGTTCTTTTAATTGTGATGATTTTGGCTCACATTTAACAAAAACCCACCAATTCACTATCTCAACAAATTAGAATACTTCATAAGACCAATAAAAAAAAAAAAAACATTTATAGTGAATTGTTGGCCTTCTGGAAAGTATGTTCATTTACTGTATATGTACTCAATACTTGGTAGGGGCTCCTTTTGCTTTAATTACTGCCTCAATTCGGCGTGGCATGGAGGTGATCAGTTTTTGGCACTGCTGAGGTGGTATGGAAGCCCAGGTTTCTTTGACAGTGGCCTTCAGCTCATCTGCATTTTTTGGTCTCTTGTTTCTCATTTTCCTCTTGACAATACCCCATAGATTCTCTATGGGGTTCAGGTCTGGTGAGTTTGCTGATCAGTCAAGCACACCAACACCATGGTCATTTAACCAACTTTTGCATCTTTAAAAAGCTGGTCAGCAGAAGGAAGCATGAAGTGCTCCAAAATTTCTTGGTAAACGGGTGCAGTGACTTTGGTTTTCAAAAAACACAATGGACCAACACCAGCAGATGACATTGCACCCCAAATCATCACAGACTGTGGAAACTTAACACTGGACTTCAAGCAACTTGGGCTATGAGCTTCTCCACCCTTCCTCCAGACTCTAGGAAATACAAAACTTGCTCTCATCTGAAAAGAGGACTTTGGACCACTGGGCAACAGTCCAGTTCTTCTTCTCCTTAGCCCAGGTAAGATGCCTCTGACGTTGTCTGTGGTTCAGGAGTGGCTTAACAAGAGGAATACGACAACTGTAGCCAAATTCTTTGACACGTCTGTGTGTGGTGGCTCTTGATGCCTTGACCCCAGCCTCAGTCCATTCCTTGTGAAGTTCACCCAAATTCTTGAATCGATTTTGCTTGACAATCCTCATAAGGCTGCGGTTCTCTCGGTTGGTTGTGCATCTTTTTCTTCCACACTTTTTCCTTCCACTCAACTTTCTGTTAACATGCTTGGATACAGCACTCTGTGAACAGCCAGCTTCTTTGGCAATGAATGTTTGTGGCTTACCCTCCTTGTGAAGGGTGTCAGTGATTGTCTTTTGGACAACTGTCAGATCAGCAGTCTTCCCCATGATTGTGTAGCCTAGTGAACCAAACTGAGAGACCATTTTGAAGGGTCAGAAAACCTTTGCAGGTATTTTGAGTTGATTAGCTGATTGGCATGTCACCATATTCTAATTTGTTGAGATAGTGAATTGGTGGGTTTTTGTTAAATGTGAGCCAAAATCATCACAATTAAAAGAACCAAAGACTTAAACTACTTCAGTCTGTGTGCATTGAATTTATTTAATACACAAGTTTCACAATTTGAGTTGAATTACTGAAATGAACTTTTTCACGACATTCTAATTTATTGAGATGCACCTGTATACTCTATGCAATCAGAAATAATAATTATTGGTAACACTTTAGTATAGGGACCAATTCTCACTATTAACTAGTTGCTTGTTAGCATGCCTATTATTAACATTGGCTGTTTATTAGTACTTATAAAGCTCATATTCTGCATGACCATATTCTACATCCCTAATCCTACCCAATACCGAAACAACTTCCTTACTAACAATTAATAAGAAGGTAATTTAGGAGTTTGTTGAGGCAAAAGCTGTAGCTAATGGCTTGTTAATAGCGAGAATTGGACCTTAAAATAAAGTGTGTTAGAACTTGTGGTAACACTTTAGTTTAGGGACCAACTCTCATTATTAACTAGTCGCTCATTAGCATGCATATTACTAGCATATTGGCTGATTATTAGTACTTATAAAGGGCTGATTATTAGTACTTATAAAGCACATATTAATGCCTTTTTCTGCATGAGCGTATTTTAGATCGCTTAATAATACCCCATACCTAAACTTAACAACTACCTTATTAACTATTAATAAACAGCACATTAGGATTTTGAGGCATAAGTCATAGTTAATAGCGAGAATTGGTCCTTAAAATAAAATGTAACCGAACTTGTGTATTATTTGAGCTGTAAAGCTGTTTAATTACACGTTTTAGGTCATTATAGGGTTTATGGCATTCCATTATCATAGAAACAAAGTTGTAAAATTGGATAACTTTACTCAGAAAATGTTAGTAATTTATTTTATTAACTTATATTATAAAATATATTTTATTATAAAAAAAAGCATATTAACACGTTAACAGTGAGTATTTTAATGTTTATGAATTGACCTCATCCACTTTTAGTTTGTGCCTCGCAGATTTTTGCTTCTTAAAAGAAAAGAAGTGAAAATTATTTTGTGCTAATCAACATCATTCCATAAATGCTGATTATTGATTTTAACTTGTACTGAACCCAAAATATTCATTTATGATGTCACCTTAGTTTGAAACTTCTCGGTATCTCTAGTTTTTCATTTGGATGCAGAGGCTTTCTGGTTATTCAGCTTCAGGTGTTTGCCAAAGGTTTATGCTGAATCTTAAACATACAGAGCTTCATAAGAGGCATAAGAAATATCTTTAATTAGGCCTCTGTAATAATCAGGCTCAAGCCTAATTAGAGCAGCGCTGGTATTCCATTACTTCAAGCAATGGGCCTGAGGCATAGTCTACATATTAGCTTGAACAAAAGAGCATTCAGCGAGCACACGGTAATGAGTGGGATTGTTTGTATATATCTACAGCTGACAGTGCGGTCTCCTTTAACAATAGACATATGCACTGGAATTATAGTTTTGTGATAACTGAATATCTCTGACTGCCTAAGAGCAAATTGTAATTCTCATTTACTTTCAGGCATAAATTTGTTAGAGTGTGCCTGGATTAAGTAAGCAAATCTATGTTTTTTACTTAGCAAAGTGCCGCAAGGAAATGTACAGCTTTTAATTGTGTGTGTAACTTTAAACAAAGCTTAAAAAAAATTATGATTCACCATGGTTGCAATTGTAGCTCCGTGTAGCTTCACTTTTCTGTTGAATCTCTATCTTACTTTCACTCTCTGTTGTTAAAGCTGATAAAATATAACTTAATTCCCACCATATTTCTGATATTATCTATCAATCTAATCTAACTAATTTGATCGTTCGCTTTTAATCTAAAACCGCGCGTGCAGCGCGCGTGCAACACGTTAGCATTAGTTAGCCAGTTAGCTTGTCATTCGTGGTTCCATTCGCATTTCTATTCGCACCTGTTATTGTTTTCTTTTTTCTTGCTCCGTTTCATTTCTCTCTCGCTCCGTTTTTCACGAGTTCATCAAACAACAATGGTAAGTGAATCATTCATCAATCACGGTGAGTAATGGCCTCTTCTCCTGCTATTGTTGTTTGCACCGCTTGCCACATATACAGTTTATCACTCTGTTGGCGACGAGGGATTCACGTGATAAATGCAGGGAAATAGTTAGGCTGACAGAGAAGATTTTAGAACTAGAGACACGCATCCAAACTTTAGTTGAGGATAGTAAGAATGTGAGGGCTGTAGATACTGCTTTGGATGCAACTAGCTCAGGAACTCCTGTACATTGTTCGGTTCTGGTTACAGAGCCCCCGCAGCAGGGCAACTGGGTGACTGTGAGGCGGCATAGTCGCGGGTCAAAACACCGCTCTGCTGTTCCGATCAAAACATCAAACAGGTTCTCCCCACTCAGTGACGCACCCACTGAGAAACCTGATGAAAGTGCTCTAGTATTGGCGATTCTATTGTACGGAACGTGAAAATAGAGACACCAGCCACCATAGTCCAATGTTTACTAGGAGCCAGAGCGCCTGACATCTTGGCAAATTTAAAAGTGCTGGCTAACGGTAAACGTAAATTCAGTAAGATTGTTATTCACGTCGTCGCTAATGATGTTCGACTTCGCCAGTCGGCGATAGGGGTTGCACCGACTAACCGACTAGTCGACTTTAATGCTCTGCCATGACGCTTTAAGCTTGAAGTCGACTAGTCGCTGGTCCTATAGAGGGCGCAACAGTATAAGAAATCTCTGAAGGACTTCCACATTTACGCTCCGTTTCCAAACAGTTAAAATGACAAATAAATGCATACTCTGAAAGGCTCCACAAGACATGTGTGATTATATTACTGGATGCTCGAAATTGAAGGGGGGAATGCACGTTTTAAACCGCTTATAGTACAGGTCAGTTAATCACCGTTCTACTATAATGCGCTGCTGCTCAGTAACGCACACACGTAGGCTTCAGACAGTAGTGCTTACAGTAGTGCACAGAATCGTTCAGCGCGGAAATGTATTGTCAACACTGTTCTTTGATTTCTCAATAAAATAGTTTAGAAAAAAGTTCAAACATATATTTCTTAATAACTAAATCCCACAGCTTCACTACTAGTAGAGAGTCGCTGCCAGGTAGAATTAATTCACACACGCAATCGCTCTCACTAATGCATTCATATGAATGTATTCTTTTCTGTGCTACTTTATCTGGATCTGATTTAGAATGAGCAGAAATCTGTGACAAATATAACGACCCAAAGACAAAAGAACTGATAAAAATGAGCTGTTATAGGAGCAATAGCCATGTGGGCAGCACATTGTCACAGCTCCAGACTTATTTGTTCATTAATGACGTCATCAGCGACTAGTCGACTTCGACTCGACTTTCATCACATAAACGTCGACTTTAAAAAATCAGAAGTCGTTCAACCCCTAGTCGGCGATCACTAAAAATAATGTTAAAGAGGAGTGTGAACTTGCAAATACGATGTCAGACACTGTAATATGCTCTGGTCCCCTCCCTGCTTACTGGGGTGATGAGATTCATAGCAGACTGTCCTCACTCAATGGCTGGATGTCTAAGTGGTGCCCGCAGAATAACATAGGTTTTATAGACAATTGGATGAGTTTTTGGGGCAGACCTGATCTGTTGAAAAGAGATGGTCTTCATCCCTCCTGGGGTGGTCATAGTTTTAGAGTTCATACTTGACTAACTGGGGCCCAGGTCAGGAAGCAGACAGACTGGCTAAACCGACCATCTGCTAGCCGCCTCACGTCACAGAAGTCAGTTAATTCTCAGCACATGGAGACTCTTTCACCTAGATATCACACTATAGAGACTGTGTCTGTTCCCCGAACTAGAAAACATAAAAAAACGTCCAAACCAATTTAAGAGTAACAATTTAATTGATGTTCAACAAATAAAAAATGTATATAATACAGAGAAACAAATGATAAAGCTTGGCTTACTGAATATCAGGTCCCTTTCTACGAAAGCGCTTTTTGTAAATGATATGATCACTGATCATAACCTAGATGTGCTCTGTTTGACAGAAACCTGGCTAAAATCAGATGAATACATTATTCTAAACGAGTCTACCCCCCCAAGATTACTGTTATAAAAATGAGCCGCGTCCAAAAGGCAAAGGGGGAGTTGTTGCTACAATTTATAGCAATATTCTCAGTATTTCTCAGAGGGCAAGCTTTAAGTATAACTCCTTTGAAGTAATGGTGCTTCATATGACACTATCTAGAGAAACAAGTGTTAATGATAAATCCCCTGTGATGTTTGTACTGGCTACTGTATACAGGCCACCAGGGCACCATACAGATTTTATTAAAGAATTTGCTGATTTTCTATCAGAGTTAGTGCTGGCTGCAGATAAAGTCTTAATTGTTGGTGATTTTTATATCCTTGTTGATAATAAAAAAGATGCATTAGGGTCAGCATTCATAGACATTCTGCACTCTTTTGGGGTTAGACAACATGTGTCAGGACCTACTCATTGTCGAAATCATACTCTAGATTTAATACCGTCACATGAAATTGATCTTAATGGTGTTGAAATTCTGCAGCAAAGTGATATCTCAGATCATTATCTAGTCTTGTGTAAACTCCATATAGCTAAAACTGTAAATTCTACTCCTTGTTACAAGTATGGTAGAACCATCACTTCTACCACAAAAGACTTCTTTGTAAATAATCTTCCTGATTTATCTCAATTCCTCAGCATATCCAGCGCTTGATAAACTTGATGATGTAACAGAAACTATGGACTCTCTCTTTTCTAGCACTTTAGATATGGTTGCTCCTTTATGTTTAAGGAAGATTAAGGAAAAGAGTCCAACACCGTGGTATAATGAGCACACTCATGCCCTAAAAATAGAGAGCAGCCCGGAAAATAGAGCGCAGCTGGAGGAAAACAAAACTAGAGGTATTTCGTATTGCTTGGCGGGAAAGTATCCTATCCTACAGAAAAGCATTAAAAACTGCTAGATCTGATTACATTTCGTCTCTTTTAGAACAAAACAAACATAACCCCAGCTATTTATTCAATACAGTGGCTAAATTAACAAAAAATAAAACATCAGCAGGTGTTGATATTTCCCAGCAGCACAGCAGTAATGACTTTATGAACTATTTTACTTCCAAGATCGATACTATAAGAGATAAAATTGTAACCATGCAGCCGTCAGCTACAGTATCGCATCAGATAGTGCACTGTAGATCCCCTGAGGAACAATTCCACTCATTCTCTACAATAGGTGAGCAAGAATTGTTTAAACTTGTTAAATCATCTAAACCAACAACATGTATGTTAGACCCTATTCCATCTAAACTACTAAAAGAGGTGCTTCCAGAAGTCATAGATCCTCTTTTGGCTATTATTAATTCGTCATTAGGATATGTCTCCAAAACCTTCAAATTGGCTGTTATTAAGCCTCTCATTAAAAAACAACAACTTGACCCCAAAGATCTAGTTAATTACAGACCGATCTCGAATCTCCCTTTTCTGTCAAAGATACTAGAAAAGGTAGTATCCTCACAATTATATTCCTTCTTAGAGAAAAATGGTATCTGTGAGGATTTCCAGTCAAGATTTAGACCGTTTCATAGTACTGAGACTGCTCTCATTAGAGTTACAAATGACCTGCTCTTATTATCTGATCGTGGTTGTATCTCTCTATTAGTGCTACTGGATCTTAGCGCTGCGTTCGACACTATCGACCACAACATTCTTTTGAATAGACTAGAAAACTTTTTTGGCATTAGTGGAAGTGCATTAGCATGGTTCAAATCGTACAAATCGTGAAGAGGTATCATATCGATCACAAGTGCAGTATGGAGTACCTCAAGGCTCAGTACTAGGGCCGTTACTTTTCACGCTTTACATGTTACCCTTGGGAAACATCATCAGGAAACACAGTGTTAGCTTTCACTGTTATGCTGATGATACTCAGCTCTATATTTCTTCGCGGCCCGGTGAAACACACCAAATTGAGAAACTAACGGAATGCATAGTCGATATAAAAAAACTTGATGAGGAGTAATTTCTTACTGCTAAATTCTGAAAAAACAGAGGTGTTAATTATCGGACCTAAAACCCCCACTTGTAATAACCTAGAACACTGTCTAACACTTGATGGGTGCTCTGTAAATTCTTCGTCATCAGTTAGGAATAGGTGTGCTATTTGATAGCAATCTTTCCTATGACAGCTACGTTTCTAGCATTTGTAAAACTGCATTTTTTCATCTTAAAAATATATCTAAATGGAGACCTATGCTCTCAAAGTCAAATGCAAAAATGTTAATTCATGCATTTATGACCTCAAGGTTAGATTATTGTAATGCTTTATTGGGTGGTTGTTCTGCACGCTTAATAAACAAACTCCAGATGGTCCAAAATGCAGTAGCAAGAGTCCTTACTAGATCTAGGAAGTATGACCACATTAGCCCGGTTCTGTCAACACTGCACTGGCTCCCTATTAAACATTGTATTTTAAAATCTTGTTAATTACTTATAAAACCCTGAATGGTTTAGCTCCTCAGTACTTGATCGAACTCTTATCGCATTATAGTCCGCCATGTCCACTGTGTTCTCAAAACTCTGGCCATTTGATAATACCTAGAATATCAAAATCAACTGCGGGCGGCAGATCCTTTTCCTATTTAGCGCCCAAACTCTGAAACAATCTACCTAACACTGTTCAGGAAGCAGACACATTCTGTCAGTTTAAATCTAGATTAAAGACCCATCTCTTTAACCTGACCTACACATAACACACTAACACGCTTCTAATATTCAAATTCGTTAATGGATTGTTAGGCTGCATTAATTAGGTCAACCAGAAGCGGGAACACTTCCTATAACACCCGACGTACTTGTTACATCGTTAGAAGAATGGCATCTATGCTAATATTAGTCTGTTTCTTTCTTATTCCGAGATCATTGTAGCCACCTGATCCAGTTTGTATCCAGATCAGATGGTCGCTGCAGTCACCTGGATCCAGGCCGTATCCAGATCAGATGGTGGATAAGCACCTAGAGATGACCTCTACAGCCCTGAACATCAGCGGAGATCGGGACCCCTAGATGAGCCCCAGAGACAGATCCCCAGTGAAGACACCTAGACGGCTATCGGGACAAGACCTCGGCAACCAGATGAGTCCTTTACACAATCTGACTTTGCTGCAGTTGGAATTGAGCTGCTGGTTTCGTCTGGCCAGAGGAGAACTGGCCCCCCGACTGAGCCTGGTTTCTCCCAAGGTTTTTTTCTCCATTCTGTCACCGATGGAGTTTTGGTTCCTTGCCGCTGTCGCCTCTGGCTTGCTTAGTTGGGGACACTCAATTTCCAGCGATATCGCCGACTTGATTGCACAGATAATATTTAAACTGAACTGAGCTGGACGATGACATCACTCAATTCAATAATGAAATGCCTTTAACTGAAAATTGAGTGTTTAATCTTGTCATTTTACATTATTGACACTATTTTCTGTTTTGATATTGGAAAGTTGCTTTGACATAATCTGTAGTGTTAAAAGCGCTATATAAATAAAGGTGACTTGACTTGAAAGCTGGTGATTGTTTGATGTGCCAAACATCAAAAAAAAAATACTTCTTTTATTTCCCTTCCAGATTTTTCTGAATTGTCTTCAACGAGATGAATGTTAGGAGCAAAGACTGAATCTACTGTAACATCAAAGCAAATCCAAACTGAAATTGCAGGTGATGAAAGCTTTTTCACATACTCTACACTTTTTCTTTACAGTTTTATGAATATGAATTTCAAAATTTATTGTTTGAACATGAAAATGACAGTCAATAACATTGCTTTAAAGATGTTTATTGTGAAATATGTTCTAGTTGTGTGAATCATGTGCATTGGCTGAGAATACATTAGAATAAATGTTTGCTAGGGTTAAAAAACAGTGTTATAAATATTTAAGGTTGATTTTAAATGGTTTAGATCTCCATTGGAAGGTTCATGGTCCACAAATATGAGTGAGATGATCCTCACGTCTACCTTCACATGGTTCTTGACCCACTCAGAAATGCATTTGTTCGTTTTATTCCATCTCTCTTGGCCACATCAGCACTGTGCAGCATTCTAGATCAGATTCTGGTGCGCAGTGAAAGCGTGTTTGATCTTTAGCTGATCATTAAATGAAATCTCTGCATGATGTTTCCATCTATGCTCAGTTAGATATAATGACCTCAAACCCCCTTCAGGGTTTTTCCCCTGCCTTCCCCAGCCTCCAGCATTCCAGTGCTCATTTCCAACAAACTACCAAAGAAACTCCTTTTAATTACAAGGTCTTTGTTTTTTTTAGAAACAATTGATCCACTCAAGACAAAATGCCCTTTTATGCTAATAATACTCGACTAGTGTGTTACCAAGCCTATTCATTGATTCTGACAGGCAGGAGTTCAGAAGGAAAGTCAGGGGAAATGAAAAAGAAAATAAAAAAGGCTGTGAAGCTAATGTTGAAGACTCAAATCTCTAAGGAGCATTGCAGTTGAGCTAGCATTTAATTGTGTTATTCATACACATCTGCATCTCTTTTCCTGTAGCTTAGGTTACAGGAACATGTAGAATTTTTGGTCAATGACATTGTAGGATTCCAATAAAAATGCAATGTATAAAAGTCTGAGACCACTCTGACAACAGAAATTTGAACATTTTGAAAATAAAGTTAGGATTCTAATAATAAATTTGCATTTAAATGAAAAAAAGAAAAAAAAACTGAATTGTGAAACAAAAATTCTCAATTACCTTTTTTATGTTTTATTTAATGGCGAAAAACAAACAAACAAAACCATATTGCCAGATGTAAATTCAGAATTCAGAGAAAAATATCAAAATTATATATAAATGCAGAATTGCAAGATGTAAACTCAGAATTGTGAGAAAAAAAGTGAAAATTCTGAATTTATATTTTGCAATTCTGAGTTTATATTTCATATAAAATATAATGAAATTTGATGGAAGGATTGGGAACAATAGCAATAATATATTCATCCTCTTAGCCTGTAAGTGAATCCTGTTATGGAAGAGCAAATGTTTTATATGAAAAGCCAATCTAAATGAAAGCACTCTTAAACTTAAATACATTTTGCATTGTCTTTTCATCTCTGGAAAGAGAAAATGAATGTATATGATTGAAAAAGAAAGGTATACGTGGATGAGTGAGTTACTGTCTATTAACTAAGTAAACAAGTAGAACCAAATGAATTTTAATTGATTACTCAATATAATTTTACAGTTTTTAAGGAAGTCATTTCTCTGTGTCTTTCTCTCTGATTAAATCAGGGGCTGTTGAGAGCTGAACAGCAGGGATTTGCTGTGTCTCATTATGAATGCTGTGTATTGGACGCACGGATGGGGAAAATGAAGTGGGCGAGTGGGTGTAAGTGTAAGCGCTGGTGACTGTGGGTGCAAACTGTCTGTCTGTGCATTATTCCAGCATAATTACAGCTCCACTCCTTTCATGTTTGCTGTATGTGTGATTATTATACAGATGCATTGCGTGTTTCTCCTGACCCTGACGCACACAAACGCTTTTGAAGAAAACAGCATTCATCCACCACAGCAGCCAAGCTGAAGTCAAAGATCTATGTTTTAATTAGTGATAGGTCATTCATGAACGATTCGTTCAATGCAGCTGTCACGTGACAAATGAACGAAAGACACAGGAAGTGAACTTTCTCATGATTTATCTTTTGCTGCATTATAATAGCTTTCTAATCAAAGATTGCATGTGAATGTGTGCATGGAATTTGGCTTTTGAAAATACTACATATCAACTCTGTTCAAATGATCAAAATGACAGCGAGCGAGTCGGTAAAATGATCCAATCTTTCAGTCAACAGTTTTTTTTTTTTTTTTTTGGATATTATGTTTTTATTTCAACATTGACAACATAAAACAGTACAAAAAAGTCTGAGTCTCTCTAAATGCAAAGTGGCAGAAAGTTCAGACAACCAAGATTTAAGAAGTGGTTTTGATACCTTTTTCCGTTGACAAAGGACGATGTTTTTTAGCTACTACCATTCCATATTGGACAGCTTTTTTAATTTGATGGCCTAAGCCATGAAGGGAGTTAGACCAGCCAAAGACAGCAATTGCTGGGTCAGAGGAGAGGTCACAGGAATAAGTAAAGTTTCGGGCATGACCAAAAAAGATGTCCCAGAGAGCCCTCTGCAGATTTACATTTGTTACATTTAGAAGAGATGGAAGAGTAAAATTTATTAAGCCTAACCCTTGAGTAATGAAGTCTATGTACTACTTTATATTGAATTAGTTGGTTCCTTGAGTTAATAGAACATGTATTTATGGCCTTGATATCCTCAAGCCAGTCCTCATCAGTTATCTGAATGCCTAAATCCTTTTCCCAGGAATCTTTCAGATATAAGGTAGATATGCTGAGCTGACTGGTAAAGACACCCATAAAACGGGAAATCAAATTAAAAGCATTAGAGGAGGCAGAAAGCAATTTATATACTTCACTTTCATCTGTAAGCAGTTCAAACTGTGAGATTGACATGCGAACATAATTTCTCAGCTGAAGGTATCTAAAAAAAATGCGTTGATGGAAGATCAAATTTCTCTTTCAGCTGATAAAATGTGGCTAATTTACCATCCATGTACAAGTCTCTCACGGGGACCATTCCTTTGCTAGACCAAACTGAAAATGTGGAGTCTGTGAGAGATGGCTTAAAGGCATGATTGCGAGCGATAGGGGTGGACAGTGTGGTAGATGGCAATGCAAATGCTTTCCGTACCTGATACCATATTTTGAGAGAGCTACCAATAACAATGTTTGTGTTGGCCACTTTTTTGAGTGGCACAGGCGCCGCAAAAAGCAAAGAAGAAAGAATAGTTTGTAACACTCTGTACAATGGCGAGCCAAGATGGAATGTCATCTGCAGGCCCCAGAAGATGAGATTTTTTCCAGTATGATAAGGCTCTGCAGTTTGCAGCCCAATAATAATGCTAGAAGTTTGGCAACCCTAATCCTCCCATCGACCTTGGTTTATAAACATGTAACTTAGAAATACGGTGTGCTCTGAAGCCCCACACAAATGGCAGGACAATCGAATCTAAGGCTTTAAAAAACATTTTGGGCAGGAAAATTGGCAAGTTTTGGAAAAGGTAAAGAAATCTTGGCAATGTCACCATCTTGATTGCATTCACGCGCCCTACCATAGACAGTGGTAAGGTCCACCAGCTTTCAATATTACGTTTCAAGTTCTCTAGCATAGTTAAGTAGTTTAATTTATATATATCCTTTGGATTTTTAGGTAAAATGACCCCCGAATATTTCAAACTATCTGCTGCGATTTTAAAAGGTAGGTTTTGTATGAAGCCTGGGTCAATATTATTAGTAACAGGCATGAATTCACTCTTTTGCCATTTTACAGAATATCCAGAGAACTTTCCAAAAGTCTCCAGTAAGTCTAATAGGGGTCGGATAGACCGTTCTGGGTCAACAAAGTAAAGAATAATGTCATCGGCATAAAGAGATATATGGTGTTCTAAGTGGCCTATCTTAGGAGATGAAATAAGTGGGTTATTTCTTATAGCAACCGCAAGGGGCTCTATAGCAATGGCAAAAAGTAAGGGTGAAAGTGGACACCCCTGCCTAGTGCCTCTGTGTAATGTGAATTGTGAAGATTTATCAAAATTAGTAAGCATTGAGGCCCTGGGTTTGGCATAAAACATTTTCACCCATAGAGAGAATGATTCACCTAGATCAAACTCTTGGAGCACCGAAGTAATATAATTCCATTCAATCTGGTTGAATGCCTTTTCGGCATCGACAGATAATATGGCGACATTTAAATGAGAATCATACTTTGAATATAAAATGTTCATTAAGCGTCTCACATTAAAGAAGGAAAAGCGCCCTGGGATGAAACCGGTCTGATCGGAGTGAATAATTTTAGTTATACATTTATTTAGTCTATTCGCAAGGATTTTTGTGAAAATTTTAAGATCTGAATTCAGAAGAGCTATGGGGTGGTATGATGCTGGATCCATTTCATCTTTCCCTTTTTTAAGAATTAAAGAAATGTTGGCATCATACGTTGATTGTGGTAATTCCTGATTTTCAGTAGAGTGATTACATAATCTCAACATCAGGGGAGCGAGTTTTTGAGAGTATTTTTCATAAAATTCAATTCCGAAACCGTCAAGTCCGGGGGCCTTGCTGCTAGGGAACGATGTGATGGCTTCAAATATTTCATCTAACATTATGTTTGCATTGAGGGCGTTTCGATCTGTATCATCTAATTTTGGGAGATGTAATGATTGGAGGACGCGGGAAAGGTCTGCAGGGTCACTGGAAGTTCGTGATTCATACAAAGCCTCATAAAATTCCTTGAAACATTCATTAATGTCCCTAGGGTTCATCGCTAGTGTTCCATCTTTTCCTAATTTGATGAATAGATCTACTAGCTTGGATACTTCTCAGCTGTTGAGCGAGCAGCCTGTCTGGTTTGTCCCCTAGCTCGAATTGCTTTTGTTTTATTTTCAATAGCATATTGTTAACTTGGTTTTAGTGCTATAATTTCTTTGAGCAGAACAGGATCTACGGAGTCTGCATGTAAATGTTCAAATTGATTAAGATGAGCTTCAATTACTGACAGGTGAGCTTTTCTTTGCTTCTTTAAGCCGGATTCATATGAGATGATGTGCCCCCTTAATACCGCCTTAAGTGACTCCCACAGTGTTGAGTTGGACACTTCCCCTGTATCGTTAAACATAAGATAGTCATCCAGCCATTCTATGACACACTGGGAGAAATCAGAATCAAGGAGTAATGTAGGGTTGAATCGCCAGCTATAATTAGGCTTTATTTCAAAAAAGTCAAGCGAAATGGTCACCACAGAATGATCTAAGATTACTCTATTATGGGGTTTCACTGAAGTTATGCATGAGGCCACCGTAAAATCAACTAGAAAAAAAATCTATTCTAGAATATGAATTGTGGACATGAGAGAAAAAAGTATACTGTCTGTCGGTCGGATGCTTTAACCTCCAAACATCAACCAAATCAAACGAAGTAATTAATTCGTTCAGGGTGGCGACAAAATTCTGTAATAATCTTCTATATTTAATCGCAAAGTAATGCCTATGTATTCTTGTATTCACACATGCTAATTACAAAAAACACCAATAAGTACCATATTGGTGGCTGAGATTAAGTGCTTGCACAGCCACTCAGACCCGTTAAAAAGCACTACCACACAGAACAGAGGCAAGCACCGCTCACATTTTCTTCAGAATAGATATCTAGCTTTCTTTTTTTGAAGTGTGTTTTTTGAGTAATGAGTCATACTTTGCAGTGCTGTGGGCCTCAGGTGTAATTATCTCTCCAAACATAGATGGTAAAATGCGGCTTTGCTGTAAACAGCCAGAATAATCAGGACATGAGACAGCAGTTACCCTATGGATGATGACAGAGCTCTGTCTGCTGACAGATTTTATTCTCTGTTGAGATCATTCTCAACAAATTATTAATTATTATTAACATGAAATCAAATTTCATATTTATCACAGAATTAATCATATTAAAGAATATAATATATAATTAATTTAATTATATTTTTATTTGAATATTTTAAATGTTATTTATATATATATATATATATATATATATACACACACACACACACACACACACACACACTGGCCACTTTATTAGGTACACCTTGCTAGTACTGGGTTGGACCCCCTTTTGCCTTCAGAACTGCCTTAATTCTTCGTGGCATAGATTCAACAAGGTGTTGGAAACATTCCTCAGAGATTTTGGTCCATATTGACATGACAGCATCACGCAGTTGCTGCAGATTTGTCGGCTGCACATCCATGATGCGAATCTCCCGTTCCACCACATCCCAAAGGTGCTCTATTGGATTGAGATCTGGTGACTGTGGAGGCCATTTGAGTAAAGTGAACTCATTGTCATGTTCAAGAAACCAGTCTGAGATGATTTGAGCTTTGTGACATGGTGCATTATCTTGCTGGAAGTAGCCATCAGAAGATGGGTACACTGTAGTCATAAAGGGATGGACATGGTCAGCAACAATACTCAGGTAGGCTGTGGCGTTTAAACGATGCTCAGTTGGTACTAAGGGGGCCAAAGTGTGCCAAGAAAATATCCCCCACATCATTACACCACCACCACCAGCCTGAACCGTTGAGACAAGGCAGGATGGATCCATGCTTTCATGTTCTTTGTGCCAAATTCTGACCCTACCATCTGAATGTCATAGCAGAAATCGAGACTCATCAGACCAGGCAACGTTTTTCCAATCTTCTATTGTCCAATTTTGATGAGACATTGTAGCTTCCGTTTCCTGTTCTTAGCTGACAAGAGCAGCACCTGGTGTGGTCTTCTGCCGCTGTAGCCCATCTGCTTCAGGGTTCGACATGTTGTGCGTTCGGAGATGGTATTCTGCATACCTTGGTTGTAACGAGTGGTTATTTGAGTTACTGTTGCCTTTCTATCATCTCTAACCAGTTTGCCCATTCGCCTCTGACATCAACAAGGCATTTTCGTCTGGCACCAACAACCATTCCACGTTCAAAGTCACTTAAATCCCCTTTCTTCCCCATTCTGATGCTCGGTTTGAACTTCAGCAAGTTTTCTTCACCACATCTAGATGCCTAAATGCATTGAGTTGCTGCCATGTGATTGGCTGATTAGCAATTTGTGTTACCAAGCAATTGAACAGGTGTACCTAATAAAGTGGCCGGTGAGTGTATCGATACATCATACTTCTGTGGATCAGGTGTCTGTTCCTTCTGAGGACCAAAAGAATCTGTTGTTCCACGAACAAAGAATGGCACTTTGTAAAATGGTGGACAACAGAGACTGGGTCACAAACCTCTGCACACATGCTATCATGCTACGCCTCATTTTCTCCTCTGAGAGACAGAAAAAAGCTTTTTCCAGCACTTCTCTTTCTTCGGGGAAGTCGTGGCCTAATGGTTAGAGAGTTGAGCTTGTAACCTGAAGGTTGCCGGTTCGATCCTCACACCGGCAGGAATTGAAGGTGGGGATTGTGAATGAATAGCACTCTCTCTGCCTTCGATACCATGACTGAGGTGCCCTTGAGCAAGGCACCGAACCCCCAATTGCTCCCTGGGCGCTGGAGCAATGGCTGCCCACTGCTCCGGGTGTGTGTTCACGGTGTGTGTGTGCGTGTTTGTTCACTATTCACTGCTGTGTGTGTGCACTTGGATGGGTTAAATGCAGAGCACCAATTTCAAGTATGGGTCACCGTACTTGACAATACGTCACGACTTTCACTTTTTTTTTTTTCACGTTTTGGTGTCCTGACAGTAATTGCGTAATCACTGATAAAAGGCTGCAGCATATTGTTGTAGAGCAAAGACGAGTTTTACCGTCCCCTCGGATTTTCAAAGTTGCTCTGTGAGCATAATGCAGTCTGACAGATATTTCTCAGCACTGCTCTGACACTGTTCTACATGGAAATAATTCCAGAACAATCAGATTTGTCCGACCCTTCATGCTCTCTCCCAGGACAACCTAATACACGGCTTTTCACTTTCCTCTCTTTAACACAAGACTCACCAGCGTTTGTGTGTGTGTGTGTGTGTGTGTCTGGAGGCAGTGGAGGAGGGGGGAGGGGACCCAATGTTGTCATATGTTTAAGCAGTGGTGTTTTTTAATCATTGCTTAGATTAATGTAATTAAGGAAGCATACGGATGTACACCTGCTCTGGAGCTCTGTGAGTCACAGCTCTGCATAAAGATCCCTCACTCTCCCACAGGTCTTCACTTAAGACTCTCTTAATGCTGACGCAATCATGACGTGCAACTTACAAACACCTTTTTTAAACGGTTGACATAAATGACATTATTCCAATATTAGAAGGCAAGAAGAAAAATCTCATAATCCTAATATACTCAGGTTTGTAGGAAATCTTGTGCAGAGAGGAAAATATCTGACTTCCTAGTAATAGTTATGAAGCATATAGTTCAGGCTCTAAAATCTGACTGGATGAGTCATTATATTGGTACAGAAGTTGCTTGGCAACTGTAAACACTCTTAATGAGCAGTAACTCTTATTTATTATTTTTATTTATTTATTTAACTTTGCTGAAATGTTTATATTGTTCTTGCCAATATGTTTTAGAGGCTGTGCAGTACTGTGAATTTATTATAACTGTGGGGGTTTTAGGTTTTTCAACAACACTCCTTAACTGTGCTAAAATCATTGTAATGCTTATTACTGATTACCCATCTAAAACTGCATATAAATTATGACCAGGGTTGGACAAAATTCAGAACTGAAAGCCTGTCTTCCTTTCAATTCATGAGAGTGAATTTAAATTAAATTTGCCACAAGCCACAGAAAATTAAATTGGCTTTGAACAATTAAAAACAATTGGAATAATTGGAACATACTAAATTGTAATTCAAAGAAATGTAACATTCAGTGTCACTCTATGAAATCAAGTGTTCTTCCACCCTGGTCTATAAATGTATTAACTATAAAGAAGAATATATATGTGACCCTGGACCACAAAACCAGTCTTAAGTAGCACAGGTATATTTGTAGCAATAGCCAAAAATACATTGTATGGGTCAAAAATATAGATTTGTCTTTTATGTAAAAAATCATTAGTATATTAGTAAAGATCATGTTCCATGAAGATATTTTGTAAATTTCCTACTGTAAATATATCAAAACTTAATTTTTGATTAGTAATATGCATAGCTAAGAACTTAATTTGGACAACTTTAAAGGTGATTTTCTCAGTATTTTGATTTGTTTGTTTGTTTGTTTGTTTGTTTGTTTGTTTGTTTGTTTGTTTTTGCACCCTCAGATTCCAGATTTTCAAATAGTTGTATCTCGGCCAAATAATGTCCTATCCTAACAAACCATAAATCAATGGAAAGCTTATTTATTCAGATTTCAGGTGATGTATAAATCTCAATTTAAAAAAATTTACCCTTAAAACTGGTTTTGTGTTCCAGGGTCACATATATAAATTAATTATAAAATCTTGTCAATTCAACATTAATTTTTCTAGTTAAAAAGTCACACGTATTGCAATATTATTATCTGGAGGTTTTTTAATGTATTTATGTGATTAGAGTCTTAATGACTTTTATGATATAATATAATGACAAACATAATTCAGAATATTGCAGAATGGGATCTCCAGATGTTGCGAATGTCACTGCGTGATTTGTTTCTTGAGCGGTGCCTCATTTGACACGTGCTGTGAAGACACAGATGTGTACAAAAAGCCTTTGAAATTGGCTAATACTGTTTAACTGAGTTTGATGTTGTGCATCACAAAGAAAAATGTTGCTTTTAATCATAAACGAGTAATATTTGACTCCACTAATAGACTGCATTGATCAATAGTTGTTTTTTGAATGAAAGTCGGACTTTTAAATCATTCATTTGAGAGAGATTCTGCTTTTTGTAGTTTATGTGCTTGCAATTATTACAAACACAAATTAATTGAGGGGCTCGATGTATTTCCACATATCAAAGCTGACACTTAGAAAAAAATAAAGTGAACTGAAGGGCTTTCATATGCCATTGAACAGAAATAAACTAGATTTGTGCAAAAGATTAGCATGTTATTAGGCTCAAGCCATATTGCTCTTTTAATGAATGTTTGATAGAGAGAGCATGTGACTTTGGTTGTACGCTGAAATATTTCCCACATTCACATTCTGTTCCGTTTTGAATATGGAGCCCACACACACACACACACACACACACACCACAGTGAGATTTTGTCGTAAAATGCACGCTTTTGACATCACAGCCTGAGGATGTGACCACACTAAATCAAATAAAGCTTTATAATCCAGTGTGTGAAGAGGCTGATCTTAGAGCTGAGGAGAGGAAACCGGATCCTGAGCGCATTAATTCACCATCTCGGCTCTGATGAAATCATATGACTTGCAGGCAGGGAGTGTTATTTTGCGACAGGAAGTCATAGATGTCATTGGCGCAGCTTGCGTGTCAGTTTATTTATTCAGGTCTGGCCTCACTATATGGCAGATGCGTGCTGTTTTAATTAGGACAAATGCCACCTAACAGAACCTCCGTCGGAGAGGAACTACAACGTGACATTGTTACAGGGGCTGATATGAATCAGGCGACACACACGCAGCCGTTCTGTGCGGTGTGTGTATGTGATCTGTGCTTTGTATTGCTACCGATCTGGATGGCACTGATAAAACTAAGCCCACAATTCTTGTTTAAGCTGCAGTCCCAGACCTGCTAAGGAGCCGCAGGTATTCTGAGGGCACAGGCGCTCCGGGCCCCATGGTGTCCTGAGTCTCAGCTGAAGAATGCTGATCTGGGATCAGCTTTCTCATGCGCATATAATCCTATTAAACAGGAAATGAAAAGCACAAACTGATCTAAGACCAGTTATCATCACACACAACCCCAAAGCATTCAGTCTGCATAATTACCAATAATGGTTCTAATAATATCTAGGACTAATTAAGCAGATAATGTTTATCAGAATGAAAGGTGAGGTCAATCGCAATGCAATCTCAGAATAGATCCTACTGTAAGGCAATTAGCAGATCATCTTAAAGACTGATTCTAATTAAGAATGCTTAATGTATTTTATTTATATTATATTTTAGATGTGTTTGTAAATTAGTGTTAATACAGTATACAATGTATTTTTTGATTTATATGTATTAATATAATAATAATAATAATAATAATACATGTATTATGTATTATGCATGTAATACAAATATGTTAGTACACAAGATTTATGCAATTTAATTAATAGTAAAATTCCATCAAATTGAATTTAATAATCCTACCGTATTTTAACGGAGTAACTAAACAATCCTTAATCAGTTATTCAATTAAAATACATAAGGATTATTCAATTCAGTTTAATGGAATTTTACTATTTATTAAATTGCGTAAATCTTAAAAAAAAAAAAAAAAAGTGTATAGTATATTAATGAAAAAATAAATACATCTGTAATACATATAAAACACAAAAAGTATGTATTTTTTTCTTTTATATGTGTTAATATAATACATATTATAATATATTCATATAAAGTTAATCCTTAAAATCTTATAATGTAATAACACTGTTAAATGTAATATTTCACAATAAATATCTATTTTTCAAATGGTACATTGTGATATTATGATAAAATTACTTCTAGCATTTAAAATGGTTGGTTTTCTTTTTAATGTTTTATTTTACTATAGTTCAACAAAATAGTGTACAGTTTTTTTATTAGCTATTCAACAATTACCAGCCAAAGCATGAAAAAATAATCATCAGTTTTTGTGGTTACTGGACAGAATTTTAATATCATCATATATTTCTTCAGTCATGACAGACTAAAAATTTCACAGAACAGTTCTAAAAAATCCAGTCCAGACCACCTAATGGAAAGACCCTCAGGAGAGCTACTGTATATCTTTCCTGACTCGAGCTCATCAAAATGACACACAGCCTCCACAATGGGCATTTTTCATCACGTGTGTTCCTGAAATTTGCCGGTGGAGGTGTTTAATCAATTAAAAGTCTGAGTTTAATGAATTGGAAACAGGTGCAGTGGAGTCTTCACACATTCAGAGCCCGTGACAGACTTCAAAGTCTGACAGAGCATTTTAACTAGGGCTGCACGATATATCGCATGCGATATTTAATGCGCATCTTATCAGTAAAGCCGGTTCTGTAATCAGCGGTAATTTCCATCACGTGTGTGATTTCACATGGAGCTGCATTTACCACACAGAGCCGTTGTTCACTGACAAGCTGTGCAAATCCACGCGTGGTTTTCATCTGAAGAGTTTTACATAACAATGGGAAGTTTTACTGGTACAATTTGGGATCCAAATGAGAGGGACTCTGATTATATAAACTCAAAACTGACAGAAATGAAGGGTATGTTAGTGATTGTGTGTGAGACAAAATTTGCAAGAGAAAGCACAGCCTTGCAGAAAACAAGATAACAGTTTTGTAATATTAAAAGAACAATGAAAAAGTATAACAGCTTAGAGCAGAACAATAAATCAACCTGAGACAGATTTTAGTGACATGCAGTATTAGATTGAATGTGATGTGACAAAATGAATGGAATTTTCACTTTAATTTCTCAAATGAAGGAAGCAGATGTGAACGTGCAATGTTGAAATAAACAAAAGTGGAGATGTAAATTAATCCAACTTAAACTGTCTCTTCTTCAAATCATAAGCATGCTGGTTTGTTTCCCAAATGTTTTACAGTTCATTTCTTGCTGAGCACACCATTTAACTGGGTTATGAAACATCTCTTTTAAGGGATTAGCTGCTATACATAAGGAAATGTAAATCTGCTCAGTGCTTTTCACCTTATTTAAGAGATAATATTCCTAAAAATTAAAATTCTGTCATCATTTACTCACTCTCATGTTGTTCCAAACCATATGGCTCTCTTTCGTGGGTAGAACACAAAAGAAGTTTAGCTGAGTGTTCAAACTGTTCTTTTCAATACAATGAAAGCGAATGTTAACCACTTTCATTCTATGGAAAAAGTAGCTCAACAAAAGTAGCTCCTTTAGAAAGAAAGTCGATTTGGAAAAATGCAGTATGAGGGTGAGTAAATGATGACAGAATTTTCATTTTTAGGAATATTATCTCTTAAATACGGTGAAAAGCACTGAGCAGATTTACATTTCCTTATGTATAGCAGCTAAGAATCAAAGAATTTTCATTTTCCCTTTAATGGTGAGATGTGGACAGAAAAGACAATCAAACTGTCATTTTCAGTGTGCTCAACTGCTATTCTCCCTGCCTTTGTCTCTGAAGTCAGCTATGCTGCTGATTACTTCATCGATATCTTTCTTGCTATTCATTCTTGATGTTAATCATTATAATTTCTCTGTCTATAATGGCAGAATCCATAGAGAGCCACACCCAAGGCTGAAAACACAATGTCTCTCTCTCACTCTCTCTTTGGGAATAAGCGTCACATAAAGATGTGACCGAAAATGAAAATTCTGTCATTGTTTACTCACCCTCATGTTGTTCCAAGCCAGCATGACTTTATTTCTTCTGTGAAACACAAAAGAAGATTTTGACAGCAAAAGGTCCATGCTCTTTTAAATGGTTGTCAAGCAGTGATTTAAAATTTCAGTATATTTCTCACACTTATTTCTTTTAGCACATAAGTCATAGATCACATTTATGATGCTTTTATGCTGCTTTTTTGGAGCTTGGCAGGTGCTCATCTAGCATTGTATGAAAGAAAAAACCATCATCTCCTTTTGTGCTCAACATAAGGGTGAATAAATAAGAGAATTTTTTGTCTGAACTGTCTCTTTAAAAACATTAATGTTTATTTATCTCCCTCTGTATCTCTTTTGTCTGTTCTCTTTGTCTTTTTCCTCTCTCCCCTCTTATCCTATCTGACAAGATGCTGCGGGAGCAGACGTACGCAGGGCTTCCGATAGTATGACAGGTTCATATTTCTCCCGTGTTTGGCTTGGCAGGCAGCTGGTGAATCTGGCAGGGGAAGACAGTGGGGTGCTTGAGTGTGGGTCTCCTGACTCTTGGGTAGACGATACCTGCCTCTGCTTCTCTAAGTGGTGAGAACAGACAGCTCCTTAATGCTGCCTGTGATATCCTCTGACACCACCTCCATAGACCTTCACCCGTGAACCTCATAGGTACAAGTAACACATGCAAACGTGTGACAAAGAGCTCAATCTTAATATAGATGCTATATTTCAGAAAGTTTTCTTTCAACTTTCACAGTGAAGTTTAAAGCTATAGTTGAATCAAAAATGAGAATCTACTGAAAATGTATTCACCCGCAGGCCATTCGTAATGTAGATGAGTTTGTTTCTTCAACAGAACAGATTTGGAGAAATTTAGCATTATATCACTTGCTCACCAATGGATCCTCTGCAGTTGAATGGGTGCCGTCAGAATGAGATTTCAAACAGCTGATAAAAACATCACAATCATCCACAAGTAATCCAAATGTCTCCAGTCCATCAGTTAATGTCTTGTGAATCGAAACTCTATATGTTTGTCAGCAAATCCATGATTAATCCAACTGTTTTTTCTGGCTAAAATTGTCTATCCATAATAGTTCTATCCATAATATCGCTTTCTCCAGAAAAGTCACCTCATCTGAGCGCAATTCAAGCATGTTTTACAAGCAAAAACACTACAAAACAGTTCTAAACAAATATGTCAGTGGATTTTGATGTGAGAAGACAACAGGGGACAGATGGTTTAACTTTAGGAAGCACTGCTATGGACTATGGGCTTATTTTGGCCAGAAGCTTTAAAGTTAAAATGCCTTAAGGATGGATCGTTTCTTACAAACAAAGTTTTTTCAATTCTCAAGATGTTAATTGATTGTTTTTTTTTTTATCAGCTGTTTAGACTCTCATTCTGACGGCACCCATTCACTGCAGAGGATCCATTGGTGAGAAAGTGATGTAATGCTAAATTTATCCAACTCTATTCCGATGAAGAAACAATCCTATCTACATCTTGGATTGCCTGTGGGTGAGTACATACTTAGTAAATATTCATTTTAGGTGAACTATTTCTGAAATGGAAAAAAAAATCAGCATAAAAATAATTTAATGCATGTGAATGCATGCAATGTTGATCTAATTTTTAACAAATTCATCCATGCAAAATTAATCATTTTTTACATTATTTTGACCTTTTTTAATGATAAAAAATGTTAACTCAATCTTCCAGTGAAATGACAGACTTTTTGCTGTTGACATATAAACTGTACTTCTCCAATCATTTAGTTCGCTTAAACCCTGATCTTTGCAAGCTTGCATTCAGATGTATGTCAAAATATGGAAGCAAAGATCTGTCACTACTTCAATTGCAAATTTATGAAGATGTATTTTGCCTGTGCAAAAAAATACTGTTCGGGATGGTTGTCAGGGTATTGCTATGTGGTTGCTAGGATGTTCACCCCCAAATCTCTAGGATGCATGTAATATTTATATATGAATTAAGTCTCGTACTTATTGTAAATCTATTGTAATTTTTTAAACTTGTTTTTACATCCACAAGGCGAACATCATTAGTCTGGTTGCTTAGAAAATAATAGCACACCTCTCCTCAATAAGCCGCATGATTTGAGGTATCATTCATGTGCGTGCAGGTGTGACATTCAAATCCCTTAACCCTAAGTATGAACAATAATAATAGCGATGATTGCCTTAGAAAGCGCCGCAAACTAATAATCATCATTCCCATCACAGCTCAGTGTTCTCATGCGTGTAATACCAGTTTTCTCTCCGCCAGATTATTATTCAAATGTTGCTCTACACCTAAATTTAATTAATACAGATTGACCGAAAGGAAAAAAATACCCCTATAAGTATAACAAGCCTCAATTCCCTGAAAGAAGGATCTGAAAGAAAAGTGTCGCGGTACGGTAGTTTTGAGTATCACCATTTTAAAGTGTGACTTTCATTTCCTTCTCAGTGTCCCTCCTGTGGTTTAATTCAACAAGGAGTGCCTGCAATTCCAGACTGACCATTAGTGCTAGATTTAAAGGCTCTCTATTGCATTAGTCTTCATATCTGTAATCCCATTTTCAGCCTGTACCCATGTTTAATCAAGTTACTAAAATGAAATGTTCAGGTTGTAAAACCAACTTGAAGCCACTTTTTTATATGATGTATGTGGTTTATGATGTTTTTAAACTTCTAAAAGCTTCCATCTGGTGCATTAAGATGTTTGATTAAAGGTCATGTTCATGGCAGATTTTGATTGATTCTTGGGGATAATTACTCTTAGAAGTAAAGAGGCCCTGCTTGGCATTTCTATCTCAATTATGCATGAAAACACAAGACCCACACAAACTAAAAATCATTGCTTGAGTCACACAATAAGCATGCATACCTCACGCTGAGCTCTCCAGGGTGCTGAAATCAGGATGAAGGCTGAAATGTCAATGGTACCAATCTGAGCGCAGAGCAGCAGAGCTGTCCGTGGTTCTGAATTGAGCAGGAGGCTTTGCACAGTGCTGTGATGACGGCGCTGTCCGTGGTGCTGATGAGAACCGTTGCTGTGGCCCTGCATGACATTCCCTCTAATTTGTCCCAGATGTGGAAACTCATATGCATACTTTAAACACACACACATTGACGTTAATAATATGACAGTATTAGGCTTGATTCATACCGCACATGAAAGCAGAATGTATTTATTTTGACGCTCATATTAATAGGATGCAGTAGCTTAGCATAAACTTTGGTTCAAGCAGAGTTTTGGTGCTAAACCTATTTTTTTCCATGTATATGCATTCTGAAAAGATATAAATACTCAATGTATTTTCATTATGCAGCATAAATCCTATCAATTCTTGTGCCCTGTTGTTCTGCTAATGCAGTGTTTGTGTGTGCACTGTAAAACAGCCTTTAGTCCATGCATTACAACAGTATTTGTCAGTATGTCCTCTTATTTAGTCTAAAAGCTGGCAGAACCAGACAGCATTTGTTTGCATCCAGTAAGAGTAAACACAGACCTCTGCTTTTCTCTGTTTATCAGCTCTCAATGCGTTTCTGCTCATAGTTTATATTGTGAAAATGGAGACCACAGAGCTTCTGTCTATCAGAGCTTATATAATTACATTCTGACCTTGAGGCTATAGTTATTTCTCATTCTTGCTTTCTCGTGCTCATATACACGGAGAAAGGAATCTGATAAACAACTCCTATTCTGACGGTTTTTGAGTACTGACCTCATCAAGCAACACTTTCATTCTGTTTTGTAAGTCTTGAGCGCAAACTCTGTGGGTGGATGCAAAGTGCTGACAAACATCCCTCTGATTGACTGAATCATTAAAAACTGTGCGAGTGCTGCCTTGCCTCTTTGGGTTGAAATAATGAACTCCACATTTGGCTCGTCCCCATTTTTAAATGGGTAGTTCACCCAAAAATGAAGATTCTGTCATTGTTTACTCAGCCTCATGTCATTTCAAACCCCTATGACTTTCTGTCTTCTGATATTTTTGTTTGTTTTGAAACTTTTTCTTTAATGATACTTTTGTAGTACTTTGCCTGCTTTTATACCTACTTTTATGATACTTTTATGATGCTTCTTCTTTTTAAAAGCTTGAGCGCTCCAGTTCCAATTCACTGTAATTGCATAGAGAAAATAAAGAACAGTAAATTCTTAAAATGTCTGTTTTTGTGTTCAACTGAAAAAAGAAAACTATGGGTTTGAAATGACATGAGGATGAGTAAATGATGACAGATTTTTCATCTCCGTGTTTTTGTTTTCCTGCGTACAGACACAGATCTTGCTTTGGTTAGTGGTAAAAGATGACAGGATATTTCAACAGTAAGTGTACTTCAGATAAATTTTGTTCGGAACAAAAGGTGAGACAGAGAAAAAGACAGAAAAAGGGATGCTGCACATCTGGCTAATTTGATGTCAGGTCAGTTTGATATTTGGTGTCTGGTTGCAGTAGTGGGTTTAGATGTGCTGTGCTGCTTGAAAACTCACCTGAATCAGATTCAACTGAACCTTAAGGAAAGTACAGTCCTTTTGAGTCCTGCAGACATGTATCAGTGTAATCCTAATCTTAAATTGATCAGTTTTGGAAGAGTGGTCACTTTGAACTGTTGTTGTAAAAACCAATTGAGAAATTGTCCAAAAAATCTCTATTTTATGTGAACTATTACTTTAAATACTGCTTAAAATACATACATAGTCCATGTAGTTCTATAAAAGTACACATAATATATTTTATTCATAATATACTCAACAATAATTGACATACAACTCTTTGTCTTGGTCGAACAGTTTTAATTCTCTACAAGTATCAAGAATCATTAAAGCAGTTAACATTTGCTTTTCTGTGTGCTGCATTCAATGACTGAAATGAACTCCTATGTTGAAGTGAATGGAGAAGCAGCACTTCATAAAGCTCTTTTTTCATTCCTTAACTCTCAAGGATGTCTTATTATACTGCGTTAACCTTTTATTCAAAGCTTATGTGGATCATCTAATTAGTGGACCATCATGACAATGAGTTTGTTTTGTATAGAAAAAGAATACGCAGCGTTCACACTTTCCGCTCGCCGTGGATTTTCAGGGTTATTAATAAAAGGAGCTGCATGTTAGCTAATTAAATGTAAGATATTTATTCCTTACAATGTCTTGTTATGAGTAAGAAATTTATTGCATATGATTCTTTATGCATTCACCATCTCACTGCTTACTAACTCACATCATATTCAAATTACCACAAATTACCGCACATGACCTCATGGTTTGAAGTCCTTTTTTATAGTGCATTTAAAATGGAACCTCTTAGTGTGTTTCTTGAATTTCCCACATGTTGTCATAGTAACAGGTGAAAGGCATATCAAGGCCTGTCAAGCACAGAGATTTCAAACTTTTGAATTGTGCTCAGGAATGATGCACTTTCTTTTACTACCATCATGTGTAACAGCATTGCATTATGAGTTTAGATGTTTGTATTGATTGTTTACACATTTAGAGGGAGTTTGAGATGAAAATAGTTTCAAAAATAGTTGCATATGTGCATTATTTGGTGTTCAGTGTGTGTGTTCGGCAGTGCAGTGTGGGAGTAGTTTATTCTTTCTGCCTGACCTGCTTTTTAAAGAGAGAGAGAATGAGAGTGAAAAAATGAGAAGGTGATTTATCAGTGTATAGGAGCCACACTTTACATATTAAATATATTACAAGCCAATCCTGACAGGTACAACCAGACTGCAGGAATGTTTCATAGCAATTGTTTGTGTAGTTGTAAGCTTGCAGTCACCGATACTACAAGAACACTGCATAACTAAATACTCGGTACCCAAGGCAATGCAGTCACCTGACATGACCCGGCCATTTCTAATAAAGCATTGCTGTAATACAAAACATTCCATAATGCTTATTCAAGGAAATTAACATAATTGTGGTCTCACTGGGAGTAGAGTGACTTTATGATTGTAATGGCCTTCCTCGTGCAGGTACTCAAAGACAGAAGGAGTTTATAGACTCCATGGAGACCAATTCGAGTGTTTGAAATAGGGTTAAAAGAGGGCACGGAAAGTTCAACTCATCTTCAACTTGTAATATCGCCAAGTCTTTACTGCAAAGTAGTGATAGTGATATAAGCCAGGCTGATTAATCATGTAAAATCTAGCCATGTTGAAATTATGATGTACCTATTTGGCCTATAACAGACATTTCATAGGCTTTCAAATTGCCTTCCTGTATTTTTGCAAAATTCCAAAAACATACACATAAAATTCACTGCAGTTTCCAGCTAAGATGACCACTAGTGGAAGTATAATGCCAACAACTTCTATTCATTTTCACACAAATTGTGGTTATGGGGCAAATTGTGTGACCTTTGCAATGTGACTACGTAATGTGTGAGGTCAAGCTAGTGCAAGATGAGCATTTGTGTTTAAAAAGTATGTATGTATGTATGTGTATATATATATATATATATAATATTTTTTTTTTTTTTTTTTTTTTTTTTAGAAAATGACCTATCGTTTCACTAGATAAGACTCTTATTCCTCGGCTAGGTTCATGTAGAGCCCTTTGAAGCTGCATTGAAACTACAATTTGGACCTTCAACTCGTTGGCTCCCATTGAAGTCCACTATATGGAGAAAAATCTTGGAATGTTTTCCTCAAAAACCTTTCTCAAAATTTTTTTTTCAACTGAAGAAAGAAAGACATTTTGGATGACATGGGGGTGAGTAAATTTTCAGGTAATTTTTATTCTGGAAGTGAAATAATCCTTTAAGTTTAGGGTAGGGTTTAGTGTAGGTGGAATGTTACACCTGAAACCAGCACTATTTTCATGTCTTTTGTATCACACTGTGGATTCACTCTGTCTTGTTTCATACAAACACAAATGCTACCATCTTGCATATGAGTTAACAATAGTGAAAATGTTCTTAGATTACTTCACAATGAATATTAGCCTACTGTAATACTGTTGCAGTGTTCATCTTGTTGCTAGACTAACCATTTTGCACATTGTAATTGGCTATTATTTCTTAGTGGAAACTTTAAGATAATAAACACTTTGAGGTTGTTGAAGATTATTGGAGTATGTTTTGCAAGAACATACTATTTTAGTTTCATTCAGTGTTACTTGACATTTCTTTGTTTGATAAATTTACTCGCTATTCCTTATATGTTCAGTCCGTGAGATATGTATCTTGCTTTAGCTATTTTGAGGATATACTCATTTTTTGTTATTATGTACTGAAAAGGTTGTTGAACTACAGATTTTGTAAACAATTTAGCTGATAGACAACAAGGTTTAAAAGAACATAAATGAGAACTTACATAACTAATCCTCATTAAATGTCTTTTTCATGCTCAAGAAAAGATTTAACAGATTCCAGTTTGTTTTTTTAAGTCTTGGCCTGTAGGTTAATGATTCTTGTTTGGCTGTGGGGTTATCGCTTTCTCTCGCTGCTGACTGCATCTATATTGTTAAGCGTGAACAGGAGACAGAGCTGAAGACCTTAATTAACTCCGCTCTAATTGTAGTGATTATCAGGACCTCAGGAGGAAGAGGAAAAAAAGAAAGAAACCAAAGCTCTAAATTTTGAAAGATTAACCTGATATGAAAAACGTCATGTGGATAAAACAGTGAGAACTTTCACAATGGCAGAAACATGAAAGTCTTTTGAAACAGATTCAGTGCATGTGCCATTTTAGGGACACAATCAATAACCTGAAATAATATTAAAGTTTCAGGGATACAGAAAACAATATTATCATACATTATGGCAATAATACTACAGTAAAATTTGTAATGCTGAAAGCTACTACTTATTGACTTAAGAGGATTTTATTGATTTATCGTTTTATTATTATTATTATAATTTTTTTTTTCATGATTGTTTCAATAAGTCAGTAAGAAGGAATTTCTGACTATATCTTGCCCACATGTGACATTTCTCCTTACAAGGTTTGTTTGTGGTATCCACTAGCGGCAGATTGATTCTATGACCTGATAGCAGCCCTCTTTTCTATTTTGTGTCTTTAATGATTCTCATATGTCTCTATCAGGTTGCCATTTCCCTGCGGGACATGTGTGATCTTCTGTCCACCCTTGTGTGTGTGTGTGTGTGTGTCTCACTGAACCCTGTTGATCTTTAGCTTAGAGCGGCTTGAGTACAAGCCTGATCAATTTAGAGCACGCTGTGCATATCAGAGAGAGAGAGAGAGAGAAAATGATGGAAATAAAGAGGAGAAGAAAATGGTGAGATTAGGAGACAATGTGTTTTAAAAGCTGAAGTAAGAATGTTTGCAATTAATTAGTGCCTGTCATAGAAAGGAATGACAATGTAGGTGAAAACTACATTTAACCTAAAATAAATCCACTTATTTTTACACTATAAAAGAGTGATTATTTAGAAAATGTTTGAATTAGTTTGAAAATGTCAACATAAAATGGCATTCCAAAGCAATTTACTTCTTTATTTTGACATTTATGAGCAAGCTACAATATTCAACAATAAAAAAGTATAAGATGGGATTTTATCCATCTGGGATTGACTTTCAAAGAGGCTTTTTGACCTGAATGTGAAGAATGAAATTTAAGTTCACTCTTGAGACCAAAGTAATTCTGTTTAGTGATGTTAGTGGCGCAGAAACTACACACTTCAACTTCAAGTGATCTAGTCTAAGTGTACATCCCTGTTATCAATCAGTTTCACTCTGATCATCTATTCTCTCTCTCACCCACATTTTATTTAGAGCATGACTGAGCATCCATTTGACCAGACTTAAACTCCAGAGATTTGCATTAATCTTCTCGCTCATAATTTTTAATAACCCTTGCGATTACATTCTCTCTCTGCACATTAATGATCTAATATTTCTAAATGTTATGCTGCGAAATGTAAACTGTGGCTGGAAGACACGTTTTTATTGCGCATAGATTTACTGTTGCCCCTCTTCTGTGGTCATTACCCTTTGTTTGTTTATATGAAGAAAAGTGAGCCATTCTGGTGTCTGTCTGTCTGCAGGGTTTCCATGGAAATGACATTTCAAAAATGGAAAATTGTTGCATTTTTTTTTTTTTTTTTCAGTTGAAGAATATCATTAAATCACATACAGATGTAAAGTCACAAATTACAAGCTTGTCAGCTTCTAACTTGTTTTTTTCACATGTCAAAAAGCAAAACCCAATTGCCGGAAGGGACGGGAAATGTTACACCACCATAAAAAGCATTGAAGTGATAAGGGTAAAGTAAACACATGGGAAACTGGCGAATGTGTGTGTGCGTTAGATGAAATGTCCACAGGGTCATGTGAGATGCATGTAGCACAGAAGCAGACAGACAGTTGTTTGCTTTTAGGCTTGCGTTACATCAAACGCAGCTCTTGCTGCTTTGAAGTGTCAGACTTTAACCAATGGCACCCTTCTGCCCTTAAACATTCAGACAGCAGCACTTTACAGTCTTTTCCTCCTCCCCTTCTCTACATCCTTTCGCTCCTTCTGTCCCCTGTTATGTATTTCATAATTTCATGTCACTCACATAAATGGACCATCACTCTTTACAGATGTTTTATGTATGAGTAGACTGATAACATCGCAGGACGGTGCACTTTTACAGCCTTAACTCTATCAGGCAGAGCTGTTTATGCATGTGGAAGACACTTTTATTCAAAGTGACAAACCGTACAGTATATATCTATCTGTTTATACAGTATAACTATTATAATGATTCTAAAGAGGTTGAATATAGTGCATAATGTCATATTTTATAGCACATTTTTGTGTTTTCACTGTATAGAATGAAAAATCTTCCTTTGTGTTCCACAAAATCATAGAGTTTTGGAAGGACACAAGGGTGAGTAAATGATGACAGAATGTTCATTTTGGTTCTTAAATAAAGCTTAAACCTCCTAACCTCATCAGACTGAAGTGAATAGGACCTGTCTGTACTGAAAATGCAGTGACGTGGCTCCATATCACTATTCGCACTACCCACCTATTCAGAAGTGGACAGAATGGACTAAGCTGTGGAAGAAGTGCCCTCTTTTTGTAGGTAACTACAATGACACTCTGTCCTTTGAATAGGCTATTTATTCCACCAGGTCAGCCAGAAGAGGATAGGTCTCCCCTTTTGAATTTTGGTTATTTGTGAGGTCTCTTTATTTGCACTTGAAACATATTTCCTATAGCTACTGGAAATTATTTAGGCAACCTGTTTTGTTAAACATTATATAGCCAGTAGTAGCACAGGTTTAATGTGGTGAAATCACTACTATCACTTTTTTTTTTTTTTTTTTTTTTTTTAGAAGAATCCCACCATGAATCATTTCTACTGACATCAACAGCAATGAGAATAGATTAACTCTTTCTAAGTCTCACGTGTATGAAATCTGTTTATTTTTTGGCTCATTTTGGATCTCGGATTTCATAAAAAAATATCTTAATTTGTGTCCCGAAGATGAACGAAGGTTTTACGGGTTTGGAATGACATGAGAGTAATTAATGACAGAATTTTCATTTTTGGGTGAACTAACCCTTTAACAAATCATTTTGGGCATCTCTTTTTATACTAGCACTCATCCTGTCTAATGAGAGGGCTGGACTTGTGTATCAAGCTGCAGCTTGTCAAAGTCTGGCATTAGAGTTTAAACTGCATTTCATCTCCACTGTTATATCCAATATGGATCAGCATTTGATTTTGATGCAAAAACAAGCACAGAATCTTGCTTTGCACAAATAAGTGTTAGCAAGCCAGCAGTTTTAGGGTGCTCACAGACACTTTTGCATATTAAGCTTTTGTGACAAACCAAAAATCCTCCAGGGGTGTAGGGGAGTGTATATATGTCAAGGTTGAGAATCTTTATTTACTACTAAAGCCCAAGGTTGAGAATATCTGCCTGGTCCAATGTCAGTTTAAAGCCTGTATGTGAATTCCCTGCTGTTCTTAGAAATGTATGCTATAGATTCCACCCAGATCTCTTATCTACACCAGTGAATATATACTTAAGCTAATCTCGTTCAGCATTCAGGGGTGGCCAACTGCAGACGCAGGATATACACAGCCTCATTAATTACTCTAACCAGCTGGGTAATTACAACAGCCATAAAGCCATCAGTCATTCCTAAACTGGACTTAAAGGCAGAGTACTACACATTCAGACAGAGATACTGTAGGCCTATATCTACACACCACAGATGTAGGCAGAACTTTTCAGTTCACGCATTATTTAAAGTGTCCAAGAGGGGGGTTTACTTAGGTTAAACTTCTGGTGCGATTGAGTGGAGCGTTCACCTATTAGGTAGACCTGATTAGGTCTACAATTATGTATTAGCCGTATAAGCTCTTGGAAATCAATCACATATTTGACATTCTGAACATGCCACACTTGCCCTGGACTGACCAGCAAACTCTGGTCTACCAAAATTGCTGACAAGTTCACATCATGACTTCTGTAAGGAGATTTGGATGCGCATTTGCAATGGAAAGAAATGATCGTAATATTAATGCTGGTAATTTATGAATCTATTTACTGTCAGAACCCCTTTAGGAGAGCGAGAGAGAGAGAGTTTAAGTCGAAACACGGAACGCATTTATTACAAATTAGCAGAAAACATCAAACATGCATCATCAGCAGAGTTGTCCTCTGCTTTAGGCCAAAGCGTGTAGCTCACTCAACCTGTTTCGCACTGGAACATCATTTATTATGAAACCACTATGTGTGGCATATTAATTGAACATAGAGAATGAATTACTGTATATTTCAATATCCATGTAGAGGAAAGATACAGAGGAATTATAACTGAACAAAGCCTTATTAATCTTGGTACTTGTTTCAGTTTTTATCTGATCCTCATTTCAGTTCTTGTTTCACATGTCAGTCAGTCTGTCATTTTTTCCTGGTAATTTTCCCAGACAAGTTTAAAAAAAACATCCATGGCAATCAATAAAAATGTCCATCAGTTTGCCATGTGCTCTGGCACTAATACACAAAATGTGTAATATTGAATACTTCTAATATTGCAGTGTTTCTAATAAATGTATCTAACTCAATCCATCTATAATTTGGTCTTCAAATGTGAAAGAAAAGAAAAGAAAAGAAAAGAAAAGAAAAGAAAATAAGGAACACACACACACACACACACATTTCTAATGTTTTCATATTATACAGCCACACAGATTTTTGTTTTTATTTTTCATAAGCATAGGGAGTTACATCAACTAATGAATTTAATTAACCTAGTTATACAGATTTTTGTTCAAAAGAAATAATGTAATCTACAAAGATCTTTTCCTTTATACCAGAAGTATTATGATAGAGTGGCCTAATTTCAGTTACAGCCAGGGAAATGTCTTATCAAATATCAATGAAACAACAAAAATAGAAGTATATTTTCTAAAATTGTCAAAACTCTTTGGAGGGTTTTGGGTAATGTGCGTCATTGCTGGCATTTTTTAAAGTTATGGGGTGTTTTTTTTTCTCTATTTACATAACTAAACCTTTTGGGACTTTATGTTGTATTAAATGTGAACAATATTAATTCAGTGAAGGATTCTTCAGACCGAGTTAAACCAGAACCTTTTTAGTATTGTATGAAGGACTAAACCTGCAAAAATTGAAAATAAATGTATAAACAAATAAATATATTTTCGAAGAGATCCGATTCATAAAAGTTATTTGTTGAATGGGAATACATTGGTTGGGCGGAATGTTCTCATTTGTCAGTCATTTGTTCATTAATCGGAATGTTTTAATTCAGCAAAAGGAATCATTCAAGAATCATTTAGTAGTGAATCAGACTATGTGGCGTACTTGTTTGTACAGGACTCTTTTTTTTTTTTTTTTTTAAATGATGCAATAACCGAACAACAAATACAATTACAAAGACAAAGTAAGAACAAAAGACACTGAGGGTTACAAACAATAATCCAAAGCATACTATGTCAGCTTATAAGACTTACACCATGAAAGAGTCTTACATGCAATGGAGTTATTAGAGTTTCTTAAAAAGTTTACATACACATCAAAATCTTTCCTGAAAATAAAAAAGTAAGGAGTTATCTTTGAAAATTTACATTTATGAATGTAAAATTTAGCAAGAAATAGCAATAGATTAATAATAATTTTGCAGTGAGAAGGGTCTAAATTCAAAGAGTAACCAAAAAACACAATTTTTGGGGTTATACAAAAGTTTGGATACAAATATTTTTTATCAAAATTGGAAAAGTCAACCCAGAACACTTTACAATAAGCACAGTCCCAAAACAAATGATTGATAGTTTCTTCAGACTGAAGGCAAAAGGAGCAATTGGGGGAAACACTATTGTTAAATTTAGCAAGTTTGAAATTTAACGGATAGCAATTATGGATAATTTTGATAGAGACTTCAACAACTTTATTAGATAAGAAGAATTTTTGTTGAAGACGCCAAAATTCTTCCCATTCTATATCACTAAATATGTTATTCCAAAAACTCACACAAGCAGGTAAAGAAATCTGAGATCTATTAATAATTGAACGATTGTCTTTGTTTGACATGGTATTGAGAAGTCGTTAGTCAACAAATAAGTTAGTGTTGTCAAAAAGAGGGGAGTCTAAAGAACCTTTAGGGCCAGACTTGACTAAATGTATAATACAATCAGGAATTGCACCAAAAACAATGGCATATTCTCTTGGGGGGACTGGGAAAGAGAATTCTTGCAAGTTGTTCATAAGTAAAAAAGAATCCACAATTATTTAAAAGTTGACTGACTAAGAGTATATTTGTATCAAACCAACTGTGAAAAAAAAGAGATTTATTTTTATATCTAATATTTTTATTGTTCCAAATAAAATAGCAATGTGGAGAAAAATTATAATTATGTATAAGTGACCAACTAATTAAAGCCTGTTTATGAAAACTAGATAAAGTTAAAGGTATTTTAGAGATGTCAAAGTTGCAGCACAATAAAAAATGTAAACCTCCAGCTGAATTAAATATATGATTTGGAATAAAATTCCAACAGGATGTGGGGTTGTTTAAAAATGTCTTTATCCATTTAACTTTAAACAGATTATTAAGAGTGGACAAATCCACTAACTCAAAACCCCCCATAGCCCGATCAGCTAGCATAACACTTTTTTTTAATTAAGTGAGTTTTAAAATTCCAAACAAAGTCAACTATAATTTTGTCCAGCATTCTACAGATTTCCACAGAAACATCCAGTGCCATTGCAGGATAGATAACCCGAGATAACCTGCTTTAGAAAGCAACACTCTACCTGTTATTGACAGATCACGCTGTAACCAAGAATTCATTTTTTTTGTACAGGACTCTATTAATTTGCGTGCGACGTGCGATGACGGATAAATAGAAAGACACTTTCTATGACTGTTTTGCGACACTGTATTTTATACTATGCAATTCATTTATGACTACAAATTGCAAATCGGGTTTTTGTTCAAGCACTGAAAGAAAACATCGAGAAAGGGTTAGGGTTAGAGTAACAACGTGCATGCGCAAGAACACAACGCTCAGAAAGGAAGACAATTCTCCAGCGGTGTTCAAAAAAAACAACGTTTCTCACTTGATTGCCAAGCCTTGCACTTTAGTCATTAGTGCCAGAGCTCAGAGGTTCAACACATTTCTTTCCCTTCTCGATATGTCCCTTTAGATATGTTAGTACTTTCATGATTCTAGTTTCAGCAGGCTTTTGAACTCGAACATGCTCCCCAATTTAGATTTGTAAGCCGGAGGACTCTGACCTTGTGTTTCTAAATCAGGATTCCAAAAATCTGCAGTGTTCTTAGGCCCAATGCAGCCATGGAAACACTCCACAAAACACCTGTCAGACCTGCTCCTGTTCAAACACCTGCTTGCAGGAATCAAAGCCTAGCATCAGGGGTAAGGGCACTGACTTATATGGAGAGCTACAAAAAAGTATGTGAAATTGGACACGGTAGAAGAGCATTGCTGCAGGAAACCGAAATAGCCTGAAAGTGGAACAATGTGTGTTTGTGCATGTATGAGCTGGAGTTCATTTCAAGTGATTTGACACTAAATGGCATCTATTAAGCTTTTTCATTCCCAGGCATTAGTTATTTCAGCTGTTATTCCCTTACAAATGTAAATTCTATCCGCTGAAAAGAACAACATTTAAGGTTTAAGCTAGTTAGTGTTCATTTTGTACTCATCCAGCTGGGGGATCTGCACAGATTTGCTGTTAAGCTAGTTGACCAAAGTCATCTTGCTGGTTAAGCTAGTTATAAAACCTCACAGGGACACCAGCATACAATGTTTAGGACCAGCAACATATGCTGGTCAAGCAGGTTGAATACATCTTTTTGTTCCATTTCAACTTATAATGTCTTCTACCTGGCCAGGCTCCTCTAAATCATGCTTAAGCACAGGGAGGTCAAAGGTCAGCTCCCCTGTAAGTAGATATGGCGTTTTGGAGTTAAATGACGGGTAAATAATTCATGCAACATGCCATGGTTCTTGGGCATGCTTTGGGGGAACTTGTCTACTGTATAATTTAAATTGTTAGGCCTTTTATCAAGAGAAATATCAAATATTCATCTCTGCTGGAGACCACACCACCACTGAGTTTCTGATCAGAGCTGCAGCGCCACATAGATTCTGACAGCTTCTAGAACACCAACACGTATTAAAAGACACACCAGCCACTGGGTTAATGATGTTTAACAAAAGAGGAGAGTAGCAGCCGTTTGGGAATTCAAATGGCAATTCCCCTTTTAAAGGCCCTTTTAAAGGCTGTGTTCGCTTTTGCTGAATAGATAAATATGGCTTCCACAGACCTCCTACATATCTGGGATTACTCCAGTTACTCTGAACTTCTTCAGAGTCCCAATTTTAAAGTGTCAGTATGATATAAGGACACATAGGTTATTCAAGAACATCAGAGCTAGGTTTGGGCGATATGACCGAAGTCTTATTTCACAGTGTGAAAAGTTTTATTTCACAATATATATATCTCACAATATAGCTTTTTTTTTTGTTATTAAAAATATAAACAAAGAAGCAAATTACAAACAATAGGACAAATACAAGAGAAAAAAGATACTAATTAAATAAACTTAACGGTCAACTACAGTAGGTTTATTTAATGTAGTAAGACATACTACAGAAATTGAAAAAGTATATAACTAAAACACTGAATAGTCTGCATTGAATGAATCAGATTTGAAATGATTCTTATTAAATATACAAAAGTGATTCAGTCAAAATCAGTGAGTGATATTCTTTGTTGATGTAGTCTAGCTAATAATCTGGTTTGGTAATTGAAAGGTTCGAGGTTATGTTTTATTTGAATACATATTTGAATGCATAATATTAATTAAAAAATTAAAGAATGTGTTTGATAGTTGTTCTTGACCCATATGCTGCTGCTACTAATACTAATTTTTTTGAAATGTCTATTCAATGCTTTACTCATCTTCCACAGTAATGTCTTTGAAATGGTTTCATTTGAGTTTTTTTTTCTGCTAAATCAAGATATGAATAATTTTATTACTTAATCATCATATTCTATAATTAATTTCTTTATTTTTTCTTAATTGTGCATATCAGATGCAAGAGCAATGCAGAGCAGGCTCAGTTTAGAAAGTTTCAAGTATAACACTTTAAGAATCAGTTGAAAGTAGGTGTTGCTCAATACTGTGAGATGTGATGCAGGGCTGTATGCTAAACACAGCTCTTTCCACACAGCTGGGTTTAGCAGTCTCTTCCCGGGAGACTTTGGGCAGAGAACGGTGTTTAGAAACAAATTCCCAAGAGATGACACACTCCTGCAGGGAGCCCAATACACACTGTCCGAAAGCAGAACAAGAACAGGGCATGTGTTTCTTGCACAAGGGCATTGGGACAGGCTTAGGTTAGTTCTAACGATAACCTCTGAGTTAAGCGGAGTCATAGGTGTCATTTATGGTGTGGATGCTGGGGAGTTTTTGCCATGGCTGAATTTGTCCCTTGTGGCAGGTGTGTATTTATTGCAGAGGATGGATATCCAGTTGTCTTAGAGTTTTCATTCCATTAGGGTGTGTTAAAATGAGATGTGATCAAGCACTAGAATTATTGGTAGTTTGTTGTGTGGATGTTGCAGTTGTTATCAGTGGTGAAAAAAATTGTTTAAATTACACTTTTTTGTAAGGAAATTAATACTTTTATTCAGCAAGAATGCATTACATTGATCAGAAGTGGCAGTTAAGACATTTATAATATTACAAAAAAGAAATAAATGCTGTCCTTTTGAACTTATATTCATCAAAGAATCCTGACTAAAGAAAATGTATCACAGTTCCCACAAAATTGTTAAGCAGCACAACTGTTTTCAACATTGATAATAAGAATTGTTTCTTGAGCACTTAATTAGCATATTAGAATGATTTCTGAAGGATCATGTGACGCTGAAGACTGGAGCAATGATGCTGACAATTCAGCTTCACCACCATGGAATAAATTACAATTTAAAATATATTAAAATAGAAAACTGTTAATAGGCATACAAATACATTTTAAAAATCTTACCGACCCCAAAATTTTGAACGGTATATATATATATATATTTTTTTTTTTTTTCCAATTTCAGTTTTATCGTGGTAATGAGCAGATACTGTACTACAGATTTTTATTTATTTTTATTTTTTACCAACTTTATTTGTCCAAGATCTTGTTAAATTGTTTCTGCATAACCTAATTAATATTCACAAGCCTGACATTTAAGTGATAAGTGATATCATAACCAGCATATCTGCACGTCTACCGTATTAGGTGATAGAATTAGCATGTAAAGTATTAAATACTTAAATTTTGTGGCAGTGTTCAGTGCTATAATTAAACATTGCCGTATTAAGTGTGTTACCACAATTTGCTCAGTTAATAAAACACTATAAGAACTGATTCAGCCAGTAACTGGACTGTGAACGATACCGAAGAGACAAGCACTTTGGAACCGATACAAGTGCATGTTTAAAAGTGATATGCACCCTCATATGTTCCTTTATTACCTCAACATATCTCTCTGTAGTACCAAAAAATGAAGCGATGAATGTATCCGTGTTGGAATGGATCCTTATTAATTGCAATAAGCATGGCAAATGACCCCTGAGGTATTTTTAGACGCCGGCCATATGACTGAGAAGGAAGCAGCCGCTGATTTCCATGAATGAAGAATGAGTGGCTTTTTAAAGCCTTAAGATGGATGTGTGCTTCAGGGTGGGTTGGTAATTACTTCTGCAAAGGGTCCGGACTGAAGGGCTGCTCTGTTATTGAATTGTTTGCTGATGGAACGGCCTCTGCCATCCTTAACTTAAAGAGCAAAATGCCATAAATCATGCACACAGATCCCAGTCGCCTCCCACGACACTCCTAATTTCTTTTGCCCTGCTTTTATTTCCTTAAAAAATTCCTCACCACATAAATTGGCGTGCAGCGTGAAGGAGATGAGAGGAACGGTAACGGGTCGTTCCAGGCCTTTGCCGATACTTGGCTAAAGAATAATGGCAGTCGACCTTTGTGTTCTTGCCAATACGGAGCCATCATCAAATATAATTTAAATAATCACACTGTGACTAAATTGATTTTGTAAGTCATGAGCTTAACTGATACATGTGGGCCGTGAGTGATGGACCCTCAGGCCTCACGTGGAAAGCCTGCTTTTGATGGGAAATGCTAAGAAGACCAAACCCGTCTAATCCATTACAGTAGTTCCTAATTTAAAAGGAAAGGCTTCAGATAAATGTACTATGAGTGTTTCATATTTTATTCATTTTTCTCACAGATGCTACAACAACACAGAGAGTAGAATGTGCTGTAGTTGGTGTTGGTTGTCACCAAGAGCACTTAGGGTCAGGATCGCAGTGGATGTGGTGTAACTGAAGAGACCTCTTGATGGAATTCCTCATACCAGGAAACTTTATAAAAAGTTAAGTTCAAGAGAATCAAGACTAATGAAGCACAGTTACTATGGAACGTCTGAAACAGTTACTACATTTAATGAGCCAAAGTAACTATGAAGGAAAATAATTACCTTATAAACCATTTTTATATCAGCAAGTTTATTAATTATCTGATACATTGGAACAGTTGCTCAAATGAAACTGATTGTACGATTAAAGAGAATGTTCACTCAACATTTATTGACCCTCATGTCGTACCTGTATGATTGGAAAACAAAAAGTTTTTCTGTACAATGTGTTTTATTTTGAACCCTTTTTTGTTTTAAGGACAAACATTCTTCAAAATATCTTCTTTTGTGTTCCATAGAAGAAAGAAAATCATACAGATTTACAATGACGTGAAGTTGTACGTACACGTACGCAACGCAAATCTGTGCCGGCAGTGCTGCAGCTAGCATGTGAACATTGCTTTTAGCTTGCTCGCATGTCACAGGCCTCTTTCCTATTTCTGCATAACTACAGTGACTAAAATAAACTCCAGTTCCCTCTGGCATGAACTGGGACAGAGCCAGCCTCTTCCTTTCTCACTGCACTGAACATTAATCTACAGAGCCGCGTCAGGCGCTAGCTAGCTTGTGCTCACTTCAGCCACACGGGGTTTGGTGAGGGTGCCCACTGTCTGGCCTCTCAAGGCATTTAAAAGTTTACAAAGGAATACAGCTGAATTATTTAAGCATCGTTTGTCAGTAAAAAATGGAAACAGATGTTAACCTTTTAACTTAAAAGCTGTCACTTTGTGGTGTGTAAACAAGTTTCGAAGAGTGTTGGGTGGAGAAAGTATGGGTTGTGACGACATAACATGGATTAGCTCATACAAAATTAATTAGGTAATGCGTAAAAAAAAAAAAATATATATATATATATATATATACAGTGCCCTCCAAAAGTATTGGAACAGTAAAGACAAATTTGAAAATTTGTTCTGTTAGCTGTGGGGTCAAGACATTTACAAATATGATTAAAAGATGAATATGAGACAAAACTACAGAATGTCACATTTTATTATTGGGTGATTCAACACATAGATGTTTTACCAGCTAAGAAGTTCAGCACTTTTAGAGTTTCATCCCTCTATCTGATGTGAGCATAAGTATTGGAACAGTTGCCTCACAGGTCTTTCTAAGTGATCAGCTGTGTCCTGTTTCATTAATTCTTCAGATATTAAAAGCAGGGAATGTGTTGTATCAGTTATATCCATTACTTCTGCATTCTGAATCTTGCATTCGATGATGACACACTCAAACCAGGATGAAGATGAGGGAACTGACTTTGAGAGAAAAGCAAGCAATTTGGATGCTAAAAGAAAAAAGGAAGACAATTAGAACTATAGCAAAAACAAAGGGCATGGAGAAATCAAGAGTTTGGAAACCACCAGCGACACCAGCAACAAACAACTACCTGATCGGCTGAGAAAACAACAGTAGTTGATGACAGATAAATCATAAAAGCTGTGAAAATGAACCCTAAAAGACGTGTCTGTAAAATCACCAACAACTTCCAGAAAGCTGGGGTGATGCTCTGACAATCTACTGTCCTCAGGAGACTTTGACACAGAATTACAGATGCTACACAGCACGATGCAAGCCTCTGACCAGCACCAAAAACAGAAAGGCAAGATTAGAGTTTGTAAAAAAGCACAAAGGTGAGCCAAAGATGAGACAAAGATGAACCTTTATCTAAGTGATGGGAAAGCAAAAATGTGGAGAAAAAAAGGGAACTGCAAAAGATCCCAAGCATACAGCCTCATCTGTAAAGCATGGTGGAGGTGGTGTCATGGCATGGGCATGCATGGCTGTCTCTGGAACAGGCCCTCTCAACTTTACTGATGACTTAATGTATGATGATAGTAGCAGAATTAATTTAGAAGGGTACAAAACCATCTTGCCTACTAATATTCAAGAAAATGCCACCAGATTCATTGGGAAGTGCTTCATATTGCATCAGGGCAATGACCCAAAACACCCTGCCAGTTCAGTCAAGGAATTTATAAGGGCAAAGAAATGGAAAGTATTAGATTGCCCAAGTCAATCTCCAGATTTAAATCCGATTGAACATGAATTTAACCAGCTGAAGAGGAGAGTAAAGGCAGAAACTCCCCAAAACAAGCAACAATTGGAATTGGCTGCATTAAAGGCTGGGAAAAGTATTTCAAAGGATGAGACCAAGAGTCTGGTTATGTCTGTGGGTCACAGACTCACTGCTGTGATTGTGCGCAAGGGATCTGCAACTAAATAATAGCTTTTAATCTTTTATATCTGCCTTATGTTCAACTGTCCCAATACTTATGCTCACATCAATGAGTGGGATGAACTCTAAAAGTGCTGTTCTTTTTATTTGGTAAAACATGTATGTGTTGAAACGGCTAATAATAAAATGTGACATTCTGTAGTTTTGTATCATATTCATTTTTTAATCATATTTGCAAATGTCTTGACTCCACAGCCAACAGAGCAATTTTGTCTTTACTGTTCCAATACTTATGGAGGGGACTGTATATATATAATTTTTTATAAATAGTCATGCATTGATTTGGAGATCTCATTGTAGAGTATTTGTTGATTTATTTTGTGTATTATATTTAATTGAAGGACATTTAAGTCATTGCTACATAAGTCAGCAATAGATGATCAATTATGGGCAGTTGGTCTAATTGTATTTTTTTTTTACTTAGTTTGTATAGGAACACATTTGTTTGCATTTTGTTTTATTATTTCACTGAAACAAAAGCTGGGAAAAGTACTACTAGAAAATGTAGTGTAAGCTGTGGTTAGCATAGGGCCTGTCTCAATACCCACACTTGTGGTCTTGGCCACTTGAGAGTGTGTGTACGTGACAGGAAGTATTCTGGACTCTCCCATGTTGGAAAATTGGTTAATTGGTTCAAAATTCAGTGTTCTTAACACACACTAAATCAACACTATATCGAATACCACTTCGGAGCGGTGTTTGAGGCTAAGTGTATCCCATCATTCAACATGTATAAGAACTCATGTTCCCTCAAAAATGCACAGTGTCAAGGAAAACCATACAGTGTAAGTTCAGTTAATTTAGATATTACATATAATTTGATAGCAAAGCATGTGTTGCACATTTTATTGGCACAGAGACGAGTATGTATATTTTGTAAAATGTTTACAACTGCATTTTATCACTTAATCAGAAGCACCACAAATAAAAAGCGTTTCTCCATTTTAACATCCATTTAAAAGTAACCATTAATTTTAATGAAATATATTTATGTCCAAACAACATATAAATTACAAAGATTGCATTATACAGATGCAGAATTTTTTGGGAAGCTTTTAAAAGTATTTCCTATCTGCTGACTTTGACGAGTGCCAAAGTGAACATAATAAAAACTAAAATAACAAATTCAAGCACCACTGAATCTCATTGTCCCTGCTAATAAAATAAAAACCTATGCCCAAGAATTTGAATTCCTTGTATTGCATAGATCCCAGTCCCAACCTATTTCATGAAATTGTGAGGACCAAATCATCCATGGCGGAAAAGTCTGTAAATGACGCCTGTGATTCACAGTTAAAATTAGAGAACGCTTGCGCTTTCCTCTTCCGTTTGTCACTTTCATGTCAATCAGCGTGTGTGAGAGAGAGGACTGGTGTTGTCACGAGTGAGTCCACACTCTCAGAATGCTACGGATACTGATTCAGCAGCGCTCGGAGGCTGACAGCCTGTGGAGATGGAATATAGTGCTGTAAGCTCTAAGTTCAGCTGAGGGAAATGGAGACTTGGAGGTTGCATTCCTGTGTGTCAGCGTTACGTAAGACTTGATTATCACATCTGCGTCTTTGCCTGCCAAGTTTTCCAATCACTGCACACAAAAGTCTCAGCTGTTTACGACTGTTACACAAGGGATGCCATGCCAAAAACTGTATCTCTTAAATAAAAACACTTTAAAATTGTGTACAACACGCATAGATCAGTTGAATCTGAACAACTAATAACAACTGAATTTGAAATGTTAGATGTCAGAAACACAGTGAATTCTTGCGAGCTTCGGAACTAAATTGCGCTTTGATTTCCTCTCTGCAGTCACAGTTTTCCAGCTTACAGAGTGTGTGTGTGAGCGTGGGTGAGAGTGTGCATGCGTATGTATCATCACATGCCTACGTGCGGGTGCACAAGCACCAGAACTAAGCGATTTTCGCAGAGAGAGACTCAGAGGAAGCAGTACGGGTCTGCAGCCACATATGGGGCTTCTTAAGGGATTTTCCTTTTCCCTCCCCTGACTGCGCGAGCTCTGCCTGTCTCTGTAAAGCCTGCTTAAAGTCTTTAATTATATTATATAAGCCAAAAGATCAAGGAAGCATATTGAGAGTGTCCTCTAGAGCACATCGCTTTGTGTGGGGGAATTTCGAAGCTCTCGTTCTCAGCCCTCCATCATGAGCGCTAACTCGCTTTATTCGTTCTGCCTCTCCTGCCTTTGTGTCTTCTACCTCCAGATGAGCATGTGTCAGTCTCCCATCAAACCCGAGATCTACAGTGCAGCTTACAAGAATCAATGATCTGGGAACCACTGAATCGCTCCACTCGATGCTCAGTGTCATGTTGAATCAGATCTCCCAAAAATCTGACATCTTGGCTCAAGCACTATACACAACTTGACATTTATGCCTTGGTCTGACAGTGTCTGTATTAAGGGTCATTCTGTCCGGTAAATAAAATATTATAGGCCTACCATAAGAGTTATTAGCCTTTGTGTTCTGTTTGAGGTCTGAGAGTCCCCAAGGCCGTTTAAATGGGTTGAAATATATTTTTATCGTTTAAGTATCGGGTTGAGTTATAATGTTTCTCAATCTGTTGAGAATTCATTATAAACTTAATAAGATGCTGCAACCAAAATAATTACTATTAGCTTATTACATTTAAGGTCTCAGAGACCTCAGATATAAAATGTTAATTAATGCAATGAATTTTATCTTATCATTATATGATTGGTATACACACTTGAGGTTGTCTTAATTATGTTTTCCGCAATGTTTTTTTCAGGAGTCAGATTGACCCCAAGCAAGTGTGTGACCCCAAGCAAGTAAAAATGGAAATATTATAAATCATTCTTGTTAACTGAAATAAAGCTAAAATGAAATATAAATACTATATATAGTGAAAATATAAGATAATGAAATATAACTTCATGAAAACTAGAAATGTTGCCTTGGCATAAGTTTAGTGGAAGTACATTGAATAAAAATGAAACATGAATAAATTACAGCTATATACATATAAAATACAAATGAAAAAGGCTTGTAACACAATTGCTGAAATTTCAACTAAAATGTCTGAAACTGAAAATGAAAGTATAAGCTAAATACTTAAAAATATTAATAAATACTACAATAGTGTTCACAATATATAAATAAAAATAAAAATAACACATCCCCGAGCAGAAACAACATAAGTAGAATAGATATTAGTCACAGTAATGATTTTTGAGAGAAAATTTAAGAATTATAGCCTTAGTGATATCTGTCAATCTTGTAAAAAGGTATTGTTTCCATATAATTAAAATGGGCCTGAAAAGATCACACCTCTGGAGAAAAAAAAAAGAGACACAGTCGGCAAACATTACTTGTGGCTTTGGATTTCCCATAGGACTGATAGACACTGTTTACAAATTAATAGATCATACTGTAATTAGAGGTGCTTGCTATGCATTATTACACATTAGCATGTAATTTTGTCCTGCTGCTGTGGGGATGAACAATTCCTCATACTGCTTGTTGAGGAGAGGTATGCTATTACATTTCTAAGTAACCAGACTTATGGATTTGCATGCCATTTCTAGGAACCAGGGTATCATCGAGACCAGTAAGCAATCACCTACCAACCAGCCAGGACACCTTAGCCAAATAGCAACACCCTGGGAACCATATGATAAACCGTCGACCATCAAGTTAAACCAACTTTTGAATTTCCAACTTTTAAACTTTCAAAACACACCTATACACAATGTACTCTAGAAGTATTTAAGCTATATCTAAATGTTTTAAAAGCCAATAAAGCTTTCTCTGTCCTCCAGGCCCAAACACTGCCGTAAACTCACTAGACTCAGATCAGATTGTCAATGTTTAGGGAGAGTCTGGGATTGAAGTCTGGTAAACAAAGCCGTCTGGTTTGAGGGTGCTGATTTTATAGATGACTGGCGGGAACTCGGGGAGAGCGAATCGAGCTCTGAACAGCATAAAACAGAATATTGATCACTTTAATTATAAATACGAACTCATTTGCATCACAAAAGAAAGGAAGAGGAAGTTAAAGTTCATCTGTGGTCGTTTGGTTGCAAGGTCGGATGTAAATGTGCCAATACTTCAAATACCACACAGTCTGTTTATATTAAATATTTAGATGAATCGGATGCAAGTTGTCAATCATTTTCAAAATGTGTTTTAAATTCAACCTTTTTAGAAAATCTTTTATTGGTAATTATAAATATGTGGTTTTATTACACGTCAGTCTTCTATGAATGGTTAATGAAGTTGAATTTTGCACAGATGGTTGGACAGCAAAGCATACTGAAGTTCAAAAGGCACTTGATTTGACTAATGGCGTTTACAGTCCAAATACTGTAGTTATGCTCCGTCGCCTTATAGAAGATAAGCAAATCTAAAGTAATCTATATGTAATCTGTTCTGGATGCCTGCAGATGTTATGTGACCATTGGCTGCAAAATTAGCCTGAATGCTTCAGCTTCAAACTCCCTCACATGTGCTGGCCATCGTGAGTTAAACACTGTCTAAAGAGCGTGAACTCTAGTGCTCTCTGGGCAGTTAAAAATAAACATGGGGCATTGTCGGCTGGGGAGGGTTTTTTTCCTCTAGCTCTGGAAGTCTTACAAGTCAGCTGAACAATAATTACATCTCCTGAGAATCTGGGATGAGAAAGTTTCTATATTGAAGAGTTTTTGGAGCACATTCGATTCAGCAGGAGAGTTCTTCACAGTGGAAAGGGAATAATTGCTTGTTATCAAAGAAGAAGAAAAGATTCTGATTTGTATTTGTCATCGGCATATCCTGGAGTGAAAGCTTTTGTTGGAGCGAAAATTAGCTCAGTTGAATAACCGTCTTTGACCAAAACATTCAGAAATACCTCGTTTACAAGTGTGAGCTGAGACAAAAGTCCAGATTTAGGCTCTGTTTACTCCTGGTTTAAAGATCCGTCTCAGGTGATCCGATCACAAGTAGTCAGCAGAGACGCTTTACTGTTTACGCCTGGCAGCATCTCAAATGTGTGTCATGTGGCCATTTGGTGACCATATGTCTTTTGCTTGCATATCTTTGTGCTTTTTCAGATGTTTAGATCAGATGGTTATTTTTAAGCCCCCAATAACCTGGCAAAGTTAAAAATCCTTGTTTTAGCAAAATGGATGATTGATAGGTCAATAGACCTATATATATAGTCATTTGTTATTGCCCAGAATGCACCAGAACTACTAGCAATTTGGTGAAGTATTAATCAGATGTGTTAAATAAAAATGAAATTGTGATATGGCTCAGTGTGATTTTCAAATGCAAAGGCTGTGATTTAAATATAAATAAATATATGTGCTGCATGTGTCAGATTGCAGTGTGGCACTGTGTTCTTTTACACGCCAGAAGCTCTTGATCTTGAGTTTTCAGTGTATCAGAGTGACCCAGTTCACGGTAAAGGCAGCTCCACACAAACTCCATCTGCATCTGCGTTCATTATTTATGTAATGTGAATTTGGGAATTCAACATCTTCTGATGAGCGGCACTTATAAACCTGTTGTCCGGAGAGAGAAAAAAAAAAAAAAAGAGAGAGAAATTAAGACAACATAAATATTAGTACTGTAATTTTGCAGTTGTATTAAAATAATAAAATATTACTATAAATATTAGTATTGTAATTTTGCAGTTGTATTGAAATTAAAATGATTATTAGCTTATTAATATTTTCCCCCAAATAATATATTATATATAAATAATATTATATTATATATAATAAAAAATATAATAAATATTATAGTAATATTTCCTATTTTAAATAATAATAATTATTATTATTATTATCATTACAGAAATATTAAAATAAGAATTTGCTATTGTTATTCCAGTGCACAATAAAAATGTAAGAAATAAATATAATAATAATAATAATAATAATAATAATAATAATAATAATAGCAATAACGTATTATTATTATTATTATTATTATTATTATTATTATTATTATTATTATTATTATTATTATTATTATTATTGTTATAAAATGTTAAAATGATAATTGGTATTGTATTGCTATTGCTACTACTATTTCCCTCTACATTAAAAAATGCATTTAAGTATTTAAGAAATGTAGTATTAATACATATTAGTATTAATAATAGTAATAATAATAATAATAATAAGAAGAAGAAGAAGAAGAAGAAGAAGAAGAATTTTAATGTTAACCATCATTTTATACATTAATAATCTTTTTAATTTTAACACTGCAAAATATTTATTTACTTATTTATTTATCCAGAAGTAGCCCTACAATCAAAACATAGCAAATCTCAAAAAAGGGGGAAAAAAGAAAAGAAAAATATATAAAAAAATATTTTATATCCATCAAAATTTTTATGAGAAAAATTTGATTACATTTTCATCATTTCCCAAAATTGCGCAACCCTAGTTTGATTTTAAACCCTGTTTACACCTGCATTTAGCAATAGCCTCTTGTAATCAGATCACCCTGGTGTAAACAGGGTCTTAGTTGCTATTCAGCATATGCTTTCCTTCCAAAGCAATTGTGGTTCTAATTGCAACCTGGGGTTTGGAGCCTTGATTAAGGGCATTCTGGTGATAAAGCAGGTCTGTGATCTCTATATAACTTCACTTTCAGGGTCACCCCCATTTGAGATCCTTCAAATCATGTTAATAATCTTTGATTAAATAAGAATAAAATACAGCTGAAACGATAGAGCTAGTAATTGCAATTTGCACGGTTATTGTAATGACCAGATTCTCATCTAGGTTTGCAGTGGCGTCAGTCCGGTGCACTCAGTCAGGACTAAGGAAAAACAACTCTGTGGGGAGCCCAGCGTGAGCCGTAACAGCTGCAAATCCACATTGTGACAGGATGTGTTGACACAGGACGGCTCCTTGTACTAAATGATGGGGTATAGTGGAGTCCACAAAGCTCCTCAGCTTAGTCTCAAAGTCTTCGCACAGGGAACACAATAAAAGCATCAGCCATTTTCAGCGCTGTGCATTCAGATCAGACTCTGGCAAGAGATTGAACAGCAAACGTACCCATAAAATATTAATGTCACAGTTGAAGAAATAGTGCTTGTGCAGATCGGCGAGCTCCGCTGAGAGTGTCTGAATCCGCCTCGCTTTTCTGCTGGATAAAGCCTCATTCCTCAAACCATTGACAGCCAGGCCGAGTAGTACCCGCTGTATACAACCAACTAACACTTCAAACACAATTCACCATTCTCCTCCTCTTCCTCACCCCTGTCTTCTCTGACAGCACTATCTCTTGTGAACATACTGTTCAAGTTTTTTTCTTGTTATACGCTTGCGTTCAAAAGTTTGGGGTCATTATGTTTTTTTTTTTTTTTAAAGAAATTAATACTTTTAATTATGGGTGGGCTATATACTTGTAGACATGATTAACCAGTAGAAATTTGTCAACCGGTAAAGATTTTTAACTATCGTCTCTATCGCGGTTACACGCTCACATGACTTTACTGTGCTATGTGGTCACAAAAACATATTGTTTGCACGCATAAAAGCATTGTGATTTAAAAACAAGTGATTTTAAGCTGTTGAAATGCAATCAGCAGCCAAAGAGAACTCATTTCACTATATACTCACTCTGTCTGAGAGACTTTCTGAGCGCTGTCATAGAGGCGGTAACGGTGCTCATAGAGCGCAGAATTATTGAAGTTATTTTTGCTGATTTATAGGCCTTGAACGGTTAAATACACAAACTTGTATGTGTCAAAATGCCCGTCTTTGCAAGTATCCTCGTAAACAGAGTAATTTAGGTCTTAAGTGAAAGCAAACAGCTGAGAAAGAAAACAGTATATTGGATCTGGGCAGCTTTTAAAGTGACAGCAGTCTAATATTCCTGCTGTCTGTCATTCATGTTAATCAAACAACAAAATAGAGAACATCTCTCACTGCTCCTGACGAAATCACTTTTGTAACTTTAATAAAAAAGTCTTTCTTTCTTTCTTTTTTAATTTAGGCTAGTATTAGTTGTTTTGTGATATTGACATTGGTGACAATAATTATGATGTTTCTATGGTATCACAAATTTTGATATCATAAAGACCTTATTTAAAGCAAAAATAACTATATTGTGATATTGTTACCATGAACTAAAATTACCCATATAGTGATATACAATTTTGGTCATATCGCCCACCCTAGTTTTTAATTTAGAAAGGATGCATTAAATGAATCAAAAGAATGTAAACTTTGACAGTGATACAAAAAAAAGATAATACTTGTATTTCAAATAAATGCTGATCTTTTAAACTTTCTATTCATCAAAGTCCTAAAAATATATGTATGACAAAAATACTGAGCATCACTGTTTTCAGCATTGATAATAATGCGAAATGCTACTTGAGCACCAAATCAACATATTAGAATGATTTCTGAAGGATCATGTGACACTGAAGACTTGCGTAATGATGCTGAAAATTCAGCTTTGCATTCACAAGAATAAATTACACTACCGCTCAAAAGTTTTGGATCAGTAAGACTTGTTTTTTAAAGAAGTCTCTTATGTTCATCAAGGCTGCATTTATTTGTTCAAAAATACAGAAAAAAACATTCCAGATTTTCTTCTTATGACTGGTTTTGTGGTCCAGGGTCACATATGCTGATTTATTATCAGTGCTGGAAACTGTTGTGCTGTTTAATATTTTTTTGGAACCTGTGATACTTTTTTCAGGATTCTTTGATGAATAAAAAGTTAAAAAGAAGAGCATTTATTTATAATAGAAATCTTTTCTAACAATATACACCACCGTTCAAAAGTTTGGGGTCAGTAAATTTTTATTCTTTCTTTTTTTTAAATAAATTTTATTCCTTTTATTCAGCAAGGATGTGTTAAATTGATAAGAAGTGATAGCAAAGATTTATATTGTTAGAAAAGATTTATATTTTGAATAAATGCTGTTCTTTTTAACTTTTTATTCATCAAAGAATCCTGAAAAAATATCACAGTTTCCAAAAAAAATATTTGGCAGCACAACTGTTACCAACATTGATAATTCTAATAATAAATCAGCATATTAGAATGATTTCTGAAGGATCATGTGGCACTTTAGGCTGGAGTAATGGCTGATGGAAATTCAGCTTTGCATCACAAAAATAAATTATACTTTAAAGTATATTAAAATAGAAACCATTATTTTTTTATTGTAATAACATTTTGCAAGATTACTGTTTTTTTCTGTATTTTTGATTAAATAAATGCAGCCTTGATATAAGAGATTTTTTTTTTTTAAAAACATTAGAAGTCTTACTGATCCAAAACTTTTGAACGGTAGTGTACATATGTTAAAATGTAAAACTGTTATTTTAAATTGCAATATAATTTCACAATTTTACTGTTTTAGCTTTAGTGAGTTTACTAGATGTCTCTTAAAAAAATGTCTTACCACCTCAAACCTTATTATTAAATTATTAAATTATTATTATTATTATTATTATTATTAAACCTTAGATTAGAAGTGTGTTTTTCTCAGATGGCAATCTACACTGGGCAAAATATGAATGATCAGCAACACCTGGTATGTGCAAGCTAACAGTATCTAGACTCATTGTCATAATTTGCATTTTAATAGATGAACAGTAATAATGATGCACAGAGAAGGAGGGGGCCTTGTGCTTCACACTGTTATCTGATTAGTACAAGCTTTTTATAATGCATGAACTGATGAAATATTCCCACTCTGAGAATCTTGACCTTGCTGGCTGGAAAGTCCCTGAGGATGCAAAGTGGACTACAGTGTCCTGAAACGATACAAACATTACAGTTCAAAATACTTTTTCAGTAACAGCAACATTTCACTGTCACAGTCCATTATCATACACTATCGAGGCATTATTATCTACAGTATTTCATCAACGAATAATATACACAATATTCTCAAGCTCTTTCAAATTCATCGTGAGGGAAGACGTCATTGACCAAGGTTATCATAATCATCTTATCTTACAGATAAGCGCTGTGAACGTGCGTCGGGAGTCATTTTGGTGAGACGGCATCTTTATAGTCATTGGATGACAAATGGTGATGGGGAGAGAACTGGCACGGCTGTAATGACAGTGTGGTTCGTTGCACTCTGAAACACTCTATTAACCATCTGTTTAGTTTACAAAGTGATTCATAACAAATGATTGCCTTGACTCATTAAAGTTACCTAACTTAATTGGCGGTCATATCCCATGGTATGAGACTGTTAAGGAACGATCCAGGTGGATCTGGTGAATCTTACCTAACATCTCCGTTTTATCTTTGTTTGAGGCTCTGAATGTTCCTGACTGGAAATCTTTGACCTGTACAGGTCCTAAGAGTGAGTCTGCACCAGCTAAAGCTGATTCTCCACATCTAATATTTAAAAGGATCTGAGGTTAGTCTGTAACCAATTACAATTCCCTCCTGCAACCAGGCTGCTCTGTTTAGGATCTTTCCAGCTACCTGGAAATTCTGCTAACATTCTTTGAGTAATGTAAAGAACATTCTCAAAATGTTAAATGTTACATTTCTGTGAACTGGTTCAAACTGAATTTAAGACTAAGTCAAACTCAAAAAGATTTGTTTATAATTAGCAAACAAATGACTCAGAGTTGGCTCTTTTTAATAAATGAAAAACATACAGTACAACCAGTGTAGCCCGATTCATATATATACACAAGTATGTATATTTTTTTGTGCATGTGTAACTTTCTGTTCAGTCAGTGAAGGATTCATCAGACTGATTTGAACCAGTAACTTTATTAAAAGAATTGATTCATGATAGCCATTTGTTTGTGAATCGGATTGCACTGGTCATACTGTATGTTTTTGATTCATTAAAAAGAGCCAACTCAGAGTCGTTTGTTAATCCTAAGCAAATCTTTCAGAATTTGATTTAGTCTTGAGTTCTGAAACTATTTGAACTAATTCACAGAAATGCACTGAACTTCCCAAGTCTTGTACTGTATGGTAATTAAGTTTAAATCAGAGACGCTATATTGAAACATCCGTCTTAACGCTTTCATAAGGATGGGAATTCAATCCCTTCAGCAAAATCGTTATAAATATATCTCGATTACTTGCTATATCACCTAGTGTTCATCTTTTAGAGTCATTCTGAATAAGCACAGTATTTCTTAACAAAGAGTCCCACTAACATGCCAGCATATAATTTCCTTGCAGCCAAAGTCTTTTTTAACTGTTCTTTGATCTCAAGACCGATTCATTAGATTTCACCTTTTAGCACAAAAATAACATTCACCTTCATTTAAAAATGCAATTAGTGAGTTTGCTAAACCTCGCTGAAGTTATTCTCTTCATTCTTTGGTGTGATTGGCCTCAGAGGGGCTGGCTTTCATTTAAAGGGAATTTGTTTGCTACAGATCTAAGAGGGACTGGCTAATGTGTTGGGATCGCTTTTAACATCTCTCCTTTTTCTCCTTTCCCCTTTGCACCTGCCTTCCATTAATTGGCAATTATATATCCCTTGCTAAGCAAAGAGTGTGTCGGTGTGAGGCCATCCGAATTGTCCAGGATTTTGTCTGGCAGGTTTTGAAAATAAAGAAAGTACAAGAAAGCCTTTTAAAGACAAAGTGCTGTTAAGAAAACTCAGATTTTTCAATAATTAATATGAAATCTGTTGTTTATGATATATTTTATCCCAGCAGTTTTAGATAAATGAAGGTTTAAAATAAATGTTTGTAATTCAATTAGCTTCATAATATAAATCGATCTTGAGATGTCTCGTGAGTCATTTCGGAGCAGTGTTTAATATTAGTCTGAGGCTAAATGCCACAATTAATGATACTTCAAAATTGATTTAAATTTTTTTGGCACAGGACTTGAGAAGCATCTCACATTTCGATTTTATTTTAAAGTTGAATTGAGGTTAGTTAAGCTTTTTTAGCAGCAGAAACGATTAAAAACATGTAAATGGAAAATGTAGATTTGTTAGTGTGTTTGTTAGTTCAGATATTCTCCTGTTGACAGAAAGGAAGTCCTTTTCCCTATCAGTTTCACTTTAGTTCATTAAGCACATCTCTTTTTGGAATCACAGAGGTGGTTTGGCCATTTCTTCTTATCTCCCCACAATATTACTGTCGTCAGGTGTGCCGTTTGCTGTAATGGAAAAGCACAGTCATTAATATCCTTTTAGCCCCGGCTAATGATTCAGCAACAGGAGCCACCAGGCTGAGCAATCTGTCTCTTTCGTGGCCCGTGTACCATTTTCAATAAAACAAGCGGGAACGGCAGCATCCTAGCACCGAATGCACCTTCCGTATTATCATACAATTACTGCTCACTGTTCACAGAGCTGCTCAGGAGTGGGGGACAAGTGTTTTGGAGAGAGGGGTGTGTTGAAGATGCCGTGATGCAGGACTGCTGGGGCTTTAGGTGAAGGGTTGCTGTGGAGTGTCTTGGGACAGCTTATTAAACCTGCCTGCCAGAACCAGCTTGTTTCTGTTCTCCAGGATGGGCTTTGCATGAACACTCTGGCATTGCAGAAAATTCTTCAATAAGTCTTTCCTTCTGGTATGTTTCTATAGCAACTGTTTAGAAAAATAGGGCAGGGAAAAAAGCTTACAGATAAACATAAAACAAAATTAGGCACAAATAACAATGAATGTATAAATAAACATTAGGATGACTGACAGCGAGCTTGTTTTGAGCAGATAATTATTTGAACTAAACAGGGCTGTTTTTTTGCTCTGAGATGTTCCTGAGTTTGGGGCGGAAACGGCAGCCGGAGCCGGATGGATGATAGCTAAAGAAACCGTACGGTTCTTGGGACATTAGAGGCAGTAGCTGGTGATTCAAACAGGCGTAAGGATAACCATCAAAGTCAGATCACACACTCCAGTGGAGGAACTGCAGCTTTCTGAAAGGCCTTTGAAGTTTCTACCGCTGTCTGTGGAACACACCTCCTCGTCACCTGTGTGATTCAGAGCTGATTCAATCATGTGCAATCAAAGAAGAACAAATGATTCTTTCTGGTTTGAATAAGCACACGACAAAGTGATTCAATAGAGTGTCATTGTGCTGTCAGTCACAAATATGAAACTATACAAAAAATCTTTACACCGCATGACAAACTATCAAGGCTCCATGTGTTAGATTGAAGTGTTCATTATGTGAATCATTATGTGGTCTTGCAAATGCTGTAGACCAGGGGTGTCAAACACAATTCCTGGAGGGCCACAGCCCTGCAGAGTTTTGCTCCAACCCTGCTTCAACACCCATACCATGTGGTTTTCAAATAAGCCTGAAGGGCTTGATTAGTTGGATCAGGTGTGTTTAATTAGGGTTGAAGCTAAACTCTGCAGGGCTCCGGCCCTCCAGGAACTGAGTTTGACACCCCTGCACTAGAGCAATTGTTCTCAACCTTTTTTACTTGAAGGCTTGTTTATTACAATATTCAAAGGCTCTCCATATTGAGATATTTATTATTATATTTCAATTGTAATTATGACAGTGCTGCTTGTTTCTAAACTTTTTTAATAACATGGAAACTGGGAGTGTTAAATAAGTTTTATTTTATGTTTTAAGCAAGTTTTAATTTTTATTTAAGTTTTTAAAGGGATAGTTCACCCAAAAATGAAAATTCTGTGATTAATTACTCACCCTAATGTCTTTCCAAACCCGTAAGACCTTCGTTCCTCTTCGGAACACAAATTAAAACATTTTTGATGAAATCGGAGAGCTATCTGATCCTCCATAGACAGCAATGCAACTGTAATATTCCCAGGTCCAGAAACATAGTAAGGACATCAGTAAAACAGTCCGAGTGACATCAGTGACTCAACTTAAATTTTGTGAAGCTACGAGAATACTGATGTATTTACTATGTTTCTGGACCTGGGAACATTACAGTTGCGTTGCTGTCTGTGGAGGATCAGATAGCTCTCCGATTTCATCAAAAATATTTTAATTTGTGTTCCGAAGATGAACGAAGGTCTTACGGGTTTGGAACGACATGAGGGTGAGTAATTAATGACAGAATTTTCATTTTGGGGTGAACTAACCCTTTAAGTTTTTGCACTGTATGCATTTGGAAGTATGCTGAATTTGCCCTGGCCCATTAGTTGAATTTCTTTTGTGTAATATATATTAATTAAACATAAAAGTTTAATTCTTTTTTTTTTTTTTTTTGCTCTTTTTCTCTTAGGTTACAGAGTCTGTACCCTTTTATCTATTATAGACAGTGTTAAAAAAAAAAAAACACGGGGAATTTTGTACACAAATTATTTGCAACATAATTGTAATAGATTTGAAACATATCTGGGTATGGAGCCTTCTGCCTGTGCCTTACATGCTGCTCTGTGGTGCCATTTCACATTCTGTCTCACCCTTTTGATCAAAGGCTTGTATTTAGCATTGCTACTTTCCCCTCACTCTACCTCATTTTACATACAGAATGTGTGTGTGTGTGTCTGAGAGAGGGTGATAGGTAATAGATGGTTGGAAGCGGTGAGATGAGACAGTGGTATATAGGTTTCATTTGAAGTGCATTGAACAAAAACGAAAAGTCTGAACTCTTTGTTCTGAGTTCTTTAAGAATGGAGCAATTGTAGAGCATTACACAGTATGCTCTGAAAAACTAGTAGCTAGGTACTAATGTTCAAAACTGTGATATAGCCTGAACTTTGGGGCCAGGAGAGAGGGGGTCCATGTTTTAATATTTTAAATTTTTGTGACAATTTTGCATGTGGATGATATATATTTAAAGAGAAAGATTTGTATTTTACACCTTTGCAAGAACATGCTGTGCTCTCATTTTTCTTTAAGAGAACTCGGTGCCTTTCACAATAATACTGATATTTGCTTGTAATGGGAGTATGGATGTAGCCTATGTTTGTTGCAGTAGTATACAAATCTGATGACGATATGTTCATGTTGAGTCTTGTGCATAGTGTTGAGTCTGTACAGTGCAAATAATTTAGTGACTAAGCTTATTGATTTAATTTAAAGTTGAAATAAGTATGAAAATTATTTCTGACTATTATTTAATATTTTTGTATTTTTCACATTTGATTAATCATGTTTTTATGGTCACACTTATGATCACATTTTTCATTAAATTTACAATCTATGAATCATTACTGTTTATTTATTGTTCATAAAGGAACCATAATGACTACTTATTTGTAGTGTTTGTAAACCTTACACTTGCCTACTATTAACCCTTTGATTAGCAGTCATTGAAAGTTCAACATCACATCCATGATTCATGAGTTCTCTAACAAGAGCCCTGTAGCGGTCAATGCTTAATTTACCAGCATGTCATGCTAAATTCTTTTCAACATTAGAAAAAAAACAAAGTTCAAAAAACAAATCTATGCCTATGGCAAAAAGCGATGAGAAGAGAGGAGCAAGACGAACAGCAAAGAACATCTAACAAGATGTTCCTAACTTAATCTACCTTATTTTGTGTTGAAAATTATTCTACTCAGCTTTTTAAACTGTAGATTTATATGCAGAGAACAAAAGGAAATTGCATGGAAACAGATGGATCAGTCAAAACAATTTCCCAAGATAGTAAACCTTTAGATTCATCTCAAAATCCTCTTACATTGAGTCTCATCTCTGTTTGAGCATATGTTAAATGCAGAACAGTGAATTCACATTAAATTCAGCGGGATTAGTTGTTTGGTTATTATTCAGGTATTCAACTTAAAAATCATTGCACCCCTTTCTTTTTTCTCTTTCGCTTCTCACAGTGACACGGGTAGTTGTAAGGAACTTACGTATTCAGCATTGAGGAAACAAAAAGCATTGCTGTACATCAAACCAAAGGTTTTTAAATGTATACAGTGTTAATAATATGTTCCCAATTAATCTATCTTTATATTGTCAAAATATATTAGATATTAGTTGTGTTGTTTGCACCATATATTTCTATGTATCTCAAATATATGTGGATAAAATGTAAAAAATGTTTGAAATGGTGGGGAGTGTGGAGTTGAAAATGATTACAGTGAGTTCAGTGACTTTAATACTTCATGTCACACAGTATACAGCCAATACTGTTAAATATGGGATAATCGAGTTGACCTTTCCTGGAAAGTGTTATCAGCAAGGAGTAATATAAGCAGTTTGTTCATCAGTTTGCGACAAAGTTGTGTGAGTTCAGGTGTAGGTCTTTGTCCATGTCAGGATGATTAAGCATTGCTGAAGGTATATAATGATAGGGCTGTTTTCAGACCAGAGCAGGATTCATCCATCTCTTTAGTTCGTTCTCTTGATATCTTTTGAGAGTATTGTTAAAAGGTTTAGTGATCTTGGAGAGCTCAGAAACATTGCAGCATTATAATTTAGGAAACCTATAATAGAGCAGAAACTTGTTTCAGAGAACAAATCTGGCTCTTTCATGGGCACTAATGTTTTGCCCAAAGGAAGTGATTTAAGTCTAAACAACCTGGTCTTGTTTGGTCTTAATAGGGCACATTTTTTCTCAGTGTAGACAGAACCTCATAAAGGGTATGGGTTTAATATTGACTCTTATTTGAAGTGGCAGTAAAAATGTGGAAGGAAGCATGGAGCACCGAGAGCTGAGCTGAGTTATAGTCTAGAGGGCATTGGCTACCATGGAAAACTGTGGAAGAATAACAATTACTCCGTGACTGTTTGAATTGGTATTACTTGCAGAGACTATCAGAGATGCTCTACTCTATTCTTCTAAACCTTGACACCAGCTGGTTAAAAGTCTTTGCAAAAGGCCTCACTAAAGTGAAGTTAGTTCTGAGAAAAGCCCTAATATCCTTTGTTTTCAGCTGTTACTTAGTATTTTATTTAAAGCAGTTTCATATAAATGCTGTTTTATTTTCTTTCTCTTCTGTTTTCAACTCTTACTGACCCCAAACTTTTGAACTGTTGTGACTGTAAGCATTATGGTCTATATGCAAAAGATACGTTGGTCATCATTGCATGTACCACCTAATCCACCAAGATGTTTATACCTGTCCTTTCTTTCCTCAGATCAGGTTTTTTGTGTTTTATACACATTAGCAAGACTGAAATATGATGTCTGCTTCTTTAGAGTGCAGTGAGTCCTGTTAATGGTGAAGAAGAGTGACTTCAAAAGCAGGAAAAAGATTAAACTGAATATCATTCTTCATGAAAGACTGTAGAGTCATGCTGACATCTCAGTGGTTACAGTGTGAGATAGATAAGCGGTAATGCTTTGTGCTGTATGTATCACATGTTGAACGAATATCTCAACCGAAAAATGAAAATTCATTTCCTTACCCTCAAGTCATTCCAAACCTGTAACTTACTTTTTTCTGTGAAGATATTTTTAAAAATGACCCAATTAACTTTCATTGTATGTACAAAAACATTCTTTTACAGTTTTACAATGACAAGAGGGTGAGTAAATAATTAGAATAAATTTAGAATGTAATTTGCGTTCTGCCCATATAGACCAAAACCTTTAGACCTTTCAGAAACATTTTACAATACTTAATGTCTGTCGCTTACCACAAAGGTGATGTTGAGTTCATTGGCTTGTTAAACTTAAGGCTGCTTCTGATGGATGATATTTATTCCAGCCATTGGTATCAAAGCCATTAAGCCTCATAGACCCTTTCATTTGCCTTAATGGAATTGCTTGCTAATTACGGCCAAGTAGTGAGGTGCTTCAGCCATATGAGAGACCGCTATAGATCTCCAGATAAGTCTGAGATAAAGAAGTGATGTCGCAACAACAGGGTCTGGTGGCAGTGGAGGTGTGTTGTTGGTTCAGGCTGAAAGAGCTTAAATTTTTGTGACGCATCCGAATTTCCTCGGGGAGATGGAGGGGTGGGGACTGAACAGGTTAGAGCCCTTATTTCCTCAGGATGTGCTGCCACTATCTATCAAGTGAGCTGAATATGGCTTCCAGGGCACAATTTAATTGCACAGACCTCAATTAAACTGCACAGACCTGAGAGAATGGAGAGAGAGAGAGAGAGCGTGAGAGAGAGGAATGGAGAGCATGCTGTTAAGAATGCACTAAAGTGCCATAACAGGGTTGGTGAGAGGATCCATTAGAATTCTTCTATCCATGTAGTTCAGCTCTCATGTCGGCTGCACTGTACTTTTACACTGCACTCCATTGTTCTTGTGTTGAATCTTATCTCTAATTGAATGTGATTTTCGCCTCAAAATTTCCACCTGAGGTTTGTGCCCTTTGTGGGAGAGATTCGACGAGAAGACTGCATTAAAATAGAAAATGAGAGACAAAGTCAAGCATAAGAACCCCACAGTCTCTGCAAGTGAGTAGGGCTGGGTATTGACACAGATTTCACAATTCGATTCACAAGCTTGTGATTTGATTCTATATTGATTCATTTAGATTTATATCAGGTACAATTTATCTCAGGGAAAAACAGCTGTAAACTATACAGGCAACCCTGTCATGTGGTACGTTAATAGTAATGGTTAAAATGTACAGTCATTTGTTTACAAACATTTAAATTGTTTTTGTAATAATATTGGTTTTATGATAGTTTTTATAATGATAACATTATAATAACTTTTTAGTGGCATCTACTCATTTTTGGAAATATGATCATTTAAATGGGGGCTGTCATAACTTGCTTCATAACATTTTTTCAAACATACATTAAGTATTGTAGAACAGGTTAAGTAAAAATACAAAGTTCTGTCATGAAACTCTAGATGGTGCCGGCGATAGGTTCTAACACAGTCTAATATAATAACATCATTATTAACATGGCGCAGCTGATTGGTTTCTTTTCGCATCAGCAGCCAATGAGATTGCTGCTCAACATTCAAATACTTGGCTAGCGCTTGCTGTAGGAGTTGCAACACACTTCAGAAACCCTCTGCCTTCCCCAGCTTCACCTGTATAGATCTGCTACGGGGATTTTATGTATGTTATGTAATTTTATGTATTTTGTATACAGGGGTTACTTTATGTGTTATGTGCAGCAGCACAGCAGTATTTCCTACATGTATACAGTAGCATGCTTGTGGATGTATTGGCAGTAGCAAATCTCGGGACTTGCTTTGCAGCAGCAGCAGCAGCAGCATAGCAGATCTATTCTGCCAAGAATAAACACATTAACATTGTCATGTATATTACCATGCTAAACTCTCCTAGAGTTGTCATAACAGAAATACATATGTATTATAGTGCCTGTATTTAGCAAAAAGCTCCTCTCTATAGAGTTATATTTTCTAGTTCACTAACGAGCTATGGTGATTGAATGGCCTTTCTAAGGTAAATGTAAAATTACATTACATATTGTTTGCAAGCTACAATATTGACATCATTATACATTTTACATTTTGGTAAGTTATATCTTTCAGCATACCTTTTATGTTCATTCATGTTTACTTTGTGCTATAACTAGTAGTGCAGAGGAAGAGGTGATTTATTCATGTGTGCTCCGTGCTGTTACTTTGCTTGAACTAAGGCAGCGATGTGTCACTTCACATTAAAGAGCACCAAAACATTATTTATTGTCTTAATTTCGTAATAAAATCTACAAAATTTGAAAGTTGAGACTTTGTTAGATATCAAAAGTAACAATGCACAAAGCATATTGTGGTTTATTGGATGGAAGGTGTGCTAGAAAAAATGTTTTTGTTCATGCGTCAACTGAAAACAGCTGAAAAATTGAGTCTTCATTTAAAATCAAAAAATCAATATTTTCAACCCAGCCCTACTAGTGAGATGCATATGTAGGTCAGTGGCAGGAGAACTGCTATGAAACCCACAATGAAGAGAGGGAAGTGGGCATCTGTGCCAAACCCTGTGTATTTAATTAGCACCGTTGCCTGAAAAGGAGGAAGTCCAGAGAGAGAGCAGGGGGCTTCTGGCTGGTCTGACAGCTTAGTCATTCTCAGCTGGCTCAAATGAAAGCCACGAAAAGCAAGTGACATTCAAGCTTGGAGATGTAGAGCAGATGGTCCAGGGAGAGGCCAAGATGAGGAACTCCTGTCCAAGATGTGGAATGAAGATGTTATCTCATATAACTCTAGTGAACAGGGAAGTGCCTCCAAAACCTGAGTTTGACCTTACAGGAGCTGTTGTTCATTCTATACTCGTAGTATCAGCAATGTTCGGCTAATACATCACTACCTGAGGGCCTTCGTGAGCTTAAACTCTCAGCTCGGTCCGGCGGAATCTGTGTGAGTCCCAGGCCGGGTCTATTTACTCTCTATTCTCCTGGCAGATCTGTTTAACACAGCAGCACACGCTGGGCTCTGACGGATACTAATGACCGTAGTATTCATAGACATTGTAACCTAAATGCCCTAAAATATATCTCGTACAGGTAGACAAATAAGATGGATTCACCACTGGGAGGAGACCTAGAGCACCATCTGGAGTCTTCAATACAGATCACAGCAGACCAATACTATAGTAGCTAACCTTGATTGATTAGGTAAACCAGCATTTAGAAGAAGGTAGAGGCAGATAGCACATAATGGATAAAAGAAAGAGAAATGTTTTGATGATGCATTGTCGGTGATTTGCAATTGATTGGAGCAGCAAGCTGTTTAAATCAAGCCATGAAGTCATGTTTGTTACTGGCCCCTTAACATAAGATCATAAAGGAGTCTTTTTGCTTTGTCTGTCTCTGATGTTAATGCATCTTTCTGTTTTTTTGTTTTTTTTCTGAGATCCTGATGTCAACTTCGTTTCTCACAGCATGAAATAGATGAAAGACATATGATGTAAATTAGCACTGTTCTGAAACAAAGTGAACATAAACACTCTTTCGCCCTATATACATAATGTTCAGCATATTGTACGTGTGAAGCAAGTGCCATTTAGTTTCCAGCGTTTAAGCATTATATATAGTTGACAGAAACATAAGTGATTGAAAAGAAATATTTAATAATTCACAGTGCTTTAAATAATTTAAATAAGTTAAGAAGTATTGCACAAGACGGAATTATAAGTAAAACATATTTGTTTACTTGTTTATCAAACATAACAGATGGTGATTTCACCATTCCAAAGATACATACAACCTTAATCATGGGTTTATTCCAGTTGCTATGTTTTCTCATGTGTTATAAAACCAGTGAAGCAAGCGATATAGAAAAATGTGTTGTTAGTTATTCATAAATGCGTTATGACAAAAAAAACTATGCCGAAAGATGAACAAATGACAAAAGTTACACTGGTGCCTGAAATTTATTCATTCTTTAATAATACCGCTTTTTAGTGCTGAAAGAGTATTTCAAATATGATATAACATTCATAGAACGAGAGACGTACTTCCTGAAGCATAGAAACGTGCTCACATCAATGCAGTGAGAGAATTCAAATGTTTCCAAAAGCATGACCCACCACCCTCCCTGCTAGTTTTTACATAATCATCCTGACACCCCTGTTCTTCATCCACCTTTCATTTATATAATCTCATAAAAATATATATTTAAACTCATATACCCCTCCCTTCAGTTCTCCTGGAATGCACTGTTGCCTTGGAAACTAAATTCCTCACAAGTATTACATGCCTAGAGCCAGAGTTGTTATGAGTTCTTATTTATTTATTTATTTATTTTTTAATGTTATAGTATTTTTGTATTAATATTTTTAAAATGACAAACTTCATTTTTCAAGCTTAGACCAAATTTTGATTTTGATTTTTACAGCATAAAGGAAGCTGTAGGCTCTGAAGTGAGAGAATTTATCTGTTCACATGATTGTCCAATTCCAGATTTAAATCTAGATAAGTGTGCTAAAACTAATGAAAAAAGATTTAATGCTTTAATTCTTGTAAACAGGAGACTAGCTACTCTATAATTCTTTGTTATGAGGTTTTCAGTTCCATGATATAGATGAATGATGTCGATTTGCAGTATGAAGCAGAGCCCTTTACTCTCAGCATGCCTTGGGCGCAGGGGGCAGAGTGGCATAAGCTGAGCCTCAGGCGCAGGGGCAGGCTGGCATGAGGTGATTTCAGCAATGTGGTTTAATGAGGTCGCACTGAGATATAGTAAAATAATATCCCCCTTGACAGTGCTAAGACTTTAACTAAGTGTATATGCAGGAGGCTCAATCTTTGAACATTTAGGGCAACACACTGACTGTTTAACTTTAAGTTTTTGTTTGTCAATAGGGAGTTAGTTCTAAAGCATGATTACTTTTAAACTTCAATTTATCAGAAAAACTTAAAAAAAAAAAAAAAAAAGTACCATGTTTTTCAAACAATGTTAAGCAGCATAGTTGTTTCCTTCATTAATGATAAGAAATGTTTCTTGAGCGCCAAATCAGCATATTAGAATGATTTCTGAAGGATCATGTGACACTGGGATAAGGCTGGAGTACTGATGCTGAATTCAGCTTTGCCATCACAGAAATAAATCACATTTTAAAATGTGTCAATAAAATAGAAAACATTTAATTTCTATTATAATATTTACACAATACTACTGTGTAATATTACTGTGTACAATATTATTGTGTACTGTACTATATTTTACAGTATTTTATTGTGTTTTTGATCAAATAAATGCATCCTTGGTAAGAAGAAGAGACTTCCTTCATAAAGACTCTAAAATATATATATTTTTTTTAGAATCATTTTCAAGATTATTTATTTTACAAATAGCAACTAAAATGTAAGCATTTACGTATATAAACAATTTTCAGATGTACAAATGTTTATGAATACTGAATTTGTGAATATGCATATAAGAGTTTAATGTAACAAAACAAAACAGTCAGTATATACACTACCAGTCAAAAGTTTTTGAATAGTAAGATTTTTAATGTTTTTTTTAAAGAAGTCCCTTCTGCTCACCAAGCCTGCATTTATTCGATCCAAAGTACAGCAAAAACAGTAAAATTCTGAAATATTTTTACTATTTAAAATAACTGTTTTCTATTTGAATATATTTTAAAATGTAATTTATTCCTGTGATCAAAGCTAAATTTTCAGCATCATTTCTCCAGTCTTCAGTGTCACATGATGCTTCAGAAATCATTCTAATATGCTGATTTGCTGTTCAATTTATTATATATATATATATATATATATATATATATATATATATATATATATATATATATATATATATTCAAATATTCATTTTGGAAATTAATACTTTTATTTAACAAGGATACTTTAAATTGATGATAAATTGATGATAAAGACATTTATAATTTTACAAAAGATTTCTATTTCAGATAAATGCTGTTTTTCTGAATAATAAAAAAAAAACAGTTATTTTAAATGGTAAAAATATTTCAAAATGTAACTGTTGTTGCTGTACTTTGGATCAAATAAATGCAGGCTTGGTGAGCAGAAGAGACTTCTTTAAAAAACATTCAAAATGTTACTGGTCAAAAACTTTTGACTGGTAGTGTATTTCTGCCTAATATGGTTTTATTTCATTGAGAAGTGGTTAATGTATGTAGGGGTGGGGTTTAGAGTTTATCTATAATAGATATCTATATAATATCTATATGATTCAATATATCTAGATTGTCTGTGTAACTACTATTAAAATATATGCTACATAGATGTACATTTTTGTGGATATCCATACATGCAAAAATGTACTGTGTGTGTAAACTTTACATACGAATACTAATAAGTTCAGGCTGAGAGTTCAGATAGTAAATATGGGAACCGTAATAGCCATAACACATCTAACGTAATTTCCAATATGAGGTCTGTTTCATGAATTTCATTATGTCAAGCGCTTTAAGCTATTGGATCCATGTCGTCCCGAGAAGTGAGCAAAGTAATGGACTCACATTTGTGAAAGTATTCACCGTGGAAACTACAGCACCCGACCAGCTCTATCATCTGCCTGTTTGTTCCCTAACAGCGTGCATCTGTCGCAAGTGTTTTGTCATTTCAATGCAAAGGTTTTCTTTAAATCTATGCAGGCGTTGTTGACATTTCCATCAGAGATGGTGACACCTGGAGAAAACTTGTTTGTGTTGACAGATGACCGTGTAATTGAGATCATTATGATTTTCGCTGTGGAAGAAGTGCACGCGAGACCCCTCCATCTTGAACTGACTGCATCTCTCGGTCTGACAAAATCATAACAGAATTGTTTCATTTCTCTGCGAGCCTATAAAATAAATTTGCGCTAATAATTCTTTTCCATCTCCGTCGCTCCACACCTTTTTGCTTATTACAGCTCTCTCTTTCTCTCTCTTCTGTTTGTGCTCATGCCCTTCCTCACACAATTTAATATTTTCTGAAATGCATTAAGGAACAGCGAAGTTTAATCTAAATAAATTGCTCCCAGTTGGAACGCACTCATAATGGCAGGCAATAATCTCACCGTCTGTAGAGAGAAAATGAAGAATGTAAATGCCCTCCCTGCTCCATGTTCTTCTTTTTTGTCATCACTAAACAATGTGGTTGGCTCAAGCTCTTCTACAACTGAACCTGCTGAGAGTTTGCAAAACCATATTACTTTCATGAGAGGGCAATGTACCCTGCAAGGGCACACTTAGAGACGCACCAGAATTATTGCCGCCGGCTTCCAGATGAGTTTACTAACACGACAACCCCACAGAATGCCATATTGTTGTTACTTAACCGGCTCCAATCCCATAATAACCTCAGTTGTCGAGGGTGCAGCATCCAAGTTCTGCGTCTCTCATCTTCTTCATAGAAGTCTGCCCTGGATTCAGAAGGCTATGGTTAAATTCATCTATTGGTGCAATTATGCAGGGGATTTGCACGGTTTAAAAATACGCTTGATTTCTACTTGTGTTTTTTTCCCCTACGGAGACTTTTAATTGCACTCATGAATATTTCTGACGCACACTTACAAAGCGTTTGTCTGTTTTAAGTGAAAATGTTTTCTTTTTTTTTTTCTTTTTTGATTGTTTTAGCTGAAGTGAGCAAAAGAGGTTACATTTAAAAACAAGAAACTGATCTCTCTGCAGAAGCGCTTCATAATTATATATATAGATGTAATTTTAGACACCACTTTGACACTTGTCAGGTCAAAGTTTATAGTTTTACGTACAAAGACGTCTGTGAATAAAATGTTTTTTTTGTTGAGTGCTTTGTTTGCTCAGCAACTGCAGTCACAGTTTAGTGCATCTCAGAAGTTTGATTTTTTTTTTTTTTTTTTGACATAAAGCCTGTTTAAAAGTTTCCCAATATGTTCAAGTGAGGTTTCCAGAAATAAGTTTATTTTGACACTTTCCACCAAACCTTCAAACACTGATAAGTTCGGCCTTGTTAGTTTGATCCTGACAGTGCTACAAATTAAGGTCGAAAAGGTTTCCAGAACAGTTGCATCTGATTCTTCTGTTTTTACATGATGTACAGTATCACATCCAACTTTATGCAATCTTTTTTCTTTTTTCTCTAACTGTCTTTTTATGTGCATGTTTAATAACAATTTCTGATCTGTTTTGGCTTCGTAGGTGATCTCTGCAAGGGGCCAAGCAAGTTTGTTCTGGGTGCACACAGCGTGCATATAATCTGTAGGCAGAGATGGAGTGTTGCTCTAGCTGTCTTGCCTTCTCCCGGCCTGCTGAGTTTCCTGCAGGGCAGACTACAGTGTTTCAAAGCAGGTATAAACACACAGATGTCAAACTGTTCAGCTTTCCCTTCTCAAACTGCTATTGACTTACACTTAATGAGACTCATGCTGAGGCTTATGCAAGATCCCACAAACAGTCAAAATGCCAAACCAGGTAAAGACTATTGTATGTTTATTATTGCTAGACACTTGTTGCTAGGCAACTGGGATAGTTGTATTGTGTCGTGTTGCTGTTGAAGTGTGTGTTAGATGGTGAGTTGTAGTTCCTAACATCTTGCTCTTCATCGTAAGGTGCCTGTGTCCGACCTAATGGTTGCAGTTTGTTCAAAACACCTGGTAAAAAACACAACATTCTCCTCCTACAATTTCACAACATCAAAAACAGCGGCTTGAAACCACAGATCAGCTAAATAGTTTATCAGTGGGAAAGAGCACAAATTCTGAGCAGATACTGAGAGTGCAGGGTTTAAGAGTTGGCTGCTCTGATCCTTAGTTGACTACAGAGCTCACTGCTACTTACATGCTCAATTTGTCCTCCATTATGGCTTTTCTGGGTCTCGCCAGAACTGCTGCAGATCTCTCGGCTGCCCTTTGGGCTGTTTCAGATTCAGCTCCCACTCTCAGTCTAAAGCAATAGAGTCTTTCTTACACAACACTGTAAAGTGCCTTCACACAAAACAAACTAATGTCCAGTAAGGTGTTTATGTAATTCAGACCTATTGAAAAGTTTTTCAAACCTAAAGGAATACTCTGGGTTCAGTACAAGTTTAGCTCAATCAACAGCATCTGTGGCATAATGATGAATACCATTAGTGTTCACGCACTTACAATGGAAGTAAATGGAAACAATTAGTGGAGGATTTTAAAACAGAAATGTGAAGCTTATACAGTTACATTAATTCTTCTGGGTATTTGAAATGTAAAGATATTGAAATATTTTTACAGTAAAATAAGGATTTTGATTTTGCGTTGTCAAAGGGGCAACATAAAATTTTATGTAAAAGGATAGCAAGTGTTTGCATGTTAACTCTCAAATTTTTTAGTGGCTGTACTTTAGAAACAAAAGGGCTTTTCACTCTGCACTTAACCCTGGGTTATCATCTTTCTAAACACGCTTTTAACTCGATGTTATGAAACCCTCAGCTAGCACAGCTTTTGGGGTGTTAACCCCACATTGTGGTGTCAAACTTGTATAGTAAGAAACAATGAAGTGTTAAAATGTTATGGCCTCACATTCATATGCTTGGACAGTTATGGAAACACAGCGCATTGTAAACAGTCATTTTAGCGTTTAAGTTGGAAATTGATGGAAAATGCATTACTTGGAGTGAAGAAGAGACTTAGTCTTACATTTATAGTCTAAAAAGTAAATTCAGGAAAACTTGACAGTACAGTTGGCAGTATATAATATGAGGATGCGCAATGTTAGAGTCTTGTCGCATACTGCGTTTGTCCAATCAGTGACACTGACACCGCAAATATGAATGTTAACCTGGGGTTTAGGAATGCACAATGTGAAACATTAGAATATGAATACCCAGGATAAATTGTTAACCTTGGGTAAATTATGAGCAGTGTGAAACGTGAAGCAAGATAACCCAGGATTCCGTTTACCTGGGGTTTAGAATGACCCAGGGTTAAAGGGATAGTTCACCCAAAAGTGAAAATTCTGTCAATAATTCTTCACCCTCATGTCGTTCCAAATGATGCGCATTCATGACAGTACCATGGCTCTGTCATGGTACTCTCATGAATGTGCGGCGAAGACTGACATGGAAGAGAAGAAATTGTTGAATGAATTATTTTTGTTTTCTTTGCACACACACAAAAAAATATATTGTTGTAGCTTCATAACATTACAGTTGAACCACTGATGTCACATGGACTATTTTAATGTTGTCTTTAGTACCTTTCTGGGCCTTGAACGTGTCAGTTACGCTGCTGTCTATGCAAGCTTTCAGATTTCATAAAAAATCTTAATTTGTGTTCCGAATTGAACAAAGGTCTTACAGGTTTGGAATGACATGAGGGTGAGTAATTAATAACAAAATTTAAATTTTTTGGTGAACTATCCCTTTAACTATTTAAGTGTGAAAGGCCCTAAAAAATAATGTTTACTGATTAGACCCATTCTCTTCCATTGTATGCACTTTGAACACATAGGCTTGAGCACTAGTGTGGGAGTATGATATGCTGTATATATCTGCAACTGGTCCATAAGTAACCGTGACTGGAACCTACCCATCCACATTTTGAAGTTAAAGAACATTTGATTGTATTCAGGTCAACTTTACCTTCTCTAAATGTAAATGTAAGCATGTTGACCATAAATTTGAATGCCGTCTATACTGATGGAAAAATAAGTCAAGTTCATGCTCTATTAAAGCTTTTTTTTTTTTTCTGTTGGACTGTCTGCATTGCTTTTATTGGCCAGTTCTAATGAGGAAAAACTGGCTGCATGGGAAGCAGGTAAGTAATTTTTGACAGTTTCTGTTTGCTCTGTAGTTCTGTTGCTTGGGTAACTGTGAAAATGCTTTGACACTTAAATTTTGTTCAGTTGTCATATTGTCATCAGTTGGTAATGTGTGGGTCACATGCCATTGTAAGGATACAATAACAGCTATTAACTCAATAAATATGTGTCACTGCTGAATCACTCGCAGTCTTTTGTTAAATTCTGTGGAAATGTAAAAGCCTTGACATTTCCCTCTATTTATTTTGAAACGGCATGTTTGAAAAACATAAACACAGTTATAATAAATTTAATTTGCAGCTGAGAGGAGAAAATGTGCATTTTAGAAAACTAACCCCTCCATGATCCAGCACTGATGGTGTTTGGCAGCATTGGAGGAATCCTTGTGCATCTGCTTCCTGTTTATGCCGTTACTCAGCAATTCTGGAGTCAAAAGTCTGGCGGAAATTCAATGCATCAGCGTGTAGATGTCTGAATGCTGCTGGCTGTTGTGTGAATGATGTCCAGCCATTTGTAGAATTACCAATTTTGGTCAGATAAACATGGCAGTTGTTAGCGAGTCAATGCCTCAGGCAATAATTGCAGATTAAAGTTTGAAACCTATTTGCAGTCTCAGTAGGAACAGGTATACCAGTCTAGAGCTGATGTTAGAATCTTTATGTGAAAAGTCTCCTACTCGGTTTAGAGTTAAAAACGGAATACATTCAAACAGATGAGTATATCTGGTCGGCCCATGTGGACGATCCTAAGGGAAAGAACAGGTTTTTTTTTTGTTGTCCTTTAGCCAAAGGGATTGTGTGTACCATGTAATTCAAATGCAGACAAGATTAAGCAAAGCCAAATATATCACAAGGGCTAAATGACTCAGAATATATAAGAGTAAATCATGACATGCTGACAGATACTAACTTAACTAATCAGTTTAAGATCTCTTTTTGAATCCTCCAAAGGAAAATCTAGAGGAAGATGATTTAGCTGACAGGCTTTGTGTTACAATTAGGACTCTTATAAAACAAAAAATGCAGCTATTGAACATCAAATACTGTGAAGTGATAATTCTGAGCTACTGGAGGATTTTGAGAGCAGATTGTGCATATTCAAGCGATCAATTTTGAACAACTTCTCGTGACTCAGTCCTCTCTGAGTCAATGTCACTCCCCCTCCCCGTTCTTTAAGTGTCTCTGGCTCTGATTTCTTAAGATTGCAAATAAGAGGTACTAATTTGCTTGTGCAGTCTAACAAATTATGTCTGTGCTGCGTAAGCGTATTGCAGTTGATTTACTTTATTAATAATAATTGAGGAATAGGCACAAATATGTTAGACATAATAATTTTTAACTGAAGCTTTTGCATTATTAACCAGCAATGCTTAGGTTTAATATTATTTTATAAACTATGAATATGTGCAGGCCTGTATTTAAATATAATACACATTTATTATATGCCTGCTGCTATCTACATATACATGCCCGAAATATTGTATTCATTAAGACAAACTGACAAGATGTGTGTTGTTGCTCATCTGATTAGTAGAATTAGTATAGTAGATCATAATTGTAGATTTTTGTCCTTGCTGTCAATTTTTGTAATGTTTTTATACACACAAATTTTAAATAAAAGTAAACCATGGCCTCTGTTATTTCCTCTGTATTTTTCTTACATAGCAACCAGGCTCCACCTTACATGAACGATGTGATCTTTGAAAGCACTGAGTCATTGATATTCTCGTCTCTGAGGGCAAATTCATTTTGATTGGCAGGTCAGAGCTGTCTTTTGCAGCATGGGAGCAGAAAGAACTGAGCTGAGTCAGGGCTGTCCTCTCACAGGACTTCACAGGGTTGACTGACAACAGTAACCTCCCCAGCAGAATCTTAATCCCACGCACAGTGCTGAAATACACATCTGTTTTTATATTTTTTTTTTTACACATTTAGTGTAAAAAGTAGTACACATTTTTTTTTTTTTTTTTTTTTTTTTACTAATGACACCAAAACACACTAACAGACCTTTTGTTGATTCTGCAAAGTAATATCTGTGGGACTTGCTGTGCATTTTTTTAAATAAAAAAAAGTGTCATTCAGTAAATTGGTGTGTTTGTTGGTTTGCGGGTGTGTAATTTACTTGTGCGTGTTCGGTATCATTAAAGTGTAGTTTTGCTTTGTTCGGACAAATTGCTAACGTGTTTCCCTGCTTTCTTAGCAGTCTGGTAACTGCCTGTATTAAAGTCAGGCCACATAAAAAGATGTCTTTTTATGCAGTGACATACAAAGCATATTATACAACAACTATGAGATGCTTTGAAAGGCTTCATTGAGTTCACTTTGATGAAGCATCAGAAGAACAGTGTCTAAGAGTCTCTGATGATATGCATTTGTCAAACAGGCATACCTTTTCATGTTGTAATTATAAAATATATATTTTATTTTCAGGCTCGTGATTTTGTCAATGTAGATCTTTTTTTAACCATTTCTAAAATTCTCTTTAATGGAGGTAAAAAATTGCTATTTGACTAAGTTAACATAAAGTTCTGAGTTTAAATAAAATGAGAAACAAACGGTGATTGTGCAAGTTATTTAATGTGAGATCAGTTCAGATCAGTTTCATAATCGACTCTGTAAAAAATGATTCTTGCCTGCAGCGAATATTGCTGTTTTAATAATCAGATTGTACTAAAAATGTTAAGTTTTGTACTTTGCTTCATTTAAAGATATATTTATGTTTATATTTATGTGGGGATAGATGGTGTTGCATAGGAATGCTAACCTGAAAAGGAAAACATCGTAAACTGAGAGAAATAATAAAATTATTACCAATAAAACTTTATTTAATCATCTGGTGTTCAAATAATTTTAATTTAAGATGTTTAAAATAAAGTAATAAATGAACAATATCTAGTAATCTAAATAATATCAAATTGCATACGTTTATTCCTAGACTTAGATTAATTAGGGTTAAAAAATATATTAATTATGAGATGGAATGTCTCAGTATTAGTATATCAAAATGTTGGTGGGAAACCAACCTGATCTCATGATGAAAACGTACCTTTGGGAACTTTTTTGCAAGACTCAAAATATGTACCGCCATGTACGTTTTGTGACATATTCGATATTAAATGTCCACTGAGTGGCGCCAAAAGAGTGTTCGTTTTTTTCTCCCGGAACAGATTAACGCACATATGGTATGTTTTATGTGAAGTTGTTTTTGTACGTGTCACCGCAGTTCTGACTTGAAATGTCCGTTGAGTGGCGATATAACTGTAATGCTCCATGACGTTTTAAAATAAAGTACTATCTGCACCTACGCCTAAACCTACACAATAGTATGAACAAAAGTGAATGTGACGTAAAAGCACAATCGCGAGCATGCCGTTTTAGCTTGGTTTTCGATCACTCGTCTTTCAGCTCTTTCATCGTGAGTCATGTTTTTTACGGGATTCGTATCCAAGGATTCCGCATCCTAAGTCTAATTCCGTGTCGGCTGAGATACCGAGCAAGCTTGTTACGTCCGGAAAGCGAAACATATAGAGCTGTAATCATAACTGTGTATGAAAACAATTACAAGTGCTTGATGTTTTACCACCTCTAGTGTTAATTTCTGTTGGAAACTGCAGTGATATGTATTTATCGGTACGTATGTCGTGTCTTGCGAAAAAGTTCCCACAGGTACGTTTTCGTCAGGAGATCAGGTAGCGGGAAACCTTAAACATTTGTGTATCGCCAAATGAAGTTAGTATTGCTTAAAATTCAATGTGGAAAAAATGCTTAAAAAGTGGCTCTTAAGTAAATTGAGGAAATCATTTCTTATAGTGTACATGGATTACATCTCAATGTGAGTGATTACTTGTAAAACTAAGGCATTGTTTTCAGTCTCAGGGGCCTTCCTTTCAACAGCTCTCAGTCGCTGAAGATCTCTCTTTGCATCCCAATCGCTTAATCACGTGTCAGGTTCAGCTTAAGAAGGTCATGTGGGTTACGTGCAGCAGACGAAACTGTAATTAGAGCGCAGGTATCCCACAAGACCTTGGGTCAGGTACACAGTGCAAAACCAAATTAGTATCCGTCCGTCGCTAGGGACGCAGGTCACACTTCAACCTACTCTGATAAGGGAAAAGTGCACACAAAGCTATAGATTAGAGGCTTTAATTTTAAGATGGCAAAAGCTTTACCTCAACTCTGTCACTTGTGCTGCCAGAGTCTAGCGCTTTTATTCAGAATATAAAAGGTCAGGTCAGTGTCTATTAAATTCAAACCCGGAGCCTTAACGGAGCCATTTAGCCTGGAGAGGTCAAGGAGTCCTTGTGGCTAAAGAAAGTTTAATTAGAAATCTGTTTACAACGTGTTCTCAAAAGGTGTCATTTATTGTGTATGTGTACCTTGTTTTTCATATTTTTACTTACAGTACGTTGGAAAAATATTTTAGGTGCATCTATGCAGATTTACATTTTTGTGCTATATAATATCTGCATTGCAGATTCATTAATTATAATGGATGTATCTCATTGGACCAGTATGTAGGTTCAGTAACGGTGTGTATTGAAAATAGTGTTTCCATGTAAATACCTTAAAGGGATAGTTCGCCCAAAAATTACAATTCCTAAAGGTTGTTTACTCACCTTCATTTATTTCCAAACCAGTAAACTTATTTCTTCAGTGAAGTACAAAAAACAATTCTTGCTATTAACAAACCATTAACTATGACTTTTGCCTCAATAAACTACTAATTTCCTGCTTATTAATAGTTAGTAAGGTAGTTGTTAAGTTTAGGTATTGGGCAAGATTAGGGATGTAGAATATGGTCATGCAGAATATATTCTTTATAAGTACTAATAAACAGCCAATATGTTAATAATAGGCATGCTAACAAGCAACAAGTTAATAGTGAGAATTGCTCCCTATACTAAAGTGTTACAAAAGATCTGTTGTCCAAACAATTTTATTTATTTATTTTTTTTCAAAAAGTGTGTGTTCCCCAGAAGAAAGCTCAAGATTCACCCTAAAGATGTGAATGCAGTTCATTAGGGTGAATAAAGGTTAAGCTGAGGTCCTTAAGGTTTCTACTTTTTAGTGGAGTGGAGCCATTAAAAATGTTGTATGAGAGGCAAAGCCATTAAGGACCATATTTTACAACTTATGGCAAACTGTCAGAATTTTTTTTTCCACTTTACATATAAAAAAATCTATGTAATAAAACGGTTAAAGGGATAGTTCACCCAAAAATGAAAATTACCCCATGATTTACTCACCCTCAAGCCATAGGCGTATATGATTTTCTTCTTTCAGACAAATACAATCAGAGTTATATTAAAAAAATGTCCTGGCTCTTCCAAGCTTTATAATGACAGTGAATGGGGGGTTGAGATTTTGACGCCTGAAAAAGGAGTATCCATCCATTTTAAAAATACTCCACATGGCTCTGGGGGGTTAATAAAGGCCTTCTGAAAAGAAGCAATGCATTTGGGTAAGAAATATATCCATATTTCAAAATTTTCCATATTTAAAACTTGATAAACCGTAATCTCTAGCTTCCACTAACTATCCCTAACTGTTGTACGCGTGTTCACGGGAATGGCGTTCCAGCGTATGACGTCAGTTTTGACGCGTAAGCTCCAGTGAGAAGTGACGAATGCAGAAGTGCAGAGGAGAGAGCAAAACAAAACACCGGTCACGAATTAGAAGTACAAAATGAGAATTTGTAAAGAAAAATGTCAAAGGATTTCGATATAAGCTAAGAGGAGATTGGTTTTCCTTTGCTGTGAACAAAACTTTGCTCTCACGAGACTAGCATATTCTCACTGGAGCTTACACTACGCCTACATCCTACGTCATCCACTGGAACGCCACTCTCTAGTGAACGCATATAAAATACATTTGATGTAGATTCCCATTCATTCTCATTCATTGTTTTTTTTTTTTCATAATTAATTGCACCAAATTAACATGATAAATCGACATTGCTTTTTATAAAAGCAGCAAGCCTCTTAAGACTTGTGTTACAGTGACAGTGAGGACATTTTAGGCCCTCAACTCTCAGTATTCACTCTGAGAGACACAACTCTGTGCATGGTACTCAGTAGCAATCCCCTTTCAAATCTCCTCAATATTTTGCAGCACAAAACAGAGAATGACTTCTCTCCCGACTCGTCTCTCTCTTTGATTTGCTCTTATCGGTTCTGTGGAATCGTGAAAGGCAGCCGATGGAAAAGAGGAGAGAGAGTAGGAGGGAGATAAAACACTTTTATTCGTCCTTAAATCCTCCGAGAAATGAGAGAGGGTGAGATGTCACAGTGGGACTGTAATGAAGAGCGAGCGCTAGAACATGCTCCATTGGATGAGTGTATCCCTTCTTTATTGAGTGTATCTCCTTGGGGGAAATGGAGTAAGCGAGGAGAGGAAGACCTTGGAGAGTGCCATCAACTGGGACACACACACACAGCTTCAGTCCCGAAGAGCATTTACCCTTGGAGCTGTTACCTTTATGCCGTGTTGGTGACAAATAAGAGAAAAAAGAGATTTGAAGTTCCTGCATGAATTAGGGATCAGAAATGCGACTGAGCTGAGGGCAAAAGTCACCGTAATGTAGGACGTACAGTTACAGGCGCACTGAAGTCCAGTCAGTGAACTGCCAAATGTGGTTTCTTTGGCTTTCATTACACTCTTCCTGGAACTTCAAGGGTCTCTGTTGTGTGGGAGCAATTGTATTTTCAGGTCACTGTGGGTTATTAGGGCGGCTCACATTTACACAATATTCAGCAGAGTTTGTTTTATTTATGTGCTTTTTCTTAGCTTCACAGCTAGAACACAGTGCTTTGCAGTGTATTTTCTTAGGGTGAATAAATGTCACATCAACCATGTCTTAAACTACTTTAATGCACAGAGACATCTAGAAGTTCAGTGCACATTGTGATTCCGGCCACGAGTTTGCTGTGGTCGAATCGTGAGAATCGCAAAAGATTTATTTTGTTGTGGGGCAAAATCTACAAAGTGAGACATGCTCACAGACAAATGATTGACATGTCTTTTACTAGTCTGTCTGCACTAACATTGAAAAGTTTGGGATTTTTTTTTTAACTAATATAATACTTTTATTCAGCAAGAACAGACTAAATTGTTCAAATGTGACTGTACCGAGTGATATTTCAAATAAATGCTGTTCTTTTGAACCTTCTGTTCATTAAGGATTCCTGAAATAATGTATCACAGAAATATTTTCCACAAAAATATTAAGCGGCACAACCGTTTTCAACATTGATAATAATAATAATAAATGAGCACCAAATCAGCATTTTAATAAATGCAGCCTTCTTGCCCATAAGAGAAAAAAAAAATTCTGGTCAGTAGTATATATGATGCAACGTAATATTGTGTCAAGCATTCCTTTAAGGTTCTCATGAGTCTTAAGTTGGCAGTCCACAAATGCTGCAGACTTTTTTTCTAGACAAAACAGTGCTAACTTTAACACATAGGCTTTTTTTTCTGTGGTGCATTTTTTCTATTTATTGATTTTTTAAATTAATTTATTAATTGTATTTTTTGTTTTTAGTTATTGATTTATTATGCAACATTGTGGATGCATCATTGTGCCTAGTCAATACTGTCAGTCATGAACAAACAGCTTGACAAAAAGCCATTGATGTTGCACCATCTATCTTGGCTTTTACTGAAGATCTTAAAATCATCTCAAATCATACAATCTGACAAGCAACAATCATAAAGAATAGAAAACTGACCTTATGTAATCCAGTTTAACGTTGCTAGTGGTTCAGAAATTGCTTAATAAAAAATAAGTTTATCTATCATAATTTAATCAGTTGTCACATTTCAATATTTCACAGTGAATTTCTGTATTATTTACCGTGTCCTAATTTACTTGAGCTGAACGTCACTATTCATAAATCAACTGAGCAAATGAATCAGATTTTGCAATATACAGCTGACTGTTCTTCGCCTAACTAGTGTGCAGTTAGGCATTAACATGAAAACGAAGTAACAAGTTTCTTGTTCACAGCAGACAGGGTTTCTGCACAGGAGGAGTTGTCACAGGGATTGTCAAAACAAAGCAGCTCTGGGCGTGAAAATTGTCCCACATTCATGCAGTCTGTCCCCTGCCACATCACTGCATGTGCTTTGCAATCAGGAGGGAGCAGAGAAAGCCCTCTCGACCCTGCTAGGTGTTTGGGGAGCACAAAGAGAGAAAAGCTAGAGAAGGACTTGAAAAAAAGAGCCGAGACTGTATGGAAGGTGGATGAAAAGGTGGTTTTTGGCTGTCACAGGTCTGGCTGATAGAAAGCCTCAGGCCTGCCTGTCCTTTCTCCCCAGATGCATAGCGACTGACAGCCTTCTTTAGTGACACGGGATGCTGTTCGCCGTCTACAATTCGGAACATATTGACACTCACTCCAGTCATCTGCCAGCGTGCCACAGGCTACATGTAGGATCAGGTTTTCTTCAATATCCATCCCTGACTTGTGAGTTTCTTGTGAGTTTCTCTCTCATCCTGTTATCTCTCTCATTCTCTTTAATAATATGTATGTGCATTTAGATGAAATTACTGTTTACAAACAAATGCTTAGCGGATGCTTTCTTGAGGCAGCTGGAAAAGATCTGTTTTAGATCTGCACTTAATTCAGATTGAGCTGAAAATGACCAAAATGATAAAACATCATGTTTTGAAAAGATTGATGGAGCATTGGGCTTCTTTAGATGATTTGAAACTATAATTATTTTAATAAAGGTTTGATTTCTGTGCAGTAGAAACACTTTTTTTTAATTGGTTCTACAGAGAAAACAGAGAAAAAGGGCTGAGGCGATAAACGGTAGGAAAACTTCAACACCCATAATGCACTGGGATCGATTAGACTATCTGTGTGTAAGGATACAAAAATGCAGATCTGTAATCCTGGAGCTGTCAAAAGTCCACCTGATGACACATTTTATGTCATGCAGCAGACTTTTGCTGAAATAAATGTGGAAAAATAACACATTGTTCATTTACTTACAGTACAATACTGTACTATCGTAAAAGTACAAAGCTGGTTGAAGTAAACTGTGAACTTATCACAGTTCTCCCAGAACATATCTCCCAGAGAGCACTGCACAAACCCTGAAGTCACAAACGGCTTATTTGACATTTTAAAGCACAACTGCAGTCAGAATAGACTAAGTACATGTCAATTTATTATCTTACAGCCACCAGTGTGTGAAACGTACTTGCGTTTTGTGAATGGATATGAGAATAAAAACCTTGAAATGGTATACAAATCACTTTTTAAACAAATCAAAAGGTGATTTGTTCTGTGTTGTGCAGTAAGAGATTTGCACCAAATTAAATCATGTCTTTACAGTTTTCCTTCCAACTGAGCACCTGGGAATATTAGACAACTAGTCTCTCTAGTAGTCAATGCAGTTGATGCAGAGATGGGACTCCAGCCGCGAGAGAGGGAAACTCAGCAATGACGAGTAATTAGGCCTGTGGCAGAAGTCCAGCCACCCCATGCCTCAGTGTGTGTGTGTGTGTGTGTGTGTGTGTGTGTGTGTGTGTTTGAGCCAATGACTGGCTAAAGTGAGTATTAACAGAAGCGTACAATATGACAGAGAAACTTTTTTAAAATTCCAGTCATATTGGTGATATTGACACCCAGCTGTGTTCCAGTCCTTGTGGGCTCAGGGAATGGTAGTAATAGTTGTTACTTTGAGGCTCAGACTGTGCCGTGTGGGGGGGAAAAATTGTTAAAGGGATAGTTCACCCAAAAATGAAAAGTTCTGTCATCATGTACTCACCTTAATGTCATTTTAAATCTGTATGACTTTATTAAAAAGCAAAACAAAAAATTCAGAAACATTTTCAAAATATCACTGTAATAAGTAATTGTGGTTTGATGTTGTTTTTGAACCCCATTGTATGGACAAAAAGTTTCTTCAGAATGTATTCTTTTGTGTTCCACAGAAGAAAGTAAGTCAGACAAGTTTGGAATAACATGAGGGTGAGACAGAATGATGACAGAATTTTCATTTTTGGGCAAACTATCCCTTTAAGTCAAATTTCTAAACACAGCAAGATGATGCAAAGCTTTCTTAATTATTATAGCTCCCGGGGAAGAAATCTAACAGCCTTCTAAAGTGCAGTCAGAGATATAGAGATTGCATATAGTAAGACAAAAATCAGCATGAATGTAAAATAATAAATGTATGCAAAATTGAATATTACGAGTATAACTACATTAATTATAAGATGAATATTTGACGTGTGTGTGTATACACACTGTATATGTACACACACACACACACACACACACACACACACACACACACACACACAAACATATATAATACAGTGAATAAATGAAGGCCTAATGAACAATGTTCACTGTTCTTGTCTCTTGAAACGAGCCAGACTCAAAATCACTCTCAGATAAGGTGTATAAATGCACAGGTGGTTTTACAAAAGAATCCATCAGAACCTTTCTTTTCCAGCAACAGAGCTTAATGCAGGATCATTAATCAAAATAATGAGAAGAGCATGACTATAAAGAGAAGTAGGTTTTTACATTTTCTGAAGAGTGGTGCACACTTTTACGAAGTTAAATTGCCACTGTGGTTGCTAAGGTATTCTGGGGCAGTTTCTAGGATGTTGCTATAGGGTGTTTATAGTAATTCTGGCCAAAAGTGCCCACCCAAAGTCTGGTGATGTTTTTACTCTCAACATTTTGTGGCAAATGAAATACAGGCAGGATGACACTTGGGAAGAAATCTAAAGCACAAACAACTTACGCAACACTGCCTTTATTACATTTTCGTCTATTCAACTTCTTTATTTCAGATTAATCTCAAACAATCACCGGTGCACGATATGCTGGTATGTGGCCTGATTCTAAAACAATATCCCACAGATCCATAAATGCAATTTCCTGGTGATGGAGCGATTTGAGGCATATGTGCAAGCTGGAGAACTTTGCTCCAGGACAATTGAGTACGATGGAGGTGGGAGGTGAGGTTGGTATACATAAGTATTTGCTATTTCGTTTTATGACTCCCAAAGGAGGGATATCAAAGAGAGGAGATGAACAGAGGAAAACAGGGCAAATAAAAGAAGGATGCAGAGATATTGTATTGACTCTATTGGGGCACATTATGGAAATGAATAAACGTAATTCTTGTTATGAAAACAAAAACCCGCTATAAAGAGACAGACAAATTGAAAGAAAGAAAGAAAGAAAGAAAGAAAGAAAGAAAGAAAGAAAGAAAGAAAGAAAGAAAGAAAGAAAGAAGAAAAGAAAGCTTTTAAAGATGTTGAATGATAGAGAGAAGGGGGGAGTTATGATACTAGGTGATGTAAGAGGCATCTTTAAATCATTCTTCATTTTTAAACATACTGTCTGAGCTTGAGACTATATTAGACTATTAGGCCATCTATTCCAAACAAATCATAATTTCTAAATTATATTTTACATGATAAATGGGAGTATTTCCTGCTCTCCCACCTTCCTTCCCTGTTTTTTCTTCCATTTTTTTTTTTCATTCATCTGCTTTCTCCTCCCTGGGACAGACTGTTTCTATGCACAATAACATGAACCTACATGAGAAGATCACCATACAGTACAAAGGTCATGCTGTACAATGCTCTGAGATTGCATTTGACTTTGAAATTTTGGATTCATTGAAATCTTGGATTCAATCAACTTTTATTGATTTTTAATGATGATGATGATGATGATTTTTATTATTGTTATTGAGGTTTCTGGTCCAGTTGAATAAGAAATGAATAAGAAAATATTTCATAAAATGTATGAAAGAGTTTGTGTGTCTGCCATTAAAGTAAAAAGGCATACCAAATGCTAAACTCTACTTAAATAATTTATCATTATAAAATAAAATAAATTATATGTATAATTTGTAACTTTAAAAAAGTAAGAAAAAAGTAGTTTTAATATAAATTTATAATGAAATTTATGAAATTATAAAACATAAATGTAATATAAAGTTTTTATAAATAAAATTCTAAATACAATTTTTAAAAAAGTGTGTATATACATATGTATGTGTGTGTGAGAGTACAGTATATATACATACACACACACATACATATATATGTACGACTGTGTGTGTATTGATAGATAATTTGATATTTATTTATTTCTAAATAATCTCTATATATGTAATTTAAATAAATAACATGTTAACCCACACAGAGTAGCAGTAATCACCCATTTTGTGCTAGCCTTTCATGTCACGGTCTGTGACTTTCATCCTCTGCAGGAAACAGTACTATTTCCCTCTCACATTCACAGCATCCAATTAAAGCTCCTCTATTACACACACACACACACACACACACACACAGACAGTCTCATTCAAAGAGGACCAAGAGTCCCAACTGCTCAAAGTCAGATTATATCTCCATGAGAAGCCATCAATCACACACATATTCTGAAATTAAAATATTCCCTCCTTGATTTGACATTGCGTCTTTGTTCCCAATCCGGTGTTCACATAACGACAGATGTAGCCAGCAATAACCCTCATCTACTTCCAGTGGAAGTCACATCACTGTTTCGATAGGCTGATGTTGGCATAGCAACAGTCGAACTGAAGATATTCCGCTTCAATTGTTTTATTACCCAGCCTTCCCTTGGCAGACTCTTTGCAGGCATGACAGTGACAATAATGAACCAGCAAGAGAAGTTTCAACTTTAGGTGATGGAAAAAAAGTGATTTTAATCATGTTTTACTCCATTTCTTTAATCAGAGATAGTTCGGCATGATGCGTACGCTGTGTTGTCTTTCATCTTTTAAATTGGTTTTGAGAAATATTATGATCTCATTTTAACATAATTAGAATGGCGAACAAGCTCAGGTTAGATTTTCACAATGTAAGAATTATGGTGATGTTCGAAAAATGCATCTACTTTACAAACCTTTCCTCAGTAGACTGGATCAAATTTAATCTCATCTGTTTAGAAATGGCCCCTTGTCTGGAGATGAGTTGTCACAGTAACACTCCTCTAAGTGCTGTTGGCTCTTTTAAAGTGTGACAGACTTGCAGTTTTAAGCAATAAATGGATTTTAAATGGTTTTAAGTTCTGAGTGCTAATTAAAGAACTGCCTGCACATCCACTCAAAATAAGCTTTTAAGAGTCCAGGCTCTTTCACTCAGCATATGCTTATGTGTGTCTGTGCAAGGATACATGCATGAGTGACTGTGTGTTTCTGTGCACACATACATTCATGTCTGTATCAATGTATGTCTATAATTTTTTTCCTATCTTTATTGTGTTTAAGTAATATGACAGAAAGGAAAAAATGGTGTAGAAATCTAAAGCATTTTTACAATAATTTCCATTTAAATAGTCCATTTAAATAATCATAGATAGATAGATAGATAAATAATCATAGATAGATAGATAGATAGATAGATCATTCAGTGTACTTGATAGATGATTCAATGTACTTGAATCAACTTCTTTTAAGTTTTTTTTTTTCAGCAAATATTTATAAATTAATTTGCTTTAGTAGTTGGCATATCATGTTATTTATTAAAGTTACTTTTTCACCAGACAGCCCTAAAATAGATATATTTAAAGAATTAAAGCCTGTCCTTAGTTCTAGATTGGTTAATAGATTATAGTTTTCTAGTGCAAACAAACCCACATTTCACAGCCTGGGGGTCGTATGAACATATGGAAAAACTGATCAATTCACTTTAGATTTCAATCCAGACCTCCGTGCACTGCACTCTAAGAAAAAAATGGTTCTTCAGGGGTTCTTCAGCGGTTCTTTGGGGTGGTTAAGGTGCTATATAGCACCACTCCCGTACATAAAGAAGCCATTAAGCCAGCCATTAAGTTTTTGTTGGATGCAGTTGGATGGGATTAATGCAGAACACAAATTCCAAGTAGGGGTCACCATACTTGCCCACACCTCACTTCATTATACTCCAAATTTTATAATTGCAGTAAATTAAACTTAATTTACTATTGTACATCAGATTATAATTTATAATATATATACAGAGCTGGGTAGATTACTTACAAATTGTAATCCATTACTGATTCCAGATTACATGATAAAAATTGTAGTCATTAATGTATTACATTACATTACATTACATACATTACATTACACATTTTAGGTAATATAATCAGATTACTTTTAGATTACTTTTAGATTATTTTTTATTTAACTCATCACATTGATTTAAATAGCATTATCTTGTAGCATAATGATGTAAAAAAATGCAGAGTAAGAAAACTTGTTCCATTCATTGTAATTTACAACATAAAGTGCATTAAACATTATATTACATCAAGGTTTCCCAAACTAGGGTTCGTAAAGGAACTGCGGGGGGGGGGGGGGGGGGGGGGGGGGGGGGGGGGGGGTTAATTAAAAGCTGACAATTAATTAAATCATAAAAAATTAAAATGAAAATAAATAATTTAAAACAAATTCCCTTTCAAGGAAAGTCTCTTCACGCGGCGGCTCATAAAAAAACAATCTTAATGAATGGGGGAATCCTGAAATCTCAAAAACTGCTCGCTGAACTCACTATTAAATTCCCTACGTCACATCAGCAACAAAAATCTGAAATTAATTGCCCCAAGAATGTTGTTTCTTATGCTCAAATAGCGTTTAAAAAGCTTATTTTTCAGGCTAGACCAGCCATTGTGCATGCTGAGTTATAACGTGCTTATGACTGCGCATGCGCATTGACTGGTCTAGTCAGGGCTGCTTTCAGCCCAGACAAAACATTGCAAAACGTTTTTAAACGGAAACGGTGGTGCGTTGAACACCCTGTTCTGATGATGCAAGAGTTGCAACTATGGCAGCTGAGAAGGCCATTCTTTGTGTTCTTTTTGAAGAATTTTCGGAGCCTGATGAAATCGGTATAAATTTACCTGCATGCCATGCGATCATTAATCAACATCAAAGAAACTGTGAACATGCAAATGTGATAATTATTGAAATATTTATTTTAAAATCTCAGGGGAACTTAAAGCAAATATATTTGGTGAATAAGGTTTAGATGAAAAACAGTTTTGTAATGTCTGCATTACATGTAACTAAGAAATAACGTGAAGATGTGCATTTTAATTAGTTATAATTAATATTGCATTGTTAAAAAACCTACAGAGTAATAATTCAAATAAAAATGAATGTGTTCATCAGTAGTTGATGCAATGTTGAAACCCTTCTTAAACCTGAAATGATTTTTGTAAGTCCAGTGGTCAAATGCAGTCGCCACCTGACTAATGACTGATCTTTGTGTGAATGTCCACAAAACTGGACTATATATACATATATAATATGTTTATAATCGGTAGGCTATTTTAGAAAGGAAAATTTAAAAGATGAAAAAGAGATATTAGAGAGAATCAGTGAATTATGAATAATTTATTGCTATTGTGTGAATAATATGTAATCATGCAATCCATAAAAAAGTAACTGTAGTCTGATTACGAGTATTTTAAAATGTAATTTACTCTAATTACAAGTACTTAATTTTTGTAATCTGATTATGTAATCCAGATTACATGTAATCAGTTACTACCCAGCTCTGTATATATATACACACACACACACAGAGACACACACAATCTTTTTTTGTTTTTTTTGTTTAATGAACAATTTAATGAACACGCACAAAATAAAATGTCTCTTTAACTCATTTACACATAACATATGTGACCATGGACCACAAAACCAGTCAAGTCAAGTCAAGTCACCTTTATTTATATAGCGCTTTTAACAATACAGATTGTGTCAAAGCACTTAACAGTATCAAATTGGAGGATAGAGTGTCAGTAACCTGAAGGTTGGAATTGAAGGTGGGGATTGTGAATGAACAGCACTCTCTCTGCCTTCGATACCATGACTGAGGTGCCCTTGAGCAAGGGATTGAACCCCCAATTGCTCCCCGGTCGCTGGAGCAATGGCTGCCCACTGCTCCGGGTGTGTGTTCACGGTGTGTGTGCGTGTTTGTTCACTATTCACTGCTGTGTGTGTGCACTTGGATGGGTTAAATGCAGAGCACCAATTTCGAGTATGGGTCACCATACTTGACAATACGTCACGACTTTCATTATTGAATTCAGAGATGTCATTGTCTAGCTCAGTTTAGTTTAAATAGTATCTATGAAATCAAATTGACGATAATCGTTAGAAATTAAGTGTCCCCAACTGAGCAAGCCAGAGGCGACAGCGGCAGGGAACCAAAACTCCCTCTATGACAGAATGGATAAAAAAAAAAAAACCTTGGGAGAAACCAGGCTCAGTCGGGGGGCCAGTTCTCCTCTGGCCAGGATAATATTTATTTTTTTACTTATTGTTTTAATTAAATTTTAAATGTATAAATGTATTATATTTCTATTTTTATATTGTTGCAATTTCTAACAATAATAATATTATGTAGTTAGGTATTTTATTATATTATAGTTATTTTGTTTAATAAACAGTCATAAGTGTCAATTTTTTCGAAATTGAGATTTATACATCTTCTGAAAGCTGAATAAATAAGCTTTCAATTGATGTATGGTTTGTTATGATAGGACAGTATTTGGCCCCAGATACAACTATTTGAAAATCTGGAATCTGAGGGTGCAAAAAAAATTTTAATATTGAGAAAATTGCCTTTAAAGTTGTCCAAATGAAGTTCTTAGCAATGCATATTACCAATCAACAATTAAGTTTTGATATATTTACTAAAGGAAATTTACAAAATATCTTCATGGAACATATTTTACTTAATATTCTAATGATTTTTGGCATAAAAGAAAAATCGATAATTTTGACCTATACAATGTATTTTTGGCTACTGCTACAAATATACCCCAGCGACTTAAGACTGGTTTTGTGGTCCAGGGTCACATATAAAAGTAAAATCAGTAAAGAGTTAAAGCTCTGGTGTTGAATTATCCACAACCAGTTATTCAGTTGGGATAATGCTCTTAAGGAGTTATTCGCCATTAAAGAAGAAGGTGTTACATCCGGGACATTTACATACTTTGCGTACCTAAACAGGCTGAAACTTTTCTCACAGTCGCCATTTTCTTTGACCCACGAATCGTGACGCGGAGCACACGAGGACGGAAAATACAGAGATTAAGTGTTTTATGTTATTCACACAGTATTAATTTTACATCACATTGTTTTAGAATGATATTTATGTGCTGTGTGTGTGGCTCGCGGTGCGGAGCTGACGAGGAGGTTGCTTTTTAATAGGAAAACACAAAGTAACTGTTAAGTGTTTTATCTCATTTACAATATGTATTTTGTAACATATGGATTTATAGTGATATTTGTATGCTGTGCACGTTTATACGGTCCGAAACTTTTCTCTCAGAGGACATATCCTTTGACTCGCGGTGCAGACACAGAGGTTTTAACAGAGAGAACACTGAAGTAAGTGTTTAGTCTCATTTACATATGTATTTTATGACATTGTATTATTTTATAAGAATATTTTTGGGCTGTGCAGTCATAAACTTTTCTCATATACATAATTTTCTTTTACTTGTGATACTGAGAAGACGAAGATGTTGCTTTTTGGAAAACATCAAAAGTAAGTGATTTACCTCATTCACAATATGTATTTATAACATCATATTTGTTTACAACGATATTTATGTGATGTGCGCTCCTAAACTTTTCTCAGAGAAACATTTGCTTTGATTCACAATGCGGAGCAGGCAAAGAGGTTACAACTGACCGTTCGCAAAACCCGCCCACCCTTAGTTACTGATGCCATGACCGACAAACTACACATGTGTTCTCACTGGTTTGCATGCAGTGAAAAATACAGAGCAAAGAGGAAACTGACAACACACCGACAGACAAGACAGAGCAGGTTATTTCTGATATAAAACAAGGTCTCAGGACCCTCAGCTTTTAAATTGAGTCATTTTTAAAGAAATTCAAACAATAAATACCGTTTGTGGCTCTTCAATGTGTCATGACCATAGACTGTATAAAAACATGGACGTAGTGTCCGTGACATCACCCGTAGGAGTCGGAAGAGCTTTTTTGAGGCCTAAAGTGGGCGGAGCCAGCCGTCGCCATCTTAGCAGCGCGTCACCGTGCGTCACTCCCGGATAATCAAAAATGGGCAAAGAGGCGGGAAGTGAGTGGAGCTGGTTGCTGAAACCACGCCCACCTAGCACGACAAGCAGGCAATCCGCCTGCCACTCAAGTGACCACGCCCGTAATTATGCAGAACTTTAAGGCTTAATATAATTTAAACGGATGAGTTATAAAAAAAATTCACCCCCCTCACAGTTGTCATGAAGGGCAAAATTAGCTATATAGATCAAAATCATTTTTTTTGCACCGGCTGTAAACATGTTTTTTTTCTGCTGTAAAGTTGGGCATTTTAACATGGGGAGTCTATGGGATCGACTCCCTTTTGCAGCCAGCCTCCAGCAGCCAGTCGATGAATTGCAGTTTTAGTCACTTCCGTGTTGGGTTCACGAGAGAGAGCGGGAGGTTGCCTCTTGGTCATGACAGATCACTGTATTGCCTCAGTTCAAACACGTGAACCAATCATCTTTTCATATTTACTTAAAGCAGGAAATGAACATAAATAAACATCAGAAAGTGTTTTATTTCAACCGCGGAACACACCATTTTTCAAGTTTAAGTCCACTGAAGTTAATCTACTCTTCTGTCTGTTTTGTGGTTAAAGCTGGAAGGGATACAGCTGCGGCTACTGGGCATGCATATTTACATATTTTCCGAGCCAGCAATATAACATGAAACCTATAAAAATGGTTTTTAAAAAAGTACATAGTGCCATAGTTTAATCACTTAGAGTGTCGTAGTGACCGTCTTTTTGCAGTAAAAGGACCTGTCATAGTTTAATGAGTAGGAAGATTAAATGAAGTGACGCGAGGTTAGCGGCACTGAAAACAGATGAGCACACATGTGCATATATATATATATATATACAGCTCCCGATCGGGGCGAAGTTCACGGGAATTTGTCCACAGAATGATAAGAGCACACATTTTAACATATTATTTTATTATTTCACTCTCAGTATTTAACTTAAGCGCTGCAAGCCATGCATACAGCCCCGGACATGACAGATTTTCTGGTACGCAAAACAAGTACTTTAAAGGAATACCTTAGCTTATTACCGTTACCGTGGCAGCCAACAACAGCAGAGCTTAAGCTTAACCCTCCGCACATTTGTATATGTAGTTATATTGAAAAGTTTCAATTCAGTCAATTTTTTTTTTTTTTTTACCCCGTTTTAACTATGGAGACAGGCCGTAGCTGTCGGGCAAGATGGCGGATAGCAGCGGCGGCACAAAGTATCCGCGTTCTGATAGGTCAGATCGCCTGTCAGTCAAGTTCTTTGCGAATGGTCAGTTTATCAACAAGAGACCTAAAGTAAATGTTTTACCTCATTTACAATGTTTTTTGTTAACATCATATTGACAAATCAAACCATTGTAAACTCCCCAAATTTAAAATGGTAATATAAGTCATTGGTTCTTGCATGTCTCGTGAACAAATATCATATCATATTATGAAGCTTGTACACTGAGTTATTTTGATGTGTCGATTTACTGGGTTTGAGTGCTATTTTCGAATATTCATTTGAAATAACTCTTTTCAGTATACTCAAACTTTATATATATTGAGTGAGTTATTTATTTTTTTAAGTGATTTTGTCACCTCACAAGATATGACACATGGCTTACATAAGCTACATTTAACAAGTTTTTGTGGGTGCTTTTTTTTAAGAATGTGTTTTGTGTTCATCAAAAGTGAGTTATATGGGTTTGGAATTACATTTTTTAGTAAATTATTCCTCTAATGTTGTTCATGCTGGAATAACTGGAAAATCAAAAAGAAATGTGTTTGAGTATAACATCATCAGTACATTGTCAAGTTAGATGAAAAGAGTTCTTGTTAACATTGTTAGGATACATAACAGACATGGGTAAGCCATATTTCCATAACTTTTTGATCATTAATATTTGTTATTTGCCTAATAATAATTAGAAGTCTGGACTCCTCCTAGTAGGGCTGCCCTTGACTAAAGATTTTCTAAAGACTTTTTTTTTTGTTTGTTTTTGTTTTTTACATTTTATTGACAGCCCCCATTTTAACAATTTAACTACCCCAATAAGTTGACGCTGGAGAAAATTAACAAAGCATCAGGGAACATCTGCGTGTAATGAGGGAGGAAACAGAGAAGCTTAGACCAAACGTAGAGCTCCTCAAAGAAAGGATGGCGCAGATAAAATGCTATCAGACAAATTTTGTGTCCAAATATAGCACAGAGGAGACTCTCTCTGAGTTCTTGTGTTTCATACTGGCCAAAATGCTCAGTACAGTAGTGTGTTAATTGACTCCTTATTTAATTGTATGAGTTATGACTATATTTCCTCTTAACATAAGCTCCTTTCGGGTCTGTGAGACCACACCAGTGTTGATGTGGACCAACAAATTCTCAGACAGCTCTATGTAATGACACCCCGAGTCCTTCAAGTTTCGCGGAGTCCCCTGAAGGAGAAGTTCAGGTGCATGATTGATGACTGTGAAGATGGCAGACTGAAAAAAGGTAATTAAATCATTACTGCTTAGATTTTCATTGTTCCACTGACTGACACCCTACCACTCTGCCTGAGATCATACCTGTCTTCTTTCCTGCATTTATCTGTATTACACACAGTAATGGATGTTTAAAAAAAAAAAAAAAAAAAAAAATTGGTAAAAGCATCCACCATGTTATGTTAATCTAATGAGGTTATTTTGTTTAAAGGCTTACAGTTGGAAGCAACTATTCTGCTCTTGCCTGTTCAAGGAGGACCCGGGGTTACTGTTTGAAGTTGAGCCGAGCCATGAACATTTGACTACAGTGTGTGAAACACAATCTAATCAAAGCACTACACTTATTGCACATTTTGTTATTCAGAGGATTTCAATGCAAACATTATTTTTTTTGTTTGTCGGTCTACACAAACTATGCTATCAAATTGAAGAGAAAATTTTGTTAATTTTCAGTTCATGGCCAAAAGTATTTGAGCAGTTGTATGACAGTAGTTCAAATTAATTTAACTCATAAAGTTTGCCTTGCAAATAAATATGAGAAGATTTTTAATGTTATTATCCCCTCTCCCCCAGGGCCATTCTCAGATCAGCCCATCCCAACACCTAAGATGAAGCTTAAAGGCTGTAGGGAGGGTCATCTCGTGCAGTATGACCACATTGTGCTCACATTGGATGGCCAGTTAATCACAGAGGAGAGCGAGGACATCTCGACGACACTGGGACTCCTCCTGTAGCAACGGTTCTCAATTCCAATCCTGGTGACCTGCCCCCACATGTTGTACATGTCTCACTTATTTAACACACCTGATTCAGATCATGAGCTCATTAGAAAAGAGCTCCATGAATGAACTGTGCTCTGACTGACATGGTCCCTACAGTGTCCCTACACGGAACATTCATTCACAGATTTACACTACTTTCTGTTACTGTAAGTCAATATTCTCTATTTCTGGGCCTCTTCCAAGTCTAGTTGCAGTTTCTATTGTTTTTAAAATTAAACAAAAATGTTAGTACGCTGTTGACAGTGAAAAAGTAAAAGATACTGCAGTACTTCAGAGTGTACAACTTAGTTTGCAAGTGGTTGTGTATTATTAATTTTCAGTAATTTCACTAACTCACTATTAATGTTAAAAAAAAAAAAAAAACTAGATTTTCCAAATTAAAGCAAAGAACTAATGTATGCTTAAGAACGTACGTGAAAAAGTTACCTGATTACAGGGTTACAGTATACATTATATATGTAAACCAGGACTCTCTCTTCAAAAAATTTACATATTTCAAGCTTGTTGCATTATTTAGTATGTGTATAAAACAACAACTCCCCATATATTGTGATTGTATTAATTTTCCCTGGCTTGTCAGCACTCATTTTATTTGCTGCTGAAAGAAATAAATTAAAAGGTTTTGAAAGTGGGATGTTTTTGTTTCTCAGTAAGCATTTAGTACAGGAATTTGAATCTTTAAAGCTGCAATTTGGTAAGAAATGATTAGTTGTCGTTCATCTTAAGTAAAAGTGTCATTTAGAAGCATATTGGCTCGTCTATGGTAGTCATATATGGCACCTCTAATGGTTCTGTGTGACACATTTTGACAAATGTGCTATTTAATGCTTCTTATCTTTAAGAATATGTGCCATATAGTACCAAAAGAGGTTCCCCTATGATAACAAGCCAAAGAACCATTGCAATAAAGTGCTATATGGCACCTCTTATGGTTCTACATAGAACCATTTGACAAAGGTGCTATATAGCACCTTTAAAGATCGGTGCTAAATAGCACTAAAAGTGGTTCCCCTATGATTATGAGCCAAAGAACCACTTTTAGTGCTATTTAGCACTATTTTTTTTTAGACTGTGCTCCCTCTCTGTCCCTCTATCCCCCCCTCCTTTTGTTCCTTTCCTAGCCTCACTCTCTGGAAATGCCTCAGAAGGAAATGAGGTGAAAAGTTGGCTTTAATGGAATAAATGTCTGCAGTTCTGCGTCAGGTTCTCACAGGAGGTCACAGCGCATTAACCCGCTCCGGTATTCACTTTGACTAAAGGTTGAGGAAAAAATCTGCAGTGCTCCTCACGGATCATCGACACTGGTTTCAGCGCTCACCTGAGCCATGTTGTTGGCAAATGAGTTAAAGTTGCTATTTCTTCTAGCTTTTCGCTGTTTCTTTTGCCTTACAGGTTCCTGTAGTGTGGATAGGTTGAAAGAGTAAATGGACTCAAAGGCGAGCACATCTTCTCAAGAACTCAGATGTGTTTTTTTGTAGCCGGTGCTTTGATATGTCTCTTTGTGTGTACCTTTGCCCTCCTTTGATTGTTCCCTCTCTGCTTTCCTGGATCTAAACGCCTACACAAGCTGATGTGTCACATTAGTTTCAAACAAAAACAAGTGAAAACCTTTTGGAAATGGCTGGTGGCTCATCTTCTAGGACCCAGAAGAAAGATCCACATCTTTATCTTCAATTGATTTATCATACTTTTGATGCTTCATGTAAATACTCCCTGTTAGTGATTTTTTTTTTCTTTCTTTATGTTGGTTTCCTTATGTAGCTTTGCCTGAGGTACTGAGGTTCTGTTCACCATCGTCACGGGTTCCCTTGTTTGAGAGCAGCAAAGTTTTAGAAACAGTTTATATATGTGTGTGTGTGTGTGTGTGTTTAAAGGGAATTTAGTACAATAAACTACATGATCTCATGACGAAAACATACTTGTGGGAAGATTATCGCAAGACGCAAAATACGTACCAATAAGTACATATCACTGCAGTTTCCAATGGAAACACTAGAGACGGTAAAACATTGAACACTTGTAATCGTTTTCGTAGACAGTTATGATTACAGCTCCATATGTTTCACTTTCTGGATGTAACAAGCTTACTCGGTAGCTCAGCCGGCATGGAATTGGACTTAAGATGCGGAATCCTTGGGTATGAATCTGTGAAAAATATGACTCACAATGAAAGAGCTGAAAGATGAGCGATCGAGAAACAAGCTAAAACTGTATGCTTGCAATTGCGTTTTTACGTCACATTTGCTTTTGTTCATACTATCGGGTAGGTTTAGCTGTAGGTACAGCTGATGGTACGTTATTTTAAAACGTCACGGAGCATTAGGGTTATAGCACCACTCAATGGACAGAACTGCAGTGACACCTACAAAACCAACGTCACATAAAATGTACTATATGTATATGTAATCTGTTCCAGGGAAAAAACAAACACTCTTTTAATGACATTCAGTGGACATTTCCCATTGAATATGTCACGAAACGTATATGGCGGTATGTATTTCACATCTTGCGAAAAAGTTCCCAAAGGTACGTTTTCGTCATGAAATCAGGTTGACAATGGCAGTACAAGTGACAACCTTTAATGCTTAATAAAGTACAGAGTTAGAAAAAAAGTATGTCTCGCTGATAATTTTCTAAGTGCGCCAGTTCATTTTTACTGAGAAACAACCTGAAATCTAAGTAACTGCACAGTAAAATAAAGGCTGCCATTGCTCTCCTGTTCACTGTCTAGTGCTTTTCTTTTTGCTGACACTCTTGGGTACTTTATTAAGCATTAAAGTGAGTCACAATGTACTACCATTGTATTAAATTCACCCTATCAGATATTCATTAAATTATCACTTTTTGTGTTCTTCAGAAGAAAGAAAATATAGGTGTGGGACAATAAGGTGTCTTTTAATCCATGTATGTTACCTTTGAGGCATGCATTTATATGCTGGTGTAGTCCTCTAAACAGATTGATGAAGCACTAAACAGATTTTTGTCCACTCAGATGTTAGGAGCTCTCCCCCCCTCCCCCCTATAATATAATTCACTATATTGTTCCCACTCAGGATCGACTCCACTAGATAAGATCTCGTCTCAGTTTACTCTTCTCTCACACATCACAATCACTTACTAACACACACACCAATCCTGCCTCAAGCCACCTCTCTCGTCGTTTTTGCCAGAGCATTCAGCCAAACTCTCTGATAAAGCATGTCATCAGGACTGTTATCCAGAAAATGGTGATATATTAGACCACAACACTGCAAAGAACAATGTCAGTCTCTAATAAAATAAATATTATGCTTGATTACTCTTCAGAATGCTGCTAGTCACCAACAAGTCGCCCATATGTCCTTTATATTTTCTCCCATTCATCATAAAGATGGTGGTCATTCATCATCAACACCAGCTTTGTTTTTAGTAGAGTTTTAGGGGTCGTTCATACAGAAACACACAGTTCCAGCGGCCATATTGTGATTCTCTAACCAGCAGAGGGCCTTGGCCTAAAATGTGCAGTGTGCAGCATATTGGTTGGACTCGATTAGTTTTTAGGATATTAATTGCTACTGCAAATGTCAATTTTATCGTTAATTTGCATGGATAAACTATATATAGAAATATTATACATAATTATATGCATAAATTTTACAATACAAATCTGTATATCTACTATATACTCTATACTATATTGCATTAGAATCCAATGTCTTATAACATCCTCTTTCTCAAAGCAACAGTATAAATAAGTGAAAATAAAACTTCATAAATTTAAGTCCATATGCTTCAGCCACATTATTTCTCTGAATATGTTGCAAAGTGATGCTGCAAAAGACGCAATAAGAGTGTGTTTACATAGAAAAATTAATATTGAGCAACTTTAGACATGGCAGTCTATTTTTTGCTCTGAGAACAAAAATAGTTCAGAATGAAGCCACAGCAGAATAACAGTTCTTTGTTTCCCAGCAAAACACGGTAATTTCATGTCTTAATGAGTGAATGAATAAATAAATAAATAAATCATTTTAAAACAAAATGGTCACCCATAAAGGCAATACATTTTTTTTTAATTTCTGAATGAGTGAACTGGTTGAGTAGAAGATTCAGTGACTCACTCATAAAGAGTCATTTGTTTCATTCCTAAATGAATCAGTAATTTTGGCACTTGTGTAATAATGTGACTCACAAAAAGGGTCACAGAAAAAAGCAGAGAAATATGTGTTTATATATATGTTAATTAAGTTGTTGAGGGAGGAACAGATTTAGTCAGCTGTTTGGTTACCCTCTCCAATCTAATTGGTTAACCTCTCATCTTCACTCGGAGGTGTAGCTGAAGCCACAACCTTGGTTCTTTAACCTCTACGGAAATATGATCAATGGAACACGATCACCTCACAGCAAATCTACCATGTGGCTGCACTGATTGGCTGTCGCCCTGGGGTGGGCCACCCGTTAGAACATTATAACATTATGCTATAGAACATTATGCTACTAAATAAATTGACATCCAGCATGTGGTGACACATTGATGAACGAGCGCTAGACCTGGGAAATGCAGCTGCCTTGACACAACAGCAAAAGACAAAGTCAAACATAAAGCGACTTGCAGTAAATCCATCCTGCGATTCACTTCGGATAACCCAGCTTCAGTGTGGAAAGGTCTGAAAGCCATCACCAACTACAAAACACCATCCCCCAGCACTGAGGCAAATCAACAACTTGCTGAAGACCTGAATGAGTTCTATTGTAGATTCGAAACCCCCCACGCCCATTCTGACCATCTCTCTACACAACCGTTAACACCTCCAGCAACCCCCCTCTCCCCCCCTCCTCCACTGCAGATCAGTGAAGATGATGTGCGCCAGGTCTTCAGAAAGAACAAAAGAAGAAAAGCACCAGGCCCAGACAGAGTGACACCAGCCTGTCTGAAAACCTGTGCTGACGAGCTGGCCCCCATCTTTTCACAAATCTTCAATAGATCTCTGGAGTTGTGTGAAGTCCCTGTCTGCTTCAAACGCTCCACCATCATCCCCGTCCCAAAGAGCCCCAAGATAACAGGACTTAACGACTACAGACCTGTGGCACTAACGTCGGTCGTCATGAAGTCGTTTGAAAAACTGGTTCTGGCTTATCTGAAGGACATCACAGGACCCCTACTGGACCCCCTGCAGTTTGCTTACCGAGCAAACAGGTCCGTGGATGATGCAGTCAACATGGGACTGCATTACCTCCTGCAACACCTGGACAAATCAGGGACTTATGTGAGGATCCTGTTTGTGGACTTCAGCTCGGCCTTCAACACCATCATTCCAACACTCCTCCAGACCAAACTAACCCATCTCTCTGTTCCTAGCTCTATCTGTCAATGGATCACCAGCTTTCTGACAGATAGGCAACAGTTAGTGAGAATGGGGAAATTCATGTCAAACAGCCGCATCATCAGCACTGGCGCCCCTCAGGGATGTGTTCTCTCCCCACTGCTCTTCTCCCTCTACACCAACGACTGCACCTCTAGAGACCCCTCTGTCAAGCTCCTGAAGTTTGCAGATGACACCACACTCATCGGCCTCATCCAGGATGGTGATGAGTCTGCTTACAGACAGGAGGTTGAGCAGCTGGCTGTCTGGTGCAGTCTAAACAACCTGGAGCTCAACACGCTCAAAACTGTAGAGATGATAGTGGACTTCAGGAGGAACCCCCCTGCTCTCTCCCCACTCACCATCATGAACAGCACTGTGGCAGCAGTGGAGACATTCAAGTTCCTAGGGTCCATCATCTCCCAGGACCTGAAGTGGGACACTCACATTGACTCCATTGTAAAAAAGGCCCAACAAAGGTTGTACTTCCTTCGCCAACTGAGGAAGTTTAACCTGCCACAGGAGCTGCTGAAACGGTTCTACTCAGCCGTCATCGAGTCTGTTCTGTGCACATCAGTAACTGTCTGGTTTGGCTCAGCTACAAAATCAGACACCAGAAGATTACAGAGAACGATTCGGACTGCCGAAAGGATTATTGGTGCTCCCCTGCCCACCCTTCAAGAACTGTATACATCCAGAGTGAGGAAAAGAGCTCAGAAAATCACTCTGGATCCCACACATCCAAGCCATCCCCTCTTTGAACTCTTGCCATCTGGTCGGCGCTACAGAGCACCGAATACCAGGACAGCCAGGCACAAGAACAGTTTCTTCCCCCAGGCAATCTATTTAATGAACAGTTAAATGTTCCCCCCATTATGCAATAACAATGTGCAATAATCTAAAATACCTGTTACCACCTCCATCTTACCACATCCCTGCTTTTCATTCTATTCTATTCCATTTTATCATCTATAGCACAACTGTACATACCACTTATTTATCTCTCAATTTATTTATTTCAAATTTTTATTTATATTTACATGTGTAATTTTTTTTTTATTCTCATTATATTTTTATTGTCTGTGTGCTGTTGTTGTCTCTGTGTACTGGAAGTTTATGACACAAAAACAAATTCCTTGTATGCACAAGCATACTTGGCAATAAAGCTCATTCTGATTCTGATTCTGATTCTGATTACATCGGCACAAATGTAACACATAGCGGTAAACAAGCAGAATCGAATGTGTTAGGAGACATGTTTGGATGGATATTAATAAATTAGAGAGATTGACATACTTTTGGATTGCCAGTGGATTATTTAAGTGTGCTTGACAGTACTGCCCTTTTTTTAATCAAAGATCGAAGAGCCTCAAGAGCCCTAAATATGTTTATGAAATGAAGATGTGTCCACATCTTGGATTCCATTCAGAAATGTCCCAAGCTTTCACTGTGTATCTCATGCTTGGCAAAGATGCACAAATAAATCAATTAGGAAGGCCCACAAGAGTCAAAGCAATCATTTCCTTTAAACCGTGCGAGTAAACTCGTTTAATAAGATTATTTTACGGTGCTGTGGCTATAAACTTCATCTGCATGTGGAATTGAGCTTGGCTGGCCAGGTGTGTCTCTCTCCATGTGTGTATGTGAGGGGTGCAGGGGTCTGATCTGGTCTGGCTCGACTCCAGGTCCTTCTTTCTCACAGTAATTGATGCTGGCTGTGGCGAGCTGTCGTCTCAGCCCAGCCAAGCAGGAGAATTATTAGAAATGCAGTAATGCAGGTTGACAGATCTGTGAAATCAAGACCGGGCTGGTCACAGTTCAAAACTGCCATTAAAAGAGTCTATTGGCAAGAGTCTGGACAAGCTTAGAATAATAAGTCATATTCCAAGGGTTGATAGATGGGCATATTTTTTGGTTTTTGAATTAATTTGATGAGAATTTCAACTTTGTTGATGGGCATTCATAGTGATGGTCAGCATGCTGCACGCTCGCATAGACACCACTGCATTCCTCATCAGCATGGAAGAGCAAGTGTGTGTTCCTGCTGACACTGCACAGATTCACACTTTAATCACTCCCATCAGCTCAATCAGCACCTAGCATCCATTTAGCTCACCCTTCTGGGGATGAAAATGGGAAAATCCAAGTCTAAATCTGAATTGTGTATCCCAGGGTTCTGGCTAGAGAAATAAAAAGCTGATTATTTTGAGGTAAATATGTCTGTCCACAGCATTCGGCCTCCTGGGCAAAGCTGGACATGGTAATTGGAAAGAAGGGGAGCTGAAAAATCAGACATTATGATGTTGGTCTCTTTCCACTGATTTATCGAGATTGATTCTCCCTCTGTTGGTCTGTTTTCCTCACAGCTCTAACACTTACTTACTGCTTTCTGCTTCTTTTACAAATTTGTCTTCTTAGGCTTGTTTATGCTTAGTAGCCTATTAAATACAATGTCTTGTGATTGGGTGAGACTCATTGATGCATCTCAAATGCCTCTTACTTGTGATTGGATATTGAGTGGAAGGTGTTTGATTTACTGACTACATATAGTGCAGTGTCCTGAAAGTGCAGAAATGCCCTTTGACACAAAATACAAAAAACATTTTATTAAATTAAACATGAATGAAAAATACTAGAGATATTTACAAACTATTCTAATTGGTCTTGTTCTGTCAATCTATAAAGTTATAAAGGTCTGCTGACCCAATAATCTTTAAAGAAGATCATTTTGAGTACAGTAATAAACATTTTAGACACAATATTGCCAGTTATTTTGTCTGTCTGTACTTTGCCAGTGAAAATAGTTCCAAATGAAGCCACAACAGAATCAAAGGTTTTGTGTTCTGAGAAACTCACAGTAGCTCCTAAACAAATTGTTTGTAAGAAAAGTATATGACTGAATGAATCACCCATAGACAGTCATTTGTTTGGTTCCTGAATTAATTGATGTTGTTGATTGAACTGGTTGAGTGATTCAATAACCCACTCAAACATTTTATTCAGTTCTTAAAGAATTTTTTATTTTTTTTTTTTAAGTGAATTGCTTGAGTAAATGAGTCATGATTTACTCATAAAGAAAGTCACTTGTCACAACATACTGGTAGCACAACAAAAGTTTGGAAACATCTTAGGAAAAGTAGGGTTTTGAATAATATCAGCATAAATCTAAATCATTTTGTGCTAACTGAAAAAAATGTTTTAAATGTAAAATTAATTCAGAACTCAGAAATGATTAACAATTAAAGGTATTTAAAACTGGTTTATTTGCGATCAGTTGCACTAATTACAAGTTACTTTAATGCATTTATCTCAGCTAAGGATTTATGCAGATATTGTCTAAAACCCCACCATTTCTGAAATTTAGGAGGGCACAGTATCATTACACCTCATTACGTCAGTACACTGTATGTTGATAAAGCACAAAAGGTTTTAAGAAAGAGAGAGGAAAAAGTCAGCATTCTGAGTAAATTGATAATTGTATATCTTAAAGGGGATGTCCCATGGCACGCCTCCAGGAGCTCGGCTTGTTTTCGGAGAGAAGTGGTACAGCTGTATCTTTCTTTTATAAATATGATCAAACTAATGACTCTTTGGAGATATGAAGGATGCAATACTACTCTATAGGTACTCAAGATTAACATGAGATTGGCAGAAAGTGTTATGTTCCCTTTAAAGATATGATGCACTGATGCAATTTTTATACAAACACTAGAAACACAGCAGCTAGAAAATGGATTCTCATATATATATATATATATATATATATATATATATATATATATATCCAAAATACAAAATACCAGACCATCCCTAAGGATATGTTTCAAGAAAGATGCATCATAGTCAGAAAATGTTGAAACTTACTACAGTTTTACAGTATCAAACATATGATTAATTACAAGGAAATCCCAGCAAATGAGATTCATGGTTGTGTTTCTTAGTTAACAGAGTGAAGCGATATGATTGGTCCAGAGTGACAGTGCTTAACAGCTGCATGTCATAATTACCAAACCCTATGGGACTCCACCAACAAATTCATCATCAATTAAGTCAAGCAACAGTAATGTGATTTATATCACAGAGCATCTCCGTCACTCTCAGCCGAGAGCAAATCCATCTTCTCATGGAGGAAAGACGGAGGAGAGGTACGAGAGCAAACGAATCACAACTACGTCAGCCGCTTCCCTTTGTCTATGGAAACTTCAACACATAATTCGTTTTCAGCTTGGCTGCCCCAGTTAGTGTTGAACAAGAGAGAGGGGGTGGGGAAAGTGAGAAAGAAAGAAGAAGATAAGGGTTCGAAGGAAGGTTCGCAGCTTTTCAGAAGGACAACGCCTCTGGAGACCCGCAGCAGAAGGCCTGGTCTGAAATGAATGAGACTTGTTAGCATGGAACAAATGCAGAATTGTGGGTTTTCGGCAGTCGTTGATGCAAAAGGGTTTTCCCACGAGACGCCGCACACTCTAGGAACACACCAGGAAAGTGCGTCCCACAACATCATCTCTCTTTTGATGCTCTGGAGCCACGGAAACTGTAATCATTTGGCATACTAATTGAGGAAGGTTGAAGAACTAATGTGCTCTGTCATGGAAAATTAAAATGGGCGGAGACCATTTTGGAGCTAATTTTTGTGGAGGTCTGAGAACGTGGCGTTGATTGATAATGCTGGAAATGTTGCTCTACATTTAGATGTAATCAGGACATTCTTATCAGCCAAGATGAAAGAGCTCTATTCTCAGTCTCAACCCCATTTACACTGACAAACTGAGTGAGCCGCTCAATTTATCAGTACCACACCACATCATTGTGGGAATTTTTAACTGTAGCGCATAATTGCAATTTAGCAAAAAGTCACTTGTCAGCATAAAATATTGGCATTATTATGCTACAACAGTTACATGTAATGTGTCTTTAACACGGGGAGATAAAGTGTATTGCAGAACAACAGTTTCCTAATGAATCAGCCTACACAGTAACTAATTTTTCTTGTTTCTCGCTGTCTTCCACTTGACCCTAATTAGCCTAATATGAACAAATGTATTTCATTTTCTGCATCACGTAGCATATAAAGAGAGTTTTCATTCTTACCTGTGTAATTTCATGAAAAAAGCACCCTAACATGACAAGGGCATGGACCACATTAGCCAAACCGAACCAACTGGACTGTGAACATAACGTACAGGAAACAAGCCGGTTTTTGTCCAACATTTTTTTTATTAATTAATAAAATGCGCTAGATAGATAGATAGATAGATAGATAGATAGATAGATAGATAGATAGATAGATAGATAGATAGATAGATAGATAGATTGATAGATTGATTGATTGATTGATTGATTGATTTTGTTTGGGCCTGGTCATGTCACATCTCGCCTTAGGCATCAAGTGAGGCAGAACAACCACTGGTGACCCCTCAAAAAATTAGGTCTATGACACCCCTGTGAGGAGGGTGGGTGTGCGTCAAAGAGAAGTGCTCTCGTTTGCCCTGTGCCACACTTTCAGCACTCTCTTGTGCAAAGCAATCCAAAGCATTTCTTTCATGCTGTTTTTCCAAAGGAGTGAGATGTCACGATACACCAGATCTCGCTCCTTGAACTATATGTCACGCAAGCAGATTGTTCCACACCCCCTGATGCTCACAATAAGAGAAGGACATGCAGTATGTTATAAATATTCAAAAATCTGTTATCAAGATTTTACTGTTAAATAAAATAAGATGCTCTTAATAAGGAATCTTTCCTTAAATTGTGCATAGCTGCTGCATCATCATGACGTTTCACGAGAAAAAAAAAATGCAACTAATTAATTCTGATTACACAGGCGCAAACAGTATAAATCAATTCAAACGCTGATGTGAAACTCCAAACATTCATCATTACTTAGCTGCTCTCTCTCTCTTCACAGTGCTCAAACACAACCTTTCACCATCATTAAACTGACAAATTGCCTTTAGTGTTTAGTAGGTAAATTAACCACAGGGGAATTTGAATCTCCTGCTTGGCTGATGTCAAAGAGAGAGAAAACCTCGCATACAGCAGAATTTTACAGCTCTGTGGGCGAAAATTCAACCTCGGTTATAATGGTGATTTAAGATTTGGGCACAAGAGTTGGGAGTGATGTTAAAGGTGTAATCTGTTCTTGCTCTATCGGTGGCCAAGAACCTGAGAGTCAGACTCATATCTGAGAACATACATATAGGGGGCACTTTACGAGCATAAAGTGGTGGTATTATTATGGTTGAGTGCTGTTTGTTTACGATGGACTTACTGGTGGTCAGATACCATTTTATGAGAATATGTTCCAGGAAATCTGCTCTCTTAGTCAATTTTATAAATCAGGTCCTTAGTTTCAATGCAAATTGATGCATCTGTTCATTTTTCATTGTCATTGACAACTTTTTCTTGTTTCAAGCATAAATCTAACATTTGGTAAAGTTTAGACGTATAATAAGAAAAAAAAACAAAAAACAAAAAAAAAAACAATTTGTCTGTTCTGTTAAAAAAAAAACCTTAAATGACCTTGAAGGGATATCCATGTAATTGCAATAATATTTTCTGCCTTACTAACAGGGAATATTCTCATAATTTTCTCTGGCAAGGTTCTCTCAAAGTTATGTACAATCATTTTTAAGTAACATTATTAGAACATTTATATAAGAAGTTAAATGGGCTGAAACCGGCGTCAGCTTCTAGGAATGAAGCAAAGCACTGGCAGGGATGCCGGAAGTGTGGCCTCGAGACGCAGCGTATCGTTCGAACTAGGGTTACATACATAACCTAGAGGCGCTCCTCTTCAGGAACTCGAGCTGCGTCAGGAGACTCTTTGGGGAATGAGATGCCCACGCTGCCCAACTTCCAAGTCCCTGCCCTGTGTGTATCCCTCAGGAGCACAACGAGGGCGAGTGAACGGAAGAGCCTGGAGTGGCCCGCAGCATTGCAGATGTCCTGTATTGGGACACCTGCAAGAAAGGCCTTGGAGGTCACCACACTTCGTGTCGAATGAGCTCTGACTCCCATCAGCGAGGGGAGCTGAGAGGACTCATAAGCAATATTGATGGCATCCACTATCCACCGGCTGAGGGTCTGCTTTGTAGCAGGCAGACCTCTCTTATGGGGACCGTAGCAGACTAGCAATTGGTCCGCCCTTCTCCACAGGTGCTCGCACTGGACACATACAATTGTGCTTCTACTGGTCAGACTCCCGAAAGGGAGGAGGACAGAAGGCCTCCAGTACTACTGGCCATGGTGCTGAGGAGGGGACCTTCGAGACATACCCTGCACGAGGGTATAGAAATGCTTTGGCCATGCCAGGCGCAAAGTCCAAATGAGTAGGGGCCACTGAGAGGGCCTGAAGATCCCCAACTCTCTTGAGAGAAGATATCGCCAACAGAAATGTTGTTTTTAGAGTGAGATGGCGATCTGAAATCTCCTCGATAGGCTCAAAGGGAGGCCTACAGAGAGCCTCGAGCACCACAGCCAGGTCCCAAGGTGGCACCCGGGACCATACTGGAGGCCTCAGCCTCAGCGCACCATGGAGGAAACGTGTAACCAGGGGGTTTCTGCCCACTGACTGTCCACCAAGTGAGGCGTGGTAGGCTGATATTGCCACCACATAAACCTTCAAGGTGGAGTGGATCAACCCTGGGGAGAGACGGGCCTGCAGGAACTCCAGCCCTGTACCAATCGGGCAGTTAACTGGGTCGAGCTGGCGGTCTCCGCACCAAGAAGTGAAAGGTTTCCACTTCAAGGCGTACAGTTTCCTCGTTGAGGGAGCTCTGGACTGGAGTATGGTCTAAACAACCTTGGTTGAGAGACCGGAAGCTATGAACTGCGCCCCCTCAGAGGCCACACCCAGTTTCCATAACTCCGGGTGGGGGTGAAAGACCCCTGCCTGTGAGAGGAGATCTCTCCTGACGGGAATCTCCCATGGAGAGCCGTCGAGGAGAGATATCAGGTCCGAGAACCATACTCGGCCCGGCCAGAACGGTGCTACCAGAAGTAGACTGACCTCTTCCCGGTGCACTCTTGCCAGAACTCCCGGGAGCAGAGCGATAGGGGGAAAGGTGTACAGACGAAGCCTCAGCCACGTCTGTACCATAGCATCCAGCCCCAGTGGAGCTGGATGAACTAGAGAGTACCAGAGGGGACATTACGCTGTTTCCTGAGTAGCGAAGAGGTCCACCTGATCCTGGCCAAACACTCTCCAGATCTGCTTCACCACATCTGGGTGAAGCCTCCATTCCCGGGCCTCGGCCCCTGTCTCGACAGGACGTCTGCTCCCATATTGAGATGCCCAGGGATATATACCGCTCTCAACGAGCGGAGTCTCCCTTGGGCCCACACAAGGATCTGGCACGCCAGCCTGTACAGGGGGCGCGAGCGCAGACCTCCTTGGTGGTTGATATAAGCAACCATCGATGTGTTGTCGGTGTGTACCAACACATGAGGATCTCTCAGGTCTGGGAGGAAATACTTCAGTGCACGCAGCACGGCCAGCATCTCTAGGCGATTGATATGCCACGAGAGATGGCAAGCACTCCACAGACCGCAGGCAGGGTGGCCACTCATGACCACTCCCCAACCGGTGAGGGACGCATCCGTCGCTAGCGTCACGCGGCAATTACAGGAGCGGCGACAAGGAGCTCCCAACACTGGGCCCTGATTCAGGAACCAAGGCTTCCTCCACATGTCTAAGGCACGGCCGTGTGACCTTGATCATGCGAAGTGAATTTTCCCTTGGGGAAACACCTTGGTCTTGAGCCACCACTGTAGGGGTCTCATGTACAGCAGGCCAAAAGGTATCACATTGGACGCAGCTGCCATCAGACCCAGCAGTCTCTGAAACTGCTTCACAGTGAGTGAACGGCCTTGTTTCACCCTCGTAACTGCAGTGAGGATTCGACTCGATCCAAGCAGGTGTCATACGAGCCAGCATCGTGAGCGAATCCCACACCACGCCCAGATAAGTGGTTCTCTGAGCCGGAGAAAGCACACATTTCTTGGCGTTCAGTCTTAACCCTAGCACTTTCATGTGGGCAAGAACGACATCTCGATGCCGAACCACCATCTGCTCTGATTGAGCGAAAATCAACCAATCATCGATGTAACTGAGTATGCGGTTGCCCTAACGCAGCATCTAAACACTTCGTGAAAGTGCGGGGTGAGAGTGCTAGGCCAAACGGAAGAACCCGATACTGGTAAGCTTCGCCCCCGAAAGCAAACCTCAGGAACTTCCTGTGAGTGGGAAGGATGGAGACATGGAAGTATGCGTCCTTTAGATCGATCATGACAAACCAGTCCTCGGACCTGATCTGAGACACGACCTGTTTGAGTGTCAGCATCTTGAACTTCAGTCGCATGACTGAGCGGTTCAGCTGACGCAGATCTAAAATCGGACGCAACCCCCCCATACTTCTTTGGAACTATGAAGTACCGGCTGTAGAACCCGGACTCTCTTTCGTGGGGAGGGACCACCTCCATGGCCTCCTTCCTCAAGAGAGTGTCTATTTCTTGTTCCATTACCAGAGCCTGCTCAGGGCCCACCAGAGTGGGAATAACCCCGTTGAATCGAGGCGGTGGAGAACTGAACTGGATTCTGTAGCCTCTTTCTACAGTCTGCAGGACCCATCGAGACACATTCCGCAGTATTTTCCACGCTGCCAAATGATCTGCTAAGGGAACCAGTCTCTCGAGACTGGTCTCTGGTGTAATCAGAGTGGCTAGTTCGGCCCCCTGAAACGGTACACCGGCAGGCGACAACCGAACTAACTGCTCTAGAGACCCCCGAAGGGGTGGCGAGCATCTCAGCACCGCTACGTTTCCGGGCAGAAAAAACTGAGATTCGAGCTTGCTGGAGATTGCTGTGCCCTGGAACACCGTACGTGGCAGGGTTGGTAGACCAACCTCCTGAGGGCACTGGAGAGGAACGGGCACCGGGAACCGCGGTGAAAACCATTCCCCTCCAGCGGGGGCTACCCTCATAAGCCCTGAGCCATGGGCATCAGGACTTCTTCTTTGAGGCCTTCTTAGCCTGAAGAACGACCCGCAGATCCGTCTTCAGCTTCGAAGGCCCCGGCGCAGAGAGCTGTTTGTCACCTCGGTCCTGACTTGGGGGACTCGGGGGAGCGCGAGAGGCGACGCTCTGCTTTTGTGCCTCCCTGTCTCGGCGGCAGCGGGACCAACACCGCGGGGAACGTTGATGAAGCCTCCCTCAGCGCTGAAGAGAGCCTTCCGGGAGCGGAGCTTGTGAATAGGTAAGCGCTCACAATGTGCACAGTCAGCTCCCTCGAGAGCCGACCGTGCATGCTCCGCTCCCAAGCAAACCATGCACAAGTCATGTGTATCACCTGGATCCATAAAATGTGAGCAGGGAGGAACACGTGACTTGTACTGGCCGCTTTTCTCACCCACATGTCTAAGATAGCGTTTAGACATGTTTATATTGTTGGAGCAACTTTTTTGGGACAGACAACACCAAATAAGACTCACAACAGAGAGTATGTATAGAACACACACAGAGCACTTTGCTGAATGACAAAAAGCTGACGCCGGTTTCACTGCACGTGCTTTTATACCAGCTGGTCATTACGTCACCCTGCCCGTGACATCTCGCCCATCAGTTGGACTGATTACACACGATATTCAGAGCCGCTGACACTGAAGGCATTCCCCAAAGCGTCTCCGGGCGCAGCTTGAGTTCCTGAAGAGGAACTGTTATTTATACACCATTCATGAAAAGTTTTTTTTAAATTTTTTTTTTAACATTTTAGTTGGACGTTCGTTTAACAGTTATTAAGTCTGTATACTTGTTTTAGAATATTTAGAGAAAAGTCACAAATAACGTTCCCATAATGTTTGCAAAATTATAAAATTAAATATTCGTATAACCAACAGTTGATCAAACATTTAAACATTTTGAAAGTTCAGAGATCAGTCAGAAATAAAAAAAAAAAATTAACTTAAATAATGGGAATATTAGAAAAACATTCTTAGAAAATATTTTTTTAGCTGGTTCTTAATGCAGTTTTGATTGCCAAATTTATCCTGTTTTAATGTGGAGATATTTTACTCCAAAACAATGCAAATATTTAAAAAAAAAAAAAAAAAATCATAGCAGATGTGAGCTCTTGTTAATAAGTGACTATGAGAATACAAAGCAAGTGAGACTTGCAGATTTTGTGTTGCAAGCAGGGCGATGTCACTAGAGCGCATATTTTATTTTGAAAACTTTAATGAGAAATTCCTCCATGGTTCCTATGGCTTTTCCCATAAAAGGGAGTTTTGTCAGATTGCTGCATACTGAAAAGGTTACACATTATGTGTGCAAGCTCTCATTAATCGAACACTTGTTATGTGTGGGCACACTGTATTTCTAAATGTGACTATTAATTAATTTGAATGAGGGTTCTCGTACCAGTGGATTTGGTCTTAAACTATAAGAGAAGGATTTATGCAAAAAGTGAGCTTACATTTACTCATTAAGCTTTACTGAATGAGTCACTTGACATTCATAAATATGGGAGTGCTTCTCAAACGAGTTCCTCTCCAGTCTGGTCCAGATGCTCTCTTACCCAAAGTGCGCCATCGTCGGGTCATTTGTAACAAAAGCTGTTTAACCCACTGCAGAGATTAACAGTGACAAAAGCATAATGCTGCCACTCCCTGAATACCCCCGCGGTAACATAAATAACATCAGCTGCCAGGGCCGTACAGCGAAATGGATCTGCGTTTTCAGATAGAGCCATTTACACAGACAGATGAGTCTGGAAACAAATCATGTGCCGTTTGTTTACAAGAGTATGATACAAAGCAGGCCTGGCATGCATTTCATGCTAACTTAAGATAGGATAGAATAGTTTAAAATGGGTATGATGCATAGGCAAAAAGTGAGATGCATTGCGTTTGAATGCACAGGAATTACTGTAGGTGGAATATATTAAATGGCTCTATGGAAAGAGGCAACTGGAATAAAATTACAGTTCTTGAAGGACACAGCAAAATTATACTAGCTTGACTGATGTGGGTGTATAAGTGCATATGAATAAGAACACAGAGTTCCTGAAAACGTTTTTTGTGTAAAGCATGTGTGTACAGTAAATATGCTAGGCATCATGAGATGTGCAAATCATATTAATATGACACTTTTATGAATGCTCCTGTGAATGTCTGAGCATGAAGCACGTACATGGCATCATGTCAGCGAAGGGATTATTTAATATGCTCTTGCTGCCCACACACTTTAGTTAAACTTGCAAGTACAGATGGTCTCTGGTAGACATATCAGGACATTTATATGCCCACATACTGTAGTCTACTGTAAGTGAAGTCTACTGTTTAGAATAAACATATTCAGAATATTTTAAGCGCAAGCTGCTGTTTACATAAGCAGACTTGTTACGGTATTCAAAACAAAATTCAATTTTTCTTTTTTTTTGTTGTGCATGACAGTAAACATAGTCATCATCGATTTGATAATAAATGTCCTACCAGACATTTAAAGCCACCAAACTCTTGCCTCTAGCATCTTTGCATAATCTCAAGGGAAAAAACTCTTTATTCAACTTGAACCTTTAGTAATATCTGATGGTGCAGGTGTTTATAGTATTATCTGATCATCTCATGAAATCATAAAAGGGAAATTGTTTTTTCCTGTTTTGTAAAAGCAGCTAATTAAACGCTCTTTTCTGATTCTGCATGACCAATGGTACACTGTCCATTTCGGATGCACTGCCCTCTGTTGCAATGTCTTAATCAAAATAACTTCACCTCACCTCACTGCTGATTGTGTATGGAGCACCTCAATGTTTCCTCTGTTACCTCTGACCCCTGCAAATGAATGAAATTGATGATGCTAGAAAGGTTATTGAATTTAACAGCAGTGTCTGGAGAGTGATTCATATACTCAGGATTAGTTGACCATTCATGGTTATGCCATTGGATGGCGTCAAGTGGCTGTGTTTATGAATGAGTCATTGAATCATTTATTCAACCGATCGTTCAAATCATTCTGAATCATTCAAAAACTAAACACCACACTTGTTCTGCTTGTGGCTTTGTTTGGATCTGTTTTCTTTGGCATAAAAAAAAAACAAAAACTAAACTGTAAGTTATCCAAATTATTGTTTATTGAACTGTTGTATAAAAGCAGTATCACACAATCATACTTTCTCCTTTTTGCTCCATAAGTGCCTCAAGCCTTTGTTGCTACTTGTTTGAGCTAGACATTTTTGAATTAGCAATGGAGGCTTGAACTAGCAATGGCAGACCTTAAATTTGTGCATGGCGTAAGACAGTATTTCAACACTTACTGTAAGTGGGTCGGGACACTTGGTTTTCCTTATTTAATCTGTTGTATTAATCAACAGCACTCTAGCTTGTGTGATATTGCTGCTCTAATGTGCTCGAGAAACAATATATATTTCATGTGCCTCAAAGACTTTACCTTTGATGGGGTTACTGGAGGAACCATTTATATTTCTTACATGAATTATGGCTTGCATTTATGTTAAAAGCTAGCACTGCAGCATGAATAAATGATTAAGTTGCAATTATATAATGATATATTAAGCTGTTTACTTTGCTGTTGTTGTTTTTTGTGGCATGTTCAGTAGCTTGAAATGTTGGGGTTTTTAATCTAAAAATGTTTAATCTAATTATTTTATAATGATTGCCACCATTGTTTAGTTTTGTATGCTTAGTGTTGATATCTGTGCGTGCCTGGTTGTCAACTCATAATTAAAGTTTGCTATAGAGATAACAACCATTCATCTCACCACAATGGTATCGCAAACACCCCACCCCCTTAATTGTTTGTAAAATACTTGTGTATTTCTGTACTTTGAAGTGCAGTATTGATTTATAAAGTGCAGTTACAATATGATTAGGTGTAAGAGTCAGTCATATGCTTAGCTTATTTCCATCACATAATACATTACAATCAATTGTCTTCATTAATCTGGCAGAAAATTAATTCAAACTAAATATTCAAATCCTGTCAGTAGTTTACAGTAAAAGCTGATGTACTGCTCTTACAGTAAACCAACTTAAAACTTTCAGTTCACTTTGATTCATAGTCTCTCAAAGCATATTGCATGTTGAGATTAAAGTGTTAACGCCAGATGTGGGTAAAACCCTTTGCTAGATCTATAGTACCGTACATGTGAAAGGCTTGAGGCGAAAAGTAATGTGCTCATGTTGCTGTGCCGAGCTTCTCTCATTGTTCCCTGTGGAGACGAGGTTCACTTGAGGCCCTTCAGGAAATGGCTAATTACGATAAATTTTGTTGAATGACCTTATTGACTAAGTGTTGCTCTGAGCAGGGAGCTGTGTTCTGATACTTTGGGTCAGTTGAGGGCTCATTATAAAGTTGCTAGTTATATAACACTAAGAAAGACATTTTTTACTATAAGGATCCATATTGGCACATTGAGTTTGATGTGTCTAAACTTTTGACATGGCAAGACATGTTATTTAAAATATGCCTAGAGCTTTGTGATTTCTCAAGTAGCAAACTGCTTTTGTTGTAATTGGAGAACTTTTTTATTTGACTAAACTGTGAGAAAAGATCTGTTTAAATCATTCAACATTCAACTCTCAGACGTTGTTCATTTAACAGTTCTCCTTGAGGTAGATGGTATTTGGGGTGGTTAACAGAGGCAACTATACATTTTTTTTTTTTGCTAGATTGTTATGCTTTTGTCCTTTACAGAACCTGTAATCACTCTGTCAATGGCACAACAGGGTCGAAACGTGTGTTGACCTTTATTGATGCGGTTCAACTTACATCCCAGAGTGACTGATTGCAGACACAGACTCTTTCCAATCAATAGGCAAGAGCTTTACGGCCTTTGGCATTGCATTGCAATTTTATCGATTCCTCTCAAATTCCACAAAAGGTTAAGGAGAAGGGAATCATTCTCCAGTCAAAAGGCGGCCATACAGTTACATCTAATAAGCAATTTTGGCTGGAGACTTTAGGTTGGCCTGATGTCTGTCATGAGCACTTCAAACGATGAACATTGTCATGATTATTGCAATCAACCCCAGAGCTTTCAGAACTGTCACATCATCACAGAGATAGTGGTTGACTCTAAACATGCTCTGATCACTCCATGCACACCGTGCAAGACTTCAGCATATTTCAAGAGTTCTTTGATTTTTTTTTTTTCCTTTCTGGGCTCACAAATGAGCCATTCAGATGGAACAGGCTTTGTAAACTTTTGTGAAAGTTTGAAGTGGATGACAGAAAATCTGACAACATTGATGTCAGGTGCTGTTTCCCATCTGTCACTGCTTCCTCATGAATTGGTGTTTTCTTTGAGGCTTGTTTGTTTGTTGACACTGTTGTACTGTACCTGGTTTGACATTCTTACTAGATGTGCTTTGTTTTCTCTGTGACATTCATTACCAAAATCCCATTAATTCTATCTGTGTAGCTCGTGAAGGCAGAAATCCAAGTTCTTTGTTAACGCACACAGTTTCCTACCTTGTGCCACTTTCCAAGAATAGGGTACAAAATTGGACCAATTTTTAGACATGCTTAACCATAAAACCATAAAAAGTGCTATTTTTTACTTGAGGGGGTCAAACTAGATATTAAATACTAAGGGCCAGATTTACTAAACAGGGCAAATTAGCATTAGAGTGCAATTCCATAAAAGCGCCGATGGGAGGGGACAATTGTGCATGTGATTTACTGACAATGCGCAAATTAAAGAACAAAGATGCAGCCAGATCATTTCCATAATGACCAGTGCAATCTACCAAGAGCAGCGCAAATTACCACCTGCTTTAAGACATGCTTTCTTTGGGCGTTAAATAATGGTGAAAATACCAGTAATTTGACGAGCGCAAACGTTAGTAAATCTCGTTGCGTGATTCATTTTAATACTCTCCTCCCATAAATTTTGCATCTGAAAGGGAAACTCCTACAAATGCATATTCAATAAGGTCAGGCGCAACAATAACGGTGTCCACTAATTCTTTACTGTACATCTGTAGTAAATCCTCACAGTACTATTTTAATGCCAAAAGACGGTTTGCGCTGGTGCAAGCTGTTAGTAAATCTGGCCCTAATTATGAGCTGTTTTATTAGTTTTTATATTCACATTCTATGAGATTTACAATTAGAGTTTAAAAGTCTTGCTTTTTCTACATTTTTGAGGTTTTGCAGTTTTCTAGAATAAACATCAAAAAAAGACAATGCAAAATAAATAAATAAATAAACTACAGAGTGCATAACAGGATTGCAAATAGGGCCAAATTTTGGTTTGTAGTTTCAGACAACCAAAGAATTCTCAAAAATCAATGACAAAACATATGTTTCATCATTATTGCTACCACTGAAGGTCGGGCTGGAGGCTGAGCAGTCAACACTACAATTTGAGTTAATTTGAGAAAATTGAACTATTTTAAACCAGCTTCTTGATAGATATTTTTTGTTAAGTAACAGTTTATCAAACATACCTAATAGTTCTCTCAGTATAAAAACATAGGATTTGTGCCTCTTAAAAAAAAAATAAAAAAAATAAAAAATCACGGAACACCAAAGTGTAGCATATTCATGGAATGTACCAGTTATGTCAAGTGAATCATCCTCAGCTGGGAATAAAAACATGGTCAAACTGAGGCTAAGTCTGTCACCTGTATGCTGGACATGGTGGGGGGGTGAAAGAGAGAATGATTTTATAGCCGGATCATGCCGCGATCACGCCGGCCAGAACAGACGGCTGGCGAAGGACCCGTAATGAGGCTGCCAAAAGTGCAGGTGTATAATGAGAGCTTCTTCATGCTAGACCTGTGTAGAGAACGACCAGGCAATAAAGGCAATTAGAGAAAGACAGCTCAGCGCTATCTTTCCTCTGCAGCAGTACAGGATTTCCGTCTGTTTCCATTTCATCCCTCTCTCTCTCACCTACTCTCTCCCTCTCTACTTTTTTTTTGGAGTCTCTTTTTCCCCCCGAGTCTCACGTAGCCAGACCTTTAAACTGACTGTTTAAGTTCTGGTTCACAATGCAAGAACCACTTACTTAGATAGGAAGTGCCGGCTTGACCTGTGACCATGACAAGTGACCAACACTTTTGTTTTGTTTTTACATTTACATTAAGTTTTTACCTCATTTGATGAATCAAAATGTACACAGCACCCGGAGTCTCTTTCTACTTTTGTTAAAAGCACAACATACTCATATTTCAGGACATTTAACACCTAGTTAAATTTGAATTGTGCTCATTTTTCCGCTGAGATACTGCATACAAAAGTGGCGCAACTCTTTAGCAGTGTTTTATTGAGTGTTTTTCAAAGATTTGATGCCACTAACCTGACAAATTTGGTCAATTCAGTGCATCCCCATACGATAAAAAATATGTTTTCAGATATATTTTAAAATCTATTACAAATTAAACAAAAAAGGCTAAAAATGTAGTGCCAATATAATTTACATTATAATACTTAACAAATTAACTAATAAATAAACTAATACATTTTCAGGTTTAATTACTTCCTCATATTTCCTCATATTTTTGACTAATATATATATATATATATATATATATATACAAAATATATATATATAATATATATATATATGCAAAATATCTTTTTAAAAAATTATTTTACCCAAAAGGAATTTAGGCATTTGAAGGTTTTAACAAAAAACCTTCAAGCCATTATGTTTAATACATATTTAACTGAATTTTCAAAAATTAATAATTATAATATACTGTAATATAATATAATTTTTTTTTTTATTTAGCTACACTTTGTTGTATTTGACTTCTGAATTCTCACATTTTCAGTTTTCATCTGCATTTTACTTTTCCGAGTTTTTCCTGTTTTTGTCTTACCTTTTCTCACAAACACACAAAAAACACCAATATCCCCTCTGCAGTACAAAGACATCCTAACACTCACAGCATCACTCTCTTCTGAAGATTCCTTCACTCCTAGTTCTTTTGGAGGAGAGGTCCTGCCTTAACCTAACGAGCAGTGACTGGCCTTCACCTCTCTGCTGTAGGTCAGTCTGCGCTCATGTTCCTCCCCTTTGTTCTCACCTTCCTCTCCAAACAGCAGTCAGCTGAACCTAGCACAGGCACTGTCGAGTCTCTCAGTAGCACCAGGTTTTTGTGCCGCATGCAGCAGATCCCAGGTCAGTGGACTCCTGCTGTTCCGCTTGACAGGTCCATTGATTATTCTCTTTGCTCCGTGCCTTTGCTTCAGTCACATGTCATGATGTAAAATGTCTTACTTAATGCATCCGGCCTCTAACTGCGAATGTGAAACCGACCGAGAGGACACTTGTGTTATGATTATACAACATGTACAAAGGTAGATGCTGCTATTCTGAGTTGTTTAAGTACATGGTGCATTTGTGTAGGCTAAGTAGCGCTTTCATATGGAACCACCTGGGTGATAATTAGTGCTTGTCAGAGTGTGCATTGTTGTGCTGAACCTGACAAAATCTCTACACTGCAGTTTTATTATATATCTGGAACTTTGAACATTGGATATATGAATAGTGAATGAACACAGCTGTGGGTTGCCAGATATGCTTTCAGAACTCGTTGCCTATTAAAGCATGATGTTGTTTGAACAAGTAGCAGATGTAATGCAACCACACAGAAACAAGCAAGCCTGAACAAATTAAAGTCTGTTATTCTTACTTAAGTGATGATCTTTGATGGGCAGGTCTACAGCTTTCTAACATTCAGGCTGGAACATAATAATGTGGACAGAAAAGCTTCCTCAAAAAAAAGATAAAATGAAAGTCTTACCAAGTTGATTTGAAAAGTAACTTATTTAAGGATTTTTAATTGCTTTTACTGGAAATTAATTAAAAATACTAATAATAATTTATTATTATTATTATTATTATTATTATTATTATTAATAAAAATGTATTTATCTATTTCATGTATTAATTTATTATTTTGATTGATTGATTGATTGATTGATTGATTGATTGATTGATTGATGTGAGGTAAATTAGGTCTTCTTTCCTTCTTCATGTCTTCTCTCTGGGAAATTCTTCCAGGATTGGAATGAGGCAGAATAACGGTCCTCATTTCTGATATCACAAACTTCAAAACTGTCAAAGAGACATTAACACCAACATACATTTCCATGAGACATTTTTGTGGTGTTGAAATATTGCATTTGTTGTTTTAACTCCATTTTCCACGCAACGAATCCCAAAGAATCTAAAAATACTGAGAAAATACAATTTCCAGCCCGAATTTGAATCCCACACACCACTGAGCAATTTGACACTCACCTGCAGCTGTCATTTCCACATTAACACTGACTAATACTACAGAAAGTGTGCATCTGTTTCCCAAGCTAATAACAGTACAGTTGAATGGCGTCAGTGGACATATTGCCGGCTGTCGCCTGGCAGGTGAAGTCCATTGAGTTGGCATCAGGGGTCCTGACAGCTGAGTGCAAGCGCATCTGCCCACTCTGTGTCTGGAGCTGGAGCTTGTCAGTGGGAATCAGGGTAAACACCTCACTTAGTCTCAAACACAGATGCTGTAAAATTCTCTAGATGGTTGGTGTATTTAAAAAAAAAAAAAGACCAAGTTGAATGAACTCTGTAATACATTACAGTAGGGATTAGAAATCCGCGTGTAAGTTTGTCTGTTGTTGATTAACTTTCTCTAATGAAGTGAACATTGTACCTATGAATGGATGTCACTGTGAAGTTCAGTGAAGTGAGTCTTTTAACATACTATCCTTGTTATTGCTATTGATTATAAATATCAGCTATAGGACCTACCGAGATGCAATTCTGCAGCCTAGCTGCCAGGTAATGATGCTAATGATGCAGTGCTAATGGAAAGCCTGCGATTCAAGGTGAGCAATCTGTTGCTCTCTCCATCTGTCACCTTCATTTCCCCTTCACCGCTCTCTTTATCACCAATTTTCCTGCTCTCTCTCCCTCTTTTCAAACCAATTCAGGCAAAAGGGAAATGCTGGGGTTGGTTGGGGCCCCTCTGGTCCATTTGTCCAGCGGTGAGGTGGGCAGTCCTCCAACATTGGATTGATGGATACCTGGCAGGTTCAGTAGGTGTTCTCTGGGCTCAGGTGCAGTCGCAAGAGCAGCTGTTCCAGGCTTTGTTACAGCTCTCACCGCTACAATTCTCCCCTCCCAAGCGGAGCCAACTGCCTGTTGTCTGCACAGAGTGTCTGGGCTATATTTAACACCTCTGGGGTTAATTAATAGGCTTCTATTAATAAAAATGAGAGCAGTTCCAGATCCTCCTCTCTCATTCTTCTGTCTTCCTTTCTAAGTGAGCAACAGCTTTGCCATTGCCCTTTGGCCATTCCTCTATCTATTATATATGTGGCTAAAGCCTCTTTCTCTTAAAGAACTTTATCGCTGCTTCCGTTTTGTGTGCTCTCTGCCTTTGGGTCATTCTACAAAATAGGTGCCGTTTGTGTTCCTTTTATGAGTATGTGTAAAAAATTACTTTAAAGAGTTAGTTCAGCTGGAAATTAAAATTCCGTCTTCATTTACTATGACTTTCTTATGTGGAACACAAAAGGAGAGATTTTTTTTCTGAGGAGAGAGTTTGACTTCTGTTGGATGGACAGAAAACAGAAAAAATGTGAATGGGTTTGTGAATGGAATAAAGAATGGTTCTTTCCCAATTCTGTCACTGCTACCCCTCACATGAACTTAATTTTCAGCTTGTTCCTCACAAAAAGCCATTTTATGGCTTCAGAAGAATTGAAATATAGTGCATAAATTATATTGACAATTTTATGATACTATTTTGTCATTTTGCAGCTTTTTTCTAAGAAGCACCTTGCAGTGAAAGAATTGTAATGTCAAATTACTGTAAAAGTGTCAACGTTGTTATGTTTATGAATGCATAATTATATCCCAAAATATATTGTTGTTAATTTAGCATGAGATGGCACAATGCAATTATTAACGGAATGCTTAAAATCTTACTTTAAATTTCTAACATTTCTCTTTATGGAAACAGGAAAAGGCACCTGTTTTATAAAAGGAATCCTAAAGGGGTCATTCTTTCTGTGAACCACCTCTCTCATCCAGTACTAAATGTGTGTACATTGACTCATGCACAACGCTAACAAAGGTTTAAAGGAATGAAAGCAAGCTTGGTGTGCCAGGTATCCTGTGGAGTTCTTCGAACCATGTAACAAAGTGCACAAAAGAGGAGCCATGGAGCCAGGAATGTAATCCACCAGAAGGGCTATGCATCAAATAAAATGCAAATGCTGATTATTGAGCTACAATATGAGTCATAAGTTTACGCTACATAAAAATTTGTCCTCTGACTCATTGTTTAAAGCTTTTAATGGAGTTCACATTTACTTTTTTGACAGCACTGACATGCTGAAAGAGATTTGAAACTAATTTCTAGCTTGGTATGAAGTCAAGGAAAATCGTTTTGAGAGAGACAAAATGCAATATGCTGTTTATTGTGGCATTAATCTTCCGCAGCAATTGATCCAGCATGGAAAAGGCATGTGAAATAACATCAGCTGAGACATTTACATAATGGAGAAAAACACACTCACCTTAATGCTATTGTGCTGTTTTTTCTTTATTTTCTTATTGAAATACGGGGCTGCAATGACAGGAAGTAAGGTACAATTGCTCACAGCCACATACTGTGAAAATGAATAATTTTCACAATACTTTGGACATCAGATTCCATTGACAAATTGTGCAAGCAAAGTAGCAGATTATAAACAGGACTCCCCATGTACTGGGATCTTGAATGGAAAATTTCTGCTGTGTTTGAGAAAGAGTGAATGCATGACTTAACCCCAGCGCTCGTTTAAACTCCCCAGGAGATAAAAGCAAGCCTTCCTCTCACGGTTTGAAGAACCATCAATAAACCGCCTGCAGCCTGCTGAACTGCTGTTGCAGAATGCCAAAATACTCTTAAGTTTCTCCTGCTTTGAGAATGTGCTCCCCTTCCCTTTCCGTATTGGGTAAAAACTGCATATGCACAGTTCACGTTGAGTTACATCGCTCTAATGATCATTACAGGAATATATTTGTTATCAACAACATTTTAAAATTAACAGTGCGCTTTAAGTTAATGGGTTGAGCTAAAGGTTAGAAAAAACTGCCAATATATATATTCATGTTTTAGATTTGATTTTGACCTCTTTTCCCACTTGGTTTGGCCCAATTAGTTAAATGGCCAATTTTGCTAGCTCTCATGCAGTCCCTCAAGACCGCAACGTAAATTATAGAATGGAAAAACTGGGAAATCATTATATATGCATTGAATACACTTCCAGCTCCTCAGGCATTTCTACAGAGTGCAACTTAACCTTTAAAATGGTAAGGTACAGTATTTCATACTGGTCATAGAATATTTGCACAATAATTCTAAATCCCATTTGTTTTGGCCATGATCAAAGCACAACATCTAATATTCTGCACTAGAAAGGAATATGAATAATTTATGAATAATTTTGTTCTGTGGTTTTCAAAAGAGTTCAGACATATTTTCACGCCATCTGTGTGGCTTCGTTGAAACAGTTCAATGTAAAAATGGATACCCTTTATCAGAATTTTTGTCTTGTTTTCCACTAAAATGATCTAAACATGCCTAAAACAAGATCAATTCACTTGAGGAACCAAACTATAGAATAAATTATTATTCAATTTTTTCAAAATTGAGATTTATACATCATCTGAAAGCTGAATAAATAAGCTTTCCGTTGATGTATGGTTTGTTAGGATAGGACAATATTTGGCCGAGATACAAAAATCTGAAATCTGAGGGTGCAAAAAAATCTAAATATTGAGAAAATCGCCTTCAAAGTTGTCAAATGGAACTCTTAGCAATGCATATTACTAATCAAAAATTAAGTTTTGATATATTTACAGCAGGAAATTTACAAAATATCTTCATGGAACATGATCTTTACTTGATGTCTTAATGATTTTTGGCATAAAAGAAAAATCAATCATTTTGACCCATACAGTGTATTTTTGGCTATTGCTACAAATATACCCCAGCGACTTAAGACTGGTTTTGTGGTCCAGGGTCACATTTATAGAAAGTGTATCTTTTATCTGGTTGTAGACATAAATACTTACAAAATTTTGAGATTAGGCTTTTGAAACAAGAAAGAAAAACTATTTGTTGATGTAAATAAATCTTAATACTAGCCGTAAGATGTATTTTATGAAAACAACTCTAGCTTTATGGCTGTTTGGATACTTTTACTGAAGAACAAGGCTTAATACTGAAGTTTATTTTTTATTTTTATTTGAACAGTGTTGAGAATATTAATATTAAACTGTTAATTTGTACATTAAACTGTTAATTGTACAATTAGTCATATCTGTTATCATTAGTTAATGCACCATGAACTAACATGAAAAGTCAAGGTATAATTAATACATTAATAATTATTTATATTTAAAAAATATTAAAGTTCAGTGCTATTTTACTTGGAGTGTTATATTTGTTTTCATTCAGTATCCATTTTAGAAACTACCACCTGATTATTCGGTGCTGTCAACCAGTGCAGTCCAACCTAGTTATTGTTATCGGTGAAATGTCTTCATATATATATATATATATATATATATATATATATATATATATAAACATATATATATATATATATATATATATATATATATATATATATATATATATATATATATATATATATATATATATATATACATATATATATATATATATATATATATATATATATATATATATATATATATATATATATATATATATATATATATATATATATGCTTGTATATATATATATATATAAAGATGGCCTAGGCTATAAATATATATATATATATGTTTGTATATTTGCTTAAATAAACGTGTAATGAAGCAGCTAATGAGACTGTAAATAAACAGTATCTCACAAAAGTGAGTACAACCCTCACATTTCAGCAACTATTTTATTATATCTTCTCAAGGGACAGTACTATAAAAATGAAACTTGGATATATTTTAGAGTAGTCAGTGTGCAACATGTATAGCAATGTAGATTTACTGTCCTCTGAAAATAACTCAACATACAGCCATTATTGTCAAAATAGCTGGCAACAAAAGTGAGTACACCCTAAGTGATAACAGCTATACGTCGTTTAACTATGCAAAGCCACATGTCCTATTAATCATGTTCATGTTTTTAGTCTGCTTGACAGGACTATAAAAATTTGTGTATCTTGTATTAGAGCAGTTAAAATTTGGTGCTTTGAGTATAATTCTCTCATACTGACCACTGGATGTACATCATGGCACATAACACTCTGAGGATTTGAAAATTAGAATTGTTGCTCTCCACAAAGATGGCCTAGGCTATAAGAAGATCAGTAACACCCTGAAACTGAGTTACAGTACAGTGGCCAGTGTCACACAGAGGTTTTCCAAGACGGGTTTCATTCGGAACAGGCCTCGCAAGGGTTGATCAAAGAAGTTGAGTCCTCGTGCTGTGCGTCAGGTGTAAAAGCTGGCTTCAAAAAACAGACGCATGAGTGCTGCCAGCATTGCTTTAGAGGTTGCAGAAGTGAAAGGTCAGCTCGTCAGTGCTCAGACCATACACCACACACTGCAACAAGTCGGTTTGCATGGCTGTCGTCCCAGAAGGAAGCCTCTTCTGAAGCTGGCTCACAAGAAAGCCTGCAAACAGTTTACTGAAGACAACCTGTCCGAGAGCATGAATTACTGGAACCATGTCCTGTGGTCTGATGAGACTAAGATAAACTTGTTTGGCTCAGATGGTGTCCAGCATGTGTGGTGACGGCCTGGTGAGGAGTACCAAGAAAATTGTGTCTTGCCTACAGTCAAGCATGGTGGTGGTAGCATCATGGTCTGGGGCTGCATGAGTGCTGCTGGTACTGGGGAGCTGCGGTTCATTGAGGGTAACATAGATGCCAACATGTACTGTGACATTCTGAAGCAGAACATGATGCCCTCCCTTCAGAAACTGGGTTTTCCAACATGATAATGACCCCAAACACATGGCCAAGATGACAACTGCCTTGCTGATGAAGCTGAAGCTGAAGGTGATGGAGTGGCCAAGTATGTCTCCAGACCTGAACCCTATTAACCACATGTGGGGCATCCTCAAGCGGAAGGTGGAGAAGCGTCACGTGTCTAACAACCAGCAGCCCCGTGATGTCATTATGGAGGAGTGGAAGAGGATCCCAGGAACAACCTGTGCAGCTCTGGTGAATTCCAAGCCCAGGAGGATTAAGGTAATGTTAGATAACAGTGGTGCTCACACAAAATATTGACACTTTGGACACAGTTTTGAAATGTTCACTTTTTGGTGCACAGTTTTGGTGTACTCACTTTTGTTGCCAGCTATTTTGACAACAATGGCTGTATGTTGAGTTATTTTCAGAGGATAGTAAATCTACACTGCTGTACATGTTGCACATTGACTACTCTAAAATATATCCAAGTTTTATTTTTATAGTATTGTCCCTTGAGAAGTTATAATAAAATAGTTGCTGAAATGTGAGGCGTGTACTTACTTTTGTGAGATACTGTATATATATATATATATATATATATATATATATTTGTATATTTGTATATTTGTTTAAATAAACGTGTAATGAAGCAGCTAATGAGACTGTGATAAAATGCTTTTTGGCTTTATCATGCATGTTAATGCTCTCCAGTTGGGATCACCAGTTGTCTTTTAATACAATGCGTATACAGGATGGCAATCTTACAGTAGAGACTGGCAAAAAAGCTGAATAGATCTTATGGCAATACATGGAACACAAGTACAGTCTGATGAAATATGGTCTTTCATGTGTTGTATCAACACTAGAGACATATCGATGCAATTACAGCACAGTCAACCATATCTGGAGAATTTCTTCTAATAAACAGCGGAGGTGTCGATTGGCAGCCAGCGTGTGAAATGTTAATTGAATGGAGCTGAGTGTTGTAGATGTAGAAGGCTGAATATTAACTGAGACTGAAGCCTTGATGATGATCAACATTATCATCATCTTGGAAAACGAAGCCATTCGTTCATTAGTGATGCGTGATAAAGTTCCCAATCAATATGCAGATGAGAGGCACTTCAAATTGCATGGCTCTCTGCTGTCATCACCTCCCCTTCCACTTTGAGAGATGGGATAGTTCAGGCCGCTGTCAGCCGCTGAGATGCATATCTGTGGCACAGTCACTTCTCTCATTACAGTACTTCCTGTCAGCTCCGCTTAAAGAGTCTGTAGAAGCTCCTCACGGCGCCTGCCACCGAAATCCTTAGGGGACTTGGGCAAGATTCTGGGTACTTTATTTTGATTCCCACGTTTCAAAAAGCCTGTCACTAACGATAATCTTGACTTGTGAGAGGAGTTTAGAAGGTCGTGGAGAGATTTATGTAGTTTCAGAAGTTTTGGTTCCTTTCTCAGGAGGATGCAAATTATCTACTGAATTAATTATCAGAAGAACATCTTTGGATAATAGGCGGATCGAGCTCTTTTTAATTATAATGTTGGATGGGATTTCGATAAGAAAGATGAGTTTTTTAAGCCACGTCCATATCTTCTGAATAATCATAGGTCTATCTAGGCAGGTCTCCTGCTGTACTTTTAGATGAGCATGGTGTCCGTTTCATGTGATACTGTGACTGTGAAATAAAGTAGCATCGTTTTTTGTCCTTTAGTTAAAGTTGAGATTTTACTTTACCAAGGACTTGCTGTAGACCATTATTAATGATGTGATGTCACACATATACCCTCTCTCCTGTGCTTATTTGACCCTGGCGTACAGCAGAAGTGTACCCGCTGTACTGTTGAGTGATGACCTCTGTGGAGACAACACCAGTTAAAAGCATTGACAAGGACACTTCAATGGAAACATCTGCCACTAGAACTGCTGGTGTCACCCTGTGACATAAAAAATAAAGTGTGTAATTACTCTTTCTATCTGCTGTCATGTTAGTTTTTAATTAACCATATGAATAATTTATTTAAATGCAAACAAACTCCCTTATACCAAATTTGAGACCACATAAGCAATAGCCCAAAAGTTAATTTTTACATTAATGTCACTTCAGGGAAAGTTGTTGCATGCTTATTAGGCATGTTGTAAATTTTTGTTATGATATTTTTTGTTACATCCAATGTTATTATAGTATCATTGAGATACTATTATAGTTTATTTATATTTCGAATCAGTTTTTTCAGTAGTTTTTCCTTGACCCTGTTCAAAAGTTTACATAAGCTTGATTCTTAATACATTGTGTTGTTACCTAGATGATCCATGAGGAGAGAGATCTTGAGGAAAAACCCTCCAGACCCAAAAAATTATTTTGTTTTCCAGTATCTTTTGGATATTTGAACCCTTTCCAGCAGTGAATGTATGATTTTGAGATCTATCTTTTCACACTGATAACAACTGAGGGACTCTTACGCAACTGTTACAAGAGGTTCAAACATTCACTTATGCTTAAGAAGGAAAAACGATGCATAAAGAGCTGGGGGTGAAAACTTTTTGAATTTAAAGATCAGGGTAAATTGTACTTATTTTGTCTTCTGGGAAATATGTAAGTGTCTTCTGTAGGGCAGTACTAAATGAAAAAATATAATATTTAAACAAAATTGACACATCTTCAAAAGTTTTCACCCCTTTCACTGATGCATTCATTAGTCAATGTTTGAACCTTTTGTAATAGTTGCATATGAGTCCAATGATCAATTATCAATAGTCAATTATCGACATTGTGAAAAGATGTATCTGAAAAATGTATTATTTTGTTTTAAGTAAAATTGTTTCTGTTCCAGTGGTGCCGTAAAAATCCATTAGGAAGAAAACAAGAAACCTGCTTCATCAACTACGTTCTAAAACCAAATAACTAAATCCAGGCCAGCAGAAATACATTAGTGCCTCTCCAGGTTTCTCACTTCCCACAGATTTGCTGGATCAGGGCCTCTGAAGTGGAGTTGTCCAGGGGGTCTGGAGTGCTTCCCAGTTTCAGCTGAGGCAGGATCTGTGGAGAGAATAATGTCACATTACTACGTTCTATCCGAGCAAGGCCACGAGGGAAAAGGTTAGTAGACACCGAACCTCGCTCTCCCAGCCTCTCCAGCAGTGTTGGCAGTCCGTCAACAGAAAATCACCCCTGTGTCCTTCACATTACAACAACAAAGCCAAAAAACATAAGAGATGTGGCCTACATTAGTGAAGACCCCATAAGTAACTTGGCACATCCAAGACATGCTCCATATTGCATATAGTCATTTTTCCTGTGTCATTGAACCCCATTATGAACAGAAATCTGGGCTCATATATCATAGCAGGTGTTCTGACTGATAGAGTCATAGTGGGAAATGTGACCGCTTCACAGCTCTGCCATTTACATGATTTTTTTCGTGCATTATCCGTAATGAGCATTAGTCAGCGATATATGCAGAATGAGGAGAGCTTCTTGGTATGATTTTAAAAAAGGTGCCAACCAACCATATATTACTTATTTTTATTACTTTTTCAGTTTTTTGTTATAAATTTTGTGAACCTGTTCATATTGTGCAAAGTGTTTTTTGTCCTTTGAAGTGCATTTTGTAATACACCTTGAAATAGGTAAAATTATGTTACTTCCATGTTTTCCCTATTTAAAGATGGTTACATGAGTAGTTACACGAGTAAGTATGGTGACACAAAATAAAACGGGGCGATTTTCTAAGGGGTTAAAAAATGATAACTGTAATGTATGGCGGAAGAGCACTTCGCAGCACTTCGACCTCGGCGCAGTAATATTGGTTCTATTGATGGAAGTTAGAGGGAGAGGGGGAGTTTTCAGGAGTGATGATATTACTGCGCCGAGGTCGAAGTACTGCGAGAAGAGAGAAGTACTCTTCCGCCATACATTATCATTTATCATTTTTTATCTGCTTAGAAAATCGCCACTGTTTATTTTGTTTCACCATACTTACTCGTGTAACGACTCATGTAACCGTCTTTAAATAGGGAAAACATGGAAGTGTTTGGTAGCTTCTAAATTCATCCCTGTTTGGATCCTAAGGAATGAATGGTGCTAAGCTAAACGCTAGCATAGTGGCGCCGCGCGCTAGAGCGATTAAGTGCACGCACTGAGACGGGAGAGGTACGTATCAACTCGTCTAAGTTAAGGGAAAAACATATTGGAATATGGAAAAACGGTGGTGTTTTCCTTTAACAATCCTGGTTGTAGACCGTAGTTGTCGCTCAAACGTCTTTTAATCATATAAAGGTGTTTATCCTTGAACGGTGCACTGCAAAAAATGCTTTCCTACTTGTTTTGTCTTGTTTCTAGTCCAAATATCTAAAAATTCTTAAATCAAGAAGCATTTTCTAGACAAGTAAAAATTGTCTTGTTTTCAGAAAAAAAAAAAAAAGTCAAAATTAAGTGAGTTTTTCCTTAAAACAAGCAAAATAATCTGCCAATGGGGTAAGCAAAATAATCTTATTTCAAACCGAAAACAAGATTATTTTGACTTTTGACTTATTTTTTTTCTGAAAAAAAAATTGATTTAAGAATTATTTGATATTTGGACTGGAAACAAGACAAAAAATTTAAAAAAAGCTTTTTTTTTTTTTTTTTTGCAGTGTGTAACATTTTCTCTATAAAGCAGTTTGACTTGCCATTGTGTGTGAAAGGTGCTATGTGAATTAACTTGCCTTTACCTACGTTGGCATTTAACTAGTTCAAGTAGCCAAACTTTACCACTCACCCACTTCAATTTTTTGTTGCTAAATAGAACATTTCGCACTTTAAATTGTTTAAATTGTTTGTAGTTCCGTTTACCAGATAAAAATGTTGTGTGATGAAGGTATATTTTGGTATTTTGTGTTTTACTTGGGTGGGTGGCCCTGTGAGGGGGAGTCCTGTGGTATGTATTATCAACCACCTTTAGATAGCTCTTAAGCTTTGTGTCTTTTGGTCATTTCAGGGAAATGTGAATCAGTAAAAAGCATCTTTTTAATCGCCAGAATATAACATGTTGTTTTCAGTCTTAATAGCCAAAACAGGTGCAAAAGCCAACATGCAGATGGAAAATGAATGTTACCGATGATCATAAAAAAAAAATAAACAGAAAGAAAAGAACAGATCGAACCTACAGTAAATAGACTGTTTAGAACTTGTATTTTGTATTGTAAAACATCTTGACTCTCTACAAAATATCTTCATCAAAATAACAGTTATGCTATAAAATATAGGCCAGCTTCAGTTTTAATTGATCAGTGCCATAACAGCAAATAAATTAGCTTGTTCTTCAAAGAATTCTATAATTCTCAGTGTTCTGCCATTGGATTCATAGTCCATTTGATAAGCCAAAGTGTAATGCAAATGCAAATTCTAAATATCAAATTTAGACTAAAATAATGGATTGAGTATGATAAATCAAGCATAGCGTGAAGATAGAACCTCATTAGCATAGCAGATGTTTTTGCAGTCTCCTTTGTCTTGTTTCCAGATGAATCCACGCTGAATAATTAAGCCTGTGGAACAAAGACCCTTTATTGTGGAATATATGATGTGTTTTGTCAGCCAGTTTCAGATGGCAAGAGAAGAACTATTCTGTGCCACTTCAAAAAAAAAAAATAAAAAAGCCAGTGGTGAAAAACAAGGTTAACAGCAACAGCAGTAAAAGTGTTGAGTATTAGCATATAGAAAGCCACGTTTTAGCTAATGTGGTGCATTATAAATGACTCTGACCAGCTTTACATGCAATAGAATAAAGAAAACAGTTCCTAAATATTTATAGTGAATTTATACTGTGAATAAATGGTTTGAACTATTGTCAAAGCTGTGTTTAGGCTCTTTGCGCCTAATTAGAGAGGTATTTAAAATTGAATTCCTCTGTAGTGTTTACTGTTATCAGAATAGTGTCATGTTCACAAAGGAATATCTTTCCAGTGTAAATAATTTGGTCATTTACACCGGTGCTGTTTATACATTTTACCTCAGCTTATATAATTTAAACAAATGAACCATAATTGTCAACATGTTTAATCATGCTTATACTGTAAAATGTAATTAGAGAAATCTTGCTTGAAAATGCAACGGAAATGTATTGCTAACAAGTTTGTCAAATGTATAGTTCATTAATATTAAATACATTTGGTTAAAAATGTATTTTTAGCACAGATGAGAGACACTAATCAAGGTGTGCTATGCTCTTTTGTGTTTCACGTCACAAGTCTCCACTATTTTTTGAGTTAGTAAGAATTAAGGACCACACAGTTCTAGAAATCAGTTCCCCTTTCAGTCGGTCACTCCGAGTCACGTCGGATGACCGACGAAATTGGGATCTCGCCAGAGAGACCAATCCACTTCGAGTGTAACTAAACGAGCCAATGGACATTGGCATGCGATTATTGCATCCAGCTGCCGCTGATCACAGCGTGAGCATAAGAGGCAGCTGATGCACCGCATCAATTATCCTTTCGCTTCGGAGCCGAGCGGTAGTGAAGCTACTGCTCCCTTTCCCAAGAAGAGTGTTCTGTGAACGAGTGCGGGCGTTACGGTGCAGCAGCGGTGGTCACGGTGTCCGGGAGAGCAGAATCATCTTCTTCCCGCTGGCAGCCACACTTGGAGTGTGCGGTGGCCAAACTCCCCTGCGTGCTTCAGCACCTCAAAAAAAAAAAGAGCATTCTAAGAGCAAATTTCTCTAAGAGAGTACACGGGTGATCGCGTCTTTTTAAAGATGTCTTATCACCCGTGCGTTTCTGGCTGTGGTCGCTTCCTGGCGCCTCAGGACGGTCACGATTGCTGCCTCATGTGTCTGGGCATTCAGCACGCTGAGGAGGCTTTCGTGGATGGCTCATGTTCTTCTTGTGGGGACATGACCATCTCGGAGTTGCGTCTTAGACTCCGCTATGTCAAACATGGCGGAGTCCCTCTGCCTCTGCCGCGGTCCAGCGTGCGCGCCGCTGGGTCCGGTGGGGGCAGAGGTGATTTGAGGATTACGGTGAGGGCTTCCCCAAGTGGAGCTCCTCGCCCCTCAAGCACTCCGCAGCCGGTGGAGCTGCCGAAGGAGCGTGCTGGGCCCTCTGCTCGGGGTGCACCAGGCGTCTCCTTCGGTGGTCCCCCTGACGACCAGATGTCGATCACTGCATCGGAGGGCGGGCCCTCTCTCTCCGGGGATGACGACTCGGCTGCGCTGCCCCCTTCGGGTGTGGTAGCGTTGTCCGAGCCAGACCCAGAGATGACGGCCATGCTTTCCCGGGCCGCCGAGAATGTCGGGCTCGTGTGGAATCCACCACCGCGTCCCGATCCTTCGAGGCTGGACGAGTGGTTTCTCGGTGGGGGTCGCGCTGGTTCTCAGAGCCCCCCTCCGGTGCCATTCTTCCCGGAAGTGCACGAGGAGCTGACAAGATCGTGGAGGGCACCTTTCACTGCCCGAAACAAATCTTGTAGTTCTTCCGCTCTCACCACCCTCGATGGTGGAGCCGCTTTGGGGTATGCGGGCATCCCCTCGGTGGAACGGTCTGTGGCCATGCAACTATGTCCAACAGCCGCTTCCACCCTGCGGGGTGATCCGTGTCTCCCCTCACGGGCCTCTAAGTATTCGTCAGGTCTAACTGGCAGTGCTTATAGAGCCTGTGGGGAGGCGGCTTCCGCCCTCCACGCTATGGCGTTGCTGCAGGTCCACCAGGCCAAAGCACTGAAAGACCTGCACGAGGGTGGTCACGACCTGGCGGTTCTACATGAGCTGCGCGCTGCGACGGACCTCGCGCTACGAGCGACGAAGGTGACCGCACAGTCTCTGGGTCGTGCGATGTCCACGTTAGTGGTCCAGGAGCGCCATCTCTGGCTGTGTCTTGCTGACATGAGAGAGCTGGAAAAGGTACAGTTCCTGAATGCTCCCGTGTCACAGACCGGCCTTTTCGGCGACGCTGTCGAGAGCTTTGCCCAGCAGTTCTCGGCAGCCCAGAAGCAGACTGAGGCGATCAAACACATCATGCGCCTGAGGAAACCTGCTGCTTCCACTCCGGCTGCAGCCCCTCAGCCTGCTCGTCGCCGTGGGCGCCCCCCTGCGGCCGCCCCCGCTCCCGCGCAGCCGCAGCAACCTTCCACCAGGCCGCGTCGTGGAGCCGGTCGCAGGCAGGACGCCCAGCCCGTCCAGGCCCCCGCCAAACCTGGCGGCAAGCGCAAGTGCAAGAGGCCCTGAGACGGGCGACCCAGAGATGGAGGAGACTGCTCTTCGGGAGATGGTGACCGCACCACTCCCTCCCCCGGTGGAGGGCCGGGTGGAGAATCCTGTGTTTCAGTTTGTTTTTGTTCCGCCGCTGGCCCAGCAGGCCCCCGCCAAAACATCAGTAAAAGAGCGGTTTCCTCAATCTCTGGGTCTCAAGAGGAGGAGAGTGGTGATCCGTGCATCACAGGATCGCTTCCCTCCTCCTCTCTCGCCAGCAGGCAGCAGGTGGTTGCCCAAGAGCACCCCTCCTGCCCATTCGTGGAACCAGGTAAGGGCAGTAGCACTCCATTCCCCGCTTCAAGTCGTCAAACGCCGGGCTGTCACAAGCCTCAAGCCGGGTTCCTGTGTCTCCTCCCATGCAAGGAGAAATCAGGTGAGTGCTACACTACACACCCAGACCCCGCCCCCTGCCGTCACAGGCCAGGCCGTCACAGGCCCTGGGGCCGGTCCCTGTGTTCCACCTCGCTGCCCCACCGCGGGCATGTCGGTGGGCCCGTTGGTTCCACTGGTGCGGTCTCTCGGAGCCTGGTTAGCGCTCCCCAGCCCGTCCCGGTGGCTCCTGCGGACCATCAGACTCGGCTATGCGATTCAGTTCGCCCGGCGTCCCCCCAAGTTCAGGGGCATCCGGTTCACGTCAGTCAAAGCCGTCGATGCCCCTGTCTTGCGCGCGGAGATTGCAGTCCTACTGGCGAAGGATGCAATAGAGCCGGTCCCTCCAGCCGATATGAGGTCGGGGTTTTACAGCCCTTACTTCATTGTGCCCAAGAAAAGCGGTGGGTTACGACCGATCTTGGATCTGCGAGTTTTGAACCGTGCACTTCACAAGATGCCGTTCAAGATGTTGACGCAGAAACGCATTTTTGGATGCGTCCGTCCCCTAGATTGGTTTGCAGCGATCGACCTGAAGGACGCGTACTTTCATGTTTCGATTCTTCCGCGGCACAGGCCATTCCTGCGATTCGCGTTCGAAGGTCGGGCATATCAGTACAAGGTCCTGCCCTTCGGGCTGTCCCTCTCGCCTCGTGTCTTCACCAAAGTCGCAGAGGCGGCCCTTGTTCCCCTGAGAGAACAGGGTGTGCGCATTCTCAACTACCTCGACGACTGGCTCATACTTGCACAGTCTCGAGAGCTGTTGTGCGCACACAGGGACCTGGTGCTCAGGCACCTCAGCCAGTTGGGCCTTCGGGTCAATTGGGAAAAGAGCAAACTCGTGCCAACGCAGAGGATCTCTTTTCTCGGCATGGAGTTGGATTCGGTCAACCAGACAGCACGCCTCACCCAGGAACGTGCTCAGTCGGTGCTGAACTGCCTCAAGACCTTATCAGGCAGGACAGCGGTCCCACTGAAACTCTTTCAGAGGCTCCTGGGGCATATGGCTGCAGCTGCGGCCATAGTTCCGCTCGGTCTGCTCCATATGAGACCGCTTCAGCACTGGCTCCATGGCCGAATCCCGAGGTGGGCGTGGAAACGCGGTACTCACCGGGTTCAGATTACACCGGCCTGCCGCAAGACCTTCAGCCCGTGGTCAGATCCTTCGTTCCTTCGGGCAGGAGTGCCCCTGGAGCAGGTATCCAGGCATGCTGTGGTATTCACGGATGCCTCGGCCACCGGCTGGGGTGCCACGTACAACGGGCACGCAGTATCAGGGGTTTGGACGGGCCCCCTTCTGCGTTGGCATATCAATTGCCTCGAGTTGCTGGCAGTACGCCTTGCCCTGTGCCGCCTCAGAGGGCGCCTTCGGGGCAGGGACGTTCTGGTCCGTACGGACAACACTGCGACCGTTGCCTATATCAACCGGCAAGGCGGTTTGCGCTCCCGTCGCATGTCGCAACTTGCCCGCCACCTCCTCCTCTGGAGTCAGAAGCATCTGAGGTCCCTTCGTGCCATCCACATCCCAGGAGTGTTCAATCAGGCGGCCGACGAGCTGTCTCGAGCGGCACTTCCTGGACATCCCCAGGCGGTCCAGCTGATTTGGAGTCGGTTCGGAGTTGCTCAGGTAGACCTGTTTGCATCTCCAGAAACCACCCACTGCCAGTGGTTCTACTCCCTGTCCGAGGCAACGCTCGGCACGGATGCACTGGCACACAGCTGGCCCCAGGGCTTGCGCAAGTATGCGTTTCCCCCAGTGAGCCTGCTAGCACAGACATTGTGCAAGATCAGGGAGGACGAGGAGCAGGTCCTGTTAGTGGCTCCATATTGGCCCAACAGGACCTGGTTCCCGGAACTCATGCTCCTCGCGACAGCCCCTCCCTGGCCGATTCCTCTGAGGAAGGATCTGCTTTCTCAGAGACGGGGCACCCTCTGGCACCCGCGTCCAGACTTGTGGAAACTTCATGTGTGGTCCCTGGACGGGACGCGGAGGTTCTAGGTGACCTGCCCCAGGAGGTAGCGCTCACTATCGCTTCAGCACGAGCACCGTCCACAAGACGGGCCTATGCGCTGAAGTGGAACCTGTTCGTCGAATGGTGTTCCTCTTACCAGGAGGACCCCCGGAGATGTTCGATCAGAGCCGTGCTTTCCTTTTTGCAACAGGGGTTGGAGCGTAGGCTGTCCCCCTCCACCCTTAAAGTATATGTTGCTGCTATTTCTGCCCACCACGACCCCATAGAGGGGAGGTCGGTGGGGAAGCACGATCTGGTCGTCAGGTTTCTTAGGGGGGCCAGGAGGTTAAATCCTCCGAGGCCTCCCTCCCTTCCCTCTTGGGATTTGGCTTTGGTGCTAAGAGCCCTACAAACTGCCCCCTTTGAGCCATTGCAGTCAGTCGAGTTGAAGTTTCTTTCTATGAAAACCCTACTCCTGACTGCATTGGCCTCAATCAAGAGGGTGGGGGACCTGCAGGCATTTTCGGTCGACGAGTCGTGCCTTGAGTTTGGGCCGGCTGACTCCAGTGCAACACTGAGGCCCCGGCCCGGCTATGTGCCCAAGGTTCCTACCACGCCCTTCAGGGACCAGGTAGTGAGCCTGCAAGCGCTGCCCCTGGAGGAGGCAGACCCAGCCCTAGCTTTGCTCTGTCCTGTACGCGCACTGCGTCAGTACGTGGATAGAACTCAGAGCTTCAGGACCTCAGAACAGCTCTTTGTCTGTTACGGAGGACAGCAGAAGGGGAAGGCTGTCTCCAAGCAGAGGATGGCCCACTGGATAGTGGATGCCATCACCTTGGCCTATGAAGCACAAGGTGTGCCCTGCCCGCTCAGGTTGCGTGCTCACTCCACTAGGGGTGTCGCATCGTCCTGGGCGCTGGCTCGTGGTGCCTCGCTAGCAGACATCTGTAGAGCTGCGGGTTGGGCGACTCCCAACACGTTCGCTAGGTTTTATAGCCTACGTGTCGAACCGGTTTCCTCCTGTGTTCTCACCTCAAACGGGTAGTGGCACTGAGAGGGCCGGCTCAGAGTCGGCTTGCGGCGTCCTTACGCCTAAATTCTCCAGAGAGTTCCTTAACCAGGCAAACCCTGTTGAGTCCTCCAGCACTCCGGCGTCCGGACACGGCGGAGCGTCCGGCGCCAGGCCTTCAGCCAATGAATTCTTGAAATCTGGTGCGAGGCTAGTGCCCATATGAGAGACCCTGTCGGGATCCCATATGTGTATTCCACGGTATTCTTATTGGAGCCGTGTTTCCCCTGGCGGACCACGTTCTGCCATCTCTAAAGATGCAGCCTGAGCCATCTCAGAGACTTCCATGTGCAAAAGGGCCCTCTGGGTTACTTCACATGTTTGAATGTCACTTAAACCCCCTTTTGGGAGGAGGTGACTCCGCAGTGTGCCTCTTCCAAGTGGAAGGGCACGCTTCCCAGTGTTATCCTAGTCCTACTGTTTGGGTTACTCAAGGAACACCAGTAGTTGACCTTCTCTGTGTAGAGCCCGGTCCTATCGTCTGCCTTATAGGAAGGGTCAGGAGCCCTACACAGGGCACTGGAAGGGGCAGCTCCTGTGGCGCTTTGGTAGGGATCCCAATTTCGTCGGTCATCCGACGTGACTCGGAGTGACCGACTGAAAGGGGAACGTCTCGGTTACGTATGTAACCCTCGTTCCCTGAAGGAGGGAACGGAGACGTCACGTCCCGTCGCCACAGTCGCTGTACCACCGCTGAGCTGCCGGGTCGCCGGCTCGGCTCCTCAGCGAAAACATAATTGATGCGGTGCATCAGCTGCCTCTTATGCTCACGCTGTGATCAGCGGCAGCTGGATGCAATAATCGCATGCCAATGTCCATTGGCTCGTTTAGTTACACTCGAAGTGGATTGGTCTCTCTGGCGAGATCCCAATTTCGTCGGTCATCCGACGTGACGTCTCCGTTCCCTCCTTCAGGGAACGAGGGTTACATACGTAACCGAGACGTTCATATTCTACAGCTTATTCCAAACACAAAGTGAAATATGTTTAAATGTCTTTTTATGTGGTTTATCAGCACTGCCAGAGCGTCATACGTCTAAGGTTAGCATTCTTGCTTTGAAGAGTCATCAGATTATTTTACCATGGCATGTATTAGCATATAAATTCTGCCGCACTTTACAGTTCCGTCTCCCCCTTCGAGCTCTTTGATCGCTTCCTGCAGACACCACAGACTCTCAAAGCTGTGGAAAAGAGATGTTTCAGACAGGAAGTGACACATTTATCTAACTGTTCCTTTACAGTTAGATCAATTTGAAAGGAACAACAGAATCTGATACAAGTTTTACCTATATAATTCTATAATTAATTATGCCTATTAATTTTTCCAGATTAAAATAAGAATACTTTTTTATTGATTAGAGATATTTGAATCTGCTGCTTACTTTATTAAACTACACCCACAAAAGTGGATTAATTAAAAAAAAATGTGTATCATGAAATTCTATTATCCATTAAAGAAATAGTTCACCCAAAAATGAAAATTTGCCGAATATATACTCACCCTCAGGTCATTCAAGATGTAGATGAGTTTGTTTCTTCATTGGAACAGATTTGGAGAATTTAGCATTACGTCACTTGCTCACCAATGGATCCTCTGCAGTTAATGGGTGCTGTCAGAATGAGAGTTCAAACTAAATTTGTTTCTTAACAACACACAGCTTTTCACTTCACCGTTAATTGATAGACTGGAGTCATGTGGATTAGGATTACTTGTGGATTATTGGGATGTTTGTATCAGATGTTTGGAGTCTCAATCTGACGGCACCCATTTGTTACAGATGATCCATTGATGAGCAAGTAATGTAATGCTACATTTCTCCAAATCCATATCTTGAAGAAACAAGCTCGTCTACATCTTGGATGGCCTGAGGGTGAGTAATTTTTCAGCAAATTTTCATTTTGGTACTAACTATTCCTTAAATTCCTTGAATGTGAATTGTGAAATTTTCTGTGGTAAATGTGATGGCAGTTCTGTTCCAAAACCGACAATCTACTGTTTATTTCATTTCTAAATTTGCTTTAAAAAAAAAAAAAAAAAAAAAAAAGCAATGCTTTTCAGTACTGAATGAAAATATATTTGCATTTAAAACCTTTTCAGCTTCGTCTGCCATATTTGAACTTTTTTTTTATTTTATTTTATTTATTTAGTTATTTATTTTTTTCACTGACATCATTGTACATCTTTATGGGATTTTTCTCTCTCAAGGATACAATTTCCAAATCTTGCCCAACTCTGTCTCTCACCACCTACAGCATTTTAGTAAAAATAAACTTGCTTTTTTGGCCTTCGTATAGTCTGTATCAGTGATTGGCATGAATGATTGAAACAGAATGACATGTACCAGCTCATTTTTCAGCGGATCATTCTGAGTTTCCAGGCTTACATTTACCAAACACTGCAGCCAGGCCAGAAAGATCATTAGAGTGAAAATGAGAGACAGCAAATGAGCTTTAACATGATATATGAATGTGTTGCATAAGTGTTTGTGTGCACGCATGTGTATGTTCTTTGTGCAGGCTTGATTTGTGAATAATATTTTGTGTATTTCTGGAAGAAAATAGATGGGATCATAAGAGACAAATGACAATGTGGGAGAGGGACGAAATAGAGAATGAAAATGAAAGAGAGACTCTAAGTAAACATGGAAGGAGAACGAGGAGGCAGGAACATCCATATCTCTTATGTAGAGGTTGAGTTTCACAGACAGAAGGGCAGATTTGTTTATTATTAATCTGGATTATGACACCATGTCATAGCATGTGTTGTGTGGATTTTTTTTTTTTTTTTTTTTTTTTTTGCTGAGAATGGTAGTAGGCAGAACAGCACAAGAAGCTTTTGTATGTCAAAACACTAGTGTTCTGCTCTGCGTTACATTGAAATGTCATGAGCAAGACTCCTAATTATTCTGAACACCATTTTGTTTATTCAGATCAACTAAATAAAGTGTCTAATCCATTTATATATATATTTTTTTTGTTTGTTTAATTAAACAGTTTTTAGTCTGCACAGATTTCAGTCAGAATAGACATTTGAGAATTTATTGTGCTTCCAAATCATACAAAACATGAGAAGCAGTAGTCAGTAACATTTGGAAATGAACAAGTAAATGGTGAAGTGCACTGAATAGACACTTTAAAAATAAACACTCGGTTGGAGGAAATTGTCCTCAAGCTGAGGAAGCCAAAACTGTGTTTCATAAGTAAAGGAAATTGGTCTCTAGGTAGCTATACTGATGACATTTGTCTGGAGATCCATTTTGTTCTTTTAAGCCACTTTTTACTCCCTGGCTTTGGTAAGTAAAAAAAATATATATATAAAAAATCATATTCCTAGCAGGTTATTCAGAAGTTATTGTTCGCTTTTGACTCTCTTGGGCTGTATATTTTTCTTTCTATAAATAGTGGTGAATTTACAGTAGTCACAAAAACCTATTTTCACAGTATGGGTACACTTTAAACTATATAAATGTCTTTGCATTATATAACAGAATATAACATCGAGTGACATTTATTTTAAAGAAATATAGCACAAGCACTCAAAACACTTTGCAAAAACAAAGTAACATATACTTTATGGTTCTCAAACAGTAGTGGCACACTAACTTTCTTACACTACCATTCAAAAGTTTGGGTATTTTTAAAATGTTTTTAAACAACAACAACAACTACAACAAAATAAATAAAAGAAATAGAAACATTATAAATATCTTTGCTCTCACTTTTGAACAATTCTGAATAAAAGTATTAATTTCTTGTCTTTAAAAACTAAACTTTTGTGCTATAGTTACATCTCTGTTTTTTCTGTAGTTTTTCCACGTTAATTATGTACATCATTCTACTAAAGTTTGACAAAATCACCTTGACACCAGACATTTTTAATGTGACTAAGTGTCTGAAAATGACTATTTATTTACACTGACCCACCATCTTCATCTTTGTCCTCCATACACCTGATTCTTTACTTGAAATGTGAAATAAAATATTTTTAGTGCCCTTTGTGCCAAGCTAACTAAAGTTAATTACCCTTCAAGTGGCCATGAGAAATGAGTGTAAATATTTTAATAAAATGTCTTAATAAAAGAGCATTTAAAGAGCATACTTAAATTAGCTGAGAGCCCTTACTCTAAATTACACACATAAACTCTCTTTGAACTTTAAGTATATGAACATTAACCTTCTGATACTTGATATACTTCAAAATGTTTGACTAGCTTACATTAGCAAATTAGTTTATATTTTTTTTTTATTTTTGCTCTTTAAAGCCACTAGCACTGAAGCACCCATCTCTCCCAGCATGTAGAAAGCACACTGACCCAGTCATGCCTCTGTGCTTTAGCATCTACATCTAACAGCATTCAAAACAACAGAGGTAAGTGATCTACCAGCAGTTATTTATTCTATTTTACAGGCGACGTCTTCTCAAACAGTGCATGGGCGTCCTGCTGGCTTTGAACTTTAATAAGCAGAATGGGCTCTCTGGCAGAAGGAGTGTGTTTGAGGGTGGGGGATGTTGGAGGAAGAATTGTGTGATTGTTTGACATTATCAGCAGAAAATGCACCAGTCCAGATGGGAATGGAGGTTGCATTAGCAGAAAGCCCAAGAAATGTATGACCTGAAAATTAACCCCACATAAGACTGCTGGTGAAAAGATCGTTTTAATGGTGTTAAACCTCCCAGATAATTCACTGGGTTCTGAGCACTGGTCCTCAACAAGTGTCTGACAAATGGATAGATAAACATTTATAACAATCATGTATTTGATCCCAGAGGCGAGGCGATAAATCGAGGGTGAGCTTTCTTTGACTCGTCTGTTTCCGAGGCACATTATTAGTGTCATAATGCCTTCTGTGTATCTACAGACGTGATATTTGGCCTTCAGGAAAAGGTCATGTAGTAGCAGTTTAGCAGTGCTTTTGGAAACGGCTCATAGAGGTTACAACAGTTTATCACAGATATCCAAGAGCACCCAGTCAATGGATAGAATCCGGTGCCCTTTTCCAAAGGCTCATAATATTACAGAAAATTCCTCTCAAGAGCTCGATCCTCCTCACAAGTGAGTTACCCTCATTTCTACAGACTCTGTGCCCTTTTGGTGAAGAACTATTCTTTCTATGCTTATCATCTGTGCGTGTGTCTGTGTGTGGAAGCCATTCATTTTTTAGTGTTTTTCTGCTGTTCTAAAGTTACATATATCTGCAAGCTTGACTGATGCATATGCAAATAATGCTTTCCATAGATTACATTGACATACGAGATACTGTATAATGCATGCACTACAGCTCTGCTCACACGTGCATGCATGGAGATTTAACTGCCAATCAATCACCTGTGACAACACGCTTGACTGGGGAGATGACAGAGTGCCAATGTTATTGAATCTGCATCCTGGGAAGAAATACGAATACCAGTGGTGTCCTTCAGCGTCAGCTACTGCTAACTGCAGTGTTGTGTGTATATTCAAACTAGCAGCTTTGTGTTGTGGTTACAGTTTTGCAGACCTGCCAACCTGTACATATTTGCATACCTGTGAAAATTATACCATTTTAAGTTGAGTGATATTTGTATCTTCCCTATTGCAATACTCAACTGTTTTTTAAAGATATTTTGAGATAAAAACAAATCTGTGTTTAACATGCATTTTTTAATTAAAAAATATAATTTAGGGTGTCACACCAAAGGACAACAAAACGTACCACTTTTGTAGTGGTTCAAAAAAGTTAAATATTTGAACAATTCTGAGACAAAATTTGACCACGTGCATATGTGTCATGGGCTTCACAGGGGGCTTCAGTAACATGACCATGAATGGGGTCCTTCGACTAATTAAAGTTTTCTCTGGAATTGCCTATTTAAAATCAGGATATGGTGTCACACCATAGGACATGGTTTTCAGAGACAAAATGTATTAAGTTCCTACACTTTCAGAAATATATAGATGAAAAAAATTATTGCCATTTACTAAAATAGACACTTGTACAATTATGCCGGGTGTATTTATTAACATATTTATGCTTTTCTTTTTAATTTATAAAAGTTGTAATTTACTGAACCATGACAGTCACACCATAGGAAAATTTTGTCATTTGGCTCAAAAATTTTAAAAATCGACTAACACTGCAGCTTTTTTAGCAACAGTTCCATGTAGGACGAAGAAATGTTTAATGATTTACAGCATTTTAAATAACTACAATATTAATTATATTCATTTTTATCCTGTCGGACAGTGAAAATGCCATGTCACGTCAACAACCCATATATTCTATAATGTAATGAAGGCAATGTCGATTAGCAGTGGATTATGAAAATACATAATTATTATGAAAATACCCAAGATGGCTTTAAGAACACAGATAAACTACACATTGTCACAGTCAAGTGTTTATTGTCTTCATGTTTCATCATTAAAAGCGTTTCTGTCTTATTTTATTAAGTTACAGTGATAGCTGTATGCCTTCCATATTAGGGATTTCCTGAAGCGTCTTAAGTTCTATTACTTCTGTGATGCACATGTGGAGTCTCTGCACAAGCAGATATTACATGCGTTTTTTTTTTATAGCACTTTAAAGTGCAAATTACAAATTGCAAAAAAAAATAAATAAATACCCCCGTGTCACATCCCGTCACACTCATGCTACTCAAAAAAAAAAAAAAATAAATAAAATTCCAATGTTGGCATGTCTGGTTTTGAGATTATGTGCTGTACTTTTATGTGTTGTCGTATCTGCAGAACCATAACTCAAACTGAATTATGAACTTTAGACATTACTCAAGAACTAGATCAGTGAACAGATCATTCAGGCCACTTTTGTGATGTATATACCGATTCACTGAAAAGACCTGACTCAAAAGAATCATTCATGAATTAGACATCATACTTTTCATAATAATGCCAAGGAGTCAAAATGTTCAGTATTCCATGAGTCATATGGATCAGATTTGTGATACTGTTTTGGAAACCCTGAAGCTTCGTTTCCTGTTCATTCTGATTTAATAGAATAGAACATGAAAAATATTTCCTTTTGCTCTTTGCAGAAGAAAGAAACACATTCCTTGACACATTGAGCCATGGTCCTCATATGGGCTATCATAATTGTACAGTACTGTCAAATTTTGCAGCTTAGCTAGTTTTACTGTTTTAAAAAAAATAATTTAATTCAGTTGAACAAATTTACCATCTCTGTATTGTATCCATCATATTTTCTCACTGACATGCCCTCAACTTTGAAACTCAGGCCCTTTGACATTGTAAGTACGGTATTGTGGTGGTGTTCATGTTCGTTCACCATAAAAACATGAATACAGTCTTTCTGACATGACTTGAATGCACCGTCTGTGTCTGAATCTTCTTTTCTATCATTTCTCACCCTTTTCCCTATAAATAACACTTGGAGAACTAAAGAAGATGCAGTTTTGCATTACAGAAAAGCTTTCTCTTTTCCAGCAGTTAAAACAGTGCAGAGCTGGGCGAGACACTAAATGAATAGTTGTTTTCTGCCAAGGTTTCACTTGGTCATTGATTGGTGCCTCATCTCCTCTAGCCTGACTCTCAGATGTCCAAAAGTCTATTGAATGATTTTGTTTTAGGTCTGAGATGGATCCAAATGGACCAGAGCCATGCCAGGGTGTTTGAATGAGCTGATGAGGTCCATCATCAGGGCCCAGAGGGTAACAGTGCACTTAACTGATTATCACCAGCCAGTCAGCGTGTCAAGTCATAAGACCCTGTCCGGGGTTATTAACGAGAGGTGATTTGCTTGCTCGATATCTCTTTTGTGTCATTTCTCACAGTAAAATCCCATATTGTCACATATGTCCTTTCCTCTCCATTGCAGATCCGCTCTCCATTATAAAGAATAGGGACTGGATGCTTTGAATGGGGCCAAAACCGATCGCCCTCTGTGTGTGAATGTGCGTGAACTTCCTTGACGTTTGGTCCTTTGATGCTTTTCACTTCGCCAGTAGCTGTTGCCATGGCCACAGAAAACTTCTCTTTCATTCGGACTGCTGCTCTACCACTTTGCCAGATGTCAGTTCCTGTAATGAAAGCACCATCAAAAAGCAGATAAATAAAGGAGACATCATTAGCCACTTATTATTGTGCTTGGATGTGCTGTTGTGCACTGTATCTGTGCCTCCAAGCTAAAGTGATTTTGTGTGTGCGGACCACTGTGTCTGACAGCTGTACATCATAATAGTAATAGCAGGGGCATCGGGGATATGTTTGGTCAGGACAGCGGGGCCATTGAAAGGATCCATAAAGCGTTCTTTCAGTCATTCACTCTCTCTCTCTCTCTCTTCTAGAGATTAAAGACAAGCTGAGTAGATGAGGCTAGCTGAGAGAGTTGCCAGTCTTCACACAGAATCCTGCAGCTGGACACTTCCTGTGCTCTGATATGAGGACTGATGAGTGATGGCAGTGTGTCTCTGTCTGTGACAGGAAGCTGTTACCTCTCCTGACATATAGTATGGGGTTCAGGTAAGGAGGCCACTGTTTTACCCATACAAGCCACACAGTCGGAGTGAAATGTATTTATAAAAGAGTATATCATATGGCCAGACTTTCGTCTTGCGGCATAAAGTCTGGACTGGTTTGTAGTTAATTCTGGCCTAGAACTGCCAAGGGCTCAAGGTATGTCAGGTTAGCATGGCCAATTTAGCCCCTGCTGATAGATGCCATAACTACAGCAATCTGGCAGCAAAATGCATTTTTCTTCATTAGCGAATATCAAAAGTAGTGTATATTCTGACAAAATATATTTTGTATATGATATAATGTATAATTAATTTTTATTAAAAAAAATATATTATTAATTGTATTATAATATTAAGATTATAATAAAATATTATTTAAAAAATAATAATATACTGAATTATAATTAGTGCTGGGCAATGATTAATCACAATTAATCGCATCCAAAATAAAAGTTTTTGTTTATGTAATATATGTGTGTGTACTGTATATATTTAATATGTATATAAAGACACACACATACAGTATATATTTTGAAAATATTTACATGTATATATTTATATTCATACAATTTATATTATATATAAATATATTTAATATATAAACATAACATGTTTTTCTTAAATACATACATGCATGTGTGTGTACTTATATATACATAATAAATATACAGAGTACACACACATATATTATGTACACAAAAACCTTAATTTTGGATGTGATTAATCACTGCCCAGCACTAATTATAATATATTTTTTCTAGTTGAGTTATTATAATTATAGTGATTATATTATTGTAGTGGTTGCACTTTATTTTACAGTACATGTACTTACAGTGTACTTTCCTAAGAAATTACAACTAATATTTGTTGTAATTAATTGTGCTATATAAATAAATTGTCATTGTCATTGTCATTATAATATAAGGTAACTACATGGGGTAGGGTTAGGTTTAGGGGTAGGTTCAGGGTTAGTAGGTTACCTAGTTATTGTAATTACTTTAATAAGTACATAGTATGTACATGAAGAACAGGACTTTAAAATAAAGTGTTACCGCATAAATAAACCTACCCCTAAACCTAAGGTGTCCATAATACAGAGTAATTACCTAGTTGATTACTTAGTAGTAACCGTTGTACTTACATGAAACAAAATGTACTTACCATGTAACTAAGTTATGGAACAGCCTGTACTTACAGTTTGTAATTATGTACCTGTAACAGGCAGCTGCTGTTACACATATGTAACAGACCGAGTCTATTGCACAGCTACTTATGTAACCAAAAGATTGTTTATTATACAACGACTTTATACAACCGAATTACACAGACATAAGCTACTTAAAATAAAGTGTATGAAGATTGTACTTAAGTGTACTTTATGTGTATCTATACTGTACCTTATCCATCTGCACCTTAGTTTGATTTAACCCACCAGTACACAGCTTAAATACATGTAATACATTTTTAATTACATTAGAATCACATAACTTTACACAAGCATAAGCTACTTAAAATAAAGTGTATCAAGATTGTACTTAAGTGTACAAGTATCAGTGTAACAGACTCGGTCTGTTACATATGTGTAACAGCAGCTGTCTGTTACATCTACATAATTACAAACTGTAATTACATGCTGTTCCATAACTTAGTTACATGGCAAGTACATTTTGTTTCATGTAAGTACAATGGCTACAACTAAGTACTTAATTAGGTAATCACGCTGTATTATGACACCTTAAAATAAAGTGTTAACTAAAGGACTACCATTGTAGCCATCTAACATGTAATATGCATATTGTATTATTATATATTGTTATTTAATTTATGTATTTTATATTTAAAATAGTTTTTATGTTATTATACATTATTTATTGCAACTGTCAGTGACAATGCATTATTGTTATGTGGAAAACAACAGGTCTTTGATTGTGGGGACCAAACAGAATAGTAAAGCCTGACATATTTGACATTCCTCCATTAGGGAATTAAATGAATAAAAATACTAAATTACCAAAAGCTGAAAATGTAAGAAGAATGCAATCAAACAACAACAACAACAAAAAAAGTTTCTATGAAGGGTAGGTTTAGTGGATAGAAAATATAGTTAGCTCAGTATAAAACATTAGAAGTCTATGGCAAGTCCCCATAAAGATGGCTGTACAAATGTGTGGCTGTGTGTATGAATGTACAGTATGTATGTATGTATGTACTGTATATGTGTGTGTATGTGTAGGGTTTTCCGGCAATTTTAGCCATTTTTATGTAGAATATGCATCAAAAGGTCAGCGAACAGGCAGCTGTCCTGCATTGCTGTGTTGCTTTTTCCCCTGAAAACACATCACATTTGGTATTGTGTGCAGCTGTGCTTAACATTGCAAGAAGGATATATTTGCCCTAATGAATGAAACAAACATATCTTTTCCATTTGATTTCTTCTCCATGCAGGTATTAGAGTAAAGCTTCTTTGTGTGCGCACACTTTGATGACTGACTGGCCCACTTTGCTTATGTTGTGCTATATATAGAGCTGTAGGGTCCATTCATCACAACCGGTCAACCCGAGCGTAATCTCACTAGTAATGAAACATCTGGGTTCAGAGGACCACCCCGCACTATATACAAATGCAAACACACACTCAACATACACACACACACACACACGTTTATACGCTCTATTCTGAGAATGAGGTAACAATCACCAAGGCCAAGATCATTAGCTCCTCTTTTTCCCTATGGGCTGGACACAGAGAATAATTTTTCTCGCGCTGTCCCTCTCTCACTTTATGTTTCATTTTTTTCCTTGGCATCTGCAGATACTTGGTTAAATGAAGACATACAGCCACCAGGTCTGCCTGCCCGTTCAAGGTAACCTCTGCTGTCACTATGCATTTACTAATGTTGGCTCCTAGCACTTTTCACAAATAAGATACCGTTGCAGTAAAGCCTAATACATAAATTAAATTAATTTTCATATGTCACATTACTAAAGCTATAGTGTTACCCCAGGACCTTGCCCAGATTTTTTTTTTTTTTTTTCCCCATATAAATCACACATTTGCATACGTCAGGTGTTTTTTTTTGTTTGTTTGTTTGTTTTTTGTTTTTCTTATTTCTTTCTTTTTAAGTGAGAACAAGCAAATAAGCCAAAGTGAAATATTGAAGCGTATGCTTTATGGAATTCAATTTAAGGAAGAGCATTTGCACCAAACACATGGGATTATCACATTAAAAAGTGATATTTCTCACATTTATGGTGTTATTGGTAGTGTTATTGTGCACAGAGTCAAAAAACCTTAGTATCTAACTGAATCACATATGCTTGCATTCTTTGCATGCTGAACTCCATTTATGTGACAGAGTGTGGAAAACTCCTGGTGTGTGCGAGAGAGGAGGGATGCAGAGTGCCTGCATGCATGGTTAAACATGTTAATGAATGCCAAAAGACTTTCCATAACAGTGCGCACACGCTTGAACAACAGTTCAGATTCATAAATGCAATCAGCATGTGAGAGAGGCCCTGCGTGATCACCAGTGGCTCCTGTCAGGGCATTGGTCTTCTCTATCATTCACTTTCTCGTGCCCTTATGTCAGAAGCTCTGTTTCTGTTTTGGTCATCATCATCAAAATTGCTCATACCGTCATTGGCATTATTATTATCATTGACATTATAATTGTCATTATCATTACCATCATAATCATCATTACCTTTTCCAACACTGTGCGTCCCGTTGATAGATGAACAGGAGGTTATGCAGATGGAAACCATCACTGTTTTACTTTTTTTCAGAGATAATTTGGGGGTTCGGGTTTGTCAGGACATATCATTTCATATTGCATAATTCATAATTCATGCATAATTCAATGGCATAATCATAAAGGGTACTTATAGGTCTGAGGCATGTACCCTATACAGATAACCTAAAGTTTATTGTATATTACCAAATATGACAGCTTTAGAGTCTTATACAAGGCCCCAGGGCACCAATTGATTGGAGGCTGCTCTGAGAAAAAAAAAAGATAAACATGTTATGGTACCTTTTGTGATTTTACATTACACAGTTGCAACTTAATTGCAACCTTGTATAATTCTTTCTTGTAATTGTAGCTTTATGTTTTATTAATGCTTCTCAGAGTGACTTATAAAATTCTAATTGATAGAAGTCTGCAATATAAAATATGACATTATTATTCATTGTGTACAGTGGCAGATCATGACTAGCAGAGGCTACAGGCAAATGCCTAGGGCAGCAACGTCCTCTGCATATTTTTTCAGACACGTTCTCCACTTGACTGTCACTTATTTTCAGATTTACAGAATTCTATATGTGTAATATTTTCTGTACATGTTTTTCCCCCATGTTACTACTGTGTCTTTCACTGAAAAATTGTGAAAAACATGCATTTTATGTTAACAGTGACATAAAAGTTCTTTCTTTCTTTGTATGTATTCAAGTGCTGTTTATCTGTACATTGTTAATGTCCTTGAGTCACATTCATAATAATAATATTAGTATTATTAATTTATTAATTAAATTTGATAATAATAATTCACATATTTACATTTTCATATAGATCTTCGATGGGGTAAACATATTTGGCTTGCTGTCCATAATGGAGGATTTAACGCAAGATCTGATTCAAGCTCTAAATTCCCTCCTGTACGGTTTAATTCATTTGTATTTAATAATTGAATTGGTATATTATTTAATTATTTAAATAAATGAATTAGTAAATGATAAATCAAGTATCCAGTTTACGTAATAGAAATGATTAAAGTAAATGTGGAGTTGTGATGATGAAGGGATGCCAGTAGAATGGCTTTAAATATACGTACACATGCATACCAGTGCAACTTTGCACATTTCTGTGATTGTGTGACTTTCTAATCATTTCAAAATGCTTTCATAAGCTAGCTGAAGCTGAGGTATACAAAGACTAGAACATGTAACTGGAACATATAGTAACTAATGCAATTTCAGTGTCTGTCTTCTCAAAGCCGTCATTATTAAGAGCTAACAGGACCTGGTATTGTTGAAAGGCTGATCTTTGGTTCATGCTATAATGCATTAGGTTCCTAGCTTCTGTAAAAGCAATGCATCCACGCATTTTTTAAAACCACTGAGTGCTATCAAGATCAGTGTTTTTTGCTTCAAGACCCAGATTTTACATTGCCAGTACGATAAAATGCACAGATAAATGTAATTTGTTTTGCTCTCCTGCATGATTATATGGCTGGTTTCTGTTGTGGTTTATCGTTTGCATTTGTCCCATCAGAACAGACCTGCAGCCCATTTTTGGGTGGCGACCTACCAATTCTGAACCACTGATCTAGATCAGGTGAGAGCATATACCACATAAGGCTCTTTCTCACTTGTTCTGTACTACCTCCCTCTCTCTCTTTTCTCTCGCTCTCTATGTTTCATTCCTTTGGGAGGTAATTAGGAAAACCTCAGCTGAGATGCAGCCAAGGCTCAGCACAGCTGCTCAAAACAAGCTCCACTTTTTACAATCTATTGTACATTGATGCAAAGCAAGGAAAGAGAGACGCTATGTTTAAAAGATGAATAAACAGGCCTCCGAATGAAAGAGTGGTGGGAAATGTGCACTGTTTTTGGATTGAAATCCACTTCTGCTTGTTTGAATATTTGTCCATTTTAATGAAATAAACAAGACAATCTGTAACAACACTACTTTGATAGAAGTACCATTAAAACTTATTTGACTCTGTGTCACGGAATGATTTTTTTTCTTAACCGGTCGGGCTCAAGAATTTGATATCCCAGAAAGGTCACAATTACAATCGTTACGATACAAGTTAGGCAATCAAAACAAAAAGTCATGGCTTTGCTTTCCATCCTCACGTAGCATAATTACATTCCCTTGCTGAGGTGATATTCAAATGAGCTCTTGCCCTCCTCCTCACAGGCCGTGCCCACAATGTAATAAAAGCTGGTCAGAGAATGCATGATGAATCTTCATCTGTATCGGCTTTGATGCTTTAAATGTATTACGCTGGCCTGGGGACACATACAGCTCTCTGTGATCACTCACCGTCGTATATCGTTTTCATCCAGTGTTAAATATCCATCCGTTCGGGCCTATTAACGTGACATTGCATTCTCTGCACGCCGTCACAGAGGCCAAACCTCGTAGAGTCATTCACAAATCACGTGCGTTGTGTTTTAGCAGCTGCGAGGGAGTGATCTGAACAGATTAAGTGTCAAATGAAACACATTCTGCTATCATATGCTCACACCTGCAGACATAACATAATGCATGTCCTTTTGCAGCAGGCTGAAATCGATGGCCTTCTGAATGTTGATTTGTAAGTTTGATATTGTTGCCGGCCAGATGTTATCCAGAGGAAAGAATGCATGTTTCATCAACACAGGAAAGAAAACTGCGTTTATAAAACCATTTTATGAGCCACTGAAGGAGATATTCAACAGGCGCTTTCAATAGGTTCTTTATTGGATCTCTGTTGTATCGCTCGCTGTTTGTTTTTGCTGAGTATGTGTATAAGCACAATATGGAGTCAGGGGTGTGTGTGTGTGTGTGTGTGTGTGTGTGTGTGATTTATGAATGCCTGTCTTTACTGGCTGTCTTCCTCTTTTTTGTTGTCCTGCCAGAGCTGAATTATGGAGCGTTTCAGCTTATTACAACCTGAACAGCTTGATAGAAGGGCCAAATCTGTCTATAGCCTGTGTGTGAGGACCCCTTCAGTTTCCAGCCACTGTAATGACGACTTACCTTCAACGTATTTTGTTAAACTTGCAACCTGTTTCAGTTTTACAGTACAAGCAATTAAGAGTGTTGAGCTGGTTTGTGGAACATGGTAGCTCATTTGTTCCACTTCAGTCTCCTCAGTAGGTGGTCTAGCTCAGGGATTTTCATAGTTTTTGATGGCATGGACAACGATAAATTACAGTCTACTTGAAAGAGAACCATTTCCTAAAATGTAAAGGCATCGATTTATTTTCTAGCACAAAGTCCTATTTATACGATTAAAAATAAATGTTGTTAGATGCCAATTACACTAAGTGCAAGATAGATGATATTTACATTGTGCAAATATATATTAAAAAATGATTTGTTTGCATTAAGTGTAATTAGTCAGATGTTATTTACTATTTATACAAATAGTATTCAATGCTGAGTGAAAATAAAGGCAGATACTATTTGCACCTTAGTGTGTCATAGTACATAATGAAACATTATGCAATAATAACACTGTTTCACTCTATGTGATAATATTCATTAAAATCATAAATGGATGCTGCCTTATTGAAACCCTACTTGTCTCTATGAAAAAAAAACAAAAAAACAAGAAGGGTTATTTGCTGTTAGTGTACACTGCCGTTCAAAAGTTTGGGATCAGTAAAATTTTTAATGTTTTTCAAAGAAGTTTCTTATGCTCATCAAAGCTATATCTATTTGATCAAAAATACAGAAACAAACTGTAATTTAGTGAAATATTATTGCAATTTAAAATAACAGTTTTCTATTTTAACATACTTTAAAATATAATTTATTCCTGTGAAGCAAAGCTGAATTTTCAGCATCATTACTCCAGTCTTCAGAGTCACATGATCCTTCAGAAATCATTCTAATATGCTGATTTATACTCAATGTTGGAAACAGTTGTGCTGCTTAACATTATTTATTCTTTGATAAATAAAAATTTAAAAAGAACCATGTTTATTCAAAATAGAAATTTTGTGTTACAATATACACTACTATTCAAAAGTTTGAGGGAAATTACAATTACTTTTATTCAGCAAGGATATGTTAAATGGATAAAAAGTGATGGTAAAGACTTATATTGCTAGTTATATTTCTATTTTGAATAAATGATGCTCTTTTTAACTTTTTATTCATCAAAGAGTCAAAGAAAATAGTATCACAGGTTCCAAAAAATATTAAGCAGCACAACAGTTTTAACACTGATAATAAATCAGCATATTAGAATGATTTCTGAAAGATCATGTGATACTGAAGACTGGAGTAATGGCTGATGAAAAATTAGCACTGCATCACAGAAATAAATTAAATTTTAAAGTATATCAAAATAGAAAACCAATATCAGAAATCACAATAATATTTCACAATATTACTATTTTTTTGATCAAATAAATACAGCCTTATTGAGCATAAGAGACTCCATTATAAAATCCCAAACTTCTGAACGGCAGTGTAAATAGACACTCCAAAAATTAAAATATATGTCAAATATTGTCTGGAAAATAATTGCATGTTTCATATTTAACTGCACACCATTCAAAATTTTGTTGAGTGCTTTTCTTGTAACTTTATATATTTGTCATTCTAAATTAATAACTTTCTGAATTGAAAAATATATAAGAAACAGTTTCTACTGCCACTGCAGCCATTTAAGGCAGGAGACAAGAGACAATCTACTGTACTGACGTCACAGCGAACGGAAAGGGAGGGAATTATTCCTGAATGTGACGAAGAGATGAAACCTATGTGAGGGTATTGCACCACCTCATGCTGTGAGAAAACCTTTCCCACTTCAGAGAGAAAAAAGAGGAGGACAGAATGAGCAAACTCATCGGCCGCAAGATAAAGAGATGGTCAAGATAACTGATATCATTCTGGTGCAGTGTCTGTAGAAATCATGTGGACCAGGACGATCAATTCAAAGGCCCAAGTCTTACTCTGAAAATAAATCTATATGGTTAGTGTCAATAACTGCAATTTAAAGGAATAGATCACATCATTTACTCACTCTCACAGTGTTCTCCATTCCTCACACAAGTTGTGTGGACCATCTTATATCCTTTCTGAAAGTTCAAAGCCTCAGTCCCCATTCACTGTAATGCATGGAATGGAATGACAAGTGCAATTCTTCAGATTTTCTATGGAAGCAAGGAAGTCATACGGGATTGAAATGACAGTTTTCATTTTTGGATGAACTGTTCCTTTAGTGATACATACATGCGGTTTAGCAGAGCAGAGTGCAGAGATTCGCTGGTATTTTAGGTGAAGTTAGACAAGTTAAAAATCACGTTTGGTCTCGTACGTACCTTGTTAGTGTCTGGGCTTGCGTGGCCATTTATTGTGATTAACAGGAAAGTGTGTCCAGCTGAATTCACTTAGTGATTTGTCAGACAGGTATAAAAAAGGTTATTATACCGCGGTAGCGGTCGCGGCAGCCCTCGTCATGTGAAGACCGAAGTGTGTAAAGACCATTGACTCTACCAAGCAACTCCACCGGACAGGGACACCGGCAAGGGATAAGTATCACTTTTCATTTATTCTCTTTCCTATTACTTGTTTCACTTCTCTTTCAGTTTTTATAACCATTTCTTACTTGTATGTTTGGCACAGTTATTTTTTTAGGATTACTGTTAAACTAATGTAGTTTGATTTGTATATGTTATCTATTTTAATTTTAGTTACAGTTGTAGTAATGTTTGTCATTTTATTATTTTTTTTTTCTATTATTTCTGTATAAGTTATTTATTAAGTTTTAGTTTTATTTAATTTGAGTTATTTTAGTACTTCAACAAACTACGTGGAAATGAAATAATATTGAATTTATGGATATGCGTGTGTGTGTGTGTGTGTGTGTGTGTGTGTGTGCGCATATATGTCTGTGTGTGTGTGTGTACATACACGTAGTTGTTTTTGGTGTTTGGCTTAGTTTTATGTTAGAATCATTATTAGAATCTTATACCTTTTGTTCTCTTAATATTTTGAATTGTTTGTAGCTGTATTTTGTTTTCATTTAAATGTTAAGTTTAGAAATTTTGTCATATGCATTTCTCATTTTTATTTAATTATTTTTTTTTAATGTGTGTGTATATATACTATTTATAAAGTTTTAGCTTTTAGTTTTGGATCAGTTTTAGTTGTTTTAATACTACAATTGATTGTTTCTGTTGTCCTCATTTGTAAGTCGCTAAATGACTAAAAGTAAAAGTAAAAGTAAAAGGTGCACCAAAATGGCATTCTCAGTGTGGTGTTGCCATGGTGATGGAGCAGTTGTGTATTGTTTTGCTTGATGTATGAGGAAAGGTGCCCTCCAGCGAGCCAATCTGTCCTTGTGTTTCTGTCCCATCGGAGGGATGATGGATTCTGAAATATAGCAATAACAGGGCCTGATCCGATCGGACCGCTTTATGATGCAATATGAAGACGTTTTATTGGATATTTTCTCTTTTTGAAAAAGTGCATGTCTGACACAATGCATTGGCCAATTCAGTGGAACTAGATTGAGCCTTGTATAGCAAACTTTGATTTACCACAAATCACACAGCCTTATACAAACACACCTTTTATATATCATGGGGTGTGTGCAAAATATATAAAAACATACTCCATCAGGATTTTAAAGGCTGTTTAAAGTTTGAATCATTAGTTGACACTCATTTCCTTGCGAAACTTTAAAAATGTCAGTGTGTGTGTGTGTGTGTGTGTGTGAGTTATGGTAAAAAATTGTGTGTATGTGTGTGTGCGAGAGGGTGTTTTTGTGAATTATATATCCGATTGTCTGGAGCTGATCCATTTTGGCCACAAAACTGCTGCGCCCTCATTTTTTACAGAACTCAACAAAACGCAAACTTGTATCTCCTCTTGCTCAAGAGATGACACAGGGACTGGAGAAATAAGTAAAAAAGGCTGCATTTTTTTTATAAAAATAATAATAATAATAAATAACAAAAAAACAGTAAACACAGTAATATTGTGAAATGTTATTACAATTTAAATAACTGTTTTGTATTTTAATATATTTTAAAATGTAATTTATTCCTGTGTTGGCAAAGCTGAATTTTCAGCTGCCATTCAGTGTCTACAGTCTCACAGTCCTTCAGAAATTATTGTAATATGCTGATTTGACATTCAAGAAACATTGCATGAATTAGAACTACAGATCAGCCACCAATTCATATGAATTAGCCACTAATTTGCCAAAACATAAAATAGTTGTATATTGGTAGTGTGTTGGGTATCTCTTTTTCTTCTTCTTCTTTTCTTTGATCCCTAGCTGGCAGCCGGATGTGGTTGATCGCCTAAACAGTATGCTGCTGTGGGTGCCGTAGGGTTTTGGGCTTGCTGCACAATGCTTTCCCAGGCTTTACGGTCCATACCAATAGACCTTGCGTGATTCATTGGAGTATAATCAATCGAGAGCCAAATCACTCAGAACTCATTAAAAACTTGTGAAATATGAGTCAAATGCATCTGCTTTCTTGTAGTATTTTGGTTATTACTTTATCATCAGTGTTGGGAAGGTTACTTTGGAAATGGAATAGGTTACAGATTACAAGTTACCCTATTTAAAATGTAATAAGTAGTGTAACTATTTCAATTACTTCACTAAAGTAAGGTAACTGATTACATTTGATTACTTTTTGATTACTTTTCTAAATTTCTAATGTTTTCAACTGTTAATCATTTTCAAACATGTAAACCAGGCAGTGTTAACCTTACAGTAGTATTCAACACTGATTACTGTCACTTTCGAAATCCATAATCACTTTAAAATCAGACTTTAGCATCTCTTTGAGATCGCTCTAAGGTAAAATACTAATTTAAAATCATAAGATATAGTTTAATAGCTGTGATACTGTTTTTGAAATCAAATCTTTGCACAGCAATGACAGGAAACACTGGCATCTAATAATGCTTTGGAAACAAATGGTTAATCTTAAAAAAATAAATCATATACATAAAACCACATAGGAAATTAAACATTTATTGAATAAGCTTTTGTCCTATTCTGTCCTAAACTCCTGAAATTTCTCATATTTTAGAGCAGTCAATGCAATTTGGGAAATAAATCAATCAAATCTGTATGTGTTTGAAAATATTCAGATGTAACTCCCTTTGTATTCGTTAACATTTGCAAAAGTAACTAATTCAATTGCAATTTTTTTTTTTCTCAGTAACTGTAACAGATTACATTTACACTTATTTTGTAAGTAAATTATGTAATTCGGTTACATTTAACTGTTACTCCCCAATACTGTTTATCATTTTATTATATTTAGTAGGGCTGTTTATCAATTTCATTAGCCGCTATAATGGAATCAGTGAGTTCATTTATTTAAATAAGTTAATTCATTAGAACTATTCAGACTGATTCATACAAATATCTCCTGTGTTTTTAAGTCTTTTTGAATGACTCCTTAACCAACTCAAGAGTGATTTGTTTGTGAATTTGACTACACAGGTTGTGAATCCTGATTTAAAGTTTCCAATATTGGAAAGGGATTTCCTTCTTTAAAGTTTCAGAGAAGCACAATGACATACAATATTCCAAGACTGACATGCCTACCAAACATGTTCTCTTTCATCGTTGACATCTCCTAAGAATTCCATTTTATATTTGATGTCTGCTTACTGTGCACGACAAGCATTTCCACCACGACAGAATTCCATTAATATTTGGTCGAGGTGAAGCCTGCAAAACGCGGATAAATGTCTGGTGGTGCACGCATACAGACACTCTCTAACATCAATCCTGACTGAAGCTTGCCGTTGTGCATGGTTTAATCATTGCGACAGATTCGAGCAGATGCATTTCAGTACAGCCTATGATCATTCATCCATACCCATCAAACCCACGGCAGCTCCGAGACACAACTCATCCAGCTGTTGTTCACAGAAAGCCAGACACAGAAAGTGACTTTTACACCCCAGGAGCTGGTCCTTGTATCTGGCAAGTCCTCTTCGTCTTAACACTTCCAAACTAAACATTTTAGAAAGATTAAGCTGGTGAAGGGGTGGGATGGTGCTGTTTATTCAGGTCAGAGATGTAGAGAGCTGATACTCACAGTTATTCAGACATTAGTAAACACAGCGTGGTGTGTGTGATATTCTTCATCAGCATGTGCCCACACTGAAATGAATCACACTCTGGGAATTTGGTGTGGATCAAGATTAATCTTCTGTTAGCTGAGGCAGGAGATGGTTTGAAAAGAGCCTTTGGATTACACCCGTACCTCAGAGCAGAACGCTTAGAAACAACATCAAAGGCTCTCTCTCTCTTACACACACACACACACACACACACACACACACACACACACACACACACACACACACACTTTTTCTCCGATACATCTGTAAGGGATGGAGACTGTAGAGATAATTTATGTTGATTTCCTCACCATCCTTCCTGGGAGTCAAAAATTAAAGAATTAAAATCATAAATTTAAAATTAGAAATGTATGAAATTATGAATTTAAATTCATTATTTTATTTTATTTTATTTTATTTATTTTTTGACTACTGTCCTGTCTGGGCAAGTAAAAAAAATAAAATAATAATGCATACTGTTATTATACCTTACACTGTGTTGTTTCTTTTGTAAAGGTGAGCTATTTTTCCTAAGCCATCAGACTTTGTCTGAGGGCTTAGGAAAAATTTAAATTATATTTAAAACAATTTTAAATATAAAATAAAATATGATAATATAATTAATATATAAAAATGAATAAATGGCAAAAAATGTAATATATACTGTATAATATAATAATATACTGTAATAATATATATGTTAATTGAAATTCATTAAAAATGTAAAATACAATACTTGAATATACAATACAATAATATATAAGTAAAATATAATAAATGTTGAAACTTCTGTTCTGGCTGGGCAAAAAAAAAAAAAAAAAAACTTTACTGTTGAGACCTGAAAATAACCTCATATTGTGTGGCTCCTTGAGTAAAAGTGAGCTATTTTTTCCTAAGCAATCAGACTTTCTATCATTCAGTTTTTACCTGGTAAATGAAAAAACTGGTGACCCCCCAAAAAAGAGGGACCCGAGCCACAACTAAGTATCAGAATATGACAGAGACAGAGAATATTCTGACTTATCAAAAGTAACACCTAGCAACCACATAGCAACACTCTAAAGAACACTCAGAAACCCTTAGCAACTTAGCATTGTGGCAGCAGGTTTTGCATGGACAAGCACTGCTCATGTTTTTGTTTTTTGTTTTTTGGTTTTTCTTCTTTTTCAGAAAAATTCTTTTCATGAAATTCTTGTTACTAGGTGCCATCGGCCGACATGATTACTGATCTCTCAAATGCAAAATAGGTCTTGTGAAATTACAAGCCTTGCACAATAAATGCCATTAAAACAAAACACATTTTTGACAGACAGCATAATAACGAGCAGATAGTGCAAATGTGTGTGAGTGTGTGCTACATGAGAGGGGTCATGCTTCCCCAAAGTGCTTGGATTAATTGTGCTGGAGCCCTGTATTACAATTATTAGTCTAATACATGCATGGAAAGACGCCACGTCCCCACAGGTCCATCCTGGTGCTGCTCAGAGATCCGGCCAGTCCCAGGAAAACAGGGGAAAGGTCACACCGGCGGAGTCATGTCTGGGAAATATGAAAATATCTCACTTGTAATTGCAATCACACAACATTCCTCCTTCCCCTCTAAGGAGAAGAATCACTATAGGAAGTGGCAATTACATGTCTGATTACAAAATCAGACCTAATGTAGGAATGAGAGCCACCCATCAGGCTTCATTGTGTTCTGTGTGAATGGGAGATGCTAGTTGGTGGGATATACACGTGAATATTTATTGTTTTGGAGAGTCCTTCCCTTGCAGTAGCTGTATATCAGTAGCTCTTACTAAACAAATGCTGGTGGAAACAGGATCTCTGGCTCTTTACTGTCATGCAGAGCCACAAATCAGTGCTTGTTTGCCAAGCCTGCTGCAGAGAAAGCTGATCTTTTGTTTAGCCATTTGATGAAGTTTGCCACAGGCTGATGTATTTAGGTCAGAACGCGTGGCTTGAATCATTTGTGCTGTAATTCTGTAGGGAAAGGATGAAGATCAGGGTTATCGTGCCAATTGTGGACAAATATTTTGGTAGTGGCATGACCTCTGTCCTGTCGGATTGTGTCAGCATGATGTTTGTTACTCCAGCTTCTACAGTAATTCATATTCGTCTGTTTGCTTTATTTTACAAAATGCCTTATTCGATGGACATGTGGGAGCAAAAATAAATAAATAAATAAAAATAAACAAACATAATTTTGAAAAATAAATAAGGGACTCAGACCTTTAGGGCAGTACAGATGCTAGAAAGAATGCAATATGATGAAATAATAATACATTTACCAAATATTGTAGTGTGGTGGAATGTGTTGTAAAAAGAATTAGTGCAGGACATTCTGAAGCAGTGTATGTGCAGTGTTTTTTTTTTTTTTTTTTTTTTTTTTTTAACAAAATGTATTTTTGGGACAGCTACACTTTAAGTGTAACATGTGAAACTTAGTATTATTATTAATGTTAATCATAGTGGTTAATAATATTGATTTCATTCTACTGTAATTTAATTAAAAGTAGGGTAGGTGGATTTCTGAGAGGCTAGCAATAGCAAGGGAAAGCATAAGATTCCACCCTCAAATTATTCAAATAAAAGGGATAGTTCACCCAAAAAATGAAAATTCTGTCATTAATTACTCACCCTCATGTTGTTACAAACCCGTAAGACGTTTGCTCATCTTCAGAGCTAAAATTAAGATATTTTTGATGAAATCCGAGAGTTTTCTGACCTTGCATAGAGAATACTTTTTGTGAGTGTACTCTCGTGAACGTGCATCAAAGACTGACATTGGAAGAGAAGAAATTGTTGAATTAAGTCTTTATTTTTGTTTTCTTTGCACACAAAAAGTATTCTTGTAGCTTCATAACATTACGGTTGAACCACTGATGTCACATTTTAACAATGTCCTTACTACCTTTCTGGGCCTTGAACATGTCAGAAAGCTCTTGGATTTCATCAAAAAATATCTTAATTTGTATTCCGAAGATGAACAAAGGTCTTTCATTTTCATTTAATTTAAATTTTTGGGCAAACTATCCCTTTAAATTGGAATTTAAAAAAAAATATTTCTTCTCAGGTTTATGCATCTAACAGTACTCTAATTAAAGTGAAATAAAACACAAAATAAAAGTTCACCTATTTTCTAAATATTGATCTTATAGGGAACAATTCATCAAGACTTTTCATTATTACCATTATATTTTTCCTCATGATTTTTAATCACAACTCAGTCTTTAGGTGAAACTACTTTCAAACTACTTTCAGGACTTCAGTAAATTTTGAACTTCCTCCATGCTATCAGCAATCAATGGATAGAACCAAGTCATTTTTTTCTTTTTAGATATCTATTTCTCTCAGATGTACATCATAATGTGGAAGAAAGGATCTATCACTACTTCAGTTTCATCGTAACTTTAAAGGTAGAAAAAGATGTACTATCTAACTGCTATTCAGCTATTCTGTATTTTTCAGATAATATTTTTTTGCTTGACTTTCTCTCACACAGGCAGAAACACGTATGCATGAAATATACAGCTGCATATATAACATATTTGGGGATCATTCAAAAAGTTTATAATATTTTTTATTCCAGAGTAGATACATTATTTCTATAGCAGATTTTATATCAGAGCTATCGGATAGTGTATTGCGCAGTAATGATGGAGGAGATTCTAAATCAATAATAGAGATCCTGAAACACTGCAACAACAGATTCTAAAATAATGACGGAGAACGGTGGAAGAAAATGTAGAAGAGTAGATGCTAGAGGATGTGCGTGTGAAGGACGGTCTGTGAAGCAGCAGGGCGTGACTGTCAGGAAGACAGCGAGAGTGACAGCAGCTCCAGTGGGCTGAAGGTATTCCAGCTCCATCTTACAGCTGCTGTCCTTGCTGTGATGAGAATGTGGGCACTGCCTGCATAATCACAATTAATAGACTAACAGCTGGAACAGAGTGTGTGAGATGAAGTCAGTGAGCACAGAAGTGTGTGAAGTGCACATTTCTGTGGATGTCTGTCATATCTTCTGTGAGTGAGTGTGAGTGTATTTGTGTTTGATGATGGCCTTTTGTCAGCTAGTCTGGAGTGTGTATGCAGCTGTCAAGGGGTGGAAGGGATGCAAGTGTGGCTGTCAGACGGTATCCATGTATCTGTGCGTGTGTGTGTGTGTGAATAGAGAATCTGGAATGTGCTTGTGTGTGAGTGTCAGGAAGGCTAGGGATCAGAACAGCCTCATATGAATACAGTGAGTCTTCCTTAGGAGCAACAGGAGGCAACGTGAGAGAGAAACGCAATTTGCTTTTATGTTTCGTAATATTTACCTTGATTTTATCACACTTAATTGCTTTAGCAACACAAATACACTTGTCATGATTACAAAGCCTTTCAGTATTTATTTTTGGCGAGTATGACAGAGAGAAATGGAAAGCCGAAGCTAATGCAAATGTAAGGGAGTAGGCGTGTTAGTACCCTGGTCACAAGAGCGACTAGAGTCCCGCTGGAGAGAGCGCCGAGCCACCGCTGCACCGCTAATGAAGATCTGAGCAGCGGGCTGATGGGAATGTTGGCAATAAAGATGCAATTTATAAAATTTGGATCTCATCATCAGTTGCTTTATGTGCCGTTCACCTGCACGTACAGGCTATTAGTTGTTTGTGGCAAAAACCGATCAATAAATAAGCGAGGGTTGTGGATGTGAGTCGGTTTGGTGTCAGGTTGATGCTTTGGTGGAGCTGTGGGATCGTCTGCTGTCTGAAGCTCCAAGAGGAGATGTAAGCGGCTCTGACAGCAGGTGTTCATCTCCTGTTCTCACTCTCAACGCCCCAGAGAGGAAGCGCCCTGTCAAGAGAACCAATAAGATTAAAGCGTCCCATTCAGATGGGGACATCAGATAAGAGCGGTGACGAGAGCGTTCTGACAAACATTTATCAAACATTTTAGAACTAAAATATCTAGAAATGATGGGAGAGAATATGCCGGAGTCTCTAAAAATACAAATTCTGAACATTTTGTTTTACTTGTGTCCAATCTACCTAACTGTGTAAAAGTTACTTTTACTTTTTTTTTCTTTTTTTTTTATTGAGTTGGGACTGAACCATTTTTGTAGTGTTGGCTGAAACTAGGCAGTGGATTTTTAGTTGCCAGCATGATTTACATATTACTGGATCAGAAGAGTAACTGTAAGTGTTATTCAATGTGTATTTGAGTAAAGGTAAAGATCTGTTAATGTTCAGTTATGTTTGACATTTAAAAGAGTTTGTCAGGATGAATCTTTCTCATTGTGTTAAAGAGTAGAGCTGCTTGTTAGGTTTTCTTAAAAAGTTTGAATAAAGTCTGTAGTGTTGCTTCTCTTTATGAGCAGTTGCTGTATTAATGTGAAAAATAAATATACTAAATACATTTATTTCAAGCTAAGTACACTACAAATACATTTACATATTTATGTACTTAATAAAAATAGCCTGTAATTTTACTTTTAGTAACCAGTATACTTAAAGTCTGCTAAATTGGAACAACTAATTTTGTGCTTTATACATTGTAATTGTACTTAAAGTAGTGCTGATGTCCAACTAAAGATATACTGAAATATATTTGATTGTGCTAAAGTGTAACTATTTTAAGTACACTTCAGGTACACTTTAAATATCTGTAATATTTAAAGACTGATATTATTCAAAGATCATACAGTTCTCATCAATAGTGACATTAAAACACATTTTAGGGATAATATTAAGAAATGTGCATTGTGCACAAGTAGTACTCCAAATAAAGTTTAATTATAATTTTTACATCAGCAAGTCTCATATCAGTAAATATGTGAATGGATCTGAACTATACCTAATATGAAATAAATGTATTTTAATATATTGCTTTTTTTTTAGTAGGGAAGTAACTGCATTGTAAACAGTGGCTATGCTAGCTACCAAACCTACAATAATAATCAAGAGTTCATATTAATCACTTTTTATAGAGTTCAAATTAATCACTTTTTATAAGTTATTAGTGGTGTAATGTATTAACAAACGTAAAACTTTCTCTGATTTCTTTTAGCATGTCATAGCTGTTGAATGTTTTTACTTTACTCAACACATGGGATGAAATCAACCAAAACAAATTGAGTCCCAATTATTACCTCAGTTTCATTGAGTATATTCTGTTTGTTTTTACAATATAGACTAAAGGATCAAATTAAATAAATTGGATTTGATTCGATTCCGATGATATAGAAACGTATCAAATCTGAGCCTCTTTGAAGTTCCCGTCTGGCACTTTCATTGAACTGTAGGACTTTAATGAGCAACTTTCTGTAGACTTCTGCTTATTGGGGTATCCATCAATATGGACAATATTTTGGCACATTGTCGTGTTGATTTCACGGCGCAATCCTTTTCACAATCTCTCTCTGTCTCTCTGCCTCCTGTTGTTCCTTGGAGCATGCTGGAGCATTTTCATTTTTCATCTCAATCATCATCAGAGAAATGCTGCTCATTAGGCTTTGTTTAGCCTAGTCTTTTGATAAATGGGAACACAACGTCATATTTTATGGGAAATCATACAGCGGTCCATCTGGTAAAAATCTGGTCGGACTCTTTCATGTCTTAGTGGCGGCGTAGGACTAGTCCTGATAGTTTAGCTATCCAAAAAAAGACGTCTGGAAAACAATCTCATCTGGTTCAATCAATAGGAAAAACATTAAATGTTAGAAGCTACCAGCAATCCTGTTCACAAAATGCAATTTTCACAAATAGCCCTGGATGGATAGAATGTGAAATAAATGATTTCAAGAAACAATCAGCAGTAATATGCCAGCATACAGTGCTTTTCTTTTTTGAATGACTTTTATTTTCAATATCATTGTCCCAGCCCAAATAACACCCCATAATCATTTTACAAACATTTGATGGTGTTTATAGAAAGACAGCCCATTTCATTTTAACATCTTATTAATAGCAACTTGAGAGAGTACTAAATGTACAGATTCATTCTGATGACAGCTGCATTTACAGTGGCCAAAACACAGAGAGCTTTAGAACAAGAATCAAAATCAATGTCACCTGGAAATGTAACTTTACCAATACCTACAAAAAGAGAAAGAGAGAGAGAGAGACTCAAAGACACAAAATAAAAGTACACAGCACTATTTTGACACAGAGACTGTTAGTTCATACAGCATCCGTGTATGTATTTTCATGTGTGTTTTCTCATATATTGTGTTGTGTACTATATTCATAGATCTTATATAAAAGAAAAAAGAGGTACTCATCGATATATTAGACACAAATATAAAAAGTTAAGGTACACAAAGTACAAAGTTTTTATTTCTATGGCAACAACAGGACATGTGTCAGGTTGTGTTCGCATGGAATATGGAGCAATGTAATAAATTGTACCTGCAGCAAATAAAAAGCCAAAGACCATCTCAGATACTCCCTGACTAAGCCTCAGTAAAGAGTTTCCGGTTTCTATAAGTTTAAACGGTTTTTACGGATCTCTGTCACACAAGGAGGAATTTGGCGTAATCTCTCCTGACAGCCCTGGGCTTTTGGGGGGGGACGTTTAGGAGTACGTTCTGCACCGTATGAAACCTGTCATCATGAAATGTGACTCTGCAAATGTGCGTCGCTTAAAAAAAAAAAAAAACTAACAGAACTGAAGCCAACAAAGATTTGTGTCCGTAAACATTAGATACTTGTCTTTTATAAAATAACATGTTCATAGATAGATGATGCCTGAGTATAGTACCACATGAAAACAAAAAAATACAACACATGACAACAAAATAAGCCTTTACAATAAGCAGTGTGTAATTTACATGTCAACAACGAGGAGGGCTCTGATTTAGAAGTATTTGGCATATAAAAAAACATCATATTGCACTGGATTCAGCAGGTTTCATTCAAAGAAAGTTTTGATAGACTCAAAATGAATGAGAAAGCACATTCAGGTGTAACGCACAAATGAAAATGGTCAATTGTCTGTTCCCCTAACCTCTGTCCCATTGGTTTCTGCTGTTCATTTAGACAAGCCTTACAGAATCTACAATCAGAAGTGATAGGAGATATACATAAAAAGCATGACTTGCAGTAAAATGTGCCCATTAGTGGTTAAAAAAATTTAAAAAAGGAAAAAAAATACATTATTCTTACGTGGGATGGAATCAAAATTTTTGTTTATTTTTTTTCTTTAAAGATATGTTTAATTATGCAGTAATGTTATTAAAATCCAGGCAAAATAAACTGGCCTATTAACAAATTTTTTATATAATATAATATAATGTGTATATTATATTATATTATATTATATTATATTATATTATATTATATTATATTATATTATATTATATTATGTTATGTTATGTTATATATTTTGTTATATTATATTACTCTCTAAAAAATTGCATTTAAAACTATCCAAACACACTTCCATAAGCTTGTCTTATGATATGGCAAAGAGTTGGTAAGGTACAGTAGGATTGGTCAGTAGTGTTTTAAGGCGGGGCTTAGCACAAAGTCGATTAACCTTTTATTCAGCAGATGTTTGTTTAAGTGATTCTGAGCTCTATGTCAAGATTGAAGAACAAATCAACATTCCACACTCAAACTCTAGACAAGTTTTTCAGACTCACATCACAAATCTTCTCCTCCTGTGCCGGCAGTCACACAGGCCAGTCGTCTGTTCAGATTTATTGTGGTTTTTTTAATTGACGTTCAGTTTATTGAGCTGTCGACTGAGATGGTTTGGAGTTATTTTCATTCTCTGAGAGAAAGAGAATGACAAAACACCTGAAGTGTTTTTAATTTAACCAAAAAACAAAACAAAACATTTTCTCAAAAAGTCCCATTTAGCACACACTTGGACTCCTCGTGGACGTTAAGCTGCCTATCCTATCTGCCAGACAATTAAAAAAAAAAAAAAAAAAAAAAAAAAAGTACTCTTGAAACCTGCAAAATGCTTTTAATTCATCTTATCCCATGAAGTTTCCTACTATTAAATGTAATGCAAATGACCTGGAATTTCCTAATTGTTAGGAGAACTACAGCTACAGCAGAAACAACAGTGTTTTTGAGACTTGGCACAACATCAGTGTATATTTTCTGTCCATAACAACTGCAGCGACTTATGCAATGTAAACAAAAAATCTTTTTCAAACTTATCCACTGATCCTGTGAAAAAGAGAATAAAAAAATCACAAGATATAGAGGTAAATATATAGAAAACACATTTACACGTACATAATACAGAGCTTTAGTGTTCCAGTATATAATTAGTACCTTTCTAAATACCTAAAATATTTGGCCCATGTGGTTCACATGATCTCTTAAATTGGTCAATTATAGACAATCATGGAGGGAGAAAAATAAAAGAGTTGACAAAACTTCATATGTATTGCTATCTTCCAAAGATGAAAACAGGAATCACAATTCTCTACTGCTTATAAACATTTTGAGTACCATCTGAAAACCTATGACTAAATTTACTCCAAGACATTTCACTTTCAGTGAAAGACTATTTCAAACAACTACTTTCCTCATTCACAGTGTTTGGCTTTGTACAATATGTAATTGTAACCATTAAACATCTGTTTTGGGATAAAATAATAGTTATCCTCCCTCTTATTTTCTTTACTCGTCATGTACAGAATAACTGTCCTGGTCTGTTCATGTAATGCTACCCACAGCAGAGCTCTTTGGTCTAGTGATGTTTGAGTAGAGTTGTGATTTCAGACACACACACACACACACACACATACACACACACACACACACACACACACACACACACACACACACACACACACGCACACACACACACACATGTACACACTAATCCAAAAACGTCATTTATTCCTGCTGACTTTATCAATAAATGAAACTGATTGGCAAGTTTCATGCTGTTTGTATATTACTGCATTTCTGATTGGCACTAGACGTTTCTGTTTCTGCTGATGAAGTATTTGCCTGCTCAAATAAATCAAACTGTGTAAAACAATACATAATAAACTATTCGCTTAAATTAAAACAAGTAGCACACAATGAAAGGGACATTCATGGCTTTGTTGCAGATTTAAATATAGAAGTAAACGCAAATGAAATCAAGTTGGCACAAATTACTAGGCACGAAAATAAAGTGAACACAATATTTTGTCCTTTATGAGTCTATGCACAAGGCTGATAATTGTCTGGTGATTTATTCAAATTACGCTTTGTAATTAAAACGTAGAGGAGGTTTATTAGCTATTTTGTAATGTTTTAATAGATAACTGATTGTGTTATTTAGACTAACAGTTGTCTGGTAATTCTTGGGTATCAAACACCTCTCTGAGGGTCTGTGAGTCCGTAAACATGATTAACCCGTACATGTAATTTCTCATCAGTGATTTAAAAAAAAAAAAAGAAAGGAAACTCAACAAGTGTCTGAAGCATGGCTTTGGCAAATCAAATAAGCTTTAAATGAAAACTGAATCTGGCTTCCACATTGTTTGATAGCTTTAAAAAAACTTCAACATTTCATTGAACCTCCGCTCTCAAATATACAGTCCCAAGAGTCCAGTTGAATTGGGTCTGTCTGACTCATAAGTAACCTCGTTTGTATAAAAATAGAGACTATTCCTTTAAAACGGGGCCTAGTAACAATGTAGTGAAATTAAAACCTGGGTATACTATTCCTCACTGGGTTCATTTTTTTTTTCTTCCTCTAAATGAATAGTGCTCCATATAAATATTTTTTGGACAATTGTAACACATTTCCTCAGCTATTTCAAAACATATTTCAAATACATACTCATACTTTTTATACAAAAACGGATGACAGATTGATATTGGGAGACAGTCACTGAAATTACTTGATGTGTCTGTAATTTTTCACAAAACTGAACGCGTCCCATCTATATATGTAGTGGCACATAATGGCATTATTGGCACAAAGTTCAGGAGAGTCTTTTCTCCACACAAGCAGACGTATCATGTCAGAGAGCGTCCCCGTGGCCTCTCCACTCCAGCACACCCATATGTGCAGTAATACACGTTTATAATATATCAGCTCTAGGTATATCATCTCTAAAATGATCACATGTCTATGGAAAATAATTTGGGAGTGGTATCCATAGCACTGCATCAGTCTAGAAAAATAAACATCTTCAGTCTGCTTCTAGAGAGATCCGACATTTGTACAAAACTGCCTGTTCGTCTCGCTTCCCGTCTCTGTAATTGCTTGTCGTTGTTGTTCTTGTGATTTTGTTTTGCTTTATTGTGTTTTAGTCTTTTGTGTTTGATTCACAGGTTTTCCAATGAGATCCTGAAAGTAGAAAAGATTCAATTTAAGCATTTATATCATATTAAATTGATATGACTTTTCAAATAGAATAAGAACTGATAACTTTGTGTAACTTTGTAGATAAACCACTCTAAAAGAAAAAAATGAATCATTAACTTACATGTTACTTTATACAACTTGAAATATTAAAAATATATTAGTACATATAGAAATTAACATTAACATAGGTTCCATTTGTCATTAGTTAACATGAACTAACAACAGAAAAACTTCTGCTTCTACTTCTGCATTTTGTAATCTTAATGTTAAAGTCAGTATTTACTAATATGAGGTTTCTCTCTGTTACTTTAAATAAAATAAATGTTAAAAGAGATCAAATAAAATATACAAAACTTTAATTTATTTAATTCAGCTAGTTCCCAAAGAAACATGTTTTTTTTCATTTAGTTTAACTTGATACTAAAATAAAAAAAAACATTACATAAAAATAAAAAAATATGTAGACAATAAAATGCACACAATAAAAATGACCAAAAAACACAAAAAAACTAGAAACAGAATATATAACTAATTCAAAATATTAATAAAAACTACCATAGTATATCAAGATAAGTAAAATAACACTGACTAATACAATATTAAAATCAAAATTTGTATCTGTTAATTTTATTTAATGGACCTGAGCTAACATGAACTAACAGTGATTTTTATTTATTTTTTATTTATTTTTTTTGTAACTACCATTAACAAAGATTAATAAATACTGTAATAAATGTATTGCTCATTACGTGATATTGTCACCAGTTATTTTGGTTAAACAAAAAAATTGAAAAATTGATAGTTCATGATACCTAATGTAAATGCAAGTGTTACCATTATATTAGTATTTTAATGTCACACTATATTTCTTCTGTTGGTTTATTCTGTTTCAGCACAGCTTTGAAAAGATATGAGCCACAAGTCTGCAACTCATTTCAGTTCTATGAGTAGTGACATATTCCTGTTGAACCCTGAGGAACTGTGATTTTCTAGTAAGTACACAAGCACTGGAAAACCATGTCAGAATTACACCATATAGACTTCAGAGCCATAAGAAATACAGTACGTACCAGGGCACAAATTGAAGACGTGGGCTTAACCCAAAGGTAGTAAAAGGGCCTCAACAGGAGATCTCGAACCATTTCTCAGACACAAAGGCCACAGGGATTAGCTGCCTTTCGGTGGGCGACGGTCTGAAATAGACAGACAGATCAGCTCTTCAATCCTGCAGATATAAGCACTTCTGTCCCACTCCCTGATTCAAGACTCTTTTTTTATGTGGCGACTGCATTATACCACAAACAAAGCGCCCACAGTTACATTTCCTCTAAACCCTCTCATCTAGGCTTTTGTATTCGGAAGCATACAGTATTAAATGAAGCGGCACTGAAATTATTCATACAATTTAAAGCTCATACTCAGTCTTTTGTAAAGACAAGGGCAATGGAAGGACAAAAAACAAGACTACACAACTGTCACAACATACTTATCTGAAAAAGAAAGACTCTCTGGCAGATTCAACTGGTTATTTCCAAAATGCACATTAAAGGCTAAATGATTCTATTATTGAAGACTGTAGCAGAGAAAAACATGTTAAAAGCAGTACTTTAGGAATGGTGAAACTATCACATTCTTGCATTCAAAAACAGTTTGAATGGAACAGAATGCAAGGGTTTTAAGACCACTGACATTTAAAAGTTGGACTGTTATTAACTTGACAAGCTGTCATAAAAAGCTCAAAAATAACTCATAACTACAGGAAAAATCAGCATGAGACATGATGCAACTGCTACAGAGTCTGTCTGTGTGTGAATGGCTGTAGCAGTGGCGCATTATACAGGATGAATTTAAAGATGCAACTTCTCTAAGAAAGTTTTAATATGGAAACTGTATGTCAGCTAAAGTACAGTTCAGAAAAAAATAAATAAATACAAAGGGCACAAAACTCTGTGGCCCGTTTCACAGCCAGGATTAGGCCATAGTTCAATTAGGACATTTAAGTAATTTTTATAAATATGCTTAGAAAAAAAAAATATTACTGGGGTGCATCTTGAGACAAAACAAAGGCACTGATATATTTTATGATCAGTCAGTGCAAGTTTATTTCAGTTGAAACAGCTAAGACTTACATTTTAGTCTAGGACTAGGCTTAAGCCTTGTCTGTGAAACTGGGGGTAAACTTACACTAGGCACTAAATGTACTTTAAATATACAAATGTGTACCATTTAGGGGTAAAAAAAAAAAAAAAAAAAGGTTCAAAATATATATATTTTTTATTATCTGCACTGTTTACCTGCATTTTTTTTAAATATAAAAAAATATATATAAATGATAATATAAAGATAAATCAAATAGGTAATCTCTGAATTTTGAATTACCTGAAGTTTAGGGTACATTTACATGACAAAGATTTACTACAAAACAGAAAAGTTTTCCTTTGCATTTTTGAGTTTTGCGAAAAGACCATAGACTGTAAAAAAGATGGTTGACGCATCTCCACTTCCTTCCAATACAGAAAAGTGAAGGCTAAACATCTCAGTATGGTTGCTGTCATCTTGCGAAAATTACGTAATTTGGAGCCAGAGTCTGCACTGTAGCGAGCCATTTGAAGCCCGAGTCTACGCAGTAATAATCGCGTAGTGAAGCCGCGGTATCAAAGTCCCGCCCAAACTCCCACAGACCCAATCGTACACTCACAATCTCGACACCACACCCCATTTTTTATAGCATTAAATTACTGACTAAAAGCAAACTTATTAGAAAAACAAACATTTGAACATATATCAGCATGATTAGAACTACCTAAAATGACAGAAACCATCTTTGGAAAAAATTTATATGAAGTGTAAATTGATTATTTAGTTTGTCTCATGTCCCTATTAGATTACATGGAGAGGGCGGGGTTTATGACCTATACTGGATCCAGCCACGTGGGGGCGATCAAAACGTTTTAACTTCAATTTTCAGGATGTGTGTGGCAAACTTTGTACAGACAACAACATAGTCAAAATGTTCCCTGTTCACTTGGATCCATGAAAATGACTAAAACACTGTATTATGCATGCCAGACCAGTAGATGGCGATGTCACTTTATAAAGAAACATTTCAAATTATTTATTTATTTATTTTATATAGTTTACATGGAGACAATACTGGTGTTATTTTCAAAAACTTGCACTTTGAAACCCGTTTTCAAAAGTTTGCGTTTTCAGGCACCGTTCAAATCGCAGTTGTCGCATGAATAAATAGCCAAGAAGCTTACAGGTTTTTCTGTTTTTTTTTTAATTTTTTTTTTTGGTTAAAAGCAGCGATGTGTAAATGGCCCCTACCTTAAAAAAAAGTAAAAATGGCAGACAGCCAGGGTCAAATGTGATGTACTCTTTAAACAGTATGTTATACATTGGCGCATAATGTTTCTTCTGCTTTGGTCCAGTGCTCAAGCTTTTCAGAATGAACATTATTTCTGACAGCACTAAACCTACTCTATGCTACGAGGAAGCCAAACCCTGTCAGAATGTACGGACTGGACTGTCAGTACATTCTCTTCGCTGTCCAAACTACTTGGTCAGCATTGGCAACATCCAGCCCAGTTTTTTTTTTTCTCCAGAATATATATTAATCTTGGACTCTTGCCTGTTTCCATTGTAGGAGGTCTTGTAGATGGGTGTGTGCTGGATCATCTCGTCCGTGTACACCGGTATGCCGGCCCGCACACACTCGTGTGAGCACTGTAAACTGTCGTTGTAGGCGGTGAAGATGTCCACCTTACTGGGCACACGAGCGGGCGTGAAGTCGGTCAGGTTTTGACAGCTCTCCTCTTGCTGGTTGATCTTTCTCTGATGGCTGCTGTGTCGGCCATTCCCGGACTGCGCACAACTACAAAAACACGCACCAAATTCACAAAGCCAACATAAAATCATACCTTGAACCGCTGTGTCTGTCCTACATTTAACATGGACTGGGGAGGCAGACACAGACAAATTTAGCTCTGTTCGAAACCTAGTGAGCCTCCTCGCTGTGTATTTCCTAAATAGGCATTCTGATTGAAATGGAATCTCATAAATGACTGATCTGAAATGCTCTACATAGGCAGCAAAGTGAAGCAAAATGACTTGACAAAAGCTGATTTCAATGTCAAGATCAACTCAATACTTTATCATAAATATACACACAAATTTAGGTTAAAATAGTATGTTTCTAATGATTATTTTTAAAATTATTTTATGTAATTTTATTTATTTGTATTTTGATTTTTGAAAAATAAACCTTTCTCTTGTACCTGTCAAATGGGCAGTTTCAATTTTTTTTTTTTTTTTTGAATTATTAGTATTACTACCAATTTTTCTGCAGCATCTTGGATAATGAACATTTCATTTTTTTAATGATTAATATTTAAATTACTTTTAATTAATTAACATTTTATTAGTATTATTTTTATTAACATTTTTTAGAACTAATTTTCAGAATTTAATAAATCTTGAATATAATAATAACATTTCTACTAAATCATTTATTATTATTGTTGTTATTATTTGTTTATTTATTTGTGTATTTATTATTTTTATTATTACAACTGCTACTACTACCACTACCAATTGCTTAGCAGTATCTTGGACAATAAACATTTGAGTTTTTTTTTTTTATTTTGATTTATTTATTTTTTTAATTATTAAAATTTTATTAATATTATTTTTATTACCAAAAATCTTTAGGAATAATTTTCAGTATTGAGCGAACATTGAATAATGAACCTTACTCTTGTATCTGTAAAACAGTCAGTTTCTATTTTTTTTTTCTTTCTAATTATTAATATTACTACCAATTTTTCTGCAGCATCTTGGATAATGAGCATTTCATATTTAATCATTATTGAATGAATATTGAATAATGAATATTTTTCTTGCATCTGAAAAACAGTCAAAATTTTCAAAATGGTTATTAATTTGATTATTATTATTGTTACCATTTTTTCAGCAATATCTTGAATAATATAATACTTTTATTAGTATTATTTTTAGTATTATTATTTTAATTTTAACATTTTTAAAAATAATTTCAGTATCTTGAATAATGCACATTTCTCTTGCATCTGTAAAAAAGTATGTTTCTAATCATTTTTTAAACAATTATCATTATTACTACTACTATTTTTCAAAACGTAATTTTCAGTATTTGTTGAATCTTGGTTAATGAACATTTTTGTTTCTAAATATTATTTGTAAAATTAATTTTAATTATTTACATTTTTATTAGAATGATTTTATAATTAACCATTTTTAGAACTAATTTAATAAACATTTACTTTGTGAAAAAAAATAAATAAAGTTCTCACATTCATGTTGCAATGCACTCTGAAATTGCTCTCTCTGCAGAAAATTCATATAATTCCAAAAGATGGTATCTTAGGTGCCTTAAAATGCTGCCTATGCTGTAAGCTCAACAGGTTTGGAAAAAAGCTATTGTGTACGAGTGTCCGGATTGCTTGGTGCAATAAGGGGTCACTGTCCATATTGACAGACAGAGTGATAGAGAAGGACAGATTGAAAGATAATAAACAGACAGAGGAACAGGAATAGGGAGAGACAGACAAGAGAAACAGACATAAAAATCACAGAGACACATTGCTGAAAGAAAAGAATGTTTCCTACCAGTTTTTAAGGACTAGAGTAGTGATCAAGGCTGCAACGATCATGATGAGGGACACAGTGATGGTGATGATCTGGTGAACAGCCAGACCTAAGAAGAGAAAAAACAAAGACAGCAATGTCTCCATGGCAACTACTGTGAGCGCCAGTGCCTTTTGTAAGGTATTTGATTGCAATAACACTGATTCTGCATCTTAACATGCACAGCTCTATCTATGCCAGTGTAGCTTCTTCTAAGCCCCGTCTGCCACGTTACAGTAATTCAATTGTTCATTTGACCATTTCACAAAGTCTGGAGCATGAAACAGCTTGACTGGGAGAAGATGGCAAGCACACCATCTGGCTAAAGGTCAGCAAACAACAATTAATGCAGAACAAGGACTCTCTGTTCCAGAATAAAGAGCGTCACAAGAACTATGAGCTACGCTGTCTTTCTCACTCCGTCACTCCCGAATGGATAGAAATGAAACCCCGCGGGGAGCCACAGTTACAGACTTTTAGATATAAAGAGTGCCACGACTTCCATTTCTTGCTGGAGCTGATAAGATTGAAGGAAGCAATTTTATGGATTTCCCCATCAATATTAAAGTGTTTGTGTGTGGGTCTGTGAGGAACGGCAGCATCCTTATTAAAGTATCTGGGATATGAGAATGCGGCACGGCTTGGCGCATTTATGTGAGTGGTTAGTTTGCAGGATCTAAGGGAGTTCCACGGTTACAGCAGTAATTTATTCACATAACCATTTCAGAGTTATAACACTAGTTAACCTTACTGTACCTCACATCGCACAGTAGCTTCACATGGAGCTAAGTGTCAACCTCAATATGCAACATTTGTTATAGTTAATGTTATCTTCACTGGAAAAAATAGGGGACATAAAAACAGGGGACAATATACTGTATTAATTATGAAGGAATTTTTCATATTGATTTTTTTTTACAGGTGTTTTACCTGTATCTTGAATTTATGTCCGTAAAATTACTAGATAATGTCCTGTCCTTTTTTAAAAAATAAAAAAAAAAATTCCTTTTCTTTACAGTGTTGGTTAAATGTGTCTGCTAATTTCATGTTTTGTTTTTTTTTTGTTTTGTTTTTTTGTTTTTTTAATTAAAAGACATACACATATATATTTTTTTAAAGACATAACTTTTTAGTTTATTACACTGTTACACTGAGTTTATTACACTGTGTGTCACAATAGTGATTCATCTGTAGATACATTTATGCCGCCTTTGTACATTACAAATACAAGAACAAGATCAAATCTGTGAAAATGCTCCTTATTTAAAACAAAACAAAAAAAAAATGGGTAGTTGGCATGAAATTCTTTTAGGACATTGACATTTCAAATAATTAAAAATATATATTTTGCTAATTCTTTCATAATTATTATGTATGCAGGTGTTATGATATATTAATTGAGAGACTAAATGCAATATGCAATTAGCAGACATACAAACAAAAAAAAGAACAAAAAGCCAACAATATGTATTCATGAACATTTATTTATATAAATATATCAATATATAAATATAATTTATTTATCACACCACAGGGCCATTTAAATTAATTAACTCAAAAATGTGATTAAGACTGTGAAAAACAAAATAGAAATGTTGCCAAAATATTTACTTATACATCCTTATTTTACGTTAAAGGTACATTTTATTTACTACCCATATATGTTGCTACCGCAGCTTCTTTCATCAACGTTTAAGGCTGAAACAAGATTTACAGTAATGCATGTTGACTAGATCATGCTGCATTAAATGTTTACTTTCATGAAGACATCAGCAACATCTGAACAAAAAATATTCTTCCTTGATTTGATTTTGGATATATTTGGGGTGGCCAGAAAAAAAAAAAAAAAAAAGAAGTGAACAGCGTTTGTCAGTAATCAAAAACAAATTCAGAACTGTCATATTTTTTATCCTTTGGAGAAAAATAACAAAATAATCCATTCCACTGCAGTCCCCAGTTTGCAACCACCACACTGTTGGACTGTTTGCATTATTCAGTATACAGTAATAAAAGTGATATATTTCACAAATAGTATCCTCTTCCTAATGCATTTGTTTTATTTAGCTAACAGGGCAGCAAATATAAGTGCTTGTTGTGCTACAGTATGTGTGTGTGTGCGTCTGTCAGTTTCCACATCATTTTCCTTTCTAGTGGCCTTGTGTTAGACATGTCTCATTTTAGAGTCAATTACAGGAATGTCCCAGTGCTGGCAGGAAGGGACAATTTTCGCTATACTGTGTTGCTGTACAGAAAACACTGGACTGGTTTACTTAACCCTGCCGACCTCTGGGGTGCTGAGCCCCTCAAGTTCTGGCTGAATAATCAATACTAGAGAGAGAGAGAAAAGAAAGAGAAAGGGATATAAACAGAAGCCTGACTGAGAGAGAGAGAGAGAGAGAGAGAGAGTGTTAAACACTTCAATTTTGTGCATGTGTGCATGTTTACAAACCTGTACATGTATGTGACGTTAAACATCTGGGCCAGTTCTGACAGATTACATTAGCCTTGAGGGCCAACAAGCTCTGCTGAGCTGTGCTCCTTATGGTACATTGAGAATGTATGAAAATAATTTCCCAGCAAACTCCTCATATTAACTAGTCTTACTTCAACAACCATACTAAATGAGCTGAATAAATATTTATGTCTAGGAAAGTTAACTGTAATGTGACAAAACACTTATTAGACTGACAATCAAGGTGCTTCAAACATATGTCGCTGAACAAGAACTGCAAATGAACTAAAAATGTTTATTTTTGGTAAATTTTAGTGTGTGTGTGTGTGTGTGTATGTGTGCGTGTGTGTGTGTTTGTTTGAACAGCATATCTACAACCTATGTAGCCTCATTTCAGTTTTAAGGGCTGTTTCAGATCGTGTATTTTAGTATTTATTGTGTTAGCTTTCTGTTATGCTCTGTTTGATGCACACAAGTGTGCTCTCGTTCAGTGAAGTTTAACGGATTCACTTGCTGTCAGGCATCATTCAAGTTTTAAGTACTATTTCACACCACATATTAATAGAGCGCTGCAAGAATGGCATATTTTCATAGGCCAAAACCCAGAAACGTGTTAACATTTTAGCATTTTTGGTTCCATTATCCTATAGTCAATGGGTTTTTGGTTAAATGCCTGAAATAAGGTCTTTGCTTAACAAAAGCTCAAGATATTTTCAAGATACTTTTTATTCAATGACTTATAATACATTAGTAATTCCTCCTTGTGATTTTTTTTTTTTTTAAAAGCTTTTACTTGTCTTGAAAAAAATGTTGTTAACAAGAGGCTAAAAGTGGCTTGTGCTTTTGCAAATTATTCAAACACAAACTTTCAGGGAAAATGGTTTTTAAGTAAAGACTAATTAAGTTGTCGGAAACGTAATGGTGACGTGACGGTGGTGTAGTTTGTTTATATCCTGCATTTAACTTTTCAATTCTAAACTCAAGATAAAGTACAAAAGCTGACACTGGGGAAGGTAAAATTTTGTGGATATTATTACGATGAACAAAACTTACTTTTGTTAGTCACAGAGCTTATTTTCTGCAACAATCCAAAAGGCAATGGCAAAAACCTATTGGGTTTTCTTGAGGCAACCACGGTGATGCTAACTTCCAAGTTGGCATACAAAAATATGTTATTACTGCAGCACTCTGTTTTAGTTAGAAATATTGTGCTCCCTTTCTGTAGCGCTTCATTTGTTTGACACGCATGCATTCAATCAGACTCGCGCTCGCTTGGTTAAGTCTGTGAAGTTTGCTGTCATTTCTAACATTTACATATATGGAAATACCTACCGAATGCACTGAACAGCGTACACATCTGTCAAAGCAACTAAAAGGGCAAGTCGTGTTACTTAACACTAGTGAGATAGTTTGAAGCATTTAATTTAAACATTCTCATGTTTTTGAACATTTTGCGTCATGCACATTTCCCACAGCAGCTCAGATCTGTGACCTCTATTATTTAGATGTGTTTTGTCCATAGAAATGCATTTTTCACTACTGTAAAATGATGTTACTAGCAGATGCTGCACAGACCAGCTAATTAATAATGACATTTGTTCTTGATTATTTATAATCAATCAATCTGTCTAACAAGGCTGTGTGAAGAAGTGACCCTGAAAAAAATCTGTTCCAATCCAGTTTTGATTCATTATAGGCAGTGCCTTACAGGTTCCTTGTTTGACCTAGAGGAGAATTTGTTAAGGTTCAGAGGAGATCAGGCACTCGTTTACTTCATATTGATGTTCTGACCCCTCCTGATTGCTTAGCTGGCACTATGACTGATGGAAGCATGCAGATGCGTCTGGGAAAAGCTCGCCTCACTTTCCCTCCCTGTGTACTGCGTCTGGGTCAGAGCTGGATTAATTTTATCTCAGTCCCTGGCCTGAACATTACACCTTGGCATGGAGTCCCCCAGCTACACCAACACATAAACATATCGGACAGCTATTTAAATTTCACTCTCTCTCGCTCCGTTCCTCTCACTCTGAGATGGAAGGCAGCAGATTGAATTGAGAGAGTGTGTCGGGTGATATATTCAGGTGTTTATGCATCTGTGAAAATTTTATGAGACGAGCTCTTCGTCCTCGACCTTGCTCTGAGTCAGAACTCTCGTTGGCTTCTTGGCCTGTTGTTTTATGTATTGATTTCAGCTCGAAAGATTCATTCCCCCCATTCTGTCACACCGAACCCATCACATTTGTGTAATATAGAGGTTTATAATACCAGAGTAGACGAATGCAAATGTACCCCCATTATATTCTTATTACTGCCACCCAGGCAGAGAGAACAGGACGTACATCACCTTGTCTCACCTGGACCTGCAATGAAAGAGATAGGCACACCAATTCCAATCAGGGAAAGTGTAAAAAGAGGAAAACAGCCTGGCGCTGTGGTACCAGACACCCTCCTTCCTGAATCTGCCAGTGATGGAGTCACCTTGCTTCAGGTGCTTGGGGTGAGCCTTTGTTTCCCTGGGCGCCTTGCCAATAATCAGGACAAAAGAGCCCAACCCTCAGAGGCACTCTACTTCCCAAACTCCCCAAACACAATGACGTAGAGTCTTCACGCCCAGAGATACTATTAAATGCCTCTACTAGAATAAGCTAAACTGTCAAACTATTTCGGAGTGCTGTTTGTTTCAATTGTATCAAAGAGTTCAAGGCTGGCTGATTAACATGACCCTGTTAGCCTCAATTAACTGCCATTCAAAATTGGCATCCTTTTAAATACAACATGAAATATAACTGTATATGACTGTATATGGTTTCTTAATAAACATTCCTGGTCTTATTGTGCAGGTGTCATAAGTGCATGTAATTCCAATAAAATAAAAAAAAACATATTTGTTTTCAAATACTTTCATCAAAATGTAATAACATATTCAAGGTTGCATGGATAGATGAAAAAATATTAATCAGTCAGGGATGTTGTGATAAAAAACTTTTATAGTTAGCATTTATAGTTAAGTGTAAACATTTGCACCCCTCAAACTGAAATGGCAAAAGAAGTTTAAATGTAAATTTTCTTTAATTAATCATCAAGGCAGTTTAGGTTTGTAAAATGTTTAGCTTTTTTGTAAAATAATTAAAATATCATAAATAATAAATAACTGAATTTATGTATCTGATATATCCGAAAAATGTTTCTGAATTTAAATGGGAGAGACTAATATTTTAACAAAATTTGCAAAAGCTTTTAAACTATTCACAAAATATCTCACTAGTCAGTCAGTAATGTCTGAATACTTTAACTTTGTTACATTTGGAGGAAAATAACTATTATTACTTTATAAATATGAATATAACACTTTATTTTACGGTGTCCTTGTTACACGTTACATGTACTTACTGTTATAATAATAATAAATATGCATAATTACATGCAAGTAACCCTAAACCAAACCCTAATCCTAACCCTAACCATATAGTAAGGACATGTAGTTAATTAATATTACTCAGTACTTATGTATAATTACACTGTAACAAGGACATCTTAAAATAAAGTGTAACCAAACAAAAAGTTAGTAAATACTTTTTTGTGCTACAAAATAAATATAGAGTTGTTTTTCCTTCATTACATCCCCTGCAATCAATAAATACTATAAGACGTTTTTTATAATCCAATCCAATTCTGATATATAAAATCAATTCCCGTTTTGAATATGGAAATACACTGAATTGTGTCATTGCATGTGCCATGTAGTGTTGCCTTTATGATAATAAATGTAGAACCAGGATGTACAAAACACATTACCAAAAATCCACTAGTGGCCAGTGATATATAGCAGAGTAAACTGGTCCAGATAAAAATTAGGCCTAACAAAGTGAAATGTCATGAGACTACCATTATAATAGGACAGTAGTGGAAAGAAAAGACAGTTAAAAAAAAAAGAAGAAAAAAAAAACTAGGACAAATATAAAACCCAAATAGCACCGTTTTAACAGACAGACCTTGAAAATACATGCAAAGGAGACACATACACAGGAGGCAGTATTTTAACTGAAGGTTATGAGTTTGTGCTGCTGGGGCCCCATAGCGCAGAGACCACAGAGGCAGACACTCCTCTATGCACCTAAAGGACATTTAGAGGTTTGAAGCGGGACATTGTGTGGATCTGTCAGCTAAATGCTCTATTAGTGCAGCCCAGGACTGGCATCTGCAGCTACAGATGGCTGTAAAGGGCTAGTGAGATGGAGTGGAAAGGAGATGCCTTCACAGAGTGCTTTCAATCATGTTGTGGTTTGGCTGGAGGAGTACTCATGGCAAAGCAACAGTTTTGACTGCACATTCAAAAGGCAAGAACATGAAAGCGAAAAAAAGGACCTTCAAAATTTGTATGCAGGAGTATCCAGATCCTTCAAACTTCAAATGAACTGCTGTGCGGCTGCCAAGTTTAAATTGACTTTACAGGAGCACCAGTCTCACCAAAATCACACCTTGGAATTTGTTCGGTGCAAATCCCAGCACTAACACCAGCGATTTTTCACAGTAATCTAAGAAGTCGATTTAGTTTTAATGGGAATGCAGTAATTTCATTATAAGTAAAATCTCAGAGAGAAAGAGAGACAGACAGCAAGAGCATGAGGAGACAGAAAATCATTTTTTCCATGATGACTGAGCGCTATTAAAAATGTTCTTTTTCACTGTGTGAAAAATGATTAGTCTATGCATATATTCTCTGTGCATGCAGAATCTCCGGGGTTTAGGAATCTATTTTTAAATAATTTTCCAAAAGCAATTATGCATTTTCTGTAATATGGGGATTTGCTGTGGAAAGCCAAATTCAGAATCTAAGTCCCTGTGAACCTTTTAAAGGGGCTTTTAAAGGGGCTTTTTTAGTACCTTTAGTTGCTTTTATATATATTATATTATTAAGATTTTTAAATGTTTTTGAAAGAAGTCTCTTATGCTCACTAGGCTGTATTTGTTTGGTTAAAAAAAAGAAAAGAAAAGAAAAGAAAAGTAAAATTTTAATATTGTGACATTATTGCAATTTAAAATGACTGTTTTGTAATTTAACAGTTTAAAATGTAATGTTATTTCTGTAATGGGAAAGCTGATTTTTTTAAAAAAAAATTGAGAAATCATTCTAACCTGCTGATTTGGTGCTCAAGAAACTTTTATTTTTAGTATCAATGCTGAAAACTGTTGATTGGTTTAATATTTTCATGATAACTATTATACATTTTTTTCAGGATTTTTTAATGAATAGAGAACAGCATTTATTTCAAATAGCACCCTTGCTGAATAAAATTAGTAATATCTTTAATTCATATATATTCATATATGGAAATTCTTTTATCAGTGGCTCACCGTCAAAACTTCTTTCTTTCTTCTGTGGAACATAAAAGAAGTTATTTAAAAAAAAATAAATGTCTCTGTAGTTTTATTTTGTCCACACAGTCACTAGGAGTTCATTGTTGTTTTGAACCCCACTGACTTTCATTGTATGAGCAAAATCAGTTGAAACATTCTTCAAAATATCTTCTTTTGTGTTGTACCCTATGTTCCAAAACAAGTGTGATGTAACAAAGCCCACACCACTACACTAACGCTTTATAATTCAGCACAGGAACAGAACGTGTTTAGTTTCCCAATTTATGTTTCATGGCCACTGAATTTTAAAAGTTTTGAAAGCGTGTACACCGAAAAAAAATGGATGTGAATGAGAGGGTTCCACTTATGAATGGAATCATAACTTATTCATGGGCGATAATAGGAATAGCAATACAAGCACAGGCTTTCTCATGTGTAAACCCTATTTGCTCAGTACATTACTTAAAAAAACTGTTATTTCTGCACTAGTTCTCCTCTCGCAGACCAGTGAAAATGACTAAATCTCCATCAGTTACATCCCTGTGCTCTTTGTGAATTTAGGTTTGATTGCATCAGCTTTCTGTTCGCAGAGCTGTTGACTCCTGCTGAGTGCCCCTCTCTCATTCATTTGGGGAAACGGGCTTGATGAAAATCTTTGCCAACCAACCAGCAACCACAAACTGCAAATATCCAGCTCTAATTTTGAATGCATTGGATCTGTAGAGGAGGGAAAAGAGTTTGAAGTTTTCTCTCCCCCGGGTGTTAACCTTCTCCCGCCTTTGCTCCGTTTGTTGTCCTCCCACACGCCCCACCTGATCGCGGGAAAACTCTCATCGCACCTGCTGATGGTTCACGATTGCCAATTAACGTAGATGTCAAGATGTCAATCTCACTTGACTTCCACTGAGCTACAGTGTTCCCAAACCCTTACTGCAAGAGCAGAGCGAAATGGAGAGGAAAAAGAGAAAGAGAAAGACAAGGAGGATCAAAGGCAATTATTCTAAATGCCTTTTCCCAGTGTCAAAGGCTCCCCTGCATAATTCAATCGCTCTGTACAGTGCGGGAGGGAGAGGTGGTCAAAGTAGACTCTATGATTGTATTACTTAACAGATAATGAAGTTGTCCTGGATGGAACTACTTCACGGCTGTCTGTCAGAGCGGCCCTGTGAGCTTATCACGTCTTTAAAAGGTTTACCTCGGTGAAACCGAACGGCCCTATTGGATGAACGGTTTTGAGAAAGACGGCACTCCTAACATAATATAGTTCATGTATTACAATGCAGGTAAGAGACATCCCTAAGGGGCCTGTGAGTGAATTTAGCACACCTTTGACAGGGAAAATGTCACCTTTTAATAAAACTGGAACACTTCAAAGCAATAACTTTAAAGCACCGACTTTACCTAAAGTTAGCAATAGGGTCTGGCTGCAGCCTTGCACTTGCATTTTCAGACTTGCACTCTCGGACACCTGCACTTCCGCAAATGACGTCACTTGCAGTCTTTTTTTTATTTTTTATTTTATTGTATTTATTAATAATTTTTTTAATTGAATCTCTCAACATTTTACACAAGTAGCCAGGTGGTGAAGACAAGAAAAAATAAACTAAATTACAATGTTACTTGCAATCGCCGCTTGCACTTTTTGCTGTCTGTGACATCACTTGCAATCCACACAAACCGTGCGTGTTGCCAATGGAGACGAGATGCTGTGGTGGTTAAACGATTAAAACTAATTTAATATCATAACATACAGGGTCCTGCAAGTCATCTGTAAGAGAAAAACACAAGACCCACAAATCCGTGGCCACAGAACAGCAGAATATGAACGAATATGAACGCAGTGTGCAAAGTCTCTCGTTAAGCGGTTTTTAACCTCCAGTAGAAAACCATAAACACTTAATATCGCTGATAGTGCTATTAAAAGATCACATTCAATATATAGTTTATTAATTTAATGTACTACAAGGCAAGCATATGTCCATGAACACATCGAGCAAACTTTCACTTTTCCTCCCATACAGCAAAACGCTTAATGTAGCATAATAACAGACTAAGATGAAGACCAAATTCAGTAGGCTATTTCTTATTGTTGATGCAAACTATATAGACCATATGAACGAGCATTAAGAATTCATTAAATGATATTAAAGGATCAACTCCGTGCAGGCAAGCAGACGAGCCCAGAACGCAGTGCGTTAAGTTGCGCATTAAACGTTTTCGTCCCGTAGAAAATCATTATAAATAATACACGTAATGTAGCTTAATGGACAAAGACAATGATACAAAAGGGCTGCAGACATTTTATTCTAAATGGGAAAATGCGAAACTTTGCGTGTTGCGTTTATTCTGGGCTCACCTGCTTATCTGTAGGCTACATATTAATTATGTTTTAATAATGAAGAGGAGCATATTAAATTTGGCCTTTAGTCCATTATGCCACGTTTTGTGGTATGGGAGGAAAACACTATATACATATTACATTATATTAATAAACTGTATATTGAATTTGATCTTTTAATAGCACTATCCTAACTCATTAAGCCATATTAAGTGTTTATGATTTTCTATGGGAGGTTTAATTGCAGGACCCTGTATGTTATGATATTAAATTAGTTTTAATCGTTTAACCACCACAGCATCTCGTCTCCATGGGCAACACGCAAGGTTTGTGTGGATTGCAAGTGACGTCACAGACAGCAAAAAGTGCAAGCGGCGATTGCAAGTGACATTGTAATTTAGTTTCTTTTTTCTTGTCTTCACCACCTGACTACTTGTGTAAAATGTTTAGAGATTCAATTTTAAAAATAATTAATAAATATAATAAAATTAAAAATTAAAATACTGCAAGTGACATCACTTGCGGAAGTGCAGGTGTCTGAGAGTGCAAGTCTGAAAATGCAAGTGCAAGTCTGCAGCCAGACCCTTCTCAAAGTTAGTGCATCTGAAAACATCTCACAAACCCTGTACTGCTGCTACAATACAAGGTCATCCAGTCGACACTTTGGGACCTAACATTATGTTTTTCTTTCAGCAGCCACAAAAAGAACAAACTTCCATTACAGCCAATTTTGGGGGTAACGTTTTACAAGTAGGGTGAATGGAGGTAAAGAGCATTTTTTCGTTATCTTCTGTATAAAGATAGTGATTTATAGTTATTGATCTTTAACTATTTAAAAAGGTCATAAAATGGTTTAATGTTCTATTGTTATGTTTACACCATATTATCTTTTTCAAGTTATGGACATTTTGTAAAATTTATTTATTTGCTTTTTATTGTACTTGATAAATGGAGACATGCACCATGGTGGGAAAAACTGTGATATACACTATATTGCCAAAAGTATTGGGTCACCCCCTTCTAATGAACAGGTTTGACTACTTTAGTAATTTCCATGAGTACAAATCTTAATGTTTAAGCATATAATGATATTCTAGGGAATTGTGTGCTTCTAATTTTAAAACAACAGTTTGGACAGGACCCTTTTCTATTCTAACATGACAATGCCTCTGTGTATAAGGCAACGTTCAAAAAGAAATGATTGATTTAGTCAGTGTGGAAGAACTTGACTGGTCTGCAGAAAGCCAAGTCCTAATCCAAGCTGAAACACCTCTGGTGTGACTTTAAATGCAGATCTTGAGCCAAAAACTCTTTACCAAACACCAATGACTTGTACATATGGGTACAGTCATTTTAGACACTTCCAAAACTGTTGCAACAGAGATGGAAATACAATTTTTAAATACATGAATTATGTTTCCATCTTTGTTGCCAAAGTTTTGGAAATGCCTTTTTCTGTTCTAAAGAAGGGGGTGTCCCAATACGTTTGTCCATATAGTGTATGTACAGGTCATTGGTGTTTGGTAAAGAGTTTTTGGCTCAAGATCTGCATTTAAAGTCACACCAGAGGTGTTCAGCTTGGATTAGGACTTGGCTTTCTGCAGACCAGTCAAGTTCTTCCACACTGACAAAATCAATCATTTCTTTTTGAACCTTGCCTTATGCACAGAGGCATTGTCATGTTAGAATAGAAAAGGGTCCTGTCCAAACTCTTGCTTTAAAATTAGAAGCACATAGTTCCCTAGAATATCATTATATGCTTAAACATTAAGATTTGTACTCAGGGAAATTACTAAAGTAGTCAAACCTGTTCATTAGAAGGGGGTGACCCAATACTTTTGGCAATATAGTGTGTATTTCAGGTGCAAAAACAGCGTAGGATTTGAACTATGTGAAATGTGTGTTGTAATATGACAGAATTATGGGTATTGTAATTCTGGTGAGTGTGTATCATGCTTATCAGTCGGTATGTTGACATGCACTTTAAAAGTTTGATTTCAGTTAGACTAAATAATACTGTATATCTTTTTAAAATGTCATGTCTAAATGAAGCCATACCTTTTAAGTATAGCCTATACTGAATATCATATCATCAAACTACACTGTAAATAAATCAAGATTATTGGCGTACAGAAGGACAGCACTTTCAATATAAAAAAGCTTGGTGAGTACTAATTATCATGAGAAAATGCAACGTTGTAACACATTGCCAAGAATAATGATTACAACTATACCTGGGTCTCACAAATTGTTCCTCAGTAAAGTAGAAATTACTGTTGTTTTTTCTACAGGAGAAGGATTAGATGTGGATTAGATGAGAATTTGCATTTGAGTGGAATGGGGAAACAATATTTCCGGCTCTCCAGTAATTATTATAATTCTTATTTTACCATTGAACACCCTTCATTGAGCAGAGCGTTATTAGGAGTTATTAGGATGTCACAACATAATTTCACTAAATTAACTAAAAAATTATTTTTCCAACCATTAACTTTTAAGCACAGTCCAGCTTGGATAAATGCATAATTTTGTCTTTTCCTTATTAAATGTTCAATTAACCTTTGAGCCTGGGGAGGTGATAACGAGCTTGGAGTGCTGAGCAGCAGGACTGTAAGGCATTTTAATCAACTCACACACATCGTTAACCTGATGGCTCCATCTGTGATCTTCATGGCAATGCTAGCATCTTAAATGGAGACAAAGGACACACACGATCACACAGGTATGCACTGAGGACATTTACTGTATAATACCTGGAGAAATCAATCCGTTGCAAGTATGCGATTCAAAATCTGACATCTTTGCTTACGGATGCTTCCCAGCACCCATAATAAAAATTTGTTCGAAGAAAGTTTTGGTAATGTTCCCATTAACTTATAAAGACATCCAAATTTTAAAATAACTCTTTTTTTTTTTTTAATGTGAACATTAAGGGAGATTCCATTGTATAAATTTGCAAACATTTATGGGAATGTTACTTTGGAATATTCTTAGAACCTTCTGAAACAAGTAGTAACATTATTTATTTTTTTAAAGTAGTAATACACACAATGTATAAAATAATTGATTATTTGTGCAAATGTTGCTTGCATATATGTATATATATATGCAAAAGACGCTATTTGTAGAGCCAGATTGTATAATTACGATTCCTACCAGCAGGGGCTAACTGGGCCAAACCTTGACCCCTCTGAATGCACACACACACATGCACATACATACACTAACGGATGGGTAAACAGCTGAATCATGTTTGGTCTGCAGCGATAAAATCTTCCTTGTGCTGTATCAACAGACCCGCAAAGTCAAGGCTGTCACCAGCAGGAATAATACGTGACTCTAAAATATAGTCTAGTCAGCACTGAACTGATAGAGAGAAGCTCGTACTTGATGCATTGCACACAGTTGCGAAGCAATGGTCCTTGGGGAAAAACCTGATATAGTCCATCATTAAACTGAGTGAAAGGTTTCTAGGCTTGGATGCTCGCTATTAAAGGAAAATTAAAGGGATATTTCATTCAGAAAATAATTTATGTCATCATGTACTTGTTCCAAACTTGTATGACTTTTTTCCTGGGCAAAACAAAAATAATATTTCAAAAAATAAAAAATAAGATATTTTGCAGAATGTCCAAGCTGCTCTTTTTCAATATAATGGTGTATAGAGATTACAGCTGTTGTCACTGGTTCTCACAAAGTGCACAAAGTATATATAAAAGTCAAACAGTTACCACGGTTGCATTTATTGGACCAAAATACAGCACAAAACAGTATATTTTGAAATATTTGTACAATTTTAAATAACTATTCTATTTGAATATACCAATATGAATGTTGAAAACGGTTGTACTGCTTCGTGTTTTTGTGGAAACCGTGATAGACTTCCATTGAAAGGTTTGGAGTAAGATTTAAAAAAAAAAAAAGAAGAAGAAGAAGAAGAAGAAGAAAAGAAGAGAAAAGAAAAGAAAGAAAGACAAGAAAGAAAGAAAGAAATACTTTTATTCAACATGGATGCATTAAATTGATCAAACATAGACATTTCTAGATTTCTTTTTCAAATAAATTGTACTTTCTGTTCATCGAAGAATCCTGAAAAATGTATCACGGTTTCAAAAAAAAAAAAAAAAAAAAAAAATGACGTTTTCAATTTCTCAACTGGATGCTTGAAACATTCTTTTAAATTAATTATTTTGTGTTCCACAGAAGAAAGAAAGTCCTACTGGTTTGGAACAATATGAAGGAAAGTAAATGATGACATCATTTTCATTTTTGGGTGAACTATCCCTTTAAGAGCCCTGCAAAAAAAATCAGCAATAGTAAAGCATCTACAATACCATAATGAAAGGAGTTAATGCTGTCGGTGTCCTGGATTTTAATCAGGCATGTGAAGAGTTACATTGACCTCCATGCACTTCCCATGCTTTGAAATGAACTCCGCTGAACACCCGCTCGTATGCATGTCTAATGCTCCAGTTTTGTATTCGCAGCCCATTGCTTATTTTCCCCCCCATTACTTTGCATGTCAGAAGCAGTTTAGTACTGGTGCAGGTTTGCGAAAGGCTAAATTTACCCGGGCTGCTTGCTGAATGAGGAAGTGGAGGGATTTCACCTTGCTAGGTATTTCGTTTCATCAGACAGGTTCGGCTGTAGCTTGACAGAGATGGATAATTATGGCATGCCTTAAGGGCACTACATAGGACTCACTTTCAGACTATATATGAAAGACATTCCAAGGCAGCATACAACATAATGCATAGATATCTCAGATACTGTACACCATCAAGAGACACCATGCAGCATTTGATGTTGTTTACCACTCCTTCCATGTGGACAGCGTAGAACAGAGTGAAGGATTGTATTCATCAGGGATTTACTTATCAACAAGCTATTTTTTCCATCTGCAGTTCCATCAAGTTTTAATATTCTCAGGTTGCTTGTTATTTGTTAGAGTCACTGAGGAGTGACTTGCCATATTTTTTTTTCCCTTATGGCAAAATAGCACTTAAAAGACAGCTACAGACTGTGTGCAGCAAACAAATTATTCAATTTTCACGCATCAGTTGTATTAAAACTGCAATTAACACTGATATTCTTCCTATTCACCAGATAATTAAAATATGCAAAAACACCACAGCATTGTCTATATGAGCCCATTACACTTGCTTCCACACACAGGAGCAAAAAACACAAACCAGACAAATTAATTTAGCAGCAAATATTAGATTAAACTGCTTACTGCACATACTGTGAAAGCACGCTATGAATGTGAACCACTACCTCGAGGTTCCCGCAAAACACAAAATAACTATTTACACTTCACTTCACTTTTTATATAAATTATTTGTATTAAGCAGACTATTAACAAAGTAACTCTGCTTACGTATTCTTGCAATGTGAACATCTTTGCAACAACAGAAATTCAATTGTTCAGAGCTCAATTTTAGAAGAAAATACTATTTCAGTTTTTCTACTTCATTTCAGTGTGGTACTTACCTTTTTTTTTTGTAATTATTATGAAATGTACTAGCAGTTTCTGAGGGGAAAAAAAGTTTTTTAACATGATTTTGTCATTATTTTTTAAATGTGTTAATTTATATTTATACATATTTATATAAATAAATATTATATGTATTTATGCTAACTGAATACTATTTTAGCAAATATTACTGTATATATATTATGTTTTATATAGTATATATATTGATGCTAACTGAGTACTATTATAGCAAAACCTCAACAGTATTAGCAAACTAGTTGCCATTGCCAAATATTTAATTCAGCAGAACTTGCAACAACATTATCTAATACACTGCAGAAAACCAAATGTTTTATGTTTAAAAGCCATAAAAACGTATGTACATGGTAAACTTAAGATGATACAGTGATACAATTCAGACATGGCACCAGCAATCAGGCCATCCTTCCAGTTTACCTACTTCCCCTTCAAAGGTGAAGTAAGTTATGCATCACTAATCTCACCAAACAGAACCGCAAAACTAATTAAAAATAAATAATTCAAAAATAACCCTTTGGTGAAGCTAATGTTATTATGTCCAGCCCAGTCAGGCCTTTCAAAGAAACACATCGCAATTCTGTTTGATGCTACTGATGGCACAGAAATGACACAATGGTTTTTAAAGCACAGAGAGGCATATATGAGATATATTTGAAATAATTCTACAACGTCCTCTACTAGTGTTAGACTATGAGGTTGTGAACTGTCTGTTTGGTGCGATTGATATTTTGCGTTTTACCTAGCCTTTATAAAGATCAAAAGAAATGAAGGAGGATTATTTGAACAGCATTTTGGAGATTAAGGGAAACCTTACACTGGCCTTTAGATGTAATGACACTGCTGTCGTCACTCCAGATTGACTTAATTTTGCCAATCATTCCTGTGGTTAATGAGGCCGTGACATTTGATTGGAGGTTGACCTTTGTGCTGAAATACAGTTGGACATGCATGGATGTATGTAAATTTCCATTCAGAGGAGTCGTAAAATTGTTCTCGCTTGTATATTACTCACCATGGATCTAATTTTATGGGAGTCTTTATTGTTAATATCTTTCGCAGCTAATGTAATCTATGGCATGCTAATGTGCAAAACTTGTGAAGATGAACAACTTTTCAGTACTGCAGATCTGTAGTGTAGAATTAGGGGATTAAAACGCCTGCAAATCGGCAACGTGTCGGTTTTAGGGGTCATGCTATCTGTCTTTTATTATGTCTGGCGCTGAACCACGCTTTTGTGTAAACTTAATTGTGCGTTAAACTTTTGCTTCTCTTTGTACACTATAACAGATCTCAGTGCACGGCATACACAGATAGTGTCAAGCCAATTTGTGGAAAGTGTCAAGACACTTCCCCTTTTGCACAGATTTATGGAGCACAATAGTTGATCTACCCAGAGGACTTCACTCTGAATGGATGACTAGCCTAATGCTGTGCAATACCAAACACAGAGGACAGATTGCAGCCTAATGGCAAACATGAGAGCTAATGCCAATCATCATCCTTCGAGGACTGGGAATAGAATAATCTCCCCAGGATTCACAAATACTACTGACGGATACTGAGGTTGCCATATGTAGGCTACTCTGTCATGCAAGCCTAGATTATGCAATGTAGCCAAAGATGATAAATGTAACAGCAGAAGTGCACAAAAACCATCTTGCTGCCTCTGTGCCCAGTCAGTTAATAACTAAACAAGCAACATTTTGCGTATGAAAACTGGTTTCAGGCTTCTGGGGCTCCAGAACATCGAGAAAGTTTTAGAGATGACTACGATGCTTATTTCTCAGTAGAAACTGAGTGTTGAAAAAATGCACTGTATTGCATAATATCAAAAACAGCAAAGGATGCAGAAAAGAAACTATGCTGCCTTCAAAACTGGCCATTTAGAATTTAAATAATAATTGCCTTTTAAATTCCAGTTAAATTCCTAAAAATGGCAGTTCATATTTAAGAGTTAACATGAATTGTAATTGAAAGAATTATAGATGATCAGCAGATTAAAATGATTTCTGAAGAATCGTGTGACAATGAAGACTGGAGTAATGGCTGCTAAAATTCAGGTTTCTGTGAATTTAAATAAATAAATACGGCCTTGATTTAAAAGAGACTTATTTCAGAAACATTACAAAATTCATACCATATATGTACAACACTGTATTCGTCTGCCTGCTAAGAAACTTTAAGCCACAAAAAGCAAAAGTGACACATCTCCACTTTCACAAAACTATCAAAATAGCCTATTAAACCAATATGGCAAACTTCCAATACCAGCTGTCAGACCTGTTTCCTGTCTGGTGTTGTAGTTTTCGGACTCGTGCTCCCCTAGACTTAGTTTTCCCTCTTGTATGCCCATATTTGGTTCTTTTCCTGTTCCTGTCTTTATTAGGTCATTTGGTACCAGCTGTGTTTATTAATTATCTCATTTAGTTTGATTATTCCCTGAGTCTAGCGTCTGGTATTAACGTCGATGTCCTGTCCTGTGAGTCTTTCCCTGCCTTGTGTTTCTCTGTTTCTGGATTAAAGACTGTTATTTTGAAGTTTACCTCTCGTCTCCTTGCTTCCCTTGTGTGCACCGTGACAGAATACCAGACCTAAAGAGTAGCGGCGGCCATTCACCCGGTTTGTTTTCCGGTTTTTAAAGTCTTTAGTTTTTCTGTTTTGTTTTTATTGTCCCCCGCGGCATGGAAGTCGCCGCTCGTCATTCTGCCCAAGCCCGCTAAAGCTAAGCGTGGGAGTTCGGCGGAATCATCGCGAGCCGGCCGTTCATCTGTCCAGCCCGCCGGCTGCAGCTAACCCAAGCCCGCTGGGCGCTCATCAGTCAAGTTCGCCAGCCATTCATCTGTCCAGCCCGCTGGCTGCGGCTAACACAAGCCCGCCGGCCGATCCTCAGTCAAGTTCGCCGGCCGATCCAAAGTCAAGTTCGAGGGACGCCGCTCGCTCAAGCCCGCTGGCTGCGGCTCCCTCAAGCCCTCCGGCCGTTCCGAAGTCAAGCCGCCGGCTGCGGCTCCCTCAAGCCCGCCAGCCATTCCGAAGTCAAGCCGCCAGCTGGGGCTCCCTCAAGCCTGCCGGCCACTCTGAAGTTAAGTCCGCCGGCCGCTCCGACGTCAAGCCCGCCAGCTATGGCTCACTTCAGTTCCAAAGTTCGCTCCAGTGGATCCAGTTCCCCAATTTCGGCCAGGAGTGCCGTTCCCAGTTCCAGAGAGTCCAGTGCACGCTCCAGCCCCTGACCAAGAGTCCAGTGCACGCTCCAGTGTCCTGACCAAGAGTCCAGTGCAGGCTCCAGCCCCTGACCAAGAGTCCAGTGCAGGCTCCAGCCCCTGACCAAGAGTCCAGTGCAGGTTCCAGTCCCTGACCAAAAGTCCAGTGCAGGCTCCAGCCCCTGACCAAGAGTCCAGTGTAGGCTCCAGCCCCTGACCAGAGTCCAGTGCTGGCTCCAGCCCCTGACCAGAGTCTGGTCATGTCCCCTAAAGTATTGTCCACAGGAACAGTTTTAATCAACCTTGTTTTGTCTTGTCTGTTGGGGTTCTCTTGTTGCCTCAATGGAAGCGGTTCCTGAGATCACCCCTGAGAGGGCCCCTGACTCCACGTCCAGCCCAAGGAGGGCTGTTGTGCTCCCGTCATGCCCAGAGAGGGCCTCAGATTCCGAGCCTAGCCATAAGTGGGCTCCTGTTCCTGTGGATAGCCCCGAGAAGGGCTCCCGTTCCTGAGTATAGCCCAAGGAGGGCTCCTGGTCCTGCGTTTAGCCCACGGAGGGCTCCTGTTCCTGAGTTTAGCCCACGGAGGGCTCCTATTCCTGAGTTTAGCCCAAGGAGGGCTCCTGTTCCTGAATTTAGCCCAAGGAGGGCTCTTATTCCTGAGTTTAGCCCAAGGAGGGCTCATGTTCCTGAGTTTAGCCCAAGGAGGGCTCCTGTCCCTGAGTTTAGCCCACGGAGGGCTCCTGCTCCTGAGTTTAGCCCACGGAGGTCTCCTGTTCATGAGTTTAGCCCCAATTTCTCCCCAAGTTATTTTTTGGGGGGGTGGGCTAATAGGATCCGGTCGTAGAGGCCAGGGCGAAGGATGAGGCCATGACCATGAACACCGCCTGCCATGGCCTCCTGAGCTCCCTGCTCCGCCATGGCTCCAGAGTCCCCTGATCCGTCCTGGAGGCCTCCACCGTGTCTGTCCTGAGGGGCCTCCAGAGTGCCCACCCCCTGTGTCAGACCTGTCAGAGTGTCAGACCTGTGTCCTGTCTGGTGTTGTAGTTTTCTATCTTGTGCTCCCCTAGACCTAGTTTTCCCTCTTGTATGCCCATATTTGGTTCTTTTCCTGTTCCTGTCTTTATTAGTTCATTTGGTACCAGCTATGTTTATTATCTCGTTTAGTTTGATTATTTAAGCCCTGTGTTTCCCTGAGTCTAGCGTCTGGTATTAATGTCGATGTCCTGTCCTGTGAGTCTTTCCCTGCCTTGTGTTTCCCTGTTTCTGGATTAAAGACTGTTATTTTGAAGTTTACCTCTCGTCTCCTCGCTTCCCTTGTGTGCACCGTGACACCAGCACATTGTTATTTTCTCCATTTTTGCTTATTTTCCATAATTATACAGCAGCTGAGGTTTTTCACATTAAAATTTTAAGAGTAAGCCAATATTTTCACCAAAAAAAAGCTAGCTAGATGCACGCTCTTGGCCCTTCGACAATTCAACCACCTTCTTTGCTGTAAATTGCCGAGCAGTTGTGTGCCAATTACAGCTTAGTGAGCATTTTCCACACTCAGTTTTTCAAAGAACCCACACAGTATTTTTGATGCACAGCATTGTGGTTTGAGACCCAAAGACCTCTGCGCCATGTTAATGAATGACCTTAAACCGGCCCCTCAAAATATTTATTTGTGTTTCGCCGCCTCTGAATTTTAAATACATGATCAAACATAAGCTGATTAAGTATCTTACACAGATTAGAAAACAAAAGCTACATAAAGAAACAGTCGGCATTCAGATTTATGCCCTACCTGGTGTGTCCCCAAAAGGTTTCGGTGGTTTGGCAGTCACTCTGGAGTTGCTTGGCTGTGTGGTGCTGTGCCTCTTAGGATGAGCGGTTGTAATCACCGCATACGTCCTTTGGGGGCTGCGTGTGGTAGTGCTAGTTACGGTAACTGTGGTGGTAGAAGGGGCTAAAGAGGTGACGGTAGCATTCGGGGTCACTTTCGCCTCCTCCTCAAGCCCCTCATCAGCCCCTGTAGGGCCCCAGTCAATAAATCCTGCCACTGTGGTGGTCCTCCCCTCCAGGGAGTCATAGCCGTCCCCTTTCAGCTGCCTCCGTGAGCGAGATAAATGCAGATTTAAATCAGATTTACTCCCCTCTGGTAATGCAACCGATTTCCCTTTGTCAGAGGGGCACTCCGTGCAAAGTTGTCGTTTTTGGAGTGATCTGCGGTTTTTCCGCCCCCACAGTTTGGCACCCACCAGCTCCCCGTGATTGCCTAGTGATGGCAAGGGAGGGGGAACATCACGATGCAAGACACCCAGAGTCCTCAAGTGCTGGCTGGTGAGCGTGTCCCGACTGGGCAGAGGGTGCGGCTGCCGGCGGGGCACTGATCTGGGCTGTAGTTTGAGGGTGAGCCCTTGGCCTGCTTGTGCACACAGAGACAGATCCATTGTGAGATGGACAAGGATGAAGAGGATCCACATTCTACATCCCAGCATTCCTCCAGGTCTCCAAGCAACCATGGAACTGGAGAGCAGAGAAAGAGAGAGAGAGAAATCAGCCACATTGGAGAATCTTAATCAGTGCGTCTTTTATACATCACGCTGTGCACGCTCGGCAAAATTTACTCAACTTCTTTACCTTAAAGACTGTCTTATTAGATCTTTCAAGGACTGACTACAGTAGATTGGGCTTTACTGCACTCTTTGTAATGTCCTTATTTCCAACACCATTTTCCAGTCTAGCGATTTTCGCTCTAGGCTTCGTTCTGCTCTGTGACTCACTAAGTTCTCATAAATTGAACTCCAATATTAATTAGATGTGTGATTCCCCTTTAACAGCTAGATGCTAAAAGCACACTTCAATGTTATTTTCAAAGACATTTACTTTCAAAGACTTAGCGCGTACACTCTTCAAATACTTTGCTTTGTAAACAAACATTCCTCTGACTGAATTGGTCTCATGGCGCAAGCACCGTAAAGATCATAGGTTTACACACACTTATAAAATATATTGCTTGAATGCACTGCATATTGGTTTGGATAAAAGTGTGCCAAAGTCTGATATTTATTGGAATCTCGTAAAGTTAGAGTCTGAAAATTAGAGTCTGCCAGTGATCTAATGCTGGGCTACAGATAAAACACAAGCTCTAAAAAGTGTATAAAAATTAAAATTGTATGTATAAAAACTCATTTATATTATATTGTGAAAACTTTCTGAAATTAAGTAAAAAGTCAAAGTTCAAATTGAAATTTATTAAAACGTAATATATAAAACTAACCACAAACTATATCCAGATATTTTGTTCTTTCATTTTACCTTCATTTTTGTCTTTTGAAGGCAGAATGAAATAGTATAATCAAATTTGGTGGTTTGAATAATAATAATACTTAAAAATAATATCACATTTCATTATTATGACAGCCCTAAAAAAACATTTTGGACAATTTCTCTCAATTTTTTCCCCATCATTTTTTCATAGACACCCTAGCACCCCCTTGTGGACCCCTGAGGGTCCCTGAAACCACTTCGAAGACCTCTAGTGAAATAACAAACTCCTCAAACCACAAAATGTCCCATTTACTTCCATTGTGATTCTACCTCTCTGGTTTGTTTTTGCTGAACTTCTCCTTAAGGGGAGCTGTTTTTTTTGTTTTGTTTTTTTCAATTCCAGAACCTCAGACACATTGAAATGAGCTGTCATACCCATATCTAGAAGCCAAGAATCTCTATTGATCCAGACAGAAAGAGAGTTCATCAAGGCATATCTGTAATCTTTTCTGTCCTTCAATAATATTGGTCACGGTCAAAGGCTAATTTAGAGGGATTAAAGAGCCCACACATGGCCACACATACCATCAGTGGTGTTTGTGTTGCTTTGAGTTCAGAGATGATGGATTTAGAGTTGTCTGACCTACTGGTGAACCAACAAGTCCAACACAAAGAAAAATATGAGTCATACTTGAAAATTATATACTAAAACGGTTTATAAAGCCACAAATCGAAAGGAATATAAATTCCCTTTTCATTTGAAGAGCACTTTCATTTACCTATACTTGTTTGGAATGCTGCTTCATCTGTTCGTGAATAAGATGGATTCCTCAAGCACACTAAGAGAGGGCCCTTGCTCTCTATTTTCCCCTCTTCTAATCTCTCTTTACATTTTCCATTCGGAAAAAAACATACTTGTGGGATCTGGTCTGACTGAACTGGGTCAGGACCTTGGGTTGGCCACTCATCTGAGAGATTTTACCTCACTAATAAGGTCCTTCAATTCCATTGGGCTGGGCCCCAAGGGGCCTGACTCACACTCCCTGTGCTAATGTGTTCCATTAGAATGCTAATTCCTGTCAGGAACATCATTGTATTTACTTAAGGATACGTATCGGAAACGATGTTGTGCTATTAATGATCACCCGTCCGTTGGCTTTTCATGAAATTAGGTGGCTACATTGTGAATTCAAAGAGGCTGCTGTGATATTAATGAGGGCTAAATTAAGGGTCGCACAAGACAGGGTGTGAATGAGAGTGAGAAACATTGAGGACAGCTTTGCATGAACAACCCCTCCCTGCTCTTTACTTATAACACATCAGCTATGATTCGGGTCACTTCAGCATGGTGCAACCCATTTAGATTCTGCATTGTAATTCAACACGTCGGCCACGAAGAAAAGGTCTCGTTTATACAGTATTTAGATTTTTAAAGTAACCAATCTGAATTCACAGACTACAAACAGACACCTTCAGGGTTTTGCCACACAAGCCAATTAAGATGACAGAGGTAAACCACTTCCAATTAATTACCATTCATCTGAATGTTTTCTAAATTTGTGGAGACATTTCATCAACATGTGACTGATTTAATTGCATTATGCATTAATTGCATTATGCATTAAATTACCATTCAACCCAAGTAATGTTAAAGTTCTTAATGAAGTTACCGGCCAACTGGCGAATTACAGTCTATTTTTTTTATTTATTCACCGAATTTGCATTCTGCACATGTTTGCCGGACACTGAACTGATATGAAAATGACTAAATAAATTTAAAACAAATAAAAATGAATAAATAAATGAATTCAATAAATTAAAACTACAAGGGACAAAGACAGGAATAAAGTAGATGAATAAAGAAGATTTTCCTTTTGAATATTCATTAGGCTAATGTTCACTATGTTTGCAAGCTTGCATAAGATTTGTGCTTAGTTGCTTAGATTTAACAGTAGCACAAATATAGACTCTGTGGGAATATATAATTTCTTTTCTCATCCATATTCATGATAATGGGAGGAAATATATTTTTATTTAATAAATGAAAGCGCTAAAAGAACGCATTTCCTGACACAAGCAAGTTGAAAAAAGCAGTTCTTAAAAAGTTAAATGGAAAATATGGTATCTGAAAAAGCCTCAAAGAAAATGATAAGACCATCTCCTTTTTCCATCTCGCTCATATCCGCTCTGTTAAAAGTAAAGGGAATAACATTATAAACACCGACTGAACTGATCATGAGTTTCACCAAAGTCCTTTAAGGCCATCTTCATAACACCCCCAGACAGCTACTTCTAGTCAAATGCTGCAAAATAGACTCCAGCTCTGTGGAAAGACTTAGAAATCCAGAACTGTTTGCCAAGCTTACATTTCAAAAACATATAACAAATCACCAATAAAATCTGCCAAAATGGTTTGAAAAACATGATTGCTTTGCGTTCCATACATCTTGCATTTGTTAATAATTGCAAGTTTGCCAGTTTAAATTGGAGTGCATGGCCAGGCTCCTCATATTGTCTATGGTTTCACATATTCACACAGAATCTGAAACTATAGAAGCACTTTTTCCCAGAGCTCTGAAGCTAAAGGTTACAGACACTTCTTATTTGATGATGCAACAAATTATGGGAAATAAAAGGGGTTTATTAACCATTACACAGAGAAGAGAGCACACGCTTTTGACCACTTGAACTTTCCCTCTCCTTTTTTCCTTTCTCTCTTCTTCTCTATATTAACATTTGAATTCAATGTTTCTAACACATTACACTGTACAACAAATAATACTGACAAAGCTGTATAAACAGTACATAATTCCACGGAGTAGGCAGATCCAACACTAAACATTAACATTAAAGGAACAGTTCACCAAAAAATGAAAATTTGCTTAAAATTTCCTCACCCTCAGGCCATCCAAGATGTAGATGAGTTTGTTTCTTCATCAAAGCAAATTTTTAGCAAATTTTCATCCTCATGATCATATTTTCCAGCATGATTTGAAATGATCCAAAGAGCATCTTGAGCTCTAGAACATCTGACTGTCTGATCAATGTTAAATTTGATTAGCAACCAAGGAATAGTGCAGAATCTCAAATATCCTTTTACACCATATTATTGATTTTTTTTTTTTTTCAAATCCTAAAACTTTATCCTATTTTACAGGTCTAAATTAAATTTCAATCTCATATTTTTAATATGGACTCAGACTTTAGGACTGTAGGTTACACAAAGGAATATCAAATAATAATGGTTTAAATACACATGCAAGCCCAGTATATATCCAGAGGGATTATGGTAAGCACTGTCCCAGGTTACTATTAATGAGATCGGAGGTCCGGTAGATGAGCATATGGCTGGTGGAAAATTCAGGAACATCCAGTACTAGTTACTCAGCTGTCTTCACATCCAATGAGTGAATTTCTTCACACAAGACAATCAAGTGCCGTGATCTCATTCATTCCATTACGAATCATCACACATACTCTCTAGACAGAAGACGAAACTTGAGAAACCCGACCAGAATGGTTTCTGCCGACAAGCCAAATGCTCACTGACATATGACTCATGGGCCGATTTTTCAGATGAATTACACTTCAGAGAAGTGTTGCAAATAAATATGGATTCCATGCCTGCATTTTGGATAAGCGGGCAGCTTATATCTGAGTCAGTCTGATCCTCATACAGCCGACTGAATCCTTGGATCAGTCACTTGGTTTATCCTAAGCAGAGTGAAAATAATGAAAATGTCATTGAACAGGTAGAATTATCTGTATTTACAAATATTACATACTAATCTATTTTATAAGATAACTGGTCAGTTGTAATTGTGAAATCAAAAGGGCGAACATTTACTACCAAAAAGATACCATAAGATATTGTGTTTGTATAATTGTATGAAATACATGAATATAGGCTTAGTAATACATCCACCTATTGTCTTGCTTATTTTTTAAAAGGTAATTACATTAGTAATCATAGGTATTTGTATGTAAAATATACATTTTGTATGATGGTGAATGAATTAGTCAAAAACAATCTCATAGCAACACTCATTTAGCAGTAAATGGATTTGTAAATTAAATCCAGATGGGAATAATAAAAGTAAAGTCATATGCACTCTTTGTTTGACTGAATATAATTATTATTAAACCTTGCATAAAAGCATAAAATATAGGGAGAGAATGTTTCTCGTTTCAAATGTATGTTAAAAAAGAGTGAATATCAATACTAATTAGACACTGTAAAAACATACCATCATTGAACACAACTGCCCTTGTCTTATGGTTCATAAATGAACTGGAAGGATTTCAGATTTTACTTGCACTGACATTTCATATCCCTGCCACAATGATGACAGAACATGACTCCCTCTTCACACAAACACCCTCTCAACACAAATACACACACACACACATACTGTAGACACATATAATGCCTCAGAGAGAGAGAGAGAGAGAACGAGAGAGACACCTAAAATACTAAAGGCTTGTAATGATAGTAAAATTTCAGAATGCCAATCAATGCGTGAAATGACACAATTCTCAATGCCAGTTCTCAATAACACAGAAAAAACGAAAAGCTATTGAATAATAATAATAATAATAATAATAATAATAATAATAATAATAATAATTTAAACAATGGCACATGGCCATTGTCACATATTTGACGAATTACTGTTGCTATGAAATGAAATGAAATAAAATAAAATATACAAAAATATAAAATCAAATAAAATGAAATGAAATGAAAATCCATGTTAAATACACCAGGCAAATAAAGCTTAGTTGTGAATAATAAAACAAAACAAAACAAAACAAAATTAAATTAAATTAAATAACCACTTTAAATATGGCAAGCAAATAGAGCAAAGTTGTAAATAAATAAATACAAGTCACATTAAATATGCCAGGCAAATAAAAGTTATTTGTTAATAAAATAAAGGAACAGAGCTGGGTAGATTACTTACACATTGTAATCCGTTACTGATTCCAGATTACATGATAAAAATTGTAGTCAGTAATGTAATCCATTACATTACACATTTTCGGTAATATAGTAGGTTGTGAGTTTAATGAAAAGCTGACAATTAATTAAATCATAAAAAATTTAAATGAAAATAAATAATTTTAAAACAAACTCCCTTTCGAGGAAAGTCTCTTCACTCGGCGGCCATATTTGCAATGCCTCCGGGCAGCTCATACGAGACCAATCTTAATGAATGGGGGAATCCTAAAATCTCAAAAACTGCTTGCTGAACTCAATATTAAATTCCATATGTCACATCAGCAACAAAAATCTGAAATTAATTGCCCCATGAATGTTGTTTCTTATGCTCAAATAGCGTTTAAAAAGCTTATTTTTCAGGCTAGACCAGCCAATGTGCATGTGGAGTCATAACATGCTTATGACACAGTGCTTATGACACAGCCATATCACCCTGCAGCCCAAGACTGGTTGCCCATTGAAGCTAAGCAGGGTTGAGCCTGGTCAGTACCTGGATGGGAGACCTCCTGGGAAAACTAGGTTGCTGTTGGAAGAGGTGTTAGTGAGGCCAGCAGGGGGTGCTCACCCTGTGGTCTGTGTGGGTCCTAATGCCCCAGTATAGTGACGGGGACACTATACTGTCAAAAAGCACCGTCTTTCGGATGAGACGTTAAACCGAGGTCCTGACTCTGTGGTCATTAAAAATCCCATGACACTCATCGTAAAGAGTAGGGGTGTAACCCCGGTGTCCTGGCCAGATTCCTTCCACTGGCCCCTGTCTATCATGGCCTCCTAATAATCCCCATCCACTTGATTGGCTCTATGACTCTCTCTCCTCTCCACCATTCATTCATTCATTCATGACTGCGCATGTGCATTGACTGGTCTAGTCAGGGCTGCTTTCAGCCCAGACAAAACATTTTTAAACGGAAACGGTGGTGCGTTGAACACCCTGTTCTGATGATGCAAGAGTTGCAACTATGGCAGCTGAGAAGGCCATTCTTTGTGTTCTTTTTGAAGAATTTTCGGAGCCTGATGAAATCGGTATAAATTTACCTGCATGCCATGCGATCATTAATCAACATCAAAGAAACTGTGAACATGCAAATGTGATAATTATTGAAATATTTATTTTAAAATCTCAGGGGAACTTAAAGCAAATATATTTGGTGAATAAGGTTTAGATGAAAATAAGTTTTGTAATGCCTGCATTACATGTAACTAAGAAATAATGTGAATATGTGCATTTTAATTAGTTATAATTAATATCACATGGTTAAAAAAAAACCTACAGAGTAATAATTCAAATAAAAATGAATGTGTTCATCAGTAGTTGCTGCAATGTTGAAACCCTTCTTAAACCTGAAATGATTTTTGTAAATGCAGTGGTCAAATGCAGTCGCCACCTGACTAATGACTGATCTTTGTGTGAATGTGGACTACTGGACTAAACTGGACTATATATATATATACATATATATATATATATATATATATATATATATATATATATATACACACACATATATAAATCCACATTAAATATGCTTGAAATAAATGGTAAGTTGTGAATAAATAAAATAAAATACTGTATTTATCTGGACAACATTGGTAGTCTGGCTTAGAAATGGCCATTGAGAAGCTATTCAGGAAGGATCTCCTAGTAATTATACAGATATAGAAGCATCAGAAGCAGGCTGGAAACATGACAGGGGTGTCTGCGTATGTGAGAGAGTGTAATGAGGCTTAGTCAAGGAAAAGGACAAATCCCTGCTCTCTCGTTGGAGGAGATGTGACGTCATTGCAAAGCCCAGCCATTAACTCACTATAGGAAAGATTTCACACATTAATCTGCTGATAGGTCTTAGGCAGTACAGCAAATCAGTGAGATTATCTTCACAGTTATTCAAAGACATGCCTGAGCTCTTCAGTGTAACAATGTTACTTCTCCAAACACAGATTTATGAATCAGCAAAAAAGGTGCAGTACCTGCAGAAGTAAGACATAAAGGTCCCAAAAGTACACTGGGATTACAGTGAACATCTCCTTGAGTTGTTTCAGAGGCATGCTAGACAGTTGAGGCTGTCTGAAGCTGAGACTCAAATCAAATGAGCAGCAGGTCTCTCTTCAGAACCTTGGACAGCGCCGCGGCTTCTGACTGCCAGTCACAATAGCACAACAGTGGGAAGAAAAATGTCAGGACAAGGCATGGGTGGGCAATCATCACAGTTCATAATGTCAATCGTGGCTCAGCAAAGATGGTATATGAGTAGAGAGACAGCTTATTTGAGACTTATTTCTTTCCTTTTTTATCCAGGAATTGAGTCTGAGGGAGCTGTAAGGTGTACCTCCAGTGTAACTTTCAAAACATCACGGTTACCCTCAATAACACAACATACAGCAACAGATTTACTACATGACCAATCTAACCTACCACACTCTGCTACTGTATTTACACCTTACCATGATTTAACCAAGTAGTACATGTTCCTTGATCAACACAATTCCAATCAACCAATCAGAATTTAGGATTAGGGTTCTGAGGTTTGGCCTATAAATTAGGGTTAGGTTTAAGTTTCATGGTTACACTACAAAGTAGTTAAATGTTCTTTTTTTACCTTAATGAGCTACTTCTACTTGATCTCAACCTAGAAAGGGACTTTTGTTGTTCTTTGATTGTTTACTGTTAGTGAATGAGTGGTGCCTGGTGGCTGCTTCACAATAAAGCTTTCTAGAACCTTCACTCTCTCTGTTCCTCTGAACAAGCTGCAAATTTCGACCTGGGGCCAGTTGCATAAACTTAGCCTCTATGTCAAGACAGTGTCTTAAGTACAAGTTTGACCACCTAGCAGTTAGGGTAATCAGTCTTATTTTTGAGTTCAACTTAGACTAATCTACGCTTTTATGTAACTGAATTTAAAAAAAAAAAATATGATCAGTCTTAAAGAAAAAAATTAGTTGACCAACTTGTAAGACTAGTCTAAACCTTTTATGCAGCTGGCCCTGATCTGTTGAGACCATCACAACCTTCAAGAAGCAGCTGAAGACACTATATGCAATATATAGTATAATATACACTACCATTCGAAAGTTTGGGGTCACTAAAGAGTTTTTAATGTTTTGAAAGTCTCTAATGCTCAGCAAGAATGCACTTATTTGTTAAGAAAATACAGTAAATGCAGTAATATTAGAAATATCAATACAGTTTAAAATAACTTGTTCTATTCTATTCTATTCCATTCTATTCTATTCTGTTCTGTTCTACTCCTGTGAGGACAAAGCTGAAATTTCAGCAGCCATAACTCATAATAAAAGTATTAATTTCTATAGTAGTTTAGTTCTTGATATCAGTTTCATACAAGACCTGCAAAAGATGTTTATTTACTTGACGGAAATCAAATTAATATTCTCATGCAGACAATAAGCACGGTAGAAGATGCTTCAAGATGATTTTTTTAGAAGCGAACAAAACTCTAAAACAGCGTCATAAGCCATCATGTGGTATTTTTTCAGTGTAAGAGATTTCTGCTAAGCATCATGGCTTGTGGCTCAAGAGAGTGTTAGTGTTAGTGAGCAGAGAGGGTCGAGCAGCCCTCAAACCATCAGATCCTCCAAACGATCTGTGAACACATGCATACGTGTGCCAAAACACACACACACACACACACTTCCTGTCCATTCAGCCCGCCTTTCCTGGGTTGTATAGCAAGTATCTCCCTGAGCAAGTCTCCATGCTGCTTTTCACACACCTAAAATAGAACTCAACAGATACAAGAAACCTTTCATTTGCATTGCGTTAGAAGAGGCTCATGAATAGCTCGGTGAGGGTCCTTTTGCTCTCTCTCTCTCTTTCTCACCCTCATGCATTTCTTGCTCCAGGGGCAACTCTACGTGATCAAACATGCCTATTCATCTGACTGGATGGAACCGCCTAAACGCAAAGCCAGAAAAATAGATACAAAGAAAGAAACAGAAAGACAAAAGCATCAACCGTTCTTCTCTTTATCTGACAGAAATATTTGCCTTTTCCAAAAGCAGTCTGATGGAAAACAGATAACTGATGACCTGCAGTGCATTCGCAATTCATCCCTCTCTTCTTTCATTACAGAATGAGACTTTAAAGTTTGCTTTTGGTATCTCCCCTGGACTCGGACAGAGAAAAGGATAAAGAAAGAAAGGATTTTTTAGTGCCTGACAGGAATAATACCAACAATCGCATCTCCAAACAAAGTTGATGTGAAAAGACCTAAAAAAATAATGAAATAAATGTGGTTTCTGTGGATTTATCAGAAAATGGAATGGACAGCCCACACGTCCTCACTTAGCCTGGATCACTGCGTACCTGTCTATATAACTGGCCTCTTTAATGCTCAGTGTAATTCTAAATGACAAGCATCAACGTTTGTTTTATTCTGGTCCTGAAACCACAGGCTATATCTGCTCTATTAATAATCTATGCTTTCAGCTTGGCTGCACTATGAGTTCAGCTCATGTACACAGGCATGAGGGCATGGGAGCAAGACAGGAAACACACTGTCTCACCTGCACAGGACCTCACCTGTAACCTACCTGAAATGCCCACAGGCTTTTCTGAGGGTGGCCAAACAGCAAGCAGTGAGAGAGCAACAACTACCACCAAAAGAGGGGGGAAAATACCTACAGTATGCCAGTTTCTGAACAGGAAAAAAAAGAAACTACACTACCATTCAAAAGTTTTGTGTTAGTAAGTCTTTTTAATGTTTTATGTTGTTAAGTTATGTTATTATTTTAACAAAGGATTATTTCTATTTTCAATTAACATTTTTTTTTCATCAAAGAATCCTAAATCAAAAGTGTATCACAGTTTTCCCAAAGACATTAAGCATGTTTTCAACATTAATACTAATAATGATATATGTTTCATGAGTATCAAATAAGCATATTAAAATGAATTCTAAAGGATCATCCTATACAGTAAAAAAAAAAAACAATTTCAAAAATGTTTAAAATAAATTTTAAAATATACACAAAAATAGCCAAAAATCGGAGAAAAATGTATTTATCCAAATATACTTTCATAATTTAATTTTCTACTAGGATATTTTTTTTTCAAAAAATATATATTTTAAAAGCATTTAAACATATTAATTTATTAATTAAAAACATTTAAATATTTTTTAATAAAACAATAAATACATTTTATAAATAATAAATAATAAATTTTAATAAAACATTATTGAATCATTATAAATCTAGTTTTGATCTCCATTACACTATTCAATATAATGCAATATACTAAATATTTTGCATTTAGTCTAAATACAGGCTACTGTATGACTAGAGATGTATTTTGTTGCCCCAAAATACAATTTGAAATATATTTTGGTATGACGGTTGAAACAAAATATATTTTCAATTTCAAAACATTTTTTATTAAGCTTCGCTGTTTACAGAAAATATTTACTATATTTAAATATATATTTTGGCCATTTTTTTTCTTTGCCTGCTACCTTTTGTTTTGTTTTTTGTTTTGTTTTGTTTTGTTTTGTTTTGTTTTTTGGCTGCTGAAATTCCAATTTGCCATCACAAGAATAAATTACCAATTGAAATATATTAAAACAGAAAATGGCTATTTTAAATCTAGTAATATTTTACAATATTTCTGTTTTTACTGTATTTTTGATCAAATAAATGCAGCCTTGGAGCGCATAAGATTTCATTTATAAACATTAAAAAAAATGTACAAGCTCCAAACTTTTGAACAGTTATACACTTTACAAAAATCAGCAAATCTCCAAAGCAACTGTGCATTTAAAGTCTTTTCTGTAACTTCTTCTGTCTGTTTCTTTGTCTGTTATTGTACTAAAGAAACTACTTCTTTTGTTTCTTTGAATCAAATGCTGGTCAGGACTCCCAAATGCCACCCTAGAGAAAGAGAATAAGTGAGATAACCAAAAAGGATTCGCAACAGATAAGAAACATTGACTTGTTCTTTTTACTGCCTTTAATAAGAGTTTGTACCTTTAAGGCAAAGTGGCCCAGAATAATAATGGTTGGAGGAGAGAGGTCAACACCGCTGCACTTTAAAGCCTTAAGGTCGGTTCTGGCTCAAGCATCTGAGCAAAACCCCTGTCCAGAGGAGCAAACAGCAAATTATGAGCAGGGCTGGACTCCATTTTCTTCTGCGCTGCCTGTGCATGCTCAAACCAAGATTAATCCTGCCATTATTCTTCACACCACACACATATGGAGCAGTAAAGACAAGGCACTAATTAAGCGACAGCGCGAGAGGAGGAGAAAGATAGAGAATTTCCCTAAGCAGATCTGTAAAATGAGATTACTGACCTCAGATCAACAAGCAAACAGTGACAGAAAAACCAACATAAAGGAAGATCAGTGTATGCTGAGATGATGAATGTGTGCGTGAGTGTGTATAATGTGCCCTTATGCCAACATGATTTGATGGTCAAAGCAATTTATGACTCGGCATACCAGAAAATTCATTAATACATAAATTACACACAGATGAGAGAGCATGCAACTCAGAAAGAAATCCTGAACAATATTCACCCTCCTTGTTCTTATGTCTTATGTTCAGCTCTGACCTTCACACCAAAGCCCATTCACACCAAGAATGCTAACTGTTATAAAGATTGCTATATTAGTGTCCACACCAATGCAAGATAAAGTTCTGTTCATTTTAAGTTATTCATTTCAGTTATGCTGTCTACCAATTTAAATGCTCAAGCTCTTTAAAGCAGGATGGATTCTGGCTGTAAATGTTTTTATCGTTCATCAGCTGGATAAAAATGGTTGTGAAAGTGATTCCAACTATATTGTTTCTCTGTGCCGTAATTGTTATAGTTGTGGTGTGGACGCTATTCTTTTAAATTTAGAAAAAATGTTAAAATTATATTGTTATAGTGAGGGCATAAAACAAACATTTGCCACACTTGCCAATGACTGATGACTTCAGAAAATTTGGTAAAAAATTTTGCATGAGCATATTCTACACCCCTAATCCTACCAATAACTATAACTATTAATAAGCAGCAAATTAGAAGTTTATTGAGGCAAAAGATGTAGTTAATGGCTTGTTAATAGTGAGAATTAGACCTTAAAATAAATTGTGACCAAAAAATTACCTGCCAATGGCCAGTGAAAATTTACCGTCCATAAATATTTTTACTTTAAAAAAAAACAAAAAAAAAACGGCAAAGCAAACTGAGGCAACACATCTAATTGCTATTATTATTATTTAAAAATATCACTATAATACTACTAAACTGCAGAGTTTCATTTATTATTTATTTATTGTTTTATATAACAACAGTAAAATAGCAATATTTTTATTCTTTTTTTTATTTTTTTGAGCGCAATGGAATACATAGATTGAAAGCAACATCTTGACATAATGACTTATACATAAGCTGAGATCAGTCACAGATATATATAAACACATATACACAAAGGATACAGAAAGAGAGAAAGGAAAAAAAATTACAGACAAACGGGGGGAGAAAACAAAAAAAAAGCACAGGCTGTAAATGTATGGATGTGGTAGTTTAAACAGGTACAGAGATAAGTTAAATCCATAGTTTCATGAGTTGTAATAGTAATTATTATTATTATCCATTCAATTTTTGTGTGTTAAAAAAAGAGATTATAGAGATTATAGATATAACTGCACTAAGTATTAAATAGACATCAATACAATTTATAAACGTAATAATATTGTAATATAATATTATACAGTAGAAAGAGCAATAGGTGTGATCATCAATATAACGAGTATTCAGGCATATCCTATTAAAGCGTAGTTGGACTTTTTGGTTGAGTGATTTCAGAACAGTGTGCCATGTACAAATTCTCATGTAGGAAAAGCTCTATTTTCATAGTCAATATATAGATGAAAACAAAACAAGGATCCAATAATGCTACTGACAGATGATAGCCTACTTTTAAAGTTGTAGGACAGAAATTGAGTCCTATAGTGGAGTTATAATAATATATAATAATTATTAATAATAATAATAATAGTAGTGGGTATAAGGGTGGAAGCAGTGGGAGCAGCAGTGATTATAATAATAATAATAATGATGATAATAATAGTAATAATGATAGTAAGAAATGGACTAGTTAGTAAAATTATTGTAGATAACCTCATACCCCTCTACGTCCTGCAGCCACTCCATCCCCGCCGGCGAGCGCAATCAATAGACCCATCGGCACAGCCCCCAACCCCGCCTATGATCCACCTTGTCTCTCCTCCCCGCCACCAATAAGACCCGACTCCTGTACCAGTGAATACAGTTTTGTAAACACTTTTATCTTCTTCCCCAAAGGGGAACTGGGCCAACACGGTAGGCACCTCCAGACCAGGCTCCCCTAGTCTGGGTGTGACCTGATGGATGACTGTTCATTATTAGTATTTGTATGTATATATTCCAGATGTTCATGTGTTTTCATCAGTTGAACCCTTTTTACGTTGTAACCTTGGCTATAATCGTGGTGTTCACTAGTTAGCTCCCCAGCCAGAGACACCACATCCAGCCCAGATTATACTCTTATTCTGTCAAATTAGGTGAGATAGGGCAACGCCGGCAGAGGCAGCAAATGGAGGGAGCGAGTTACCAAAACCAGAATGTACATAGTACCCATGCCGACAAGACGTGCCAATCAGGCCCAAAAATAGCAATATTAATATTTATGGTTGTTGTTTTTGTTGTTTTTTCTTTGTTTTCAAACATTATAGAGATTTGAAAACTGGGAAACATCTCTTTTAAAATTCCTCTCTTTTGTTGATAACAAATGAGCCTGATTTATTGAGGTCAGAAGAAGAATGTAGAAGACTTTTATGCACAATTTTATTTATTTTTTTTTTCAATAAAAAATTTAATAATAGAAAAAAGAACAATTTGAACTAGCTGAACTAATTAAAGGTTTTAATTTGTTCCATATTTCTGTACTGTGGTAGATTATTTCAGTAGTAAAAAATGTATTGTAAATAAGGGTATATATAATATTATTAAAATAACTATTGTGTTTAATAAATTCATGCTAGTGGTCTAAAGCATTTTTTGTGTGTGTGTAGCATACCAGAATCTGTCATCTGATAGATAAATGATTCATGTTGAGTATGCTGTATTACATAACTGCAGGAAAATGGAGTAAATAAAACTGACTTCCATTCCAAAAACAGCAGGAACCGTGATGCACAATGCAACGTCATACTGCATCCATGCATACAGCTGAATGCCTCAAATATCAAAGCATTGAAGTCATTTTTAGAAGGAACGGCTATCTGGAATGTTCTCTGAGCCTGTGTCTGGCCAGCTCTCAGGAATGTGGTTAATGTTATCCACTCACGACCAACTGCTGATCAGGAACAAAATGTGAGCTCTGTGAAGGAATACCACCGTCTTCTTTTCTTAGAGAGAAAAGATTTAGTTTTGCCCATGTGAGGATGTTTAAGTCTTCCTCATATTGAAGTCTTCAGTAGAAAATTAATTGGTTAACCAAGCATAAAGCCGGTTTGATGGAATCATATTTCAGCAGAAAGCTCCCCATTGAAGGCAATTATGGGACAGTGCGGAGAGGGCCGTGGGGGGCTAAAACCTTCACTGAAGCTGAATCTTGCCTGAAAATGCTGTCTGGTTTCAAGGTCATGACTCAAATCTCATCTGGGCATCAAGTTTCAAAGGGGCGAGATTCATTACAACATTTAGGACCTTTTAAAGGTTCTGAGTATGGAAAATCAGTAACCGCTGGATCAAAGCAAGTCAAACTCCTACTGACCCCCCTGAGATGGCTATTTTTACCTCAAAAGTGTCCATCAGACGACTCAGCATGCTTCTTGGCCAGCCTCTGGGCCAGACTCATCTATTTTCTCTCCAACATGCTCCTCTACTACTGCTATCTGTCAAACGCTATACCACTTTGTCATTACTGTTCATGTCCAATCAAATGTGATGTCAATCAAATCTCCATAGAGACATCATAAGCTTCAACACAAGTTCTCTCAATTCATTTTGACTTGCCAATTCTGATTGAGTTTCAGCACAGTGTTTACTTTCACTGTATTGGATAGGTACTACTGTTTATAATGTTAATAATGTACAAATTATTTTTAACAATATCTTATTTATCTTTGTTTTGTTTTTATTGTTTTATTTTGCACAAATAAAATATTAAATACGCTGGTGTTGGGCAAAATCCAAAATAATTAAATAATAATGCTGAAAACTATTTTTACTGCTTAATATTTTTGTAGAAACCATTATACACTATGATTCTAAAGTTTGTAAGTATGAAGAAGTAGAAGAAATTAATAATTTCTTTCAACAAGGATGCATTAAATTGATTAAAAATGACAGTAAAGACAATGTTACAAAACATTTTTATTTCAAATAAATTCTTTTAAACTTTCTATTCATCTGAAGAAAAAAAAATGCATCATGGTTTCCACAAAAAAATTAAGCAGTAAAAATGTCTTCAACACTGATAATAATGAGAATCATTATTAATAATTAAGCACCAAATCAGCATATTAGAATTCATTTCTGAAGGATCACGTGATACTGAAGACTGGAGTAATGGTTGCTGAAAATTCAGCTTTGCCATTACAGGAATAAATTACATTTAAAAATATATTAAAATAGAATATATATATATATATATATATATATATATATATATATATATATATTACATTGTAGTAAAAATTTTACAATATTACCATCTTTACTGTATTTTTGATCAAATAAATGCAGCTTTGGTGATCATAAGAGACTAATTTAAAAAACATTAAAAAAAATCGCAATGATTCCAAGCTTACGATATATACTACTAAATATAGTAGTGTATATACTGTATAATGGTATATACTACTAAATATACATGTTTCCCCCATCATCAGCATAATCAACATTTAATTTATGCACCATTAACCTATCCCAAAAAAAAAAAAAAATCTAATCATGGATCTCTTTCAATATGGTTCTTCCAGTAAATTTCACCCAAGCCATGGCAGAGTGCATTGATCCTGCCAGATTTCCCTCTGTTTGCTATGTGTTGAATGTGAAAGGATGGCTTTATTGCTATATCTGTACCCTCTGTGTGCAAAGTCTCTTAGAGTGAATGGCTATGCAAACAACTCTTTGCGTACCAGCTGATATGGACTCACAGGATTCACTGGTGCACAGAGCGCTGTAATTTCTATCGCTTCTGTTACTTCCTATACCAACAGAGGCCCATGTTTGGACTAACATGATATATTGCATTTCAGCAAAAATTAATGCCTCGTCACGCTAAATAAACGATCCATGCTTGACCTCAATAAGTCACAGTGTATGTAAAACATCCAGTTAGCTTCCAGAACTCTCTGTGGCAGTTTATGTGTCCCTGGCGTCCATATTGCTGTCATGCATAGTTAGCAATTACACTGTCCAATTACATTTCTAAACTATCTGAGACTTGTAATTAGCATGTAAGCTAAAGTTCCCCTGTCTGCTTGCTCTGATGTGGCGTTATGGGAACTCGAGCGCAACTCATTATCACAGGCAAAAACACGGACCAGAAACTCAAACTCAAAGACTGAGGGTCTGGGGACAAAGTTTTCACTTACTCGAACTAGGACTGGGTGATAGCAAAAATTCACAAATGTCTGATGATTTTTCTAGCAATATAAAATAATGAAAAATTAAAGGAAAATAGTAGACTGTTACCACTTGGCTTAAAAAAGAGAAAATAATAAAAAACAAACTTTAGTAATAAAAATAATGTTCATTTGTTTAATGAAGCTTAAACTCTTAATTTCTATTATCAGTCCAAATTTTATACTAAAATGTTTTAGTAAAATAAAACAATGTAGCTAAACATTGACGTAGTAAATAAAGTTAAATATCATTATTTCTAGCGTTAATGTAATGAAACAATAGCAATGAAAACATCTTATTTTTAGTTAGATTTTTGTTGCATTTTAGTTTTTGCATTAAACAATTAGAATTTGTTTGGCAACAGTAGCTGTTTGATAAAAATGGATTTAGAAAAAAAAAATTACCCAGCAAATTTAGACCTAATAAATAAATATTGACATACATACATTAAATATTGTAAAACACCTGAAAAATATTGAGACATAATTTTTTCTAGCTTTACCACCCAGTCCTAATTCAAATTTACAACCGATCATAAATGAAACTGAAACGCAACGTGAGTAGATTAAATATTATTCCAATTTGAGGAAGGGCCAGAGATGGATAATGAATGAATATAAGTTTCTGAGCCATTACAGTTAGCTGCCACCTCCACTGCTAGCAGATTCACAAGAGCAGATTAGTGGAAAAATTATGACATAATTTGCTCGTAATAAATTTAATGGTTTTCTTTCCTCTTGAGTGGATGAATAATGGACTGATGCCACCAGCATCTCCCCCAGGACAGCTGTTTGGCTGAATCGTGAAATGTCATATTTCTACATTCTGTTCACTCCCATTAAATCCAAAATGCCAAGACAATGCTCAGATCAGATCCAACAAATACTACAGTGAACGCCAAACAGCAACCTGAGGAATGATCCAAATTTTAATCCAATAATTATGCTGATTGGCAGAATGAACCATTGAGCGGATTAAATTGGTTGAAATGGAGATCGCCTATCAAATAAATGTGAAGAATAAGTGGAACTGTGCAAAAAGCTGATTTTTAAGGCTTATAAATTGATTTGTGAGAGATATGAGGATTTTTTCAGAATCTAAACACATTTTTTATTCAATGGTAAAGACTAGAATATTTTCAGACGCAATTTTACGGTTTGTCAAACAAATGTTCTGGTGAAAATGAACGTCAGTGCCCCCACTTAGTCATTTATTCACAAATAATCCAGTAAAAACATCCAGTTCCTCATCAGGGTTCAGTTGAGCCAAGGTAAACTGGTTTCAACTGCCTTTGAAGCAAACAAGAAACTGTTTGCTGTCCTTTTTGTAATGGACAATAACAGACTGTGTCCAACGCTGGATGACTTATATATGTGTGTGCATGTTATAGTAGGTCAAGTAAGTACAGTCAAGTGGCACTTTATCACAGTAAATAACAACAACAAAAATGTGCACACACACACACCAAATGACTCTCTAGCTGTGTCTAATACAGAACATTGCTCGGAGGAGAGGATCAGCTGTTATTATGGATGAAAAGATCTGCATTGCATCTGTACTGCAGGGTTCTTCCAAACTAAAAGTTTGCAGATAAAAGCCACAGGCATTTAAAGACCCATTACTAATATCCCTCAGTACAACTGTGTACACGACCCACAGGCTCAATAAAGCATGCGAGCATGCAGTACATGCAAGCTTTAACAACGGAAACCATATGCTTCTTCATTACTAAATGTGTAGTTTCATTAGTTAGAGGCATTGACTTCCTCTCAGGCCGAACCTAGGCGTCCTGGATGTTTGGAGAAATCCTCAGAGTCCTTTTAAACTCATATAAAAGTGTTTACTGTTCATTTTCAAGAAGTGTGTGGAAAAAAAGGAGAGGGAGAGAGATATGGCCCTGGAGGGCTAGCAGGCACTGTTGGTCTTGTGCCATGACGGATAAATTTGAGGCTTTATAGAAGCGGTATTGATTGAACAAAGGCGCTACATGAGCGTGTGTGTGTGTGTGTGTGTGTGTGGTTCAGGCGTGCCACGCTTGCTCTGTTAGACAGGCAGTGCTGAGGGGTACAGGGCACTAGGCTGCCATGGTGACTCAACTTGGACAAGTAACAGTGACTGTGCACTCTTAAAAAATAAAGGTTAGAAAATGGGGTTCACACAGTGATTTCACAGAACATCCATTTTGGGTTCCACAAAGAACCTTTAGTGAACAGAAAGAACCATTTCTGCTTAGTGTAAAGAACATTTTAATAATCTGAAGAGCCTTTTTTTCACTAGAACATTTTGTGCAATGGATGTGAAAGGTTCTTAAGGGAATTGCACATCCCTGCATCTTGAAAAAATAAAATTGTGCTGATTTGCAGAAAAGTCATAATACTACTTAATTTGAATGTTCCGTCACATACAGTATTTTTTTTCAGCAAATAAAATATATTGAATATTTTTAATTTAAATTATATATTAGCTTTAATGCACTCATCAAAATAACAAAAGCAGTCAAATGTCAAAAGTTTTAATGACAAAAAAGCATTCAAAATGTATCATTTAACTTACGGTCTGCAAAGGATTGGAACAATATGTTCAAATACTCCATTTAATGCTAAAGAACTTTACATAAACACAAGTTTATAAATAAATAAGCATGTTTGCATTTTCTTCTTTCTCTGGCCATAATTCTAACCTTGAAATCAGGATTAGGCATAAAATAATGTCTTCAGAATCATTCATAAATGTAAAAATCGGCTAGGAAATGAACAAAAGGTAGTAACCTGGCCGATAGTAATATGGTCTTTGTGGCAGATTAAGGAATAACACAAGACTTCTTCACTTTAAAAATGAATATCAAAAGCAAAAATTGCTACATATTTTGTGAAAAAGTGTGACTATTTAGGCACTATTTTTGGAATCAGCACCCCAAAATTAGTAAGAAAAAAGTATTGAATTTCATTCAGCAAATATGATGCAGGGCAGTGTTACAGATGCCAATAAAGAACCTTTATATTTAAGAATGTGTTCATCTCGAGAGTCTGTATGTTAAATACATCTGTTTTATAACTTGTTCAATCTGTCAGGATGCTATATAATATTTCACTTGACTCCGATCAAGGCTTTGAAGAAACTCTTTGAATGTACATATTCTAATGCAGACAATTCCCCCTGTGAAAAAGCAAAAGTTACATAACCAGAATTTGTTGAGCTCTACTTTTTAAAAACGGCGTTTCAATTCTATTTATGCCTTTGAAGTAGTCAAAACCTTCAAATGACTATTCCTGGTTGAAATCGTAGAACTTTTTCATTCAGACTCAATTTTTTCTGCCCTTTAAAAACTCTCCTGATTAAGATAATTTGGCTTTACTGACATTTGCGCCATTAGCTGTGGTATGGAGTTGTTTCTGGCTTACTGAACCCTTGAAGATGTTGTTATATAACAGTTTAAGTGGGTGTGGGTGCAATCAAATCGTCCTGCCATTATATCAGACTATCAAGAGTGTCAAATGGAGAGCAGAAGCACTCCTCGCACTAACCAGGTATGCATTACTGTGCGAGTGAGCGAGCTTACATCCGGCAAGAAAAAAGTAGTATAAAAATGACAGAAGTGTCATGCTATTACACGCTACAGTGTACATGGTAATGAGATAGTTGTGTGCTGCCATTTAAGACATTGATGGCTGTACAGTGTGCACTTAGAGAACCTCATCTGACAGGGAGAAGAAGAAAATGTAAAAATATGATCAAATTAAGTCGTTTAAACATTTCAAAATAATAAAATTTATCCAACGGCTTGTGTCAAAGCAGAGACAAGCTAATTCTTTCCAGTGACAGAGCCCGTAATGAACCAGCTGCTGTTCAGGTCAGCACACGGGCTGATATTTCCCACATTCCCATATCACTGTTTACTCTCCTAACGGCTTCCAGGTCAGTGAACTGGACACTGAGATACATGTCCAGTCTGTGGCATATGAGGACCCATTCGACAGGCTGTTTTAATATGAGAGCATCGGCATAATCCTGCACGGTACACTGGAGAATCAAGGCTCTCGAGAGAACGTCGGAGCTGTGAGAGGATGTATAACCTTGATGTGAAGATATTAAAGTAGTTGATGGAGCAATTAAGAGATGCGGCTAATGATCTTCATCAAGGCTATTCAGCCTACTCATGATAGTGAGGAATTTTCCAAACTGCTAAAGAGAGATTCCCTGCTGTCTCGTAACTTGGCAGCTGATCAACCTTAGACCTTGCCGGAGTGCAACAAAGCATGTGCCACTGTGTATTGTAAAACTAAAAAAGAATGTAGTTATATATAATGCATGGGGGAGGCTAAATTCATAGTAGTTAGTTGCATTTTTTTAGCAGCAGATCACCTAGATGTGAAAAATCCCACTGGTTTACCAGCAATTTCATACATAATTTTCTCCTCATCTAACACACTGCTAAACTCCAATAGCCATTGCTCACACTTATGCACAAGCTCTTTGTTCCTTAGGATATTGAATTCTAGATCACTAATTGATGCTTTAAATCAAAGCAGCACAGGGAAAAGCTACTAAAAAACAAGATGAGATACATTTCTGAGTTACATTTGTCTCAGAGCGTAAAACGACAATGATTGCCCACAAATATTTGAGTAAGCCTAACTAACCAGGCTGTATTCTGTTGCATATGCTGCATATACAACCAGTTTCTTACTAGTCTGACCGGCTAGCAGTTAGTCAAGGGGTAATCAGTCTTTCTTTTCCAACTGATATTAGACCAATCTATGTTTTTAAGTAACTGACATAAGCTATGACCAGTCCTAAAGAAAAAAAAAATGTCTTGACTGTGAAATTTTCTTGACTAAATAACTTGACTAAGATTAATTTATAAGACTACTCTCAACCAGCCACTGGACAGTATGACATGGCTCTATAAAGTAAGAACACATCTAAACAGAACATGCAACAATATATGTAAAATGTGCACTTTAAGACAGCACCTTCTGGATAACCTGTAAATGCAAGATGTTGCAGCCTCCGACATCAGGTAGAGAATGAACAATGATGCTCGCCTGGCTCCATCGTCATTCCCACCTTAAACATGCTCTCAACATTATGTCCCTGGAACAGCTGCTAAACAGATGTAATGGCAAGGACAGCTGTCAAATTCGGCCACTTTGAATAACTGAATTTGTAGTTGCTCAGTTTTCATCTTTTTTGGAATGGGGGTCTTAAGTGCTAGGAAACTAGAGACTAGAGTAATGAACATTTCAATGAAAAGTGCATCCTCTTTATGGCTGTTACTCATGAGCTGTTGTAATTCTTGAGCATAGTGTATTACTTAGCATTTGGCTGACTTTTTGTCCATGCACAATGTATAATAAAGATTTGTTATATGCATGTCCGTTTTGGATTGAATCCTACTCTTGCTATATATGCACAGTAAGTGCTAAGAGCTCCTGTTAACCATAAATAAATCCCTGGCCATTACAGCTTTTCTGATTCTGACTCAACCTGACTTTCCACTGGCAAATAGCACACCATCTGAAACTTATGATCAAAATGTCACTGTAACTTCATAAAATGGCATAAATGTCTTGACCGCACAGAAATTGTTGTTCTGGCATGGTGTACTGTGGTGTGTGAGGGTGTGTTTAGCTGATACTCGACCTAATTTGCGCGCGTCAAGGCTTTGGTTCTCGCATTGCGGTTATTTGGCGTCCCCTAGCGAGCGCTGCGCGAATAACTTCAACTCGATTCGCAATCTTGTTAATTATGAGCCCTCTAGTTATTCACACAAACCAGCACCACTTAAAACGTTTCCTCGGGAATATTGCCAACGCACAGCTGCGAGGTTTAAGTAAGACGTCACGTTCAAAACAAGTGAAGTGAAAACACCATGACGCGCATCAACTTGCCACAAAACTCTTCACAGATGACAGGATTTTGGCAATGGGCGTTTAATGCATTCAGCCCTTAGCTGAGAGATCTCAAAAGGGATATTTATTACCTGCGTGTGACACACCGTTTCAGCCACATTTTTCCAGACAACAATTCCGAATCAGTCCTCCTGGTATTCGTCCATTTATGCGTTCCAACAAACGTCGACGCTCGAGCGTAATGGTCACCTTAAGTTAGACACCTTACTCCAAATGTTACGGATGCTAGCATTCTAATGTTATATATCCCGAGAAACCGAAAGCTTGATAATAGCTCCACGTCTCTCCAGAGCACACCAAACGAGGACTGGGCGAAATATTCACGAAAAACAAGGACGCGTCTTGTCCCCTTTTTTAGTTGCTCGCTGTTTTTCTCCTCAGAAGTGCGCACGGATGTGCAGAGCGACCCAGCGGCAGCGTGGGCAGCTGGACGGTTCAGTTACTTCTCAGCAGCCGCCTTCTTTTACATTCACAAGTTCGTCTAGATTATACTCCACTGGAAAAAAAAAAAAGTCAAGAATCTATGGGAACCAGGCGGCAAGGTGACAGCGTCAACATCGCCCGTGCGCTGCGCTCGCGGTCACCGCGCACTTTCTCTTCATTGTTATGAGACCGAGCGCAGGCAAAAACGCAAGATAAAACATCGAGATTTCCGTGGCGCAAAACCATGTCCTACATCGGCTGAAGAAGCTCTTCGATAGTTCTCGCAATCTTTTTAGAGCTCAAATAAATTAGTGACAAGGAAAAAAAAAAAACAAGAAGAGTGATGAATGAAACACCACTTCACGGACGCGCGTGATGAGTGGAGCGCGTGAAAGCGACGCTCGTCATTTGGATAGATAGACAGATAGTGTTATCACCACTGTGCGCGCTATCCACCCTCACTCCTCTCTCTCTCTCACATACTCTCTCTCCTTTCCTCCTCCGTCTGACTAACAACCTGCCAGTCCTGCTTTAGCTGACAAACCCGTGACGTCATTTTAAAGTAAAATATGTAACCTTTTATACATCCTTCCCCCTATTTCCCTCAGAGGAGTTCATCCGAACCCAATTCTATCCCAATCTCTGCTCGCTTAGATAAATCAGTTTGCATATGGGCTATGAAAAGCTCAACCAGTGTACAGCACTTTCCACTAAGGGGAAGATCAGTTTCTCATCCCAAGGTTAATACAGTGTCTAGTGGGTTTACTGAAGCAATAGAGCCATATCCTGCAAATTACATGAGAGCGTAATGCCACATTTTTCTTCTTTGTGAAACAGAAACTCTTTTTTGTTGTTAAGATGGTTGATCTTCCACTTCAGTTTACCATATAGGAAGAAGAAAGAGACAGCAGTGGCGTTGAATGATGTTGAATTCCTGTTTATTTCACAGGAATGGCTTTAGCTGGCTGAAAATGAATAAAAACTCTGCCTGTAGTCTGTCAGGCAGCAGGAAAGCTCATTAAGCCGGTGCGTTTGAGAGAAGGGCTTTGTGAAAACAGCCCTGATGAAGAAAATGCATTCCTGAAAAACGCTAGCGTGTGTGGAGGTTATGAAGTGTCGCGTTTTGCCTTCATTGTGGGGACCAAACAGTCCCCATAGGGATAGTTAAACCTATCACACACATTGTGGTGACCAGCTAATGGTCCTCATGAGAAAACAGCTTAATAAACACAATAAATAATGTCTTCATAAAAATCTAAAAATACAAAAAGGTTTGCGCAAAGGTTACGCCTGAGGGTAAGGGAAAGAAAATATCATTAGCTCACTATAAAAACAATAGAAAAACATCAACATAATAGCAGGCTTATATGTACAGTGGGTACGGAAAGTATTCAGATCCCCTACACTTTTTTCAATTTTGTTATGTTGCAACCTGATACTACAATTGTTTAAATTCATTTTTTTTCTCATTAATCTACACTCTGTACCTCATAATGATGAAGTGAAAACAGAATTTTAGAAATGTCTGTAAATTTATTAAAAAGAAAAAACTGAAATATCACATTTACATAAGTATTCAGACCCTTTGCAACAACACTTGAAATTTCGCTCAGGTGCCTCCCATGTCTCTTGATCATTGCAGAGATGTTTCTACACCTTGATTGGAGTCCGCCTGTGGTAAATTAAATTGATTGGACATGATTTGGAAAGGCACACACCTCTCTGTAAAAGGCCTCACAGCTGATAATGCATATCAGAGCGAAAACCAAGCCACGAGGTCAAAGGAACTGCCTGCAGAGCTCAGACACAGGATTGTATTGAGGCACAGATCTGAGGAAGGCTACAAAAAAAATTCTGCTGCACTGAAGGTTCCCAAGAGCACAGTGGCTTCCATAATTCTCAAATGGAAGAAGTTTGGCACAACCAGGACTCTTCCAAGAGCTGGTCCCCAGCCAAACTGAGCAATTGATGGAGAAGGGGCTTGTCTAGACTGGTGACCAAGAACCTGGTGGTCACTCTAGTTGAGCTCCATGATCATATATGCAGATGGGAGAAACCTACAGAAGAACAAACATCAATGCAACACTCCACCGATCTGGGCTTTATGGCAGTGTGGCCAAACTCAATCCTCTCCTCAGTGAAGACACATGAAAACACACTTGGAATTTGCAATAAAGCACCTAAAGGACCCTCAGACTCTGAGAAACAAGATTACCTGGTCTGATGAACCTCAATTCTAAGCATCATGTTTGAAGGAAACCGGCTCTTCTCATCACCTGCAGAGTACCATCCCAAAAGTAAAGTGTGGTGGTAGCAGCCTCATGCTGTTGGGCTGTTTTTCAGCGGCAGGGACTGAGGAACTCATCAGAGTAGAAGAAAAGCTCAGTGCACCAAAATATTCAGATAGCCTTAATGAAAACCCAGTCCAGAGCATTCAGAACCTCAGACTGGGCCGAAGGTTCACCTTCTTACATGACAATGACCCTAAGCACACAGCCAAGGCAACACAGGAGTGGCTTAGGGACAACTCTGTGAATGTCCTAGAGTGACCCAGCCAGAGCCCTGACTTGAACCCTATCGAACATCTCTGGAGAGACCTGAAAAAGGCTGTCAACAGACGGTCCCCATCTAACCTGACCGAGCTTGAGAGGATTTGCAAAGAAGAATGGCAGAAATTCCCCCAATCCAGTTGTGCAAAGCTTGTTGCGTCATACCCAAAAAGACTCAAGGCTGTAATTGCTGCCAAAGGTGCTTCAACTAAGTACTGAGTAAAGGGTCTGAATACTTATGTAAATGTGATATTTCAGTTTTTTCTTTTTAATAAATTTACAAACATTTCTAAAATTCTGTTTTCACTTTGTCATTATAAAGGACAGAGTGTAGAGTAATGAGAAAAAAAAAAGAATTTAAACAATTGTAGTATCAGACTGCAACATAACAAAATTGAAAAAAGTGAAGGGGGTCTGAATACTTTCCGTACCCACTGTATATCACTTTCAGATAAGCAGAGTTTAAAAGACGTATTTCCTGAACGCGAGGCATGGACGGTTTACAACATCTGTGATCATCTAGGAAAGCTGTTTTAAATTGTGCCAGTATAAATGGGGTGTGTGTGGAAACAGAAAATGAAGAGATAAATAAGTGTCATTAAAGAGCAGTTCGGCATATCAGTTCCAGCCTTAACAGCAAATGTTCAGCAGATTCCGGCAGCTCGGCATTTTATCGCCATTACTGGAAATGCATTTTGGAGAAGCTACATTTCTTAGCATCTGTAAAGAGGTCATTTACACTACCGTATGTATGCACTTAGATATCTTAAACCTGATATATTGGAGAAAAAATGATAAATCTGTTGTATAATCTGTAAAATCAATGCATTTAATCATATATTGCATGTAATAATGCTTTTATGTGTTCAATTCATGCTGAAAAAGAAACAAAATCACACAAATTGAGAATCTGCATGTAGAACGCCACCAGACCGACAGTCATTTCACTTGCTGTAAAACATGAAATCCTAGCAGTTCTTAGAAAACAGTTGCGCAGTTTTGCTGAGTGAGTAATTCATAACGTTCTGTATGTATCAGGCTGGGTATTTACTCACACAGGATTACTGTGTAATCCTTACACTGATGATTTAAGCCTCCAATGTAAAGACCCTTAAATGCTGACTCAAAATCGTATTTTGTCAACGGCATCGACCACAGCCATTCCAGGTTCAATAACAATTTGGACACTTCGCTAACCTGCAATAATTAGATAACTGTAATGAGTTAAACTTGTCAAGAAACTGAGGTCTTATCTGTCTTGCTTTAATTGAGCTATTACTTCAGCTTCAGACAATTGCATGATCATATGCAAATAAAGGGGAATTCAGAGTGTATTGTCTTCAGAGTGTATTGCCGAATCACAAGTCATTCATTTAGCTGCTTCTGATTTTAAAGGCTGAGGGTCAAGACCAAGGGTTAGTCTGAGTTAGTGTATATTGTCAGGAAGGTCAGAGGTGAGGACGTGGACATCGGAATTCTTTGTCATGAATTTTAAGCACAGGTTATGCTAATGAATGAAAGTTTAGTGGATTCTTTCATTTTAAACCTGCAGTTGCAGGATTTTTCAGCTTTGGATGTTTTATGATGATAGGCCTAGAAAGAGATTGCAGATATCAAATCACTGTTCTCCACACTGTCCATAGGAGCCCAATGTGATTTACACAACTAAGACATGTTGATGGGATAAACATCCTATCAATCAAATCTCTTACCCTAGTTGGGCCGCCCACAAAACATACACTGACCGCCTGAGGGGCATATTGCAAAACAGGCAAGTCAATCTGATTCTATTCTTCTTTGCAATTTTCAACAGTCAGTGCACTATGGTCCATCTGGAAATAAAGTTGAGGAAGGTAAAGGGTTGATTCAATGAGCTCTTTGTTGTTCATGTGGGCTAGACAGACCTAGCCTGCAGGTGTGTCTTGGCCAGAATAATCTGCAAGGTTGTTTATCCATGTCCTAATTGTGTAAAAATGTTAAGCATCCACAGATCATCATCTTAACCTCAAACCAAACAGCAGTATTCTCAGCCTTAAAGTTTTTACCTCAGTAACACCAATTTATCTGACCCTATGCCCCATAATCCTAAATCATCATTCACTGTGACCAAAAGGCCAAAACTGACTCTCAATGTATCAAATATCTCTCAAATACTCTCATATACACTAAAAAAAAAATTATATTCTACTTTAAAATTTATCCCATCCAGAAAGTTTTTTTTTTTTTTTTTTTTTTTTTTTTAAAGTCTCTTATGCTCATCAGGGCTGCATTTGTTTGATTAAAAATACAATAAAAATAGTAATATTGTGAAATAACTTTAGAATTTAAAATAGCTGTATTTCATGGCAAAGCTAAATTTAGGCAGCTATGACTCCAGCCTTTAGTATCACATGATCCTTCAAAAATCATTCTAATATGCTGATTTGGTGCTCAAAAAAAAAAAAAAAAAAAAAAAAAAAAACAATGATTGGATGCATGTTCATTTTATATATTCCAAATATATAGATACAGATCAGTTTGTCATTGGATCAGATACAAATTCATTTACACACAATGGCTTCACCTAAACATTATATATGTTTCAGATTCAGTTGACCAGTAGCACCTAGTTAGCATATTCCAGACCTCAGGTCCCCAACTGTCACTTCATTAGTGAGATACTCAATACATCAAGGCATGTTTAGATTTTGAGGGGTTAATCAATGCTCTATATTTAGAACTGTAAAACTACATGATGATTTATTGATCTTTCCCCTGAACCCGTACACAGTAAATTATTAGAGGAACGCCTTGAAACCAGCATAATATTTGGCCAGGGTCAAATCAATATTCGGGTACAATATGACAATCCTTTTTTTCAAAAGGTATAGGAATAAGAATTTCATGTAGAACACTTATAATTAAAAGACAATGTCCCTGGTCATTCCTCTTTATTAAATACATGAGCTGTACTTCTTTAACATTTCTAACAGTTGTTTCATTCATACAACAGAACAGTGGGTCTTGGATCTTTCAAGGAGCGCTCTGCTTTATGTGCTCAATATTCTCAATATTCAGAGCTGTTAATAACCCCTTGAAAGGTGGAATAATTGCAAATCACTTTGAACACAACATGAGACACAAATAGCTGCCACAACAATAAGACAGTGACCATGACAACCGGACTGAAGAGAGGACATCTCCTCTATCTGATAGTGAAACATTGGAGATGAGAGAAACAAGAGGGCCTATTGCAGCACAATGAGCTGTGAGACCAAGATAGTTAACAGGACAATGGGTACCCAAAAGGGCTTATTTGCTATGTTTTAATCATTACTCTGGCAGTCCATAAAACTCTTTGAAGTTTAGGTTTGATAGATCGGTCTCCAGAAAGTACCAGAATGTTCCCAATGATGATGCTGGAGATACTAGACCTACTACTTAAAGGGATCCCTTGTGAAAAAGAAGTACATTTTATCATACTTTTAAAAAGAGAACTTATTGCGGAAATAATATTGCTTACTGAATGTAATGCTTAGTTAATTAGTTAAAATGTACATTAAAATGCAAGAGTGCTTTTTTGACCCACTTAAGATCTTTTTATGTAATTTCATAATTCTGTTGTCTTTGGAACATGGTTAAAGTTTACTGTTGAATGTAGGCAAGAATTTATGGTAAGCTATATATTTTAATATCATTTATATTGAAAATTGTATGTCATGTATTTAAATATATTAAATATAAAATATATTTAAAATATATTAACTTTAAATGTAATATCAAATAACACACTACAGTTAAAATCATAATCAAGTACGTTACTTGTTTTAGCATGTTAGTCAATATATAAAAACAAGCGTATTTCTTTAAAGCATTACAAAAAGTTACTAAAACATTATTTTGACATTATTAGTCCACTTTTTAAAAGTGTACCTAAGTGTGTTAAGAAATTGTTTTGAAAAATGTACTCTAAGTACACTCAAGTGCTTTTAAAATTACTTTTAAAATTTTAAGCACACTACAACTGCACATTCAATATAATTAAGCACACTTCTTGTTCACAGGTATAGTTCACATAAAAAAGAAAATGTAGTTATTATATACTCACCTTCACATTGTTCTAAACCTGTATGACTTTATTTTTTCTGTGCAACACAAAAGAAGATATTCTGAAGAATGTTCTTTTGTTCATATAATGAAAACAACAATGGACGCCCACTGACTTTTAATTGCATGGACAAAAATGCAATATTTTTGTACTGCCAAAGAAAGTAAACAACATAGGTAAATAATGACTTCTCATTTCTAAGTGAACTATACCTTGAATAGGTCTATAACTTTTCAGTAACACTTTTTTTTCACAGCACCTTGAATCTACAAAAACTGTGACTAAAGGAAACATGAAAAAATATCAGTATGCACACCAATAAAGTAGTCTTGAATAGGGATTTGAGCAACAGATGGTATTATTTAGTACACATCAGAGAATCAATTTTCTATTTCAGGTGTTCATGGTGAAGAATACCGAGTGAAAATTTGTTTTTTGAAGAGTCTCAGCAGCTTTAACTCAAAGAAAGCTCATTTTACACTAGTCATTCTGCGTACAGTGAGGCTTTCAGTTCAACAGCCACTTATCAATAAACCTCTTAAGAGTAACAGGCCCGCAATAAGTCCCAACTTGGGTCTTACCCTCCAGACAAAAACACACAGACGGTTCAAATCATATATGATGCACATAGCTCTCGTTCGGGCAGTCAGAGACTTCTATAAGAGGATGATGGGAAGAATCACAGATGATAGACGGCGCATAAGGGACAAAATATAAAACAGAACGACAGGGACAGAGTGAGCGAGAAAGAGGAGCCAAATGAGGAGGTGTGAGCCCTGGCCTTGTGCATTAATTCACTGCTCATCTATACTCCGAAGGGCAAGACATGATGTATTACCACTCCCCTCCAAATACACTGCTGTCTACAGATGCACAATTTGGAACACACTGTAGCTGGATATTTACTTTTGGATATTTGCATTGCGGTCTGCACACATCAGGTCAGGTGTATGTTTGATGTACAAGCAGATCTGAGAACTCATAAACACGCCAATATGGACACATATTACATACAACCTTCGGACATTTAAAGTGGAGAATGTCAGCCAGACAATTTCAATAATCTCATCTCCAGGCTGTGGAGGCGGACCTCACATTTGCCCAACATCTGATGTTGTCTTTGATTAAGATTCCTGACAACGCCTCTGGAGTCTGGAGTGTAACACAGTTCTCACCTGGGAAGGGTCTGAATGCTGAAGTGTAGAAAAAGTCATTGCTATGGAAAAAGACATAATACTGATAGAGAAGAAATTCAGTTGAAAAAAAAAAGAAGAAGGAGGCAGATTACAGGGTGCGTTCGGGTCAGCAGAGTCTTTGAGAATAAAAAAAAATACGAAGAGACCAAGAGCCATTCTGCCTGACCTGTATGGTCACTCGGAACGACTGACAAATGGGATTATCGGTAACACTGTTCTGGCTGTGATCAGTGTGCATATGTGACACTTTAATATACTCATCTAGTTACTTGGATGGAAAGAGTTTATTTGTAGAAATGCTTGGAAGACAAAAACATTAAGTATAAAAAAATGGAAAATTCACACTCCGTGCTCCAGTTTATATTTTACAGAGTACACAATTTATGCATAGTACTTGAAAATCTAAGATACAAACAAATAAGAAAGAAAGAAAGAAAGAAAGAAAGAAAGAAAGAAAAAATATGACTGAAAATGTAAACCATTATGGCTCATATAATAGCAGGGCATGTTGTCACAAGGGACATCTGCCATTAAATAGCCCACTGCATTTTCAACAAAAGTAAAATATTAAAACAATGAGACAGTGAAGAAATAATGAAATGACAAAAATGTAAAAGTTAATGTGCAAATATCAAATCATAACTGAAACCGTAACAACTTGCCCCTAACTTGAAAAAAAAAACCTTTTATTTATTTATTTATTTTTGATCAAATAAGCACAGCCTTGGTGAGCAGAAGATACTTCTTTCAAAAACAAACAAAAAAAATTACCAATTTCAAACTTTTGAATGGTAGTATATACGGCTTATATATACATAAACATATATTTATTAAAAACATAGCTGTTTATTTTGTGATGTCAGTATGCAGCTGATGCATCTATTTCATAATGCTCATGGAGAGGTTTCTAAAAGTCTTTGAAAGCAGCTGAAAGCAGATCCCATTAAAACACTCAGAAAATGCAGGTGGAAGAGGTTGCTGTTGTTTTATCTTTTATAAGAAAGCTCTTATGTAAGACTCAAAGCTAACACTGCAGAAACATTTTCTTACCCAGTATTTATCTTAATTTCCAGTAAAATTATTTAAACATCCTCAAAACAACATCAATTTACCAGAGAAGCACAGTTGCACACAATATGAAGACTTTAATTTTCTTGAATATTTCCTGTTTTTATTTTTCTAAGCACAAATTAAACTACATTTATATGAAGTTTGCAGTAGTCTTCTTTATAATCAGTATATACATTCTGTAATTTTAAAGATCAAACCTACAGTAACTGACACTTACTTCACCTTATGAATTTTGTTGAAAACATTTTATTGTTGTCGCTACTGTGACAGTGCAATAGCAAATGGGAGTGTTTAGGCATTTGTTATCCACAATGTGCTTCAAATTACTGCAATTACACATCACACTTTTAATTTATCAGGAACAATTATTTTATTATATACTTACTGTGAGAATAAACACTTAAAAGCTTATAGAATAATACGCATATTCAATGTAATTTCATTATGGGTTCAAAAGCTGAAATTCGATATTTACAGTACATCCAAAACTCACTATGCATCACAGCAAATGATCGACAGGAGCTGATATCACCATCCTGTATGTGTTCGTTTCATGGACTCGAGCCAGAGATTATATCACGGAAACAGGGGAGGAAGAAATCTGTGCATCTATTTTAATTCAGCTACAGGGGAAACACCCATTAACCCTCTGTCTTGTCACATCCTCTCTTCTTCTCTTCCATCTGACTGCTCACTTGTCCTTTATCACCTCAAAAATGAATCTGAAGTATGTGCTGAAGAACTCAAAATACACTGATGGCGATAACAAGAGGTTCCCTGATGTATCTAAGCAATAAACATGCTCATTCGAGTGCCTTCAGCGAGATCACACATGCATGGTTATTAGGTGTATTTGTATAGTTAAATAGATCATTAGTGACCTTTTCATCCATTTGAGGATAGACATAAGACAGAATAGATGCATTTAAGTAAAAGAGAGACAGAGATTGACACGTGTTTTCCCTGAACTCATGTTCCCAGCATGTGCTCACACCGCTGTGGTTAATGAGTTGTATAGTGCTTCTTCTTACCCCTCCAGTGGCCCCTGCGGTCAGGTTCAACATGCTGGCATCTCTGGGCTCTGCGCAGACTGTCACCTGCGAGACCCGATTCTTTTTCCTGTCCTGACACTTTATGAGATCTGAGCGTGAAAACACCAGCCCTTTTCCAAATGACCCCAAGTCTACCTCTGTCCCTTTCAGCCCTCATCTTACCATCTGTAAATTTCATCACACCTTAACGTGTGTTTTGTTATAGGAGGTGCCGGGAGAGAGAGACATGTGAGGTTTGATTTTCAAAAACAGACCTTGAAGGCCAATTGTGTCATTTCTTTATCACAGGACTGCAAAAACAATGACTGTTTTCTGACTAATTTCATTGAAAGCTCGTCTTTAAGTTAAAAAAATACAGCATCTTTAAATAACATGAATAGCAAATCTAGTCACAAAAATCATGCAGAATTGGCTGTGTTTGCTTCATATATAATAAATAGCTGCTGCTTTGGGCATGTACGCTATCTTGTAGCTTATCATGCTGTATCTCTCGATAGAGAGAACTCTAATGCAAAAAGCTCCTGAAGGTTCACAGCAGTTGCGCGAAATCAGCTATATTTTCAAAGAAGCCTGAGAATCAGCTCATACATATTGAAGATTTCTTGGCAGTAAAGAATCTGTTATGTAATTAAGCATTCGCCAATCAAGATGTTTTTCTTTTCATTTAAATTCAGTCATTTTAAAGTTCGAAAGAAACTCATGTTGAAATCGTGTCTGTTAAGCTTGGTGTGATAAAATCCAGCAGTATCAAGGTCTATACTGAATACTCAATATGATGTATATGCAATAGTTTGAGGAAGATTTTATTTGATGATGAATTGTCTACCCAGCAGGCGCAAAACAGGCACACAACGTCATAAGACGTTGATACTTGGTTAAATTTCGGTTCCAATGTCGGGTGACCAAAATTCAACATAAATTCAACGTCTAATGTCAATGTTAAATTGATGTCCAATACCGACGTCAGCTGACGTTGAAATTTTGTTGTTTTTAGGTTGTGCAACCAAAATCCAACGTTAAGTCAACGTCAAATATTGACGTCAACCCGATTTTCATTTTCAACCAAAATGCAACGTCTGTCCGACGTCATGTCCAACGTCAACCTGACGTTACATAGACGTCTGGTGCCTGCTGGGTAGACTATTGGACTAATGCAAATCCTTGTTAAAAATTAACTTTAGATCAAGCTTTATTCAAACAATCAAATATTTAAAAGGGTTTAACATAACGAATAATATAAAAAAATCATATATCATATAAAATAAAAAAATTTATTGTATGAATAAAATAATTTTTATTATTTTTTATAAATAATAAAATATATCTAAAATTCAGTATAAATGTATTTTTATCATAATAACATGACAATAAATAAAAAACAAACTAAATAAATAAATAAAAATTCCTTTTAAATAAATCAATGGAGGAAAAAATACTTTCAGAACTCAAAACTTCCTCTCAGAGAAAGACCTGAGTCAGAGACCTGACACATTATTCATTGTTCACAAGCTTGGCCCTCTCAGCTACTGTCAGGTAATAAGGATGAAGTAGGATCAAGGTTTGACTGGATAATCTTTTAAACACACAAGTCTAAATCAGGTTCCTTCCGGCTCACTATGAACAGCCATTGCATACAAGTCAGAAAAGGAAATGTGATGCTATTTTACGTCAAAACAGCAATTTATTAAATTTAGCTCAGTGACTACAGAGTGCACCACACACTTGGCGAGAGCGGTATTGTTCTCAAAGCATGAAGAAAGTATCAAACGAGACAAGATGAATCCAGAAATGCCAAGGAGATTGTTCAGGACTCTGGTGAACACCATTCAGATGAAAATCCCTCAGAATCTCAGATAAAAGTTGTTTAAAGCAGCTGATGTTTAACTGTGAACGGTCCACATCTCTCTCTCTTTCTCTGACAGGAGCTGGGCGAATGAGGTGTATGGCTAAAGTTATAAAGCAAGATGATCACTCTCTTTCCTACACTCACACGCACCCACTGACAGGCTCCTTTCTAAATGTCAACCTCAGAAAGGATGGGGTTAGAGAAAGAGTGAAAGAGTCGGGCAGGGTGGTATGGAAAAAGAATGAGAAGGAAAGACAGCGCAAGAGAGAGAATGAAAGGGAAAGTTCATGCTAAGAGTGCCTTAAATCTATGCCGTGACATTTTTTATAGCTTTTCGGGGAATGATTTAGTCGAGCCTAACAGTATGACCTGTGGACAACAGCAATGAATTGAAACTAATTCAATCTCTATGACTGTCCTCCCACTTTTCCCCACCTTCCAGGACTGATATTTAGAAAAGAACAATACATACTGAAAAGACACACAGGTTGTGTTTTGGCTGCTGGTCTTCAACATGGTATGACCATGTGTTGGTGAACAGACAGGATTCTTAAAGGAATAGTGTACCCAAAATTACAATGACAATGAATGGGGACTGGAGCTTTCAAACTTCAAAAAGGATGTGAAAGTAAAATATCATACAATATATACAAACTTGAGACTGAAAATTATTGTTAACTGGTGTGAATGAATCACTGAGTCATTAATAATATTAAAACATTCTATTACAATACAATATAAAAAAATAAACATCTCAAAGAGAGATTAAAAAATAATAAAAATAAATTGCAACAATATATAAAATCAAATCAAAACAATTACACGCTCAGATCAAAATGGATTAAACAAGTTTAAAAATGTAATAATTTCTTGAACAATAAACTAGACTGAGTCAGTGAACCCCATCAGTATGATTTGTGAACAATTTAATTCACATTTGAGATCAACCAATTCAATGAATCAATGATTCAACTCACAATTCATTGATTCATTCAGTGAATGAGTTATTTTCAATATATGTCGAATATATAAGTAATATATAAGGTATATTCATTCATCATTTTCATGAGCCTCTTTGCAGCCTGAAAGCTTCAGTCCCAGTTCACTGTAACTGCAAAGAGAGAATATGTTTCAAATGACCTCTATTCCCTTAAATATCTTAGACAGCATGACATCCACATTAACTACAGTAGCTTCACCAGAAATACCATATTGATCTACTAGCTTTACCAGCTACTTTGTACCAGCAATAAACCTACTACTGTGGTTTTTCTGCAGTGACTGCTGCCAATCCACCGCATAATTTGAATTTATTAAAAGTGTGTTTTCTGTTGGCTCGCCAATAAATCAGGATAGATTAGTTCAACATACAAAAAAGCTTTACCTTCATTAGATTATCTAACAAATCTTGTGCCTGTCTTAGCATTACACTTTGACACAACCCAATTCCATGGGCAGAGAAAGAGGAAGAGATCCCTTAGGAGGTCCTGCAACAGAAATGTCAATTTGTTTCTACATCATCTGTTTTCTTTGAGTGCCTGACTCAATTACCAAACTGCCTTTTAACGTAACTGAAATTTGTTGAGGCAAAACATTGACATTTAGTCTGTACGTAAGGTTCACGCTCCAAGTTAAATTGGCAAAATTCTTCCTTATTTGCTCACATGAATCTTGCACTACATTATCTAAATTTCTAACTAAGCTTAAAACCACCTAAAGGTGTTTTTCTTTTAAAACTGCGACTTTAAATTCTAAAACTTGGTTTGCTTCATGCCATTTCATACATCTTTGAAGGGCTTTAATTAGTTGAATGTTAAATATGCACAAAACTCCTAAGGGCTGTATTTATTAGAAACTACACTGCGGTACTCCTGCTGGTCATAAAGCTGTTTTGCTGTGCTCACTGAGAGCGAGTGCAGAAAAAGATTTTCTTTGATTCATACGAATTTCTTTGTACTCGTCTTCAAATATGCTCCTCTGAGCTCAAGCAAAACATGATCCCCCTTACAGAAAAACCACATGAATTTCACATGTGCAAAAGCACATGTGGTCACATGTGGCCACATATACATGTGATTCTGCACATGTGAAAACATGTGAAAATCACATGTGAAGCATGTGCTTTGCACATGGAAAACGTGTGCTTTGCACATGGGAAATGTGTTTTTCTGCACGTGAAATTTCACTTGTGAAAATCACATGTGAAGCGTGTGCTTTGCACATGGGAAATGTGTGTTTTTGGAACATTTTCATGTGAATTTCCATGTGAATCCCATGTGAATCCCATGTGATCACGTCAAACACATGAGATCACATGTGAAACATGTATATTCCCATGTGAAACCCATGGTACTTTCCTATGTGAAACCCGTGTGAAACTCATGGGATATTCCCATGTGAAACTCATGAGATAACGTGAAATACATGTAAATTCCCATGTAAAACATGTAAAACTTGTGAATCCTATGTGATCACATGTGAAACACATGTATATTCCCATGTGAAACCCATGAGATAACATGTGAAATACATGTAAATTCCCATGTGAAACCCATCCCATGTGAAACCCATGGTATATTCCCATGTGAAACCCATGAGATAACATGTGAAATACATGTAAATTCCCATGTGAAACACATGTAAAACGTGTGAATCCCATGTGAAACGTATATTATAAACCTGCTTGTGTTGCAATGTGATTGTGAAATGACTTTAAAAACTCTAGTCAATATTTAACTCATGCACACTCAAACAATATTTAATCCTGTTAAAGACCTCAATTGTATAGTAAAATTCCATTAATTTTTATTGAGCAATCCTTATACACTATTCATATTATGAAGAATTTAAAAAGAATAACTACAGTCTAAAGCATTTATATAAATCTTAAAGGGACAGTTCGTCCAAAAATTAAAATTCTGCCATTAATTACTCACCCTCATGTTGTTCCAAATCCGTAAGATCTTCGTTCATCTTCGGAACACAAATTAAGATATTTTTAAACATTTCAGTTGCATTGCTGTCTATGCAGGGTCAGAAAGTTCGGATTTCATCAAAAATATCTTATTTTGTGTTCCAAAGATGAACGAAGATCTTATGGGTTTTGAACGACACGAGGGTGAGTAATTAATGACAGAATGTTCATTTTGAGTGAACTATCTCTATAATAACTGGGAATGTGCCATTTCAGATTTGTTCATAAATTTAAAAAAAAAAAAAAAAAAAAAAAAAAAAAAAGTTACTCAATCACAGTTCCCATGGCATGAAGTTCATAGAACCTGAAAGTACACCGAGAGGCACTATTAAGTACAATTAACACAATATTTACTAGTCTCTTTTGTAAATGTGTTGTATTTAGACCTATAACAACTTGAGTCATATTTCCATGATGACATGAGATTTTCACAGGTTGGTAATGAAATTTGTATCGTCTGTAAAGAGGGCCATGGCAACATCTCCAAACTCATCAGACTTGATGAATTAATGAAAGAGAGATACAAATCACAAACAAATCCATTGTGTCCAAAAATAGTAGTGTTCAATTTAATTATTTTTTTAAACCATAAATTATTATTTATTAATTTTTTACTTAAAATTGTTTTTGACAAATAATCTCACGAAGACTGATGCCAAGCTAAAGTTCACCCAAAAATGAAAATTCAGTCATTATTTACTCTTATGCCATATGGCCTTTCTTTTTAATATCACAAAAGGGGAAATTAAAAAGTGGTGAAAAATCAAACAAATTTTAATTAAAGAAATTCTGTTGGTCTGGTGTGGAGGACTGCGTTTATGAAAATATATTTGCTCAACATTTCACGTCGGCTCACCAAGGAAAGTTTCAAGGTTTAAAACACTACACAAAACATGACTCTGAGAAAACTCAAAAGTACTACTAATGTATTGTCTTTTATGAGGTGAAGATCTCCAGACCAAAACAATGCAAGAACTTGATTTGTTGTTCTGACAGGCAGAAAACAACAGATATATTCACCTCAGAACATAAGGTATGTGCAAAATTTTCTAGGAGCCATGCGTCGCATGTGACTGAATTTTAGTTTTTGGGTGAGCTGTCCCTTTCAAATAAATGGCAAATTAGTTTAAACAAAACAACACAGATATAGTAACACAGATGTAGTAAAACCAATCAAACGTTGATGAACTGACTAAACAACAGTATGAGTAAAAACACTTTTGTATTTTGATGAAATACATAGAGTTGTCCTGTCAGTTATTCAAGGAGACTCACCGTGCAGGTTCTGAAAAAGCCAAACACACAGGAAGGACAGTGGAATGGCCCGGTGTGTAATTCCTATAAAACAAAATAATTGAAGAGTATACTGTTGACGGTGAAGTTACCTTAACAAACATGATTTCAAATATTCCAATCAGATATACACAAATAACGTGTTCACATCTTTAATACAACCAGAATAGAAAAATAGCAAAAGACAAAATATCAAATAGCAAAAACAAAAACAAAGTGGACTACTTTCAGTGACAGAATGTGTAATTTTGAAAAAGTCTTTACCATTCGGTGATGTGGCTCTGTTGAAATGCTTATCCCTAAAAGTAAATAGAAAGACATCAAGAACACAGTACTGACTGTATTTCCACAGTGGGTCATTTCATCTTTTAAACGATCTTGTCAATATTGCTTCAAAACAATTAGTTGCTAATTATTTATGTAGCCATGTAACAACTTGAGCGAGCAAGAGCCTAAAAGAAAAACTATAAGTTAAATGAATAACCTGGTAAATTAATCTAGCATTATTGCATTGACTAGGCTAGATTTGACGATACAGTATGTATGACATTTAAAGTGTTAAAATAGTTACAGAGGCCTGGTGGATTTATGCACGTGATCTATCTACTTGCTGAGTTTATTCACATAGTTATAATTGCATAATACTTAGACTTTGTCTTACATAAAACGTTTTGAAAATAGCTACATAAAATCGTTGAAAAAGGAAATTATACATTAAATAGTGTAAAACGGCCAGCATGTGGCGGCAATTTACCGTCTTCACGAGCGAGTAATCAAACAGCTGATTCATTCATTCATTCACTCAATGGAAACGGATCGCCAGATACTCGTATACAGTGTGGCTGATCGAGTGGCGGCTGTCTGTTGCAGTGCAAAGGTTTTACTCCCTGTCCCAAACTGATTTCTCCCACGGTCAAAGTGGGACATTCACGTGAAAATACGCCGACCAACGGTGACTGTGACCGCTCCTGTCCTTAACCAGCTTATTTCCAGTCGAAATGACCGAACATATAATTGTGCGCAAACAGGACGCTAAGTTACAAACGTATGATGCAGAAAAGTATGAAATGTTTTAAAATATAACACATTACAGCTATAAATACTGAAATTCAACATTAAATGTGTAAACACTACTAATTAAAGCCATTTTTGCTTACCTTTTCCTCAGCGTACAGTGGTAACGTTAGATGACCGTTAGGAATGATGCGCACGCGCAGAACTCCGACTTCTTCAGTCAAAATTTCAAAATGGAATAAGCGTTATTAAAGACTATTTGGCATTGTGAATATGATTTCGACCAAATATTTACCACTTTTAAATACACAGTCTCGAATGTATGTTTTATTTCCGCTCATTTCTTCCCCGGCATCATTGTGGCGGTCATCAGCAGCCGTTGGATGAGAGGAAATTACGTCATCACCATGCTCGCAAATTCAAAATCGTCCTTTCTGTGATGAGCTTTTTTATTTTATTTTATTTTATTTTATTTTATTTTATTTTATTTTATTTTAATTATTTATTTTATTTATTTATTTATTTATTTTTATTTATTTATTTTTTATATATTTTTTTTGGGGGGGGGGGCAACTAATATGTATTATATTATTTATAATATATATTATAATAAATATATTCGTGTGTGTGTGTGTGTGTGTGTGTGTGTGTTAGTTATTATGCTACCTGATGATCAACAATTACAGGTACAAGGTAATAACAAGGTGTATCATCATAAATGAGCACTTACTAATCATAAGTGGTATGTAACGTATAATTGATAAATCATATATCAGTAGTAGTATGAACTTATTTTATTTAACTTTTATTTTACTAACTAGCCTATAGCCTAAGTAACTTTGCAACTACAGTACATTTCAACAAACAAAGAAAGCTACAAGGGACTACAATGTGTAGCAGGAAATAGGAACAAATTAAAAGTCAACATACAGTGTGAAGCTGAAAATGCACAGTATTTGTTACATGTAGCTAACGTGATCCACATGTTAAAACCATTTTGAAAAATGTCCACATGTGATCCACATGTGAAAACCTATTATAACACATGGAAAAATTTCCACATGTGATCCACATATGCCACATGTGCTCTTATGTTGCAACATGTGGTGACATGTTGTCTTCATGTGATCACATGTGAAAAATATATGGACACAAGTGATTACATGTGAAAAAAATGTATGGACGTGATCACATGTGGACACGTGATCACATGTGGAAAATGTGAAATTCATGTGGTTTTTCTGTAAGTTAATAGCTGATTAAGTCAGAATCCTCAGTTCCTGAGAGGCACTAGAGCTTCATAAAATACTGGCATGAACTGTATAGTTGACTGCGTTTGGGTCTGTATGCCAGTCATTTGTGTTGAACTTCTTACAGTAACTTTCCTGATGTGAGATCAGCTCATTTTCACATCCTAATGAATAAAGTGACAGGAAACTGATCCCTGAACAGCACCCTTGGATTCTAAAGCGTTATGCGTATGGGTTCAAGTGTGACTGAGGTGATGGATTGGCCTCAAAGTGCATGCTGACTGATGGCGCTGATTTATAATGTGCTCTATGTTTTACTCTTGTTAAAATAAAACCGGCTTCTCTTGCCAGCACTCCCCTGATTAAGGATCTACTTTCGCTAAATGCCCCAGGGTCTTCATAACCAAAAACACAACATACTCATCAATAACTGCACCATTATAACAGTTCTTAAATTTTATGAATGAGTGTTAAAGGTTGTAATGTTTGCACTGGTAAACATTAAATTATATTTTAGATTCTAAATGGTGTTTGTGACTCATTTTATAACCATGTCCAAATACACTTATGTTTGATAGTGTGTGTTCAATGTTGTGTGGTAATGTGTTTGGGAAATGTGTGTTCTGGTCATTGTGTGGTAATATATTTAGGAAGTGTCTTGTAGGTTTTAGTCTATCTGCACGCCTTCAGACCACCCACGGACCGCCAATGGGCTGTTCACAGACCGTCTAATACAGCCATTTTCCTACTGTGGGAAAAAGTGGGTCGTGCAAATTGTGAAAATGGTGGTGTGCTTATGCCATGCCAGAAATATAAAAAATATAAGTTCTCAAATTCAATTAACAAGTTTGTCGGTGGGAAGAACTTGACGTACATCACACACCACACAAGAGTACTGCACATACGTAGTCTGATTCACAAACAAAATGACTCCTACAAGTTGGTTCTTTAATTAACAATTGAAAAAGAATCAGTCTGATGAAATCTTCACTGACTGAACTTTTCTGATTCAGCTAGAGCGGCTACTAAACCAACATACTGTATAGCTCGCTTACTGAACTGCAAGTTCAATGTTTATGCATCATTACTTCAACAGCCCATTAGGCTGCATCTCTTACTTGCTGTGTCACCAAAAAAGCAAAAAATATATTCTCTTTTTTTTATCTGTATACCTCTCAGCCATTCCTTCATGCTCATGTTCATCCTCGTTTTTATAGCTTACCAACCCAGCTAACAGGGAACATTCTCAGAACTCTGGATAACGTTCTGGCAAGGTTCAATGTTATAAACAAGCATTCTTCCAGTAACGTTAATTATTGTTAAAGGTATAGTTGACACAAAAATGAATATCATGTCATTAATTACCCTCATGTCGTTCCATCGATAAAATAGTCCATGTGACATCAGTGGTTCAACCGTAATTTTATGAAGCTATGAGAATACTTTTTGTGTGCAAAGAAAACAAAAGTTTACGCACATAAAGTATTCTTGTAGCTTCATAAAATTACGGTTGAACCACTGATGTCACATGAACTATTTAATCGATATCCTTACTACCTTTCTGGGCCTTGAATGTGGTAGTTGTGTTGCTGTCTATGCAGGGTCAGAAAGCTCGTGGATTTCATCAAAAATATCTTAATTTGTGTTCCAAAGATGAATGAAGGGTGAGTAATTAATAACAGAATTTTCATTTTTGGATGAACTATCCAAAAATTTATCTTATTAATTTATCTGGTATTTAATAATGCTTTCAAAACGTTTGCCCAAAAGCATTACTTTAACATTGCTGATGGAAATGTTTTAGTTCATCTAACATTTATAAAAATGTTATTACTTGTTTCAGAATGTTCAGAGAATATTCAAAAGTAACATTCTCATAATGTTTACAAAATGATAAAATGGAATGTTCCATTGATGTTCACATAATCAAGAAAAAAGTTTTTAAAAAGGACATTTTTAACATTCAGAGAATGTTCAAAAACATTTTCATACACAAAATTATTATTATATTATACACAAAAATATTCTGATTTGAAGCCTAAACATCTTGTAAAAATGCAAACAATGGTTGGTCGTTTCACATGACCACCAGACAGTCTCTTCCTGTCTAAGTGGGTTGTACTTCTTGGCTGTAATAAGCTAAAATGGGCCAGACTTTATGCAGAAGTCAGGGGCAGTGGTGGTTTATGTAGAGTGCTGTTTTAAACATCCACATGAGAAGCAGTGTTTAATCATACACTCTAAGCTCTCCTTCACTGCTGTTGCCATGGAGGGATGACAGGCTGATGTGCTGCTGAGTGCAGTTTCTGTGCATGAGCACAGCATTTTTCATCCACACAGACTGAGAACAGAATGAAGCCACTTGCAGAACATCTAAAGCCTGAGCAGAAGAGCTGCCAGATGATCACCTCAACTTCCTGATATGAGCAAAAATATATACTGCAAGTGCTTCAGATAAAAAAGACTCTTTTCCTTTAGGATCACTGGAGAACTAGATTATTACTGATTTTAATCTCCCTGAACCAGAGAGTCTGAGCGAAATACAACATCCTCTTTTTCTATCAGCATTCTTTGGTTGTAACCGAATGGGAATCAGTGTACCCAAGCTGTCTGGTTACAAGTACAAGGATAAAACTGATTCATCTAACTCCATAGAAAGATTAATGAGCCTCCATATCATTAATCTGACTCTATAGTTAAAGTGACTCAGCTGATTATTTATGATTGATAAGGGAATAAGTTTTGCAATGATTTGTATCGTGAAAAGCTCTATACAAATAAACTTTAATAAAGTTTTCTCTTAAATTACCTTTTTTTTCAGGAAATCATAAGATTTACTGTAGGCATAATAATAATGTTCTGTCCTGATAAACCAAATCACTGTGCAAAGTAATAAGTCAGAGGCTCTTATAAAAATAGCCTACTCAAAATACTTGAATTATAAGATGAAGCAGTTGTTTTTAAGTCACCTTAACAAAAGAATAGCACTCTAAAGGTATAAACAAATAACTAAGATTTCAGCTCACCGCCGGTGCTCTAAAAAGACAAAAAAGTATGGTATTTTTCTGGTTAGAGATGAGTTTTAAAGTATCATAAAAATGCTATAAGGACCAACATGATAAAGAACTGTACTAGTGAGTTTGATATCAACCTACAGGAATGGAAAGACTGACTGTAAACATCTGCTCAAAAGTTGTGCATTGGTGTGCAAGAGAAGTTGCATATCAGCATCTGCTCAAAATTTTTTATATACTGGCTATGGATGTTTCTTCTGATGCTTGGATGCACATCTCAAATACTTGAGTTACAAACTGCCTTTTGTTTAATTATCACTAATATATATGAAAATGCCTCATCATATGTATAGCAGTATAGCAAACAACACCTCACATCCTACAAAAACTGCAGTTTAAACTTCTGATAGAAATACCAAATGTAACTTCATTTGCATGGCTCATTCTACAAAACAAAAGTCAGTCTGTATCATTCTTACTGTATTTTATTCCTTGTCACCTTTATGTTGTATTGTCTATATAGTTTTTTTACTTGACTTGTTATTGGTCTTTAAACTACCCTTATAATGAGTGTTCATATTACGAGATCAATTATAAAACAAGCCCTGCAGCAGCTTTTTTATATGTGCTCCATGTTTACTTTCCCAGTTGTACTTTTTCATATCTCATTGTTATTTGAATGTGAAACACAATATAGTTCCCTCGGTCTCTGATTTACTGATTATAAGAGAATAATCCCATGTTCTCACTCTTAAGAAAGTACTTTTATGACACCAACAAAGCATGATGATAAAGCATCCTGCTACTTGTCCTAGATAATTCCTACACTGTTAAAAAATAAATAAAGGTGCTCGTAATTTTACTGGTACATGGTTAAAAACCTGGTAATCGGTTAAAAGTAAGTTTGCTTATTTTATATAGTGAAAAACTGTAATAAATCTAACATATTTGTTATATATTTTATATAACAGTAAAATACTGTCATCTTAATTTACAGTGAAAACAATGTAAACTGACATTCCCAGAATTCCCTGTGTGACACTTCATATTTAATTGGTAACTGGTTTTTTACTGTTAAAAATATATATATATATATATATATATATAGTAATCCATAAAATGTAAACCTAAAATGTTTTTTTACAATCTATCTTAAATAAAATTACTAACACAATGGAAAGGTCAATGAGACCAGAATAAAAAGAAAGAAAGAAAGAAAGAAAGAAAGAAAGAAAGAAAGAAAGAAAGAGAAATTCTGTCATTATTTATTCACCTTCATGCCATTTCAAACCTGACTGATTTCTTCTGCAGAAAACAAAACAAAATTGGACCCATATGAACTTTCATTGTATGAAGAAAAAACCCCACAGAGAATTTTTTTTTCAAAATATCCTCTTTTTTGTTTCACAGAGAGAGAAAAAAAAAAAAAAAGCATGGTGGTCTGTTTGGAATGGCATGAGGGTGAGTAAACGAAGACAGAATATTAATTTCTGGTGAACTATCCCTTTAAATTGCAACAATAGCACATCATCATCTCAGTCCACAGCCCACGAGTCTGTATCAGTAACACTTCATTATCTTTGTTTATCCTGAGGAACATATCTATGTGTCTATAAAAAAATCAGAGCAAAGAGCATACAACTGATCATTTATCCATGACAACAGGCTGGAGAGAGTTACAGCTGAGTGGAAATGACGATTTTGTGGGATTGGGGGGGTTTGAAAGTGCTCCCTGAGTTCCTGCTTTAATTTGGAAAGTGCCTCTGGCAATCGCAATAACTGCAGATTAGCAACGAGGGAATTTCTCTAGGGAGGAGAGATATACACAGAGAAACACCTCCGTCACATTCCTCCGCAAATGTTTTCCTTTTCCAAAGGCCAGATTTCAACTACTGAATTGTCCTATGTAGCCCAACACACACTCGCTCATCCTCTCTCCCACCTTCTCTGTTTATCTCTCCTCTTTTACAGCTCTTTTGAGAGATCATTTGCACGCTCTGGCTGCGAGTTTTATTTGTTGCTACTTGGTGGAGGCAAGAGGAGGACATCAAATGAAAAACATTAATCACACGCGTGTCAGAGCGAGATGGGGATAAGCTGAAGAAAGAAGAGTATTTTTTAGGGAGGGTTGTATTCTAAAAAAATTGATAAAGCATATAACAGAAAGAGCAAAAACATTATAAACTGAAGAGTTGTGGTGTTTTACAGCGGTGGTGTGGAAGACTCATCACTCTGTCTCTACCCAAGGCTATCAAAAATTGTGAGCGCAAACCATAGATTCACACACCACAGTGGCCCAGGGCCCAGAATCCTCACTCGGAGACTATATGAGATGGCTGTACATCTCCTTCAGATCACATTTTATCCTCTGCCAGATCACCTGCTCACAGAAGAGACTTTGGTGGCATTTAATGCTGCTGTAGCATTGCAGTTTCTAGCAGGGCTGTCAATTTAATGTGTTAATTTAGTGTGATTAATTATTTTAAAAATTATCATTGCATTTAATCATGCCCCCTGACCTGTACGTAAATTCTTCAATAAGAAATTTTCATACTAATCTTGAATTGCCAGCTTTATGTTTTCACAATCAGTGCAAAGAGAGAATTGAGTGAAGAGCCAGCCACAATGGATACATTCTGTCAAAATAATTAAGTAATTCAAAATAATTAAACAATTTAATTGTAAATAAAAAGGTAAATAAAAGGTTTTTTGGGGGAAAAAAAAACATAAAAATTACAGTAAAACAGTAAGATTTTAAAAATGTAACTACTATATTAAAATAACTTTAACACTGCAAAAATCAATTACAATTTTCAATTGCTAGTAAAATTCATAAATAATTACTAAGTAACGAAAAGTAACGAATTGATTTAAACATGAAATTTTTAAGTAGAAAGACTGAAATAATATTTTTTGTCGTATCATATTCCAATATTCTTTATTTACAATTTACAATTTCGAAAAATCTTTTACAGTATATATTAATATATTTGTTAATATATTATAAAATGGAAATTTCAGCAGCCATTACTCCAGTTTCCAATCTCACATGATCCTTCAGAAATCATTCTAAACTTCTGATTTGGTTTACATTTTTATGGAAACCATGATACTCTTTTTGTTTGGATTTTTTTGATTAGGTTTAGAGAACCTTTTATACAATAAATGTCTTCACTGTCACTTTTTATCAATGTAATACATTCTTTCTGAGAAAAAAAGTATTAATTTGCAAAAGGAATCTTACTGACCTATATATATTCTTTTAAACAATTTACATCAAATAATAGTTCAGTATCTTTTCTTCTACAAATGTTCACATTTATTTCAAATGCAACATATGAATGCTTCATTTTAAATGCAAAAATATGCCATAATTGAATATGTAACTGAACTGATATTTAGCTGATTTCTGAGCATGCATTTTGAGTCTGATAAATGGTTGCATGCTTATCACATTTAAGGAGCTCAAGGATGAACCGCCTGATGAAATTAAAAGAAATACACATGGAGTTGGAAAGGTTGGAATGCCAGAGGAACTGCAGGAGAGAAGCAAGCAGCCACTTATACATTATTAGCATTTTGATTGACTCCATGTATGACATTCTGCTTAACAGCAATATAATCAATGATAAACATGTTTCATAATTACATTACAGTTCTCATCAGGACTCATCAGGAGTGTTAATGTAGAACAGAAAGCCTCTTCCTCCTTTGATGGCCTTTTAAAAGTAGCAGTGTATTCATACCAAATGAAATAAAAAGCAACATATTGCTACTGTTTTATTAGGAGATGTTTAGTGGTAGATGAATGGTAATGCTAATGTATATCTTTCTCCACAAAGACCTCATTAGAATTAACATCATGTGATAGAGATCATGCTCAGAAATATACATTCTAAGTCTGATGCTGCTGAATCAAAGATCACTGATTCCAGAAGGAATGTCTGTTTCCGAGTCTGTTCGAATTTTTGAGAGCTACATTACCTTGATATATGTTGTTTCTTCTAAAATAGTGGGAAAATGAGATGAGAGAGATTAAAAATTTCGAAGAAAGTGAGAGGTCTTTCTGAGGTCATTGAGAAGAAATAATTAAAAAGTGGTAGAGAAAAACAAAACAAAAAAAAAGCTAGTGTGTTTTGCGTCTCTCATTTGAAATGTGTGGGTTATGTGTGATATCCAGACAGAAGCTCTGAGTAATGTGTGTGATAGCACTGGATACAAACACCGGATGTAGATACAGAAATCCAGATTTCAGCAAGTCAAACATCAAACTCTAGAGAGACCAATCATATTCATATGACTGTGAAAATTCTTTGTATATATTTTACTCTTCATATTTACATGCCCTTCTATTCTTTTCTAATTTTACATTTCCAAATGTTTCTTTTTTTCACAACTAAAACCAATAGATTTATAGCATAACAGATTTAGATATTTTCAGAAATACAATTAAAAATTAATTCAACTTGAAAAACTGAAACTAAACTAAAATAAATATTCATGACTAAAACTAGCTAAAAATCATTTTAGTTTTAGTTTCTTATACATGGTATATTATAAATTTTTTAAACCATTTCAACTCACCTGCATTAAATATGAAAATGCCACTAGATAGCAGTAACACTAATAGTTTTTAAATGATGCCAGTTAGCACATTTTATTTTAGTTTAGCCTTAAAAAATACTAAGTATTAAAAGTTAACTAAAAAGCTGAAACTAGAAACTAATGGGAAAAAACAAATGGAAATTAAAAATCAAACATAAAAATAAAGTAGAAATATGGACTAAATAAAAAATGTAAAAATATTTTTGCATGCTAGTACACTGAAAAACAAATTTGATGCAGAAACAATTTGCATCAGAAATTGATTGAAAATTTCACAAATAATTAAAAAGTATCAGCAAGTAACACTGAATTAAATTAAAAATTTTGAAGTAGTATAATCTTTGTTTTATTTACAACTTTACATTGTAGTAAACTAAACTACATTGAAAAAAATAAAACAGAAATAAAGACTAAATTGAAAAATTCAAATAATCCTGGCATACTAGTATTCAAAACACAACATATGATGTTGATTATGATGTTTTCAGCAGTGCAGGTGAAGCACCAGTTTGAATGGCTCATATATTCATTAATTCATCACTCAGACCTCTAAAGACATTGTGCTGGTTTGAAGCAGTGCAACATTATCATCAAACTTCAGTCTTGTCTGAGATCAAAGACCAAGAATGAGACCAGGTTTTTATGCTTCTTAAATTGTTCCGAGACCAAAAGCATAAAAGCAAAAGTCTAGCATGAATGGCAATTTCCAAGCCTCTCTGGAAGTCCTGCAGTGCAGTGAGCTTTGCTGCACTGATTGGCCTCATTAAGAAGGAGAGTTAATTGTAGACATGCAGCTCCTATGTAAATCTATACTGTAAACTGCAGTTCCTCATCCGCTGCACTTTCTCACCACAGGACCGTATCAATAACACTGCCTTCCCACGACACAATACTCCACTAACAACATTCCTCTAATGCGCTTCTAATTCTCTCCTCTTATGGATCAATGGAGCCTGTCAGTGTTATTGCAAGCAGTATTCGGCTTGATTGACCCTTTTGAGAAATTGAGTTTTGCCATCTGTGGCACCACTAACTGAAGAGTTTAATCAGACTCGCACTTACTTCACTTTATTGCTAAAAAAGCCCTTAATAAAGCTGTCTTCCTGGATTTTCAAGAGATTCATGTATTAAGGAGTGAATTCACTCAACATTTGCACCACTTTTATGTGCAGCATTTCAGGAAAAAAAGCTAATTCTGTTTTAATATTAATTAAATTACTGCCATTCTTTGTCACTTTCTATGGAAGCCTGTTTTCTCCACAGAATTTAAAACAAATTAATTTAAAAAAAAAAAAAAAAAAAAAAGGTAATTATGACTTTTCATTACACAATTCATACTTTTTTTGTTTCCATCTTTTCCCCCAGAATTCTGAGTTTACATCTCACAATTGTGTCTTTTTGTTTCCACCACAGAATAAAAAAAAAAAAAATAATTAATTAATTACATTTTCTCACTTATAACTTCCGAGTTTACAGTATCACAATTATGTGTTTATATCTTGTAATTCTGCATTTATATCTATATTTATATCTATATATATTTATATTTATTTATATGCCTTTTTCTCAGTTTTCAGTGTTGTGAGAAGGAAATTGTGAGAAAAAAGACTGAATTGTGATATGATTCAGAATTGCGAGAAAACAAAAGTCTTACTTGTGAGATAAAAATTCACAATTACCTTTTTTATTCTTTTATCCCATGGTGGAAACAAATTTCTATAATTTTCAAATACAGCTCCTTAAATGTAAATTAGGCTTATTAGAATTTGAGTTTCATTCATTTCCCTTAAAAATATTTCAAATTAAATTTCAATTAAATTACATAAGTGACTTGTTCATTTGAGATATTATAACACTATGACAGAATTTGATATGGATATGATAATTGTCCAATTAAAGATAAAGAAATGAAATAAAAACTAACATTCTAATTACTTTTTAAAAAAATCTTTCATCAAAACCTTTCTCTATGGAAAAGACTTATTTTACACTAATGTAATTAAGGCTGTGCCGGTGGAAAAAAAGTAATACTAACCAATTATATCAAAGCAACCCAACAGTGAACCAACCAAATCTTGATGCATAAAATGATCAAGAGCTGCACTACATTATTTTGAATATCAGTTCACTTTTTTTCACTAGTTTTCACTAAGTCAGTAATGCACAAAGTTCATGTTTAGTGATGGATGTCTATAGCTGGTTGCACACAATAGCCCAGGGTGATTCACTAAGGACCACACAGACAGGCTGCAACAGAGAGTTTGATTTAATGTCCAATTAGCTGAAGAGCGAATGACCTGGAAGAGAATACCTCAGCTATCACACACACAAACATGCACACACACACACACACACACACACACACACACTGCTTCAGCTCATCAATGCAATATGTGAGAGCCCTTTTCTGAGACAGTAAAAATCCTTTCCCCTAATTGACATCAGTAAAATACTATTTTAAAGCTTCATCTTCAAACAATTCACAACAATGTGCACAACACTGATGTCCACCACTGCTCCAATCTTCTTACTACGAGATATTCATTCAGGTGAAATCACAAGTAAATGTACTACACTCTACATTTCAACTAGATTCAATGTACCATTGAAAACAAGCCTGCATTTAGTTCATCCAATTACACTTGTTCATATTTGCCATTGAGGCACTTTAATTCAGATGGATATTTGCTTTGCTTGTCTCTCGAATAAATCTTAAATTGGATAGTAACACACAGCTAAACCTCTATAATGTTTGTATTTTCTGTTAGTGAATGGTTGACTGTGGTCATGAAGAGCTGACAACATAAAAACATATGGAGATTAAGTGTTATGGGTCTTTCTGTGAAATACATAACATGCCAATTTGGAAAAATCTACAAAAGCAATTAAATTCTGATTTTGTCCATAAAATGTTATCTAAGCAAACGATTACATAGCACACAAAAATATTCTATGATATAATCCATTATAATAACACTGAACTTTTTTAAATTATTATTTTTTCTTATTTTATTATTTAATTTTATTTCTTATTAATACTTTTTGGAATTCAGTGAAGTTTTATATATATATATATATATATATATATATATATATATATATATTAGGGGTGGAACGATACATGTATTCGAAAGGAGACCAGAGGCCGTTTTTTTTGAATGGATGTCAGTGGAGGAGAGGCTTCACTATGCTGAATAAACAGCTTTTTAGAGGAAACAGCTCATAATTTAATGAATCGACGGCCTATCTCCTAATCTACATGTTTTACACTAAACAATACTTTTGGATTGAACTATTTTTAGAATTTACCAAGAAAAAAATGCTGTTTTATAAGAGAAGTCGCTGACTTTTTGCGACAGGTGGTATTCAGCTTACGGTATTTCCCATTCATTCCTATGGTATCCGTAAACGGCGACTGAGTGTTGCACAACTTTGACTGAAATTCAATGACGTCAAGGCTGCAATGTGATTGGTTATTAAGGCTCACGTGATCCAAGTTAGCCGTTACGCTTTCTCCAATAGTAAGTAATACTGACCCTCTCATCTCCCTATAGTAAGAAAATCTCTGATGCAATGCTGTTTGATAACCACCAGCAGAAGAACAGTGAGCGAATGCCATGAGTTGCGTACTTCAAAACAAAGCCCCCAGACAGTGACTATGTGCTGTTTCTGAATGTGTCTCTCACGTAGACTGACAAAGGAGTATAATAAAAGGCTTGCGCACTCAACTATTTGCGAAATGGAGCTTTGTGCTCGTGTATCCTACCTCTCTCATTCGGCACAAATCCAAATATTCCTTAATATTTCCATATTTGCGATGTAACGTATCTGAATTACATAGATACGTATCAGTCTTATTATGTAAATTATAGGCTTTGTACTTCAGTCGCATTCCAACGGTGACACAGAGGCAGGCGTGCTGATGTTTGGTTCACTGTATTTTATTTTGATAAAGTACCAACTGCGCTGTCAATTTAGCAATGCTGGAACTGATGTGTTGTGTGTGTGTGTGTGTGCGCGTGTTCCGGCACGATCACTTCAACTGTTTCCTTATACCAGCAGAATCAACTTTAAACACTTATTGTCTTATTAATAATGCATCACTGTAAAAAAGGTCTGCTTTTATTTGTGTACACTCACAGTGATGTCGCTTTCTGCCATTTGAGTTTCCTTTCTATGAACAAATTAAGCTTGTCACAAAAATTAACTGAAAAACTCAGCATATATAATCTACGTTACGTGTCGCACTGTTTTTTTTCCCCTTGTTTATATGTAAACTAAATCAAATATATTTCAAGAATTTATTCCTTGTATGTATATGCAGATTTTATATATATAACGTAATGTAATATATTTAGTATTTTCACTTTTAGTTGGAAAAAAATGTAATTTGTACTAGTCTGTTCAAAATAAATGAAAAGAAACCGAGCATAGTAGATCTGTTTTTTCCTGTTGTACCAAAATCGTATCGAACCGTGACCTCCGAACCGAGGTACGTACCGAACGGTGACGTTTGTTTACCGTCCCATATTTATTTATTTATTTATTTATTTATTTATTTATTTATTTATTTATTTATTTATATTTATATTTATATTTACATATATATACAAGAGAAAAAATTAAGGATAATCGATAAATTAAAATATAATTTACTATGTGAATATGTAATCACGTAATCAATAAAAAGTAACTGTAATCTGATTACAAGCATTTTAAAACATAATTACATATAAACCAGACATAGTGTGAGTTGCTGTCTCTGTAAAGTGTTTCAAATCATTCACTTACGAGGTTCCATGGATAAGATGCTGCCTTAAAAGCAGCTGTTTATGTAGTCAGTTACTACAGAGCTTGGAACCGAGCCACACTCAGGTGATGTTCAGTAGGTGGAGGTGGAAGTGCCCTTAACGGTCAAGTTTTTCATACAACAGAGCATACAATATCAGTTTGAGTTATTCCAAGACTTTCTTGCTTCCTCTACATCAAGTCATTTTTAAGATTCATGAACTCATTTCCATTTCCTGCCACAGGGGACTCTGTTTCTCTCATCATTCGCCTCTTTCTCTGTCTTCTCATGATTATCGAGTCAAAGACCTGCATCTTGTCGTGTCTGCCACTTGTATTTGTGTACCTGAGGAGCCGTGGCGAGATTTGACTCATTCTGACACAGCACAAACAAGATTCTCTCTTCACATAATAATTAAAATGGGGCACAGCGTGTCGGTTTTGTGGCCGTTAAACTTCTCACCATGGCAAATTTGATTTGCCAACCATGGTAAAAATATATATACATATATTAAAACAAGAAAATGTGAAAGCATAGAGTATCCAGATGATTTAGTGTCCATTTAAAGTCAAATTTTCAAGAAACAATTTAAATTTCTCCTTCAATCATGCTTACAGGAAATCAACATGGGCACAATCACCTTCCGTAAACAGAAGAATAAACTTTCCCTGGAGACAGGAAATAAGGCGTTCTGTTCTCAAGGGGGGCCGAAGGCACAGTGGGCTGAGAGAACTGCTTTTTCCATCATGTGAAAAATAATAACTCACATCATCAAATTACACAGTCTGATGTTAAAATAACACTTGGTTTTCTATATAAGGCCTTTCCTGCTTGACAACTTGGGCAGCTGCAGTACTGAAAAACCACTGCGGATACTTATGATATCAGTCTCTGACCTACCAAAAATATGTCTTTTGGGACCACTAACTGCCAAAACACTGTTACCGACAGCACCTTTATTTACAGAGGAAGCTAAATAAGCTTGTCATGCTTTTCCTGCTTGGGATGGGACTTTAATCTCATTTAAAAACACACATGCCAGAGTTCGTTTAGATTTCCATGCCATCACCTGTCATATCAGTGAGCAACAGTCACTCCTTGTGCTTATCGGCGCCCCCTGTTTATTGATTTGGGTGGTACTTTTCCTTCCATCCATCATAGCGGAGCGATAAATTATTTGATAGGGATCAGAGAGAGTCTGTGCTGGGCTGGGGGTGTTTAAATGGAGACCTTCCTTCCTCTCCCTACCCTTTGACCCTTCTAAGCTGAAGAAAACATTCAGCACAATGTGCCCAAAGCAGGCGAATAGCAGGCATGGGAAGATTGACTACTGCATTCTGCAAACTGTGTAATGACTATTATAATCCCTATTGATCAGAACATAATCTCACTTGTCTGTTGCTTCCTGTTAGCTGAAAGTCTGTTATTATTGTTTTTTTTTTGTTTGTTTGTTTGTTTGTTTGTTTTTTTTCCATTGATTCATAGTTTCGGACTAGTGGGTTCTTGGACAATCTACATTCAGAGGAGCTTTTCAGTCCACAGAAAGCATCTAAAATATTTATGCTGTGAAGGATTCTTCTGTCTTTATTATGTTCTTCAGATCGACTAGTTCTTGAATACAGAAACGGTCAACTGAAAGTAGCCATTTTAACAAAATCAGACATTCAGCGCAAACCTAGTCAGTATGACTGTGTGTTTCTTTGTGTACTAAGGGCAGTTGCTGCTATTCTTGAGATAAAATAACATTTCTTTTTTTTTTTTTTTAAATGCCACTACCAGAATAGCAAAAAGCAAAACAGCCTTATTATATCACTGAACAGTATCTTATTTCTAGGGCTGTCAAAAAAATAATGTGTTAATATATGCCATTTCATTAAATATGCAAGTAAATCTGCTGTGGTAACACTTTATAATAAGGGTGAATTTGTTAACATTAGTTAATGCATTAGGTATGAAGAACAAAAATTAACAACACTGTCACGTGTGTCCCCGTTTTTTTCCTGTTTGTCCTTTTTTGGTCATGTTCCGTTCCTCGTTTAGTTTGATTAAGATTGATCCCAGGTGTGTCTTGTCATCCCCTTGTTATATTGTGAGTATTTATAGTGTGTTCTGACTCCCGACGTGTATGTTCCTGCCTGCGCGCGCTCCCTACATTTTTGGTTTATTAAAGACTGTTCATTTGAGTTTACTCCACGTCTCCTCGCGCCTCCCAAGGCAATTGTGACAGAACAGCAGACCTAAACAGTTGAGTAAGTGGCGCTCCTTCACCCTGTTTGTTTTCCTGGTTTTTAAAGTCTTTTGTTTTGCTGTTTTGTTTGTTTTTTTCCCCCGTGGCATGGAAGTCGCCGAAAGTGTTGTGAGTCCGCTGACCGCTCGTCAGTCAAGTCTGCCGGCCGTTCACCTGTCTAGCCCACCGGCTGCGACTAACCCAAGCCCACTGGCCGCTCATCAGTCAAGTTCGCCGGTTGCTCCAAAGTCAAGTTCGCGGGCCGCCACTCTCTCAAGCCCGCCGGCTGTTCCGAAGTCAACCCTGCCGGCTGTGGCTCCCTCAAGCCTGCCGGCCACTCTGAAGTCAAGCCCGCCGGCTGCGGCTCACTTCAGCTCCAAAGTTCGCTCCAGTGTCCTGGCCAAGAGTCCAGTGCAGGCTCCAGCCCCTGGCCAAGAGTCCAGTGCAGGCTCCAGCCCCTGGCCAAGAGTCCAGTGCAGGCTCCAGCCCCTGGCCAAGAGTCCAGTGCAAGCTCCAGCCCCAGACCAGAGTCAAATGCAGGCTCCAGCCCTCCTGATTTCCCCGTTAAGCCCAGGGAGGGCTCCTGATCCCCGGTTAAGCCCAGAGAGGTGTGTGTGGGTTTTTTTTTTTTTTTTTTTTATAAATTTTTATTCAATGATTTGAATAAATAAAAAATCATTTATTTAATCACAAAATACAATAAAAATGATAATACTGTGAATTATTATTTTAGAAATTCCCACTTAATTTGTAATATAATTTAATATATTGTATAATATAACTTGCATTTATTTGATCAAAAAATACAGTAAAAACAGTAATATTGTGAAGTATTATCACAATTTAAAATTTTTTTTCTATGTAAAATATTTTAATGTAATTTATTGCTGTGATACAAAGCTGAATTCAGCATCATTACTCCAGTCTTCAGTGTCACACGATCCTTCAGAAATCATTTTAATATGCTGATTTGGTCATTTATTATTATTTTTATCATCAATTTTGAAAATAGTTGTGCTGCTTAATATTTTGTAGAAATATATTTGGCAGATAAGGGTTTTTTTTTTTTTTTTTTTCAGGATCCTTTGAGAAATGGAAAGTTCAAAAGAACAGCATTATTATTCATAGAAATCTAATGTAACATTATAAATTATTTACCATCATTTTGATCAATTTAATGCATCCCTGCTGAATAAAGTATTAATTTCTTTAAAAAAAAAAACTTACTGATCCCAAAAGTTTAGGAAAAAAAAAAATTATGATATACAGTTCATGATACCTAATGTATGAACTAATGTTAATGGATTGAACTTTACTGTACCAACACTGGTAGTTTTTTCTGAATGTGTTAAACAACTGAAAGTATATAAACGTTCAGCAGACAGTTCAAAGAAAGAGAAAGAAATCCGTGTTATGAATGCTTAATATGTGGGGCAGGGTTAGGCCTTGAGCGCAGAGCCTGCTGGGAAGTGTTAGACAGAGCTCTGTCACTGTCCCTGCAGGCCAAGCAAACACAGCAGTGTGTGAGCAGCAGGTTTGTTCTACACACCAGGGTCAGACGCTACCTGTAGTCCAACTGAACGCTTTTTTTTTAGGCCACCTGACTGAGTGGACAAATGACTGCACATGAACATGTCTGGGTCTGTAGTGGGTCTGAGTCTGTATTAGCTTCAGATGTAAATGCTGCAAAGACTTCAACTGGGAATAAAAACCTATGTTATTTGGTACAATCTGTGCAGCAGGTATGACATGTTCCTATAGGAAAGAAAAATCTGAAGAGAGATCTTATTAACATCACAATTGTTTCTCCAAGACAACAAGAAATTTACATGATTCTCCTGCATAGATTTATCTTCAGAAAGTATTCTCACAAACACTGCCATTCAAACATTTGGGGTCAGTAAGATTTTTAAATTGTTTTTGAAATAAGCCTAAAAAAATCTGCATTTATTTTATGAAAAATACAGGAAAAACTGTAATATTGTGAAATGTTATTACAATTTAAAATAATTATATTTTAATATATTTTAAAAGGTAATTTTTTTTCCTGTGATGCAAAGCTGAAATTTCATCAGCCATTACTCCAGTCTTCAGTGTCACATGATCCTTTAAAAATCATTCTAATATGCTGAATATTTTTGTGAAAACTGTGATACATTTCAGGATTCTTTGATGAATAGAAAGTTCAAAAGAACATCAGTTATTTGAAATAGAAATCTTGTGTTATATTAAAAATGAGTTTTGATCAATTTAATGCATCCTTGCTGAATAAAAGTATTAACTTCTTAAAAATATAAAACTTTCTGGCCCCAAAACCTTTGAATGACCTTTTGTCTATAGTCACAAAAGTATAACATATTCACAGAAAGTGCCAAAATGTCTCACCGCAGATCGCTCAGAATGAGTAGGAAAAAAATAGGTTTTAAACATTTTTGGACTGAAGTGAATTTGAGGCGGTGTTTAATGTTCATGATGAGGTACTTACTCATGTTTGGATCCTCTCACAGGTAAATGGCAATATGCAATTATAGACGTGTCACACTGATAATAGTGGATTAAAAACAAGGTCATTTATCAACATCCATGTGGAGAAACACTGCAAAATGTATACTTATAAGCACTCACTCTGTCCATGTCACAACAAAAAGGCTTAAATATAATGGTTTAGATATATTCAAATGGTTCAAACCTGTTGAGTGTTTCTGGCAAAGAGATTTTATATGCGTTTATTTAAAAAAATAATAATAATTGCACTGAGAATTAACTACGTCCTTGTAAATGTATTTATTTGACATAATGTCACGGTTAGTCCTGTCTTTTGAGAAGAAAATCTAGAAAAATGTTATTTTCACCAACAGCACGCTGATACTGACACCATAATGAATCCATTAATAAACTCCCTGTGTGAGAAGTGCTGCCATTTTTATGAAGGCCGACTTCTCATTAAATGGACATTATTAAGCATAGGAGGGAGCCTCTGTCGCCCCGGCCACATCTTGTTACACATCATTTCATTTTTTACATTTCACTCGCCAGGCGTCCCCTGCAATCACCAGCCATAAATCATGCCAAAACACTGCGTTGTCATCACATCATGCGTTTGAATTTAAAACAAAGTATGTAACAGTCTCTGACTGGATTTTTAGAGGAATAATTAAGAATTAGAAATGTACTCACCCTCAGGCCATCCAAGATGGATCATAAAAGATATGGAGAAATGTAGCCTTACATCACTTGTTCATTAATGGATCCTCTGCATATAATGGGTGCCATCAGAATGAGAGTTCAAATAGCTGATAAAAACGTCGCAATAATCCACAAGTAATTCACATGACTCCAGTCCATCAGTTAACACCTGCAGTGAAAAGCTGTGTGTTTGTAAGGAAACAAATCCATCAAGCTGTTTTAACTTTAAACGACGCTTCCAGCCAAAATATGCACCCATAATAATGCTTCCTCCAAAAAAGTCCATCCTCTGTTGTCCTCTCACATCAAATTCCACCCACATATTTGTTTAGAACTGTAAATTCAGTTGATTGACTCTTTTTATCAGCTGTTTGAACTCTCATTCTGACGGCACCCATTCACTTCAGAGTGAGCAAATGGTGTAAATGTAATGGAGTAAATGTTCAGCAAATTTTCATTTATTACTTTAATCTTATTGACAAACAGCTATATTTATTGTATTTATTACTTTCATCGCTGCCATTATAGTTCTTTGTTTTGGATTTATCGACTACTATGAATTCATTCCAAATGAATACGAAGATGTTTCAGCCAATTAATCCTAATTAGGGTTGAACTCTTCTGTCTGTTGTGATTGGGCTGCTTCACAGGCACAAGGGCCTCGTCGTGAGCAGTAAACATGTTCTTGCAGATATATTCAAATCTAAATATGCTCATTAACAGCATTCACAAAGCACTAATCATCCTTACCAGTGCAAGTGAGAGAGAGACAGTGCATTGTGTTATGAGTTATTACTTTAGCGTGGGAGGAGAGAGGGTCATTTGACTATTGACTGAGGGTTATAATCTCCTCTCCGGTGATGTTCACTCAGTAATATAATAACTACCATTTACGTTTATCTGTCCTGTCGACAGCCCGCAATAATGACGTGTACGCTATAAACCAGGGCCAATTTTTTTCCACCCGCCCCATTCTTCACATCTCGCTGACACCCTGGCTGGTATTAAGGATAATACGGCTACAAAAAAGAACCTCTAAAAGTCAATGAGGCAGATACACGCAGTGTGATGAGGGTAATGGTGTCGACTCTTTTAAGCATCTGCCTCGTGTTTACGTTCATTCAGATCTTAATAGAGCTCAGCAGTGTCTCCTTACAGCGTACGCTGCGCAAGGAAATTAAGAGAGACAGAACTCTCCCACCTTTTCACATTCGAAATAACTCAGCCATTACGTGATACATAAATGCATTCATGATGACAAAGAGAGAGCGAGCAGGCAAGTGAGAGAGGGAGATGTATAGGGAGAGAGAAAGAGAGCCTGCAATATATTACATCATTACTTAATGAGTCCCTGAGTGTTGTGTTGCACAACATTTCAGCCTACACCAACAGCTATAAACACAGGCTAATTTAGCATCGCTATCCTCCATAGCCGCTTTAATTGCAGGCAGACAGTCAGAACTAGCATCCTGACTGGTTGTGCTGAAGACGTTGTGTTCGGGGAAGGGGAGGGCGATGTCAGTGACTCAAACGGTCTCTGTGGAGCACTTAAGAGTAATATGAAGTACGGATATTTAGAATGAGAGAACAAAAGACAATTAAAGTGAAAATGAAGAGAGTCTGCCTCTCAATTAAATTTTCTTGAAACTGTAATCAGGGCCGTTGATGGAGGGTGGATACGTTGATGGACGTAAGGGGAGGGTGTCTCAGAGAAGTAGGCCACCACCCAGAATCTTTTGGTTCGGCACCAAGTGCTGCTGGCCCAAAGGTCATCTGACGTTGTCTTGTGCTACATGCTACTGTTGTGTCCAAAACTGCTGCTAGCTATGCAAAATGGCAAAGGAAGTCATTTACGAACCCTGTCTGTTTCACTATTGTATGCTGCCAAACTGGAAATTGAAAATTAAAATATGAAATTAAAAAAATTGAAATTAAAATAAAATAAAATTTATGTTATGTTTCAGCTTAAATGGCAGAGAAAGTAATTTACAAACCATGTTTGTTTCATATAAAGCCAAATTGGCTATTTAATCAAATCAAATAAAATAAAATAAATAAAAATCATGTATATTATGTTTCTGCTTAAATGGCAAAGTAATTTGCAAACCCTGTTTATTTTACAGTCATATACTGCCAGATTATCTATTGTATATATAAAAAATAGAATATGTGAGTTTGTATAGAATATGAATATGTTTGTTTCACTCTTGTATACTGCCAAACTGTCTATTGCATTAAAAAATAAACTAAATAAAATAAAAATGTGAGGTTTATTTTATAAAATAAATTTCAAAAAATAAAACTCTTTGTTTCACTGATGACATAATGACAAACTTTCTATAATAAAAAAACATAACAAATAATAAATTATGCTAGGTTTATGTTCAAAACATGGAAAAATCTGACAAAGAAACAAAATACTGATACATTTTGAAAAAACGTTTTGAAAAAGGTTCCAAAATAGCAAAAAGCACCATAAAATGTGTCCATACTACTTGTGCAGTAGGCTACATTATGTTTCTAAAGCCAAATTATAGCAGTCTGTGTTAAAAACAGACTGAAATTTAAATCTGCAAAGAGATTGAAAGGTTCATCCACAAGCTTTAAATCAGACAGGAGATAAAGAACATTCATTACTCATAAAGCTCTCTGACTTACCGAGCAAAATCCAACAAGTGTTCATGATAATTGTCACAGCTCACTTGGATTTAGCTTTCAGTATTTTAAACTATACATGCCCACTGAGTGCAGAATAGTCCACTCGCTGAGATAACATTAGTGCAAACAACAGCTGACATGATTTGAAGAATTCCCCAGCCCTCGGACACTGGTTTCAAACTATGCCACAGAAATTAATAGCAGGGTAAAACTTTATTGAGGACAGAGCACTGGCACAATTGTTTTAGGCCACATAGTACAAATATAGTTGACATAAGTATGATGCAATATGAACGCAAAACCTTATTATTTAAATCATTTCAGACGTAATGCAGGTATGGACAGTTTAGCACATGTTAAGTTCATACTGTTTCACAATGAAGACAGATAAAGATCTTTTTAGCTGTCCTTTAGTTTCTCGTGAAGACAACACGAGAAAAGTTTCTAACCACCGACTTACCAGAACTAGATCTGTGTCTCTGGAACTTTCCAGAAGCAATTGTGCCATTTCACTCACTGACACAATATTGGCACTGATAGCTTTTGCCCAGAGACATTTTAACTTTCACAAATTAATTTTTTACTAGAACTGTCACAATTTAATTGAACTAAAATACTCCATCGGGGCAAAAAACTGAGAGTACCTTTAAAATGTACATGTCCTCATTTATTTCCTCCATTAACTTGAAAGGCTCCAAGGGTCTAATAAAGTTTCATTATACAGGACTGTTTATACCTTTTTCTGTGTAAAAAACAACCTCTGCTTTTTATCTGTTGATGGGGGAGATGTGCAAGATTGTTTGAGTTTTAAATGCCATTGTTGTGTGTACATGTTTCATTTTGTCATTAAAATGGTGAGCAGACAGTTTAACCTTTCGAATATCAACTTTGACTGGGAAGCCTTAAAGGAACAGTGCACCAGAAGTGAAAATTCTATTATTATACTGAAATAAGCAACATGAGAGTGAGAAAATAATGAATGTAAATAAGGAAATGGGTATATCAAGATCCAAAATACCAAAAAAACAACAAAAAGTACTTAATGGTTCTACATCATACACAGTCACATGATATCTCTCTGTGAGAAAAAGCCTGAAATTTAAGTTCATAAAATATGTTGAGATCCACTCTAGTGCGTTCAAGATAATTAATCAGAGGGGAAAAAAATGGCAGATTCTTGAACAAGTCATTGTTGTGAATCAGATCTTTTCAATTAATTAGTAGGTTCTTTTCCACAAAATCAGACAAAATGGTTTGTTCATAAATGTACAAACAGTCTAGAGTTAATAGCTCACTCGATGGAAAAATTATCAGTTAATGGCTTAAACATACAGGGGATATGGACCACTTTTTATGAAACTTGAACAGAACATAATGACTGAACATGTGGATTTGAAACAACATGAAGTTGAGTAAATTGTGACAGAAATTTCAATTTTGGATCAACTAGTCTTTAAACCTCAAAAGAAATATTTGTGAAAGAGTTTTCATTTTGAAGATCTACAGGGATATTTGACCACAAAATTAAATTTTATTATCATTTACCCACCTTCAAGTTACTATGAAATACTATGAAAGTCAATGGCTACCGTCAACTGTTTGGTTAACAACATTATTCAAAATATCTTTTGTGCTCAACAGAAGAAAGAAACTCATACAGGTTTAGAACTACTTGAGGGTGAGTAAATGTTGACAGAACTATCCCATAACAAGTTACAAACGGCAAATATGAACTACAAATCTAAAAAGTCACAAGAAGAATGTTCTAAAACGTACTACACATCCAGATCAGTTTTCACCTTAGTTCTACACTTTCTCTCTCTCCCTCTCTCCAACTAAAGCTGATCTGTCTGTGGAACTAAAGTCTTTTTGTGGCATATGACAGTTCTTTCTCTGCCTGCTTGCCTATCACTCACACATGTTGTATAACCTCAGCAGTCCCTGGCCAAAACACAAAGCATTATCTGCCTTGCAGAGAAAAGAAAAATTACTTTAAAAAAAAAAAAAAGGAAAGAAAATCCTGCATTTTAATGCGTATGTATGAAAATCTGGCAGCTCTGAGCATAGAAAAATAGAGAACTCCCACACACTCCCACATATACAGTGCAACGTGAACGTACCCGACTCCAGCCTGTAAGGTCTCTCAGTGCACAAGCACATCATGTTCACTGCACGGAGACTCAGGGACCTGCAAGAGGGGCAACAGTCAGAAGTAAAAAGACATAATACGGCCCACTCACATGACAACACATGTATTATGTTGCCTCGCGCTTCTTATAGCACCACCACAAGTGTTAATGGCCTGTTTTGAGGGTCGTAATTCAGTAAGGTGTGGGTGTAAGTGTATGTGTGTTGTTATTGACTGTGTATTATTTCTGTGGCCTTCACCAAGCTGATATTTCACCTCTGCATTAATTTGTTTCTGTTTATGTAGCCTGTGGTTCTGCTAGCAATGTGGAATTCTTGTCTAAGGATAACAGGAAGTCAGACGGCACTACTAAACTCTGATCAGGAGAGGGATTATAAATGAGATTTTATAAAAGCTATTTTTAAAATTTCAGGAACTTGTTAATAAAGTAAGGAATTGTTTTTATAGTCTGTGGACGTTGCTGTAGACTAGAGGGTGAGATGAAGATGAGTTGTAATGCCATCAGTGTTGAAATCACTACTATAAATAATCACTTAATTGACAGTAAATGTGTTAAGACTCTGTGTAAAAAATTATAAAGGATTTACAGGACAGAAAAACAATCAGGTCTTATATTTTGATTTAATGTAAGAACATGTTAATTGAAGGGAACGTCTCGGTTACGTATGTAACCCTCGTTCCCTGAAGGAGGGAACGGAGACGTCACGTCGGATGACCGACGAAATTGGGATCTCGCCAGAGAGACCAATCCACTTCGAGTGTAACTAAACGAGCCAATGGACATTGGCATGCGATTATTGCATCCAGCTGCCGCTGATCACAGCGTGAGCATAAGAGGCAGCTGATGCACCGCATCAATTATGTTTTCGCTGAGGAGCCGAGCCGGCGACCCGGCAGCTCAGCGGTGGTACAGCGACTGTGGCGACGGGACGTGACGTCTCCGTTCCCTCCTTCAGGGAACGAGGGTTACATACGTAACCGAGACGTTCCCCTTTCAGTCGGTCACTCCGAGTCACGTCGGATGACCGACGAAATTGGGATCCCTACCAAAGTGCCACAGGAGCTGCCCCTTCCAGTGCCCTGTGTAGGGCTCCTGACCCTTCCTATAAGGCAGACAATAGGACCGGGCTCTACACAGAGAAGGTCAACTACTGGTGTTCCTTGAGCAACCCAAACAGTAGGACTAGGATAACACTGGGAAGCCTGCCCTTCCACTTGGAAGAGGCACACTGCGGAGTCACCTCCTCCCAGAGGGGGTTAAGTGACATTCAAACATGTGAAGTAACCCCGAAGGGCCCTATTGCACATGGAAGTCTCTGAGATGGCTCAGGCTGCATCTTTAGAGATGGCAGAACGTGGTCCACCAGGGGAAACATGGCTCTAATAAGAATACCGTGGAATACACATATGGGATCCCGACAGGGTCTCTCATATGGGCACTAGCCTCGCACCAGATTTCAAGAATTCATTGGCTGAAGGCCTGGCGCCGGACGCCCCGCCGCGTCCGGACGCCGGAGTGCTGGAGGACTCAACAGGGTTTGCCTGGTTAAGGAACTCTCTGGAGAATTAGGCGTAAGGACGCCGCAAGCCGACTCTGAGCCGGCCCTCTCAGTGCCACTACCCGTTTGAGGTGAGAACACAGGAGGAAACCGGTTCGACACGTAGGCTATAAAACCTAGCGAACGTGTTGGGAGTCACCCAACCCGCAGCTCTACAGATGTCTGCTAGCGAGGCACCACGAGCCAGCGCCCAGGACGATGCGACAGCCCTAGTGGAGTGAGCACGCAACCTGAGCGGGCAGGGCACACCTTGTGCTTCGTAGGCCAAGGTGATGGCATCCACTATCCAGTGGGCCATCCTCTGCTTGGAGACAGCCTTCCCCTTCTGCTGTCCTCCGTAACAGACAAAGAGCTGTTCTGAGGTCCTGAAGCTCTGAGTTCTATCCACGTACTGACGCAGTGCGCGTACAGGACAGAGCAAAGCTAGGGCTGGGTCTGCCTCCTCCAGGGGCAGCGCTTGCAGGCTCACTACCTGGTCCCTGAAGGGCGTGGTAGGAACCTTGGGCACATAGCCGGGCCGGGGCCTCAGTGTTGCACTGGAGTCAGCCGGCCCAAACTCAAGGCACGACTCGTCGACCGAAAATGCCTGCAGGTCCCCCACCCTCTTGATTGAGGCCAATGCAGTCAGGAGTAGGGTTTTCATAGAAAGAAACTTCAACTCGACTGACTGCAATGGCTCAAAGGGGGCAGTTTGTAGGGCTCTTAGCTCCAAAGCCAAATCCCAAGAGGGAAGGGAGGGAGGCCTCGGAGGATTTAACCTCCTGGCCCCCCTAAGAAACCTGACGACCAGATCGTGCTTCCCCACCGACCTCCCCTCTATGGGGTCGTGGTGGGCAGAAATAGCAGCAACATATACCTTAAGGGTGGAGGGGGACAGCCTACGCTCCAACCCTTGTTGCAAAAAGGAAAGCACGGCTCTGATCGAACATCTCCGGGGGTCCTCCTGGTAAGAGGAACACCATTCGACGAACAGGTTCCACTTCAGCGCATAGGCCCGTCTTGTGGACGGTGCTCGTGCTGAAGCGATAGTGAGCGCTACCTCCTGGGGCAGGTCACCTAGAACCTCCGCGTCCCGTCCAGGGACCACACATGAAGTTTCCACAAGTCTGGACGCGGGTGCCAGAGGGTGCTCCGTCTCTGAGAAAGCAGATCCTTCCTCAGAGGAATCGGCCAGGGAGGGGCTGTCACGAGGAGCATGAGTTCCGGGAACCAGGTCCTGTTGGGCCAATATGGAGCCACTAACAGGACCTGCTCCTCGTCCTCCCTGATCTTGCACAATGTCTGTGCTAGCAGGCTCACTGGGGGAAAACGCATACTTGCGCAAGCCCTGGGGCCAGCTGTGTGCCAGTGCATCCGTGCCGAGCGTTGCCTCGGACAGGGAGTAGAACCACTGGCAGTGGGTGGTTTCTGGAGATGCAAACAGGTCTACCTGAGCAACTCCGAACCGACTCCAAATCAGCTGGACCGCCTGGGGATGGAGTCTCCACTCCCCAGGAAGTGCCGCTCGAGACAGCTCGTCGGCCGCCTGATTGAACACTCCTGGGATGTGGATGGCACGAAGGGACCTCAGATGCTTCTGACTCCAGAGGAGGAGGTGGCGGGCGAGTTGCGACATGCGACGGGAGCGCAAACCGCCTTGCCGGTTGATATAGGCAACGGTCGCAGTGTTGTCCGTACGGACCAGAACGTCCCTGCCCCGAAGGCGCCCTCTGAGGCGGCACAGGGCAAGGCGTACTGCCAGCAACTCGAGACAATTGATATGCCAACGCAGAAGGGGGCCCGTCCAAACCCCTGATACTGCGTGCCCGTTGTACGTGGCACCCCAGCCGGTGGCCGAGGCATCCGTGAATACCACAGCATGCCTGGATACCTGCTCCATGGGGACTCCTGCCCGAAGGAACGAAGGATCTGACCACGGGCTGAAGGTCTTGCAGCAGGCCGGTGTAATCTGAACCCGGTGAGTACCGCGTTTCCACGCCCACCTCGGGATTCGACCATGGAGCCAGTGCTGAAGCGGTCTCATATGGAGCAGACCGAGCGGAACTATGGCCGCAGCTGCAGCCATATGCCCCAGGAGCCTCTGAAAGAGTTTCAGTGGGACCTCTGTCCTGCCTGATAAAGTCTTGAGGCAGTTCAGCACTGACTGAGCACGTTCCTGGGTGAGGCGTGCTGTCTGGTTGACCGAATCCAACTCCATGCCGAGAAAAGAGATCCTCTGCACTGGCACGAGTTGCTCTTTTCCCAATTGACCCGAAGGCCCAACTAGCTGAGGTGCCTGAGCACCAGGTCCCTGTGTGCGCACAACAGCTCTCGAGACTGTGCAAGTATGAGCCAGTCGTAGAGGTAGTTGAGAATGCGCACACCCCGTTCTCTCAGGGGAACAAGGGGCCACCTCTGCGACTTTGGTGAAGACACGAGGCGAAAAGGGACAGCCCGAAGGGCAGGACCTTGTACTGATATGCCCGACCGTCGAACGCGAATCGCAGGAATGGCCTGTGTCGCAGGAGAATCGAAACATGAAAGTACGCGTCCTTCAGGTCGATTGCTGCAAACCAATCTAGGGGACAGACACATCCAAAAATGCGTTTCTGCGTCAACATCTTGAACGGCATCTTGTGAAGTGCACGGTTCAAAACTCGCAGATCCAAGATCGGTCGTAACCCACCGCTTTTCTTGGGCACAATGAAGTAAGGGCTGTAAAACCCCGACCTCATATCGGCTGGAGGGACCAGCTCTATTGCATCCTTCGCCAGTAGGACTGCAATCTCCGCGAGCAAGACAGGGGCATCAACGGCTTTGACTGAAGTGAACCGGATGCCCCTGAACTTGGGGGGACGCCGGGCGAACTGAATCGCATAGCCGAGTCTGATGGTCCGCAGGAGCCACCGGGACGGGCTGGGGAGCGCTAACCAGGCTCCGAGAGACCGCACCAGCGGGGCCAACGGGCCCACCGACATGCCCGCGGTGGGGCAGCGAGGTGGAACACAGGGACCGGCCCCAGGGCCTGTGACGGCCTGGCCTGTGACGGCAGGGGGCGGGGTCTGGGTGTGTAGTGTAGCACTCACCTGATTTCTCCTCGCGTGGGAGGAGACACAGGAACCCGGCTTGAGGCTTGTGACAGCCCGGCGTTTGACGACTTGAAGCGGGGACTGGAGTGCTACTGCCCTTACCTGGTTCCACGAATGGGCAGGAGGGGTGCTCTTGGGCAACCACCCGCTGCCTGCTGGCGAGAGAGGAGGAGGGAAGCGATCCTGTGATGCACGGATCACCACTCTCCTCCTCTTGAGACCCGGAGATTGAGGAGACCGCTCTTTACTGATGTTTTGGGTACCGCTGGCTGCTGGGCCAGCGGCGGAACAAAATGAACAAAAGATACTCCACCCGGCCCTCCTCCGGGGGAGGGAGTGGTGCAGTCACCATCTCCTGATGAGCAGTCTCCTCCATCTCTGGGTCAACCGTCCCAGGGCCTCTTGCACTTGCCGCCAGGTTTGGCGGGGGCCTGGACGGCTGGGCGTCCTGCCTGCGACCGGCTCCACGACGCGGCCTGGTGAAAGGCTGCTGCGGCTGCGCGGGAGCGGCCGCAGGGGGGCGCCCACGGCGACGAGCAGGCTGAGTGGCTGCAGCCGGAGTGGAAGCAGCAGGTTTCCTCCGGCGCATGATGCGTTTGCCTCAGTCTGCTTCTGGGCTGCCGAGAACTGCTGGGCAAAGCTCTCGACAGCGTCGCCAAAAGGGCCGGTCTGTGACACGGGAGCATTCAGGAACTGTACCTTCTCCTGCTCCTTCATGTCAGCGAGACACAGCCAGAGATGGCGCTCCTGGACATCGCACGACCCAGAGACTGTGCGGTCACCTTCGTCGCTCGTAGCGCGAGGTCCGTCGCAGCACGCAGCTCATGTAGAACCGCCAGGTCGTGACCACCCTCGTGCAGGTCTTTTAGTGCTTTGGCCTGGTGGACCTGCAGCAACCCCATAGCGTGGAGGGCGGAAGCCGCCTCCCCACAGGCTCTATAAGCACTGCCAGTTAGACCTGACGAATACTTAGAGGCCCGTGAGGGGAGACACGGATCACCCCGCAGGGTGGAAGCGGCTGTAGGACACAGTTGCATGGCCACAGACCGTTCCACCGAGGGGATGCCCGCATACCCCAAAGCGGCTCCACCATCGAGGGTGGTGAGAGCGGAAGAACTACAAGATGTGTTTCGGGCAGTGAAAGGTGCCCTCCACGATCTTGTCAGCTCCTCATGCACTTCCAGAAAGAATGGCACCGGAGGGGGGCGCTGAGAACCAGCGCCACCCCCACCGAGAAAGCACAGGCTTTATTTTAATTGCCTCTTTGTGGTGAGGGTAACTTGCAGAAATATTAACAAAAAAAGCCTCAATGTTTTCAAAAGGACATTTGAGATTTGAAGCTGCTGTGAATTTCAAAACATATGCTGAAGTCAATAAAACTACCATCAGCCTCCAAAACTATGGGCTCCCGTAAGAATAGAGAAAAGCTGTTCTCTCAAAAATACAACAAATAAAACAAAAAGCCTAAACATGTTTTGAACATTTTTAAAACATTCTCTACATTCTTTTAGAGTCATTTTGAAACTTTTGAAAAAGTAGCTCGCTCTTACCCTGAAGGAGCTCTCAGTGTTTTTCTCAAATGACATTAACTTCGAATGACTGTACTGTGTGGTTTGTGAGACACAAGGCAATACTAAAATAAAAACATACAGCAAAACTCAAGGGAAGCGAGCCACACCACCCTGGAATTACAGAAGAAGGATTGAAGCCAGAAATCAGAACGACCTTTTTAGTTCACGCTATATTCCCTGTGTCTGCCTCATAAAAACAGACCTGAAGGGTGGCCATCTGACATTTATGAGAATGGCTCAATGCTTCTATTACACACATAACACTTTTCTGAAATGTGCTGGTGATGGCTTTGTTTAGTTTCCTGTTCTCAAAACCACCATCCCTTATGCAAAGAGTTCAAAGCCTCGGAAACAAATTATGAAAACACTTTTTACTATATGTGAATGCAGATTAATTCTATACCTCTGAATCTGAAATTTACTGTTTAAAAAGATGCATGGCTCAAAAAAGGACACAACCGATTCAACCGATTCACAATGATCGGTTGAATTACGTCAGTCGTCTAATTCTGTAGACCAGCTTTCTTCTTTGAGGTGCTGTCTGACAATGTTGACTTGCTAAATAGACGGTCATACGTAATTTATGCTGCAAGCAAGCGCTTGCTTCCTAAAACTCACATTTATTCATCTGAGCTAAGGGAGGAGGGTTGAATAATTTCATAATCCATGCCCTGAATCCAGCAGAACATCAGACACTCTCTGTGTTGGGAGATTTGGTATTGACTCTCTCGTGTCTTGGTTTCATATTCGGCTTTTGCTTTGTTTTTGTTTTTTTTTTCAATTTCTTTCTGTTGCATCTTCTTGCAAACAAGTTCATTAAAAGTGAAGCAAAGTCAGAGTTAATTTTTAAATGACTTTCTCCTGGAGTGAATTTTTTTTATGATTCTAATCAAAGTATGGAAACATAAATGTGGTCTTCCTCTTTCTTTCTCTCAGAAGCTTCTATTGCTGCAGGCAGTAAATGTTTTAACACAGCACTTCTCCACTGGTGGGTTGTGACCTAAAAATGGATCGCAAATCTGTTCTCATAGGATCGTGGACAGCAGCGGAAAAACAATGCTAAATGTAAATAATAAAAAGCAAATAACCATACAATCATGCATAGTTAGGGTAGAAAAGCAAAGGATTTTCAACAAAAAGAGAAAATGTTTTCCTTTTGTGATGCTGACGTCAAAGGCAATCTCCAGTAACCTGGTGAAAGCAGCCAAACAAGGCACATGCCAGCATCAACAGGTTGCTTCTCGTGCCTGAAAACCATCCTCAAACTCACAAACTAAACTACTCAAGGTTACACAAGGAATAAAATGGTTTGTGTGTTTTTTTTGTTTTGTTTTGTTTTTTTTCCAGGTCAATTATTGTCTGCTGAGAACATGAAAACATCAAAATTCACTTGTTGATGTTCAATGAAATCTGTCCTGAATTCTGAAAGAAAACCTGCAGTCAATAAACTACAATACAATATGCTATACTTTGGTGTCACCAAGTGTTTTTTTGCTTTGTTTTTTTTTTGTTTTTTGGAAAGAAATTAATATTTTTATTCCACAAGGTCACATTAAATTGGTGTAAAGTGACAGTAAAATATTTACACTATAATGTAAAACATTCTCTGTTATTAAAAATTCTATGATTAAAGAAAATAATGACATTCAAATCAGCATATTAGAATGATTTCTAAAGGATCATGTGACACTGAAGACTGTATATTTTAAAAATATATATATATACAAATATTACATATTAAACTAAGTTTTTAATTTGTACATTTCAAAAATATACCCTAAATGAAAACAATTTTTAAAAAAGTACACTGTTTTCATTTTATAAAATTCATTAAAAGAACAGCATGTTCCTGTAAACAAGAAATGCTAAAAATACTAAAATAGAAATACTAAAACACCGTGAAGCTAAGCTATTCAAATTATCTATTCATACAAGTTATCCATTTAATTCCATACAGTGTGTTTGCTCATTAATCATATCTTTAACATTAACGTGTTTTAACAGTCTAAAAACTTCTGGATTAATTAGTTAGAAATATCAACACATGGTGATTCAATCTGATATTTTTTTTCACTTTGCACTGGCTAATGTGGCTGTGAGCTTAAAGTGGCCCTTATATGATGCCACAAATGTGGCCCAGTTATCCTAAAACATATTTGGGCCAGTTTTGGCAAATATATGGCATAGTGAGCACCGGCTAATGTGGCTGTGAGTCTAAAGTGGCCCGCATATGATGCCACAAATATGGCCCAGTTATCCTAAAACATATTTGGGCCAGTTTTGGCAAATATATGGCATAGTGAGCACCGGTTAATGTGGCTGTGAGTCTAAAGTGGCCCGCATATGATGCCACAAATATGGCCCAGTTATCCTAAACCGTATCTGGGCCAGTTTTGGCAAAGATATGGCATGGTAAACACTGGCTAATGTGGCTCTTGAGTCTAAAGTGGCCCGCATATGATGCCACAAATGTGGCCCAGTTATCCAAAACCATATCTGGGCCAGTTTTGGCAAAGATATGGCATGGCAAGCACTGGCTAATGTGGCTGTGAGTCTAAAGTGGCCCGCATATGATGCCACAAATGTGGCCCAGTCCTAAAAGTCTTAAGAAGGCTACATACCCAGCAATTTATTTTTTGAAACATGCTTTTAATGACAGTTTTTTAAATGTGTACTGTGCAACATAAAAACAGAAGTGCACTATAATGATACTCTTACTGTCAAGGTTTCTGTTAATTTGGACTTTGTTTTCCTTTTGCACTGTTTCCCTTGTTGTGTTGATTGTATTATTCTGTTCAGGTGTGGCTAGTTAGTTATCCTTGTTCAGTCTGAGTACTTAAGTTCCTGTATGTTCACTTTGAGTTTGTTTGGTCTTACATTTACACTTCTTAAATGTTGCTGTGCTACATTGTGTTTGGATTTACCCTTGTTGGATTAAAGACTTATGATATGTAACCTTTCATCTTAGTTGTGCTCTCTTTAACATAGCGTAGCCGTGACACTTAGACTTACTGTGTAGGTAGTGTCTGAGATAGAAGCATTTAGGTTCAAACTTGTGAAGGACTTATTTTAAAGTATTGGAATGTGTCTTTGAATATTTATCTGTGACATTTGAATTGCTGCTTGTGCAAAACCTGGGTCAGGATGTTTTTACCAAGTAGGACATGTTTCTGGAACTTATTTGAACATTTAGGGAGGACATTTTTAAATTTCTCGTTAAAATTTGTTGAGTATTGTTGATGCATAACTCACTTAAGGCTTAGTGTGGCCAAAATAATGTATATTTATGGTTTATTTGGTTCAGTATTAGCTAAAATGTGGCTGTGCAGTGGCCTGCTTGTGGACCACTGCCAAAATTCCATGCAGCATGTGGGCCACATGAGGAATGAGGGGAATACCAGGGTTCGAATAAAAATCAACTGTGGCCCATATTAGGGCCAGTTTTGGTTTATTTGGTTGGCTTAAATGCGGCAATACTAAGGTTTACTTGAGGCCCAAATCTGGCAAACAGGACCTGACTGCCCAAATGCCATTATTCCACATGGTATGTGGGCTGTAGCAAGGTGTTGGATCTGGGCCAGAATTAAAATAAATGTTGCCCAGATTTGGGCCAGTTCTGCTTTATTTTATTTATTTATTTATTGTCTACCTATGGCTTGCTTGTGGCCCAAATTTTGCAAACAGGAGCAGACCGCCCAAGTGCCATCATTCTTCACAGTATGTGGGCTGGAGCAAGGTGTTGGATATGGGCCGGATCTGGGCCAGAATTAAAATCAATGTGGTCCAGATTTGGGCCAGTTCTGCTTTATTTGGTTTATTCATGGCTGACACTGGGCCATCCTTTGGCTTACTTGTGGCCCAAATCTGGCAAACAGGAGCGGACCGCCCAAGTGCCATCATTTTTCACAGTATGTGGGCCGGAACAAGGTGTTGGATCTGGGCCAGATCTGGGCCAGAATTAAAATCAATGTGGCCCAGATTTGGGCCAGTTCTGCTTTATTTGGTTTATTCATGGCTGACATTGGGCCTTCCTTTGGCTTACCTTGTGGCCCAAATATGGCAAACAGGAGCGGACCGCCCGAGTGCCATCATTCCACGCGGTATGTGGGCCAGATGAAAGTGTCAGGTGTGGGCCTGATCTGGGCCTCAGGAATTTTGCTATCTGGGCAAAAGTCACTAAGACAAAAAGACTTGAAGAGGCTGTTTACAAAGTTCATGGAAGTGAAAGGTTGAGAGGACAACTGACTTTTTTGTGAAACAGAAAAGTGGCCAGGGCTCTCATGGGAAAAAAAGAGAACAGATAATGTCTTACACATTATTCTCTGCTCAAGGGAACACATTTAATCCCCAAAAACAGACACAAATCCTTGTCATCTGGGTGGTCATTGCCTTCACCCAGTCTTAGGAAACTCCTACAGATGAGCTAGCTTCCAAAATAAAATAATGTCTTTTTAATCTGAATACTTTTTTAAAGCTAAATGGTGGCAAAATTTGCACGAGGCTAAAGTGAACCATTCTAAGTAATTACAATCCAAATCTCCAAACAGATTTTTTTAATGTTTAAATTTTTGATAATACATTTTACAACAGGACGCAGATGTAACAACATGAATGCTTTGATGTAAGATTTCGAAGTCTTTCCTCTTGAGCTTCCTTCTCTCAGATATTGGTAGAGTAGAGTAGTAATATAATGCACATGCTCAATATGAAAAAAACAACACCATGTAAAGAGGTTCGACTTAGAAGGAAGATTAATCTCTGCCACTAAACACCACAATTTAACACAAAACTGCATAGGTAACACCAAACAAAACTGCAAAGCTCATATTTATAATTACCAACAACAACTATTTGAAGTTCTCATAAACCCCTTTATCTGGACATGCTTAAAGGTACAGTTCAGCCAAAAATGGAAATTAGTTGACAATTTACTCACCAACTGAAAAGATTTGTAGAAATTTAGAATTACATCACTTGTTCAATCAGTCCTCTGCAGTGAACAGGTGCTGTCAGAATGAGAGTTGAAACTGCTGATTAAAACATCACAACAAGCAATCCACACAACTGCAGTCCATCAATTCACTTCACATCTTGTGAAGTGGAAAACTGCATGTTTGTAAAAAAAAAAAAAAAAAAAAAAAATCCATTATTTAGCTTTTTAACTTTAAATGGTTGCTTCTAGCCAAAATAAGAGTACATATCTATAATAACACTTCCTCTAGTGCGTTCCAAATCAAATTTTTATTTCTGCGTGAACTACTCCTTTAAATATTTAGACAAAAGAGCAGACACTCCCCTGAACACAGTGCACAAACATGCACACAATACACCTTTTCTAACTGACATTAGTTAAATGACATAAGTTGGTTCAAAACACAGAGAACTGCAGTCAATAATAATGCAATCCACATATTATTATTTTAAAAAGAGAAAACCTAAAAATTATAATTAAAATAGCATTTTATGATTTTCATAAAATTTACTTGGAGCCATAATCATTTTTTTCAGTATAGGCACTTTGGTCCTGTGCCCCAAGAACTGCTGGAAAGTATTGCACTAAGTGAAGGGACAGGAAAAGAGAGATAGAGTAAGGCTGTGTGTGAGAGAGGTGGACTGGGATTGGTTGGTAGAGAGAGAGAGAGAGAGAGAGAGAGAGAGAGAGAATGGAGTGGGAGGGCCAGAATTACCATGGAATAAATAACAGGGCTGCCAGCAGATAACAGACCAATTCAATCTCTCTTTCTCACCCGCTGGTGAAAAGCAAAACAGAACATGGGATGCCTTCCAACGTCACCGCAGTAAAAAGCTCTCAGTTTCCTCTCTCGCTCGCTCTGCCTCTCGTTGACAAGCCACATCATTTTCACATTGGCTTTACATATTAACAAAGTCGTCTTTGTGAGGGTGTCATGATTTCCATTTACATACATACACTCTTGCCTGGCTCCGGTCCCTCAACAGTTTGGTTACATCACAGAATCCTCAACAAAAGCATCTAAAAACCTGTTACGAATTCTCCAGATTGTCAGGGAGTGTTCAGCCAAACACAGAGAGTAACAACTGAAATGCTGGAAAGAAAATGTTGTCCTTTACTCTCGTCTAGTAAAGCCAAAAAATTCTGTTACAAACACAAAATGTATTGTTATAATAGGAATTTGGTGTTAAAGGAATGATTCATTCAAAATGAAAATTTGCTGAAAATGTACTCACTCTCATCCAAGATGTAGATAAGTTTGTTTCTTCATTGGAACAGATTTGGAGAAATTTAGCATTGTATCATTTATTCACCAACGGATCTTTTACAGTGAATGGGTGCCGCCAGAATGAGAGTGCAAACAGCTGATAAAAACATCACAATAATCTACAAGTAATCCACACACCTCCGGTCCATCATTTAATGTCTTGTGAGGTGAAAAGCTTAGTGTCTATGATTTATAAAAAAAACAAAAAAAAAAACAATCATCAAGACATTTTGAACTCTCTAATCATAATATTGCTGTATCCAGTGAAAAAGCAGTCTTGCCTGAATCAGGAGAGAAATATGCACAATTCACACGTTTACAAGCATAAACAGTTCTAAACAAATATGTTGGTGGGTTTTGATATGTGAAGAAAACAGGGGATGGACTTTTTCACTGAAGGAACTGTTATTACGAACTCGTATTTTAGCCTCAATGTCCTTAATGATAGATTTGGTTACAATGCCTTGATTAGATTAGTTTTTTTTTTTTTTACAAACACAGTTTTCACTTCTCAGGACATTACTTGATAGACTGAAGTCATATGGATCACTTGTGGATTATTTTGATGGTCTTATCAGCTGTTTTGACTCTCTTTCTGATGGCACCCATTCACTGCAGAGGATCCATTGGTGAGTGATGTAATTGAACAAAACAGAAGCAAACTCTTAATCCTCTTGGATGGCCTGAGGGTGTACATTTTCAGCAAATTTTCACATTTGGGTAAATTATTCCTTTAAATTTGAATGGTTAATGCACAGTTGCAATGGGCCAGATGAAGGCTGATGGCCCTGAGCTCGGCCATCCAGATGCATTGTGGAAAAAGACAGCACTCAAGCATAAAGCCATTCATCCCATTTACGAATCTGCCCCATAATTTATGACTGCTGCATATGAAACCTATGCACCATTTTCTGAGTGCACGCACTATAGTGCTTGGTAAATCAACATGACTGCTAACAGAGGACACTGTGTACAAGCCATCAGAACAAAACTGCAGCCATGTGAGTGAAACTTAGCAGAACACTATCTCATATAAAACAGCTTACATACATTATGTACCATTCTTGAGTCAAACGCTGGAAGTTACAGCACTATAAAAAATTGTTTATTGCAAAACAAGAATACATGCAATCTGGAGCACTATTAAGGATAGTGCAGATTTATTTAAAAGCCTGACTGATGTCTTTTCATGCATATTCTATGACAGGTTGCTCTTATGTCACCCTCCGGATATATTGTGATGGACGTATGACTGTGATAATCAGGAGGTGTGTCAATCTGACTGAGACTGTGCAGTTCCTGAGACAGGTGCAAAGTGGGAAATATGACCAGAAAAATGACAAAGCAATTACAGAAATGTGACCGATTTCCTCTTCCAGACATATGCTGAAACAAGACCAACCTGTTATTCAAACGCAGTACATCTGACATCCCTTCACAAACTTCCAACAAGCCACCTATTTGTTCGTCAGCTTAATTGAGCAGAAAACACAAAAAGCTGTGACTGATGAGGCCATCTATTTATATTAAATGGCTGCTTTTTGTTGCCATTGTATGTTTTCTACTTTATTGTGGGGACTGGTGGGACATGTCCTCTTTTTATCATGCCTAATTTAATCATTTCTTGAAACAAATTCTGATATATAATCCACTGATGTACATTTGGTTTAATTAAATAATAATTTGTAAAAAATAATTAGTAAAAATACTAATAATTTTTAAAATAAAAAGACCCAAATTAAAAATATTAAATAAAAATGTTTTTAAAAAAATACTAATAATAAATAGTAATTTATAATCTAAACAGAGTACAAGAATAAAAATATTTCTAATATATTAAGTAAAAATGATTGTTTTTTTTTATTTGTTTGTTTGTTTTTTGTTTTGTTTTTTTCACACAAACTACTGTCCTGCAGCTGTGAGATTATAAAAAGTCAATGCACCCCAGCTGACCCAACTGTCCTCGCCACTTTTTAAAACAAAGTGACAGCCATGGATGAATGTCACTAAATTTTATGTGTCGATTGTTTGACAGTTGTTTTAAAATCATGCCACAGTTTCCAATTTCTCGGTGAGGGAGGCCTGTGTTCTGTTGGCATGAAGGTCAAGGTCCACAACAATACAGAGATACATCCATCTCACGCTGTCTGTCTCATTACGCCTGAGAGTGCTTGACTCATCGGCCCATGTCGAATGAGAGGTGCGATCAGGAACAACAATGTTTTTCATGCCTGTTATTCTCGCCTCGCCCTTTCTTTATTGTGTTTTTTAGAGCCCTGCATCACTTTTTTTCAGGCTGTGAACTGTAGAGAGGGGTGTCTCTAAGCTTACTGACCCTCGACACACAAGCCTTGACAAAATTAAGAGAAAAGAAGATACTTGCATTCCACTCCATGAACCGATCCCCTGCTGCGAGTCCATTGGGAGAAGCACAGCAGCGACTGCACTTTAAAAACAGACAGACTGGAAGAGGCTGCTGACCTGAAACTGCCCGAGATCCTTCAGGGGATCTAACACAGAGTGACAAAGAGAATGAAGGTGCGATTACATTAGCGGCATTTCGGTGAAATTTCATGTCCAAAAAAGTTTTACTGTTAATTGTAGTGAGGCATGAAGAATTTGTGTGATTAACTTGAAGCCCATGCAGAATCTATGTGGATAAATCAAAAGTCCCAAATGCACTGATTCCTATGGAAATTATTGGATTCTGAACACAAGCTCAGTCTTGTTTAGAGTGCTTTAAGTTCTGAATGCACACTACAGTCAAAAGTTTGATCAACAGCATTAAATCTGTTAAAAACAACAATAAAAAAAGGGATTAGAAACCAAAACGAATCAAAACTATATGTTAGGAGTATTGCTTTTTTAAACATCATTTAAGAAGTTTTTATGTAGTGTGTGCTGAGAACTCATTTTCTGCTTCTCCTTTAAGGCCCCGATACACTTCTTTTTTTATTCCTCATTTAAAGCGAAAGTTCACCCAAAAATGAAAATTCTATGTTCATTTACTCACTCTCATGTCATTTCAAACCTGCATGCGTTTCTTTCTTTTGCTGAGCACAAAAGAAGATATTTTGAAGAATGTTAGTAACCAAACAATTCACAGTAGCCATTGACTTCCATAGTATTTTTTTTACTATTGAAGTCACTGGCAACCGTCAACTGCTTGGTACAAAACAAAAATGACAGCGGTGAGGAAACAGCAGTTAAGTAAGCAGCTAATAATAGCAAAGTGGATATGTTTGCACAAGCGATTTCCAGAGGATTTCCACATCAAAGAAGGCGGAGCCCCAAAGCACATCTTCTTATTACATAATCACCATGGGCAATTGGTAATTTAAAGGTGTTTAGCAGCCAGAGGGAACTTTTCCAGAAAAGTTTGCTTTGATAAGCAGTTTTGAACTCCCAAAACGAACTGCAAACAAACCTGTTATTGTTTGTCACACCAGTTCATTCTTCGATTTTGCTTGAAGCATACTGAAGCCTTTATGGTCCAATCCATGCATTAAAAAAATTGTTCTGTAAATAAATTCATACATGGGCATAACTTATATTTGTCTAAAAAGCTCATTTCAAGCATTTAAGAATAAGACTGTACACTGAAAAAAAATGTGGAGTAAGATTTACTTGAAAAAAGCTTGGAAACAATTCTCACTTGAAAAAGATAGTTAAAGTAAAAGTAAAAGCCTAGACATAATTATTAGTAGCTTTAAATAAAAATTTTTAAGTTAAGTTTACTTATGAATTCCCAGTAAATTTTATTGACTCTATGTTTGTACATTTTACTTAAGTAATGCTTATCACTGTAAAAAATTGTGCTGTTAAATAACAGTAATTTCACTGAAAAAAAACAGTACATAAAGTTTACTTGATTTTTCTTTTGCAAGGTTTTGCACACATATATTTTAAGTAAAATCTGCAATACTCAAGTACATTTCACTCTGTCACGGTTTATAAAATCTACTCCAACAGTGTAGCACTGGGGGAAAAAACCATGCTATGAAAGCATACGTTTTACTTACAAACATGTAAGTAAGCAAGTAGACAGCTTGTTATCCTTTTAAAGATAATATGTCCACTCAATATAATTATTACCCAAATGAACACAGAGACCTCAATACTACACTGTGTATGGTACACCATACACAATGACGGTAACAATCAGTAAATAGTGTTTGAGTATGAATGGGTCATTTTGAGTACAAAATTAACTCCAGATGTCACAAAACAGTAAGTCACTAAACCTAACAACAAAAGCAACCATAAAACAGCATAAATACAACTCGAAAACAGTGAAAAATTTAACCTTTTTAATTATTCACGCCCCATAACAAACAATTCCAAATAAAATATACTTATAAGTTCAAACTTTAATTTCTACAAGCTTAAATTGAGTACTAATATAGAATTTACTTTAATTTTTTTAATTTTGGCCTGAACTAAATTATTTAATGTAGAAATTACATTTGTTTTTATGCAGTATTTACTTCACAAAATCATTTTTTTCAGTGTAGATCAAAGTGTTTTTATGATCATGAGAAGTATAAATTTAGTCAAGTGTGTCCAAGTTTTGACTGGTAATGTAAGTCATTGGTGGTCATAGTAATAAATGATGTTTTATATGTTCTCTCTAACCTCTCTCATCTCCTTCTCTCTCTGGTGGAAGATTAAGTCAAGTTAACAAGCTCTATCAGTGCAGATCAGGGTGAATGATTATAGCTAACTCATAATTTTCTCTCTTCTAATGACCTTTCATCCCACCTGTCTCGCATACTCATACTTTCTCTCAATCAGGCCAGCATATCACACACACTCAATTTAATGAATGGTGAGGGGGGAAACTTCCAAAACTGCAATTAGTGTACAAATAATTCAAATAATTGGAAAATTAGCAGCATACAGAAAGTGTCCAGTTTCATTCTTCACATAAAGGCTTTCCTTCAATTACGGACACTCAGTTATTTTTCATTTTACATTTGAAGGTCACATTAAAAATTATTTGGAAACTAGGCATAACTAAACTGTACTGCAGCTGTACTGTTAGTTTACATGCAACCCCAAACAAGAACAAATATGTTCATGTTCTAAATGTAGAAGTTACACATATAAGAAACATTTTTAGTCTTTCATAAGTTTTAAGGCAAAGTAAAATTAAATTTAAATGGGTGTATTTTCAATCTAGGATGTGGAAGGAAAACTTTTTTTCAATATGACAGCAGCAAAGAGTTCAATCTGCTCAATTTCTAATGACTTCAGGGGCAGCATTTTCTTCAGTACTATTGTGTAGCATGAATGTAACTATGGGCTACAAAGACTTCACATGACAAAGCACTAGCTGAACTTTCTCAAAATTACTTTTCAAAAAGTTGCCTGCTGTGACAGTACCATATACACTAGGGGTAGAGATGGTATCAGATGGTAATACTACTACTGCATACTCTGATATATTTACACAATGGAAACTGAATGATTACACTAGTCTTATCAGGACTCAAAAATAAGGATTTTTTTTTTGTTTTGTTTTTTTTCTGTAGTCCCAACCTTTATTTGCCCCACCACAAAAAAAAAAAAAAAAAAGAAAAAAAAAAGTAATCTTTTTTTTGTGTGTGTGTCTGGGAAAGGGTGGCACAGGAGAAAAAAAACATCACTGATTGGTTTGTCATGACGTTTTAGAAACTATCACAATCAATTTCACTATTTAGAAAACGTAATCTATATTAGCTAGCTACATAACATTATCAGCTGAATTAGCAATATCAATGAATGTAACATTTTAAAGTTTTGTGATTGTAAGTAGATATTTCACTTCCTTCCGCGCTTTTGTCGTTTTCTTAATTCCAAAGTATTCGCAGTTAACACAGAATGTGTTTTTGGGTTCCACTGTGCTGTGTAAACATCCACTTTTTCAATGTTAACATGCGATAAATAGAGTCTAGTAAAAATAAGGTCACACTTTAAAAACGCGACTAGAAAAAGTAGGCAGCACAAGATCTGTGCGAACAGGCCTCTCCAATCAATTCAGTGTCGAAATGATTCAGATTGAATCACGAACCGATTCAGACCATTGTACTAGCCCTTTTGAGCAATTTGTTGAAAAGAATGGATTCAGAAAAAGGGAATTCGTCTGTGGTTTTCATTTCTATTACAACCAAGAATTTTGCAGCTAATAAAGTTCTCAAAAGTTACTTTAATGAGACCAATGAGACAACAGAAATACAGGTGCATCTCAATAAATTAGAATGTCGTGGAAAAGTTCATTTATTTCAGTAATTCAACTCAAATTGTGAAACTCGTGTATTAAATAAATTCAATGCACACAGACTGAAGTAGTTTAAGTCTTTTGTTTTTTTAATTGTGATGATTTTGGCTCACATTTAACAAAGACCCACCAATTCACTATCTCAACAAATTAGAACACTTCATAAGACCAATAAACAAACATTTTTAGTGAATTGTTGGCCTTCTGGAAAGTATGTTCATTTACTGTATATGTATTCAATACTTGGTAGGGGCTCCTTTTGCTTTAATTACTGCCTCAATTCGGCGTGGCATGGAGGTGATCAGTTTGTGGCACTGCTGAGGTGGTATGGAAGCCCAGGTTTCTTTGACAGTGGCCTTCAGCTCATCTGCATTTTTTGGTCTCTTGTTTCTTATTTTCCTCTTGACAATACCCCATAGATTCTCTATGGCCAAAAGTGCCCATAGAAGAAACACCCATAAACAACCTATGTCTAATTAGCCAGTTGGTAAAAGTAGGCCTTAGACTTTAGCAATTTGTGAATTATTTATTTGTGCTAATGATAAATATACTTCCAAGCTACTTGCAGAAAAGAATTTCTCAGTGCATTATAACTGTTTATCAAATGCAGAGGCATAGCAAGGGTTATAACTTGGAGAGTCATGTCAAAGTTCAATGTATGTCTTTCAGCATGTCTTTTCAGGCTACTGGATGAGCCTCACATCACTTTATAAATATTCATGAGCAAATCTGATGAAACCTGTTGTGAGCTTTCGGTATTATTTTACACAAAAGGTTTGTAAGTGTTTTTTCTCATCACTTCAATTCCCTGACTTTGTTTGTCCTTCAGTACATCCCACAAAAGAGCATAAAACTTTCAAAAATGAATCCAAAATTAATGCTCTGTGTGGACAGTAACCAAATCAGCAGATTTTGAGTTCAACTTATTTACCTGGGAAATTTTCCAGAGTTCAAAACACTGGAGGAGGTGATGAGAACAGTAACCCAGACAATGATGAGTAATATTTTAAGCGGCTGCACGTCCCCGTGTGTGCAAGTAGCCTCAGGTTGATAGCAAATTTTGGACACAAATTTCAAGAAGTAATTGAATATATAACTAATTTTGTGTATTGCACACTATTTTTTAAAAGTCTCCCTGTGGATATGCTGTGCAATATGAACATTTTCTAAAAGCACTTATCAACCATGACACAGATTTGCATTAAACACAAAAGTGTAATTTTCAGATTCCAGATATTAAAGATTATTCTAGAACATAAAATTGCATAATGACTCCAGACTTACAGCTACACTAATATAAAACTCCAAATGTGTAAAATTGTGACTTTACCATGCCAGATGAACAGTTTATTCTGACTGAATATGTCGTGTGTCTCTTGTTAACAATCATGACCATATTCTACATTTGAAAAAGCACTGAGAAGCTTCCACTCCAGCCTGCTTCTTGCAAATGCTAGTTGCCTAGCAATGCAATCGCTGATTTTATGGTCTGTGAAGTTCGCAAGAGCCAGAGAGAAAGAGACAGACTGAGAGAGAGAGATATCGAGAGATAGCAAAAGAGAGAGACTAAATGGATAAAGAAAGACAGAGAGAGACGGGGGAGGGAAAGCATTTGAATATTATTTCAAGCAATTTTCTTTCAAATCTGATACTGATAAATCCAGAGAACACTGTATGATGACTGTATGAGAAACATGTAACATATTGATCTGTTTATTTACACGTATGGAGAAAAGGTATGCCGCAGGAGCTGATCTGGATCTACTGTATGTGCAAGCAGTTTAGATGATTATGAGACACATGATTTAATATAGAGATCTAGAATCTGCTCCATTCCAGGTCTGTGTTTTTGTCTTTACAACACATGAGACCTTACGCTCCTTCCTTCTGCACATACACAGAGGGAGTGAGAGACAGCAAGGGCTCATCTTAGATCCTAATCTCCCAAGGCTAGTCTCCACGATCCTACGGTTTTCCTCTCTTATCATTTCAGTCTCCCTGTACCACCTCAGAGAAGAGCCAAGTTCAAAGTGCCATTCAAAAGCCGCCGCTGTAAAAGAGGAGCAGGAAATCTAATTAGTATGAGCGACAAAGAAATTAAAATAACCTTAGCTGTATTCGTGGCACTGAGGTTATGGACATTGTCATGCTGCAGGCTGAATATTAAAACAGGCCTTTTCTGTATGTGACAGAAGAGTTCTGACTCAGGTGACAGAAATCAGGGCCAATGGTTTGTCCAAAAGGGCTGTATCATCTTCCATTTAGTTTAATGAAGTATATAACCCAGGGCTTATTACACTGAGGAATAAAGAGAAATCTTGGCTTTGGTTATGTGGTTATTGGACTATGAGCTGGTTTCTTACCTGGACACAGTAGGGTTTTTAACTCTTGAAATAGTTGACCACAGGTCATTCTAAACCCAAGGTAAATGGAATCCTGGGTTTTATTGTTTTGCGATTTACACTGCTCATACTTTACCTGGGGTTAACAATTAATCCTGGGTATTCATAAACTGACGTTTCACATTGTACATTCATAATACCAGGTTGACGCATATTTGTGGTGTCATTGGACAAATGCAGTACATGGCTCTAACACTGAATGGACTTTTTGGTGGACTATATATGTAAAAATGAAACAGACTCTTCTTCACTTCAACTCACATTTTCTGTCATCATTTGACATTTTTCCTCTCAAATACTTATTTTCTACAAACAAATTATGTAGCTGCAAGCTCAAAACAGATATACTCTGTGCCGTCTTCATTGAAACATAAATGTAAGTCCGAATTTACACTTGTTTTCTCTGCTGATTCTGCGAGTCATTTGTTTGCAAGTGAATTATTGACATTTCCTTTTTGACAGCCCACAATTTCCAGTCAGCACTTCGGGAGACTGTAAAATCTCAGCAAGTACTGGAACAGTCACTCCGACACTTCAGTTACAGACTCTTTAAGATCTTCTCAAATGCACAAGCAGTGATGAGTGAGTTTTTGGAGTTACAAAAAATGTTGTGAAATACCAACTATAATTTAAAAATACTAAACAAAAATATATGTTTTTGCAAAATGTGAAATGCATTGCATGTATTTTGGGTTTTGCATAAATGTATGCATGGTTACGTTTTTCTTATGAGATCAGGTTGATAAAAATGTCAGCAAGCAAGCAAAGGTGAGAAGGGGCTATGTTATCACATGACCTCATAGGTGTTCTGAGCACAGGTGGCTGGCTAAAGTGGGATGTTATTGATTTCCACATTTAATTTGCATCCTTTTTCTTCCTTAGACTCGGGCTGAAAGAAAACATCAAAATAAACGAACAATGCTGCCACATTACAGGCTCGCACACAGCAGGAGTGTCACACATGCATGAATGCATTTACAAAACTGAACAGTAATTTGAGAACTGCTACCATAGTCGAGAGAGATACAAAAGAAACTAAAAATGCAATTAAAAATGAAGGAATTAAAAAAAAAAAAACTTCCATTTGGACTCCTGTCTTATCTCACTTTCCTCCTCCACTCTTACCTTGTCTCACTCTTTATCTCCATTGCTGTCATGTCTCCATCTCCCTGCCCACTTTTGTCCAATTTCACTGTCCTTCCTCACTCTTGCCAAGTCTCATTCTCATCCTGTACTCAACATGCCTTTTCACTGTTTATGACAAACGACAGACAGAATTATTCATTTTCAATGAGTTCTAATCCACTGTGGTTGTCAGATCAAAAGTGGATCAGTCCTTTTGAACAGAAGCATCTGCCAAATACATAAATATAATAGATCCAGTTATGCACCATCCTCCAAGACTTTGTTTGTGAGATTAATTTTTATTTATAAATATTTTTATCCTAAACATTCAATACTTACTTAGAATGGACAGTTATGAATTAGTAAGCCAGAAATATTGATTTATATTGTTTAACACTGTAGCCACTGTAGGACATCCCATCAGAAAAGAAGGTAAGAAAGCTGTCACTGGGGCTTTGCCCTTTCAAAAGGTACTAAAATGTACCGTTTGGGTACTAATATGTACCAGTTATTGGTAAATAAGGTAATTTTGTAAATAAAATATTTGTATCAAAATGATTGGTGGTCATTTGTTCTGTAATCATCCAACCATGATCATTTATGGTTCTTAGCCATTTAGCAGATGCTTTTTTACCCCAAAGCAACCCAATAAATATACAGTAAATGCTCTTACTTGTAATCCTTTACTGAAAGCATAAACAGAATCATGGCAGCTTTACAGCAAAAAGTTAATAAGTCTGCCACTAGGGGGCGAATTGCAACAGGGGTCACAGATCGTGAAAAAGTGACTACACAATCCCGGTTTAATCGTTTCCTGTCTAACTTCCTCTAAAAAAAATTATGCCTTGATTCACTATGCTTTTCAACCCCTCTTTCCGATCCTTTTTCACTGCTTGAGCACAAACAGAAATCTAAAATTAGCAACAGCAAAGCAAATCTGCAAAGCAACCTTTTAAAGATTGTATCCAGTAAAGTTAAATCATTAGCAACCTAGTTCAGGATGGTGTGATGATATTTAAATCATAAGATTTGCTTTTAATAAAATGCATCATGTAAAATTGAAACCCGACAATGAAGGTTTCTCAGTGGCAAAGGAAAAACTGCAGCTATCAGCTGTGATTTATTTCAGTCACAAGATAAAACACTGCACTTTGAAAAAGTGTGTCATTGGCAGCTGGTGATTTCAGACTGATCTCCAGCTTAGATGGCATATTAGTCACCTATGACCTTCACACACCATCTAACATCTTCAGATCCAGAAGTGTTCTTTGGTGGCTGATTGATTCTTTCTGTCTGTGAGGTTTTTTCTATATGCAGAGATACACAGTACTACTTATCAATCAGAGAATGTGAATAAACTCAATCTCCCGAACATCAAAACATAACGCACGTACCTGTGTTTGATCTTTTATGGTATCCCGACATTGCTCAAATCGTTTCATGTCTAACAAGAAAGATCAAATCCGACATTCATAAATCTTTTTAACAGACATTCATGATGTGTAACATTTAAAAAAAGACAGTGAATTTAAGGTTTTGTCTTTGAAAATTTAACTGACGGCAAAAAGCATCAACAACGAGAAGTATTTTGTCAGCTGTAAAAAAGCATTTGACACCATTCAACATTTAATAGCTGGACGACCCAGAAGACCCTGAAGTTTCTTTCCAAAGCACAATATTTCTGTAATGAATTTGTGAGCAGTCTGCCGAACCCCAGCTAAGAGGATGTGGGACATGAATGTTTATCGTCGTGAGCTTGAAATCACATCACATGCCAGCAATGCGTGCCGCCACTTTGGAGAATTACATAAACGCAGTAAAAACATCTCCATGCTAGCAAGTGCAGGATGAGGCAGAAATGAAGAACATTTCACTAAAATGTAGTCTCTGCTCCGTAATGACATGTTCCCCTCAGCGAAACAGATTGAGTCTGCCCCGTCTGAGTGGGTCATTATATATTTAAAATGCCGGATTTGAACACAAGGAGCTGTTTTTGCTTCATCTTCCTTGTTTTTAGGGGAGGTTCTCGTCCTAATGACATTTTGAGGTGGGTTTGGAGCTGTTAAATTCTAATCCTGTGAACTGGAGCAGATTAAGACGTCCTACAGATTGCAGAAGAGAACAAACACTATTGGTTTTAGCAATTAAGGATTGCAAGGATGCTTGTTGTCATGGATATAAATGGGAATGAAGTCAATGTTCCTCCAGGAAGGATGCATAATAGCATTAGCATTATTACAACCGGTTCCAGGCAAAGCTTCACTTAGATAACTTTATGAAACCCTTTCACTGTCAGCACAAATAACGTGGAGCTGCCAGTTTGCGATCCTGTTGACTGTTCTTTGATCCTCAACACCTGGAAGTCATTGTTATTCGGATGTTACACCTGTGACACATTCTGTCTGGTTCAAATAGTAACACAAAAGTTGGAGTGAGCCCTTCGCATCAGCAGTTGCCATGGTGACAGTGCACCTGCAGGTTGCGGGTGAATCTGAGGAAAAAGTTGCTCTTACGGAACATGTAAGTGATTGGTCGAAAGAGGCTTACAGCTGACCTCAGACGTTCTCATAGACTTTCTGGCAGTGTTGTGGGAATTATGACGTCGCTGAGATTTACTAGAATCTTCGGCAGATGTTGCAATGCCAGGAAAGCAGCAAGGCAAAAGGCGATTTTTGCTGTAACTGCATCCAGACATCAACCTCATTGTTTTTCTCAGACTCATCTGTGGCAGATGTTCTTCAGAAGCCGATGTGGAACGAGTCTCAGCCTCAGATGAAGTGCACACGGACCACCAACTGTCTGTTCACTGACTGTCTGATGCATATGGAACACAAAAGTGGCAAGTGCGGACTGAAATCACTACTTCGTATCTGTTTGGCTGGCTTTCCATTTCATATTTTATTATTTAGTTATATATTATTATACAGTCAAGTCCATATATATTTGGACACAGGCACAATTTTTATTATTTTAGCTGCTGACCAAAACATATTCAAGTTACAGTTATATAATGAATATGGGCTTAAAGTGCACACTCTGACATTTAATTTGAGGGTATTCACATCCAAATTGGAGGAAAGGTTATGAGGTTATGAGGTATAACACTTACTTTAGGTCTCTTGTTGATAATTGTAACCTCTTTGCCTGCTCCGCATTGTGAATCAAAGCAAATGTTTCTCTGAGAAAAGTTTAGGAGCGCACATCACATAAATGTCTTTGTAAAACAATATTGATGTTATAAATACATATTGTAAATGAGGTAAATCACTTACTTTTGATGTTTTCCAAAAAGTAACATCTTCTCAGTCTTCTCAGTATCACGAGTCAAAGAAAATTATGTCTATGAGAAAAGTTTAGGACTGCACAGCACAAAAATATCGTTATAAAATAATATAACGTCATAAAATACATATGTAAATGAGACTAAACACTTACTTTCAGTGTTCTCTCTGTTAAAACCTCCGTGTCTGCACCGCGAGTCAAATGAAATGTCCTCTGAGAGAAAAGTTTCGGCCGTTTAAACGTGCACACTCCGCACAAAATATAAATATCACTATAAATCAATATGTTATAAAATACATATTGTAAATGAGATAAAACACTTACTTTCAGTGTTTTCCTGTTAAAAAGCAACCTCCTCGTAAGCTCCGCACCGTGAGCCACACACACAGCACAGAAATATCTTTCTAAAACAATGTGATGTTGTAAAATTAATACTGTGTGAATAACATAAAACACCTAATCTCTGTATTTTCCGTCCTCGTGTGCTCCACATCGCGATTCGCGGGTCAAAGAAAATGGCGACTGTGAGAAAAGTTTCAGCCCGTTTAGGCGCGCAAAGTACATAAATGTCCCGGATGTAACACCTTCTTCTTGTTTAATGGCGAATAACTCCTTAAGAGCATTATCAACACCTATTGTACTGAATAACTGGTTGTAGATAACTCAACACCAGAGCTTTAAATCTTTACTGATTTTACTTTTATATGGTATGTGTAAATGAGTTACAGAGACATATTTTTTTGTGTGTTCATTAAATAAAAAAAGATTGTGTGTGTGTGTGTGTGTATGTGTGTATATATATATATATATATATATATATATATAATCTGGAGTATAATGAAGTGAGGTGTGGGCAAGTATGGTAACCCATACTTGGAATTTGAGTTCCCCTTTCAGTCGGTCACTCCGAGTCACGTCGGATGACCGACGAAATTGGGATATCGCCAGAGAGACCAATCCACTTCGAGTGTAACTAAACGAGCCAATGGACATTGGCATGCGATTATTGCATCCAGCTGCCGCTGATCACAGCGTGAGCATAAGAGGCAGCTGATGCACCGCATCAATTATCCTTTCGCTTCGGAGCCGAGCGGTAGTGGTTAAAGCTACTGCTCTCCCTTCCAAGAGAGTGTTCTGCGAGCGAGTGCGGGCGTTACGGCGCGGCAGCGGTGGTCACGGTGTCCGGGAGAGAAAGATCGTCTTCCTGCTGACAGCCACACTAGGAGTGTGCGGTGGCCAGCTCCCCTGCGTGCTTCAGCACTAAAAGAGAATTTCTCTAAAAGAGCAACACGGGTGATCGCGTCTTTTTAAAGATGTCTTTTCACCCGTGCGTTTCTGGGTGTGGTCGTTTCCTGGCGCCTCAGGACGGTCACGATCGCTTCCTCACGTGTCTGGGCATTCAGCACGCTGAGGTGGCTTTCGTGGATGGTTCATGTTCTTCTTGCGGGGACATGACCATCTCGGAGTGCGACTCCGTTATGTCAAACATGGCAGAGTCCCTCTGCCTGCCGTGATCCGGCGGGCGCTGGTTCTCAGCGCCCCCCTCCGGTGCCATTCTTTCCGGAAGTGCATGAGGAGCTGACAAGATCGTGGAGGGCACCTTTCACTGCCCGAAACACATCTTGTAGTTCTTCCGCTCTCACCACCCTCGATGGTGGAGCCGCTTTGGGGTATGCGGGCATCCCCTCGGTGGAACGGTCTGTGGCCATGCAACTGTGTCCAACAGCCGCTTCCACCCTGTGGGGTGATCCGTGTCTCCCCTCACGGGCCTCTAGGTATTCGTCAGGTCTAACTGGCAGTGCTTATAGAGCCTGTGGGGAGGCGGCTTCCGCCCTCCACGCTATGGCGTTGCTGCAGGTCCACCAGGCCAAAGCACTGAAAGACCTGCACGAGGGTGGTCACGACCTGGCGGTTCTACATGAGCTGCGTGCTGCGACGGACCTCGCGCTACGAGTGACGAAGGTGACCGCACAGTCTCTGGGTCGTGCGATGTCCAGGAGCGCCATCTCTGGCTGTGTCTCGCTGACATGAAGGAGCAGGAGAAGGTACAGTTCCTGAATGCTCCCGTGTCACAGACCGGCCCTTTCGGCGACGCTGTCGAGAGCTTTGCCCAGCAGTTCTCGGCAGCCCAGAAGCAGACTGAGGCAAACACATCATGCGCCGGAGGAAACCTGCTGCTTCCACTCCGGCTGCAGCCACTCAGCCTGCTTGTCGCCGTGGGCGCCCCCCTGCGGCCGCCCCCGCTCCCGCGCAGCCGCAGCAGCCTTTCACCAGGCAGCGTTGTGGAGCCGGTCGCAGGCAGGACGCCCAGCCCGTCCAGGCCCCCGCCAAACCTGGCGGCAAGCGCAAGTGCAAGAGGCCCTGGGACGGTCGACCCAGAGATGGAGGAGACTGCTCATCGGGAGATGGTGACTGCACCACTCCCTCCCCCGGAGGAGGGCCGGGTGGAGTATCTTTTGTTCATTTTGTTCCGCCTCTGGCCCAGCAGCCAGCGGTACCCAAAACATCAGTAAAGAGCGGTCTCCTCAATCTCCGGGTCTCAAGAGGAGGAGAGTGGTGATCCGTGCATCACAGGATCGCTTCCCTCCTCCTCTCTCGCCAGCAGGCAGCGGTGGTTGCCCAAGAGCACCCCTCCTGCCCATTCGTGGAACCAGGTAAGGGCAGTAGCACTCCAGTCCCCGCTTCAAGTCGTCAAACGCCGGGCTGTCACAAGCCTCAAGCCGGGTTCCTGTGTCTCCTCCCACGCGAGGAGAAATCAGGTGAGTGCTACACTACACACCCAGACCCCGCCCCCTGCCGTCACAGGCCAGGCCGTCACAGGCCCTGGGGCCGGTCCCTGTGTTCCACCTCGCTGCCCCACCACGGGCATGTCGGTGGGCCCGTTGGCCCCGCTGGTGCGGTCTCTCGGAGCCTGGTTAGCGCTCCCCAGCCCGTCCCGGTGGCTCCTGCGGACCATCAGACTCGGCTATGCGATTCAGTTCGCCCGGCGTCCCCCCCAAGTTCAGGGGCATCCGGTTCACTTCAGTCAAAGCCGTCAATGCCCCTGTCTTGCTCGCGGAGATTGCAGTCCTACTGGCGAAGGATGCAATAGAGCCGGTCCCTCCAGCCGATATGAGGTCGGGGTTTTACAGCCCTTACTTCATTGTGCCCAAGAAAAGCGGTGGGTTACGACCGATCTTGGATCTGCGAGTTTTGAACCGTGCACTTCACAAGATGCCGTTCAAGATGTTGACGCAGAAACGCATTTTTGGATGCGTCCGTCCCCTAGATTGGTTTGCAGCAATCGACCTGAAGGACGCGTACTTTCATGTTTCGATTCTCCCGCGACACAGGCCATTCCTGCGATTCGCGTTCGAAGGTCGGGCATATCAGTACAAGGTCCTGCCCTTCGGGCTGTCCCTTTTCGCCTCGTGTCTTCACCAAAGTCGCAGAGGCGGTCCCTTGTTCCCTTGAGAGAACGGGGTGTGCGCATTCTCAACTACCTCTACGACTGGCTCATACTTGCACAGTCTCGAGAGCTGTTGTGCGCACACAGGGACCTGGTGCTCAGGCACCTCAGCCAGTTGGGCCTTCGGGTCAATTGGGAAAAGAGCAACTCGTGCCAGTGCAGAGGATCTCTTTTCTCGGCATGGAGTTGGATTCGGTCAACCAGACAGCACGCCTCACCCAGGAACGTGCTCAGTCGGTGCTGAACTGCCTCAAGACTTTATCAGGCAGGACAGCGGTCCCACTGAAACTCTTTCAGAGGCTCCTGGGGCATATGGCTGCAGCTGCGGCCATAGTTCCGCTCGGTCTGCTCCATATGAGACCGTTTCAGCACTGGCTCCATGGTCGAATCCCGAGGTGGGCGTGGAAACGCGGTACTCACCGGGTTCAGATTACACCGGCCTGCCGCAAGACCTTCAGCCCGTGGTCAGATCCTTCGTTCCTTTGGGCAGGAGTGCCCCTGGAGCAGGTATCCAGGCATGCTGTGGTATTCACGGATGCCTCGACCACCGGCTGGGGTGCCACGTACAACGGGCACGCAGTATCAGGGGTTTGGACGGGCCCCCTTCTGCGTTGGCATATCAATTGCCTCGAGTTGCTGGCAGTACGCCTTGCCCTGTGCCGCCTCAGAGGGCGCCTTCGGGGCAGGGACGTTCTGGTCCGTACGGACAACACTGCGACCGTTGCCTATATCAACCGGCAAGGCGGTTTGCGCTCCCGTCACATGTCGCAACTCGCCCGCCACCTCCTCCTCTGGAGTCAGAAGCATCTGAGGTCCCTTCGTGCCATCCACATCCCAGGAGTGTTCAATCAGGCGGCCGACGAGCTGTCTCGAGCGGCACTTCCTGGGGAGTGGAGACTCCATCCCCAGGCGGTCCAGCTGATTTGGAGTCGGTTCGGAGTTGCTCAGGTAGACCTGTTTGCATCTCCAGAAACCACCCACTGCCAGTGGTTCTACTCCCTGTCCGAGGCAACGCTCGGCACGGATGCACTGGCACACAGCTGGCCCCAGGGCTTGCGCAAGTATGCGTTTTCCCCAGTGAGCCTGCTAGCACAGACATTGTGCAAGATCAGGGAGGACGAGGAGCAGGTCCTGTTAGTGGCTCCATATTGGCCCAACAGGACCTGGTTCCCGGAACTCATGCTCCTCGCGACAGCCCCTCCCTGGCCGATTCCTCTGAGGAAGGATCTGCTTTCTCAGAGACGGGGCACCCTCTGGCACCCGCGTCCAGACTTGTGGAAACTTCATGTGTGGTCCCTGGACGGGACGCGGAGGTTCTAGGTGACCTGCCCCAGGAGGTAGCGCTCACTATCGCTTCAGCACGAGCACCGTCCACAAGACGGGCCTATGCGCTGAAGTGGAACCTGTTCGTCGAATGGTGTTCCTCTTACCAGGAGGACCCCCGGAGATGTTCGATCAGAGCCGTGCTTTCCTTTTTGCAACAAGGGTTGGAGCGTAGGCTGTTCCCCTCCACCCTTAAGGTATATGTTGCTGCTATTTCTGCCCACCACGACCCCATAGAGGGGAGGTCGGTGGGGAAGCACGATCTGGTCGTCAGGTTTCTTAGGGGGGCCAGGAGGTTAAATCCTCCGAGGCCTCCCTCCCTTCCCTCTTGGGATTTGGCTTGGTGCTAAGAGCCCTACAAACTGCCCCCTTTGAGCCGTTGCAGTCAGTCGAGTTGAAGTTTCTTTCTATGAAAACCCTACTCCTGACTGCATTGGCCTCAATCAAGAGGGTGGGGGACCTGCAGGCATTTTCGGTCGACGAGTCGTGCCTTGAGTTTGGGCCGGCTGACTCCAGTGCAACACTGAGGCCCCGGCCCGGCTATGTGCCCAAGGTTCCTACCACGCCCTTCAGGGACCAGGTAGTGAGCCTGCAAGCGCTGCCCCTGGAGGAGGCAGACCCAGCCCTAGCTTTGCTCTGTCCTGTACGTGCACTGCGTCAGTACGTGGATAGAACTCAGAGCTTCAGGACCTCAGAACAGCTCTTTGTCTGTTACGGAGGACAGCAGAAGGGGAAGGCTGTCTCCAAGCAGAGGATGGCCCACTGGATAGTGGATGCCATCACCTTGGCCTACGAAGCACAAGGTGTGCCCTGCCCACTCAGGTTGCGTGCTCACTCCACTAGGGGTGTCGCATCGTCCTGGGCGCTGGCTCGTGGTGCCTCGCTAGCAGACATCTGTAGAGCTGCGGGTTGGGCGACTCCCAACACGTTCGCTAGGTTTTATAGCCTACGTGTCGAACCGGTTTCCTCCTGTGTTCTCACCTCAAACGGGTAGTGGCACTGAGAGGGCCGGCTCAGAGTCGGCTTGCGGCGTCCTTACGCCTAATTCTCCAGAGAGTTCCTTAACCAGGCAAACCCTGTTGAGTCCTCCAGCACTCCGGCGTCCAGACGCGGCGGGGCGTCCGGCGCCAGGCCTTCAGCCAATGAATTCTTGAAATCTGGTGCGAGGCTAGTGCCCATATGAGAGACCCTGTCGGGATCCCATATGTGTATTCCACGGTATTCTTATTAGAGCCATGTTTCCCCTGGCGGACCACGTTCTGCCATCTCTAAAGATGCAGCCTGAGCCATCTCAGAGACTTCCATGTGCAATAGGGCCCTTCGGGGTTACTTCACATGTTTGAATGTCACTTAACCCCCTCTGGGAGGAGGTGACTCCGCAGTGTGCCTCTTCCAAGTGGAAGGGCACGCTTCCCAGTGTTATCCTAGTCCTACTGTTTGGGTTGTTCAAGGAACACCAGTAGTTGACCTTCTCTGTGTAGAGCCCGGTCCTATCGTCTGCCTTATAGGAAGGGTCAGGAGCCCTACACAGGGCACTGGAAGGGGCAGCTCCTGTGGCGCTTTGGTAGGGATCCCAATTTCGTCGGTCATCCGACGTGACTCGGAGTGACCGACTGAAAGGGGAACGTCTCGGTTACGTATGTAACCCTCGTTCCCTGAAGGAGGGAACGGAGACGTCACGTCCCGTCGCCACAGTCGCTGTACCACCGCTGAGCTGCCGGGTCGCCGGCTCGGCTCCTCAGCGAAAACATAATTGATGCGGTGCATCAGCTGCCTCTTATGCTCACGCTGTGATCAGCGGCAGCTGGATGCAATAATCGCATGCCAATGTCCATTGGCTCGTTTAGTTACACTCGAAGTGGATTGGTCTCTCTGGCGATATCCCAATTTCGTCGGTCATCCGACGTGACGTCTCCGTTCCCTCCTTCAGGGAACGAGGGTTACATACGTAACCGAGACGTTCTCCATTAATCCCATCCAAATGCAAACACAGTTAAAAAACTTAACGGCTGGCTTAATGGCTTCTTTATGTACAGCAGTGGTGCTATATAGCACCTTAACCACCCCAAAGAATCGCTGAAGAACCACTGAAGAACCTTTTTTTTTTTGAAAGTGTAATCCATAATGGGAAATGTGTTACGTAAAAAGCAGCAGTGTCTGATTCTGTGGGTGAGCGCATTACTTATCGCAGTTGAAAACCAAAGAGAGCCTCTTCATCTTAAACTGTTGTGTAATTACTCTTCTCCGGAAACAGGTGCATTATAAGAATGTTGTCACAAAGACTTGATTGACTTACCAGAATCAAGGCTTTGTCGGGACAGCATTCTTGGGTAACACTTTAGAATACTGTTCCATCATTAATGAATAACTACACAAGAACACATGAGTAACACAATATTAGCACTCTAGTAACTACTAGTAACTAACAAGAAACTCTGATTAATGAATTAGTAAGTGATAGTGCTTAGTCGAATGTGGTAGTTCACTATTAGCTAATCAGTAACTATTATTTTTTCATACCTCCATAAGAACTACTAAGAACTACTGTATACAAGTTCATAATTAATATGAATAATACATAATGTATAATTACTTCTAAAGTAAAGGTCATGGTAACCCACTAGTAATGACTCAAGTATTATGAAATTCTTCAGAAGGAATTACTAAGCATTCACGTAAGCCCACATAGCTAACTTCTTGATGGATTAAGCTATGAGGAACATAAATAGGTGTATTCTGACCAATGAGAGGACAGTTTTATTCATATGCAAGATAAACACATTTTGGTTCATTTTGAAATGTTGCCTTGTGAAAATAAAACTAAACCAAGAAGAAAATGCAACATTGTAACAAGTCCCTGTTTTGGAACAAAGCAAATGATATGCAGGTCTGAAAATGGCCTTACAGTTAAATATAAGCTGTTTGCATCTGATTCACAGAAATTCAGAGATGTTATATGGCGAAAAGAACAGTTGGTTTTCAACCACGAATACTGGCGTCTGAATGTCTGGTATCAGAACCATTTCAGTGGATAAGAAGTATCAGTCATAAAAATAAATAAATAAATAAAAAATTAGGAGTTCCCAACCCTACTCAAAATAACTCTCTCTGGCCTCTGGATCATTCTTTTATGAAGACTAATTAACATAGGTAAAAAGGATACATTTTGTAACATCAGTAATACTTTTCCATATTTCTTTCACATTTCCTACTCATGTATTTAGATCTTATATACATAAGACTGTTACATTTACACTAAAGCCAGTGTCAGATGACTAACTGTAAGCCAATGCAGAGGTGTGTGATGAGAATCCAGTGTGGAGACAAGACAATTTATCACTGTTCATTACTTCAGTACCTTTTTTAGTACAGGAAAATTCAGATAGACAGGAAAGTTGGACTCAACTTCAGAAATTTGGGTTATTTAGATTTAGGGTTGTTTTCTGCTTTGAAAAGTTGACTGCATATAACATTTGGAAACTTATTTATGTCTTGCACAATTCAATTTCTTTCAGTCCGTCATTCATTCTTAGTGAATTCCCCCTGTAAGTTGTATGAATCTGCCAATTTCTGCAAATAGATATAGAAAAGCAATAAAATCGCCAGTGTTTGTAAGAGCCTCTCTCTCTTAATCCAAATGGTTACAGTCTTCATTACATTGTATATTCTGTTAGTTGCTTTCTTTCTTTGTCTCTGGATCCAGTGACCTAAAAAAATTAAGGGCAAACAGGACAGATCGATTGTGTTTTATGTGTTTTCACCTCAGCAGGACACCCCATGGTGCAGAAAATACTTTTTCTAATTAGACTTAGATCCTTAATGGCTCTGATTTTGGCCTGAGAAAAGAAAGAGCGATGCCAGTCTAATTGTCTGGTGATGCAATGTTTTAATTAGATAAGTTAACAGGCAGGCAGTATTCTCCACCGGTGTTCCCATCATTAACTATATTCATTATCCCTACGGCTGCGATGGCGATTGATCATGACAGATCACACGGGAGAGACTCAGGCCGGAATCCAATAAGATCCAACGTCCTGAACCAGAGGAGCAGAATTAAACGACTGTTAGAGCAGACGAAGGAAGACTGATAATGCACAACAGCCAGCGACCCCAGATAAACTGAGCTCAGTTTAACAGATTTACATGATAGCCCATCTAAATACTTCTGCGGCTCTGAGATGCTATCATCCTATCAAAATATTTTATGCCCAAATATTTTATCTGTAGGGAAAAGATCAAAGCTGTTAATCATAATGTCAGTATTTAAACGATAAAAAATGGTGTTGTTTTTGTTTATGTACTTTTGAAGTATGCAAAAATCTAAATGTAACTTTCCTCTCAGGCAAATAGACACATCTTTTCATCTGTAAATCATAAGCACTCCATTTTAATAATGCATCATGAGTAATGCTGACAAAAGACAACATATTCAGGTTAAATGTATTATTTTTATGATGGATGCTTGGATTTAATGCTGGGGTCAATACAGCCACTTCACTTTGGATTGTGGGTAAATTGTGTTCTAACAAGCCCAATAAACCAATTAGGAGATTTCATGCTAAAGCACACACGTGTCAATAAGCAATTAATGAAGACAGAGGAGGAGACAAAAACAAAGCAACAAGTGCCACGTATATTATTACAAATTCTTCAGTTCTTTCAAGAGGAATCGGTTTCAAGTCTTTAAGAGTTAGTACTTATACTCAAAAAACTACAATTTGCTTATGATACTCATGTTCTACATCTAATTTTTTTTAAATTTTCTAAGGGGAGGGGGGGTGTCAAAACATCTACTGTAATTAAAAAAAACAAAGAAAAATTTTTTTTTGTTGTTTGTTTTTTAAAAAAAATATTTTTAGGTGTTATTTTTAATTATTATTTTAATAATTCACAAATTTTTGCAATTCAGGTAACTGAGACATGCTATTGAGTCAGGAGTCAGAATGGTGACTTATAAACTCAGAATTGCAAGATATAAACCCACACCTTTTAGAAAAAATAATTGCAAGATGGTTACTTGCAGTTGCAAAATATAAACTTAAATTTGCACACACAAAAAAACAGAACTGTGAGGGAAAAAAAAGGTGCAGTTACTTTTTTTTATTTTTTATTCTGTGGCAGAAATCTTGACCTCTTGGTTTTATTACAAAACTATTTGCTTTCTGCAAAAAAAACATAAAATAATAGTTATCATTAAAAATAATAAAAACTATAATATCATGTCCCCTCATTAACAACTCAATTAACATCCATTCTATATTTAATGTTATGTGTCAGACTCTAAAATGATACCATGCATTTAGATCAGTGTTCTGAATCACTGTTCCTAGCCTGATGTTGACAGTTACTGATGTTGTTGTTGCAGTTCTCAATGTTCTGGATGGTGCCTTTAATGTTCTTGTTAAAACCTTGCTTGTTTTTAAATGTGGCAAAGAATGCTTGTCTGTGTTAAAGATAAAAATAGAGAGGAGGGCAGGTAAGGGAAAAGATTACAGGTAATTGTTTTCAGTTTGAGAAAAGATATATATATATGTATAAAATCAACCGAATCAATCGAAGCTCCTGGCTCCTGGTTACTCTAAAGTATTGGCCAAATGAATTGATGGGAACTGCTTATGCACAGCATTGAGCTGTAATCAGGCTGTCCAGCGGTATTCAATAATGACTGTCTGCTAATAAAAATGCTGCAGATGAATCTCTGTGACAGAAAAGTATTAACAAGGTTGGACATAATATCGAAGGAACAGAGCTGTTACGTTTTTTGTAATTATAAAAATGATCTTGGCCTGATTGAAGTGTTTAGTCATCATTTCTCACCCTTATGTTATTCTGAACTTGACCTTTTTTTTGTCTGTGAAACACAAATAGATTTTTTTTAATAATGTGCTTGGGGGGTTTTTTTCTTTGATTATGCAGTCACAATTACTGGTAAATGGAGCTTCTCAAGCTTCCAAAAGTATGCAAAAGTATCATTAAAAGTATCAAAGTAGTCCAGATTTGTGCCAAAATCCACCTTTTATGTTGCACAGAAGAAATAAATCATATGGATTTGGGACAACATGAGGGTGAGTAAATAATGACAGAAGTTTCATTTTTGAATGAACTTTTTGTTTTAAATGATCTGCCACAGTCTTTACTCATAATCTTCCTTCTTACAAATTGCTGTGTCAATAAAACTGATTGTATCTTGGAAAGAGACTGTAACAGACTCATTAAATTGCAGAAAAGCAGAGCAAGACCGTGCTATGTGACCAGAAATGTCTGATGTGAGTCAGTGGGTCGATATGAACACATTTTATACTTTGTTCATTTCTTGTTCTGAATAGGCATGTGATCGCAAACTGTCACAGAAATGTATGAAACAGATCATTGGCATTCATGAAGCAGAAATGAACAGTGTTAGTAAATGTTCAACAGTGTGAGCATCTCTACTTTTCATGGTTTGTAATCGCTTCCATAGTGTAACCGTCTTTGCCTGTCAACATTAATCAATGTTTAGACAGTGTGGGCTTTTTGAGAATATATATAAAAAAATGTTCTGTAATGAGGGCATCTGTTTATTTTCTCAGCAGAGTAAATTATGTTTTTTAGTGTAGACGAAATACTTCCAAGGCACTCACGGGGTAAGATAAAAAGCCTTTAATGTGCTGGGCTTAAATCATTACAAATAGTAAAAGTAGATCTACGCGTTTCGGCACAAAGCTTTCTTCAGGACATCTTTTTTAGTGTTTGACAGTTTTTTTTTTACATGGAATTATTAGGAGAAAAAGCTATCAAAATATAATATTAATCTAAGACAGAGTTATAATTGTTTACTAAAACTAAAACCATTAAACATTTTTATTTCATGAAATAAAATAAACATTATCTGGAATAAAATAAAAATCTGCTAAATAAATTATTTAATTTAGGCTAGTTTCACATTTTTATTTAGTTTAACTTGATGTACTAAAATAAAGAAAAAGAAAATGAAAATGACTAAAAACAGAAAATAATAAAAAGTAAAAAAAAAACAACAACTAATAAAAATGACAAAAACACAGTTACTAAAACCTAAACTTAACTAAAATTAAAACACTAAAAAATTAACTAAACTAAACTAAAAAATAAAAGAATTCAAAATATTAGTGAAAACTATAATAGTGATTCTCAGTGATTCTAAAATAACACTGGTTTGAGATGTGTATGCATAAATCATTTATGCAAGCAGCTGGATATTTTAGTATGATTTAGATACTACTGTTTTATTATTTTGAATTCATTTTTATTTTTACATTTTTTTATTTATTTCTTATTTTAATTTTAGTTAAAATATTAGTATTTTTGTTGTGTTTTTGTTGTTTTTATTAGTTTTTGTATTTTAAATATATCTATATAGTTGTCATTATTTTTTTTCCTCAAGTACCACAGATTGTTGTATGGTTTTAAGTTTTAGTTTACTATAATAACCCTGCAGCTGACTGTATATTGTCTCTTCCGTGATTCCAAACGTTATTAGTCTACATTATTTCTCATCCTGTCTGGCCCGCGCCCCAAAACCTCCATTCCAATGCTTCCTCATCATCCGAACATTTCCAGATCAGCATGTTTGATATAATATATTGACAGGACTCTTTGTCTCCTATCACCTCTGTAACAGAGAAGTGCCAGATCATACGTTTTGATGAGCTGGGACTGATTTAAAGGAAGATATAATAAGATTATCTGTCCGTCAACAGCAAAAGAAATGTTTTAAAAACCAATTTTCTCACTTTCAATTACCGGCCCATGAAGGGAAGGCAGAGAGGGGTTTGAAGAAATGAGCCGTGTGACTTCAGTCCACTGCAGAACTGTCTGAGTGAGTGAATGAGGTACTTAGCCTCAGTGAGCCTCTCATTCTCATGGCTCATTTTCAGCATTATTTTATGTTGACGAATGATGGCTTCATGAATATTTATATTTGATCTATTTAGCCAAAAATGAGCTGTAGGCTAATTTATTGCAAATGCACACATTTTATAAATTTCCACCTTAACTGTTCAATACATTAGTACCACAAAAGTCATTTCATATGGAGAGTAGATTGTGAAAAATGATGCTTAATATTCAGTTGCCACGCAAAATGTGATTGCGGCTATAAGTGATGGGGTTTTAAAGTTTTTTTGAAAATTTAAAATGAGTATTCCATTATTGAAATTTCTTTTGAGGTCTGGTTTTGCCAAAGGCAGATTGCAAATGTTCATGAGCAATCATGAAACCTAAACCCATCTGTGACATCACATCCTTTCAGTGTGGGCCTTTATCAGGTGCTTGGCTTTGCTGTCAGTTATCAGTTTTGTTTAAGCCTGTATGTATTTTTTTCTTTCATTTGGGTCTGTTTCCTCTCCTCCTCATCTTTTGAGTTTACATAATGCCATAATGTAGGACACTGGCCGCCAGAAGCAATATCTCTCCTTGGAACACTTGCGAGTGTGAATGGGGAGGATCTATTTCAGGAAATGGGTTAATGGTAAAAGGAAGTAGATTAATTTTTAAGAATAAACAGCATTATTTGTGTCATAAGCTGTGCCCAAATTCCTGTACTGAATTTGATGGTTCTCGACCACTGATGAAGTACCTTCAGTCTGTAGGTGTGTAGCATAAATACATTACCATATACTGCCATATTGCCAACATGTTTTTTCACAACCACAAAAATCATTTTTCAATCAGAGACAATTGGTGAAAAAAGCAGCTTATCTTATTTTTCAGCTTTCGTATCTGTTGTCTCTTTCAGCTTGTCTCTGTTGATTACTTCAGAATCTCAGCATATACACACTGTAAAAATTATTTTTTGAAGTTGTAAATAAAACAAAGATTACTGAACTGTTTTACAAGAAAATACTAGTCTTTCTACTATTTCATGTTTAATTCAATGTGTTACTTGCAATTTCATTGCAATTGTTTTTGAAATTTATTAGCAATTTATGAGTGAAAACCTTACACCCATTTTTTTTTATCCCTAGTGGGTTATCCAGGTATTTTTGCATGCTATTGATAGTGTTGAATACAGGTGAGAAAACCGCACTAAGGAAATAGGAAAATAAGCAATTTGTACATTTTATTTATATCTAAAAATGGCAGAAACATTTTCACCATGATTCATATAATAGCTGAGGGCTTTGATTTTTTATTTACTCATTTATTTATTACCCCAAAGTGTTTTTTTTTTTTTTTTTTTTTTATTCCATGTGCAATATTTAAAAGATCTTTTCCCAGCGGGATCTACTAGTGAAGCAAATACTAACACATTTAATCGCAATCTCCTGCCCCTGATACAAATGTCATCCTTATTTTTCATGGCTGAAAATCCAATTATCAAACTAGCTGAAGTTATCCTACAAAGTTCATCCTGGCAACACAACAGCTTGTCTGGATCAGAGCGAGAATGGGATTTTTCAACATGCTGCTCATAATTGAATTTGCTCCTCTGATTGTCGGCTCGGGAGATCTCATCCCACTGACGAGCCCAGAGTTATGTTTGAATTTATGGAAAAACAAGTGTGACTGTTAGCGTGCATGTGAACTGCGTGATGAATTGGTAATGGTGGAGGGACACCGGGAGCATCTGAATGACTTTATCAGATTGTCTTGGGTGTGACTTGAAAATGCATAATTAAATTATATTATGCAGCTCAAATGAATGAACGCTTTCTGTCTGTCCAAACATTTGATGAGAAATCATGAGGTAGGAGAGCAATTATTTAGGGTCTGTTTCAGGTTGAAACATGTGTTCTGGTTTATCCTGCAGGTGGAGATGATCCCAAATGTAACAGTAAACAGTAAACAGCATGCAAGATGTCTTGTCTTAATGTTCTTTGTTTTCACTAGAGAAATGCGCCGAAGATAATTATAATCATGCTGTAAATGTTAATTTTGAAATAAGAAAAATATGCTGTTTTTTTATTTTTTTTTATTTATTTTTTTTTTTTGTTCAGCCTCTTATCACTCATAAGCAGTTTTTCCATTCCATAATTTTTCCCATTATTTTTCCAATAAATCTGCACTTTTTTCTAAGTAAATTAAAGATGCACTTTTACTTTTTTGCTAATTAAAAAGGTTTTGCACATGAAGAAATGAACAGCAATTTTGGAAAATAAGAATAAAATTATGTACTCTCACATGAGATGAAGAATCCAGAGACATCATATATTAATACATTTAGAAATACATTTACCTTTTATCACTTTTAGGATAAACGCAGGGACATCAAGCCCCAAACATGGACACAAAACTGTTACGGCGATGGCAGTCCAGTCATGTTTCCAGCCGTGTGAAAAATGCATGAAAATGTATTATGATTGAATCCAAGGATGTCCATTTTGTTGATGTTTCTGAGACAAACAAAAATTAACAAAATAACTTTGGTGACTGCAGTTAACAAACAATTATCATACATCCATGCCAATAATTGTAAGTCCACTGGAATGAAGAAGAGCCTTATTTATAGAAAATAATCTGAGATTATTTTGTCTGTTTTTTATACATGGTGCCTTTTTTTATATGGTGAGTTTCTGATGTTAAAGTTTTGATGCTGATATTTGATGCTGATACATATCTTACAATTACTTTTTCCATTTATGGGAAAACCGCATCAGAAAGTCACCACAGGTCATGAGAAAGCAGTACCGGCAAAGATAAAAGCAAATGAGCAGCGACTTTGAAGTGGTAGTTTGGGGGATGAGGCTATTCTGATTATGCTCTTTGGTAAGTCACCGTTCTGTATAATTCATGTTACACCTTTAAAATGAAAATGCAATTTAAAGGCTCTCTGTCAGAGTCAGTGATGGTCAGATGGATAGATGGAGGAAAAGGTCTGTTTTTGCACTATAGAAATACTGCCCAGCTTTACATACTGTAGGCCTACAGTAAACTGACAGGATTGGAAATAGGAGTTTGTTGAGCAGGGAGACTCCAGTATTCAGTAAAAGATTTGTTTCTTGCTTCTTTGACTTTCTTGTCAGTCTTGACAGTGTCAGGCTATCTCAGAAAAGCTGCTTGCATACAATGTGAAGGCTGAGTTTAAAGATAAATAACCTTACCTATACAATTTCGTGCTGTTGTTTTCCCTCACTTTCAACCAAGCAAATTTCACTGTCAGGGATGAAAGTTTTTCAGGGTTTAAATACAGATAGGCTGCAGATGTGATGTGGCCTCGATATATTTTCTGTAATCTTGCTAAAGTGCAACCGCAAACTTTTTCAAAGTTTGTTTTAAATATTAAAAGCCACTTACAGATGATCTTTAGTCTCAAAACTGCCCATAATCTTCTACCAAGCAGCTATGATATCAACAGAATATTCTTTCTGTGATCTAACAGCCTATATACTTCTGATACCCTGGTATGCATCTCATATGTGTGTGTATTTGTGTGCGTAATGCTATTATTGATTCCTTATTTGTACATTTTGTGTAGTTCTCTATAAACTCGCACAGGCGAGCGACGCTTATTAATGCACCGCATGTACTTCTGAGAGCTCAGATTCAGGCCTGCCACAGATATTTCCACTCATTTCTGGAAATGGAATGCTTTTAAAGTCAAATTATCACACACATCTTCCTGTTTGCCAGTGAAGATGTTTGAACTCTGTGTGCAAGTTTGTGTGTGTGAGAGAGAGAGTCCGTACATATATATATATATATCTCAAGCTGCACTCCTTCCTTAAGAAAACTCCAGAGAGCTGCTCACAGATAGCTTCATCCCCGACTCGACACCCCTGAAAAGGCTTCGGTAAGCCCTTCCGCACTCAGTCTGAGACTGACTGACTGACTGACTCTGTCTGGAGGCAGGGTGCAGGGTGCAGATAACACTTCCTCTCTCAGTTTAGGAGCTGCACAGACTCTGTAACTCTTGAGAAGAGGAAATGAAGCTGTTTTCCAACTGGATTCTCAGTGTGACAGACTGAACCATAATCAGGGGTTGAGCTGAGAAAATCTGCCTAATTAATGCAGATAATGAATCATATTTATATGATATATTTTATATATACACATTGTTCAAATGTTTGGGAAGTTTTGAGATTTATTTAATCATAAATACAGTAAAAACAATAAAATTGTGAAATATTATTACCATTAAAATAACTTTCTGTTTTAATAAATTTTAAAGTGTGATTTATTCCTATAATGTCAAAGCTGAATTTTCAGCAACTTTTTATTCTCCAGTCTTCAGTGTCGCGTGATCCTTCAGAAATCATCAAATCTAATATGCTGATTTAGTGCTCAAGAAACATTTCTTATTCTTACTATCACAGCTGAAAGATGTGGAAATGTTGTTGTGGAAAGCAAGATTTTTTTCAGCACTCTTTGATTAAAGTTCAAAGGAACATTTGAAATAGAAATCTTTTGTAACATTATAAATGTCTTTATTGTCACTTTTGATTAATTTAATGCATCCCTGCAGAATAAAAGCATTAATTTATTTAAAAAAAAACTTACTGAACACAAACTTTTAAATGTTAGTATATATGAGAAATGTATCAAAATGTATATATACCATGCATTGTCTGCTAGTAAAGTTACATCAGAAATCTAGCTAACAGAGAACATTCTTAGAAATTTAGCTAACGTTCTGGCAAGGTAGCTATGCACAAAATGTTCTTTCGTTCAAAGTTATCTGTTGTTTAATAATGTTCTCAAAATATTAGTACAAAGTATTATTTATACATTGTTCATGGAACATTCTTTTCTGAAACCTTTTAGCTGGACGTTCGACATACATGATTCAAAACATTCAAAGATCATTTAAAAGTATCATTCTCATAACGTTTTCCAAAATGATAAAATGGAATGTTCCCTTACCATTCATATAACCAAGAAAGATTGTTTTAAAACATTTTAAAAACTGGACGTTTTGAACATTCAGAAAACATTCAAAAATAATGGGAACATTAGCAAAATGTTCTTAGAACGTATTTTTGTTAGCTGGGCTACTGCTTGAAGGAAAGAGCAGATCATTCCGCTTCTAAATTCAATATAAAGTGCAGTGTGTTTCATTTCACAAGAGCACACATTCAGCATAAAGTCAGTCAACAACTCCAAACTCTCTCTGTGATGGACAGAGTGGATGAGCAATTACACAAATGAATCACAGGATATTACGCTCCACTGTGCCACTTTGGCTCAAATTAAAACCCTCTCTGCCCTCTTTCACCTCCAGAACTGATGTAAATACGCCAAGTATAATGGATCCAACAAGTAAATGTGTCAAACTTATTTCTAGAATCAGTATCCGGGCTCTTAATACACACACAGAGAGAGGTTGTTCACAGTAGACTACAGCAGCTACAAAATATGATGTTTATCATTATGAACTGTGTTTTCTGTCATCTCATGACAGAATAGCATCTCATTCTTATGACTGCATGTGATGCTTGCTAAATATATTTTGTCAATTATGGTGACAAATTTCTCAGCGGGTGTGTCACAAAGTCATCTCATCATTATTCTTGGATGATCTTATTGAAGTGTCATCAGGTTGATGACTTCAATAAGCTCTGTGTTTTCTGAGTAATTCATGTGAAAAGATTCAGGAAAATGTCCACCCACGAGTCTGCCCTCTGCCCGGAAATTATAGACCTTAGACACATGAGCTTGAGCCATGAAAATGTGTGGAAAGGCTGTGGGAGTTTTGGGGAAATGCTTTTTGCTGAATGTGAAAGTGCATGTTCTTTCATATCTCAGAAGACTTAAATGACCTCTCAATTTTCATATCAATCAAAAAATAAAGGGTGTTGGGAGCGACCTCCACTGGTGCTTTTGATGAGAGTTTATTGTAATACATTTTAACTATTTTCAAATTATTTTTATTATTTTTTAATGTGTGCACACATTTAGGCTACTCTAGCCTAATCTTGGGTGCAGGAAACTTTTGTTATAAAAGCAGACCATTCTAAAAAGCAGACCATTCTAAAAATGTAACTTTGTCATCCATGTGTTTTCACGTGTGGTATGGGTAACTCACAGCAACTAGGATATAATTTGAAAGTTTTAAATCCTGTCTTCTACCGGAGGTGGCGTCTGCGAGCTGCTGTGTGAACGGGAAATTTGACGGGCCTTTACGCATTTTTAAAAGCGGAACTTCTTTTAACTTGAGAGCCGTGCTTTTAGAACTCCACGCCGCTGCAAAAGTCGCAATACGCGAGAGCAACGCGCCTGCCTACAAAACAATGGAAAATAGCGCATTGGAAAAACACGCTCATATGAACGGTCTGTTTATAGCCTGTTAAATATGGTTGTCAATCCCACACACAGACTGTGTGAACATAGCCAGAGTCAAAGTTATCTGTTTAAAAAAATTGGTATTTTTAATTTAAATATTCAAAATCTGTTCATTGTTAGCCGTGGCAGTGACAGCGGGTGAGCAGCAGAGGGGGCGGAAAAAGAGAGTCATATGTTGAATCATCTGATAAAAAGCCCCAGGGAAAGTGATGGACAGCTCATGATGTATGAGCCTTAAATTATGCAAAATACACGTGTGATGACTGCAGACGATTTAGATCAGCTCGAGGGGGGAAATACGCAGAAAGTTGAATTTGATTTTGTACTAGAGAAATAAATGTATTTTATAAATGTACTACAAAACTGGCATTTACTGTCAGATTACTTATAGGTTGTAATGTATAGCTGTCACATTGCACCACTCTGGTGCTTTGTGCTCCCGGTCGCTAACATGCAGCTTCAATCATTTATAAATATGCCATAAAATAGTTCAAGTTAAGTGCTATTACTCTATATCTTGGTAAAAAGGACTGACAGTAACAAGAGCTGATCAAATTTCTTAGTACAGATGGAGTTTTGAGGCAGCGAGTGGATGTTTAAGGCCTGTTTCACATTGACAGCACAATGTGAGCCTGCTGTTGCCGTTTTAAGCTGCTTTTTCACATATGTGCTGCTTATGTATGTGTTGTGAATCAGAGGAAAAGTTAGTCATGTGATTCTTGTCAAGTTTTGTTCTACAGGTATGCACCTGTTCATTTAAAGCTAGGCATTACTTGAGAATATATGTTTTAAATGAAAGAATGTGTGTGGGTTTGTGTGTTTTCCTCTATTATTTCATCCGACAATGAAAATACTGTAATCATTTACTCACTCTCGTGTGATTCCAAACTTGTATGACTTTCTCCTGCAGAACACAAAAATTATATTTTGTTCATACAGTGGATGTTAACAGTTTTGAATGTTATTTTGAACTCCATTTCATAACATGCACAAAAACATCCATCAAAATATCTCCTTTTGTGTCCTGAAAAAGAAAGTTAAGAGGAAAGTTTTGAGGGTGTTGAATCGATTAATTTTACATTTCTTAAATTTTCTTTCCTCCTTCAACCTTTCCAAACTGGAAATCCCTCCACACTTTCCTTTCTGATCCTTTCCACACCTTTTGAATAAAAAGGAAATTTGGAACTCCATTTGGATCTGAACCTTTCCAAACCGTTCAGAGCTGCACGCTTTCCTTTTCTCTTCTCATCTCTTCTGTCTATCTAGGGCAGGTTGCTGTTTAACCGTTTGATCAGCTGACTGCGTGTCTCCTCCCACGAGTTCAAATCTCATTAAAGCATGCAGTTCATCTCTCTGTTCCAACAATCTGCTCTTCACTCTCCTTTCTTTACCTTTTTCTTTCTCCTTCCCTCACTCTCTCTCGTTTTCCATCATCGCTGTACCGAGCATGTTACAGTATCCACAGAGCACTTAATTTTGGGGAGAGGGCTTTGAAAATGAGATTGTGCACTCTGGGGAGCCGAGGGGTGGCATGAAAAGATGCAGGACAGTTTCATTGTGTTCTGTTGTTCTCAGGGGACTTTAATTGTTTCTGATTTATTTTAACGGAGAGCCGAGTACAGAAAGAAAGAGACAGACAGAGAGAGGGGAAAAAAAACACAAGAAAGACTGTTGCACTGTTTTTGTCTGGTTCTTTTGTCACAGGCACTGTCAGCCATCACAAGAATGAAAGATTTTGTGACAGAACAGCACTAATGACAGAGCTCTCTTTGAGGTGTTTCCCTCTCTGTCTTCCTCTATTCACGTCTGTCAGGTTTCTTTCTGTCTTTTAGCGTGGCCAGCTATCTGGGAGCTTGTCAAAACAAACAATAATCACGACGGTACATGATATGTGTTTTTACTCGTACTGATATCCTAATTAACTGCCATTTTAATAAACCACAAATGTGTTCTAATGCTTTTAATCCCAAGATTGACAAGAGCTGTGTATTCCAATCTCAAAGATTTTTTTGCATGCTATTTTGGGCTTCATGACAGTACTTCAATCAAACATGTCACCATCAAAAAGATACAAGAGTTCTGAGCAAGAAGGAAGGCTTGAACTTTGAGTAATGAGACAGCCATGGACAGATCCTTCACAAACATCAGGAAGCACTCAGGAACTGATTTGTTACCTATTGATCTGATGTTAGATGCTAAAATGTCACAGGTTGCTGTGTGCGGAGGGTGTGTGTCAGGGTACAGTTGAAGAGGCGTCGTGATCTCCAGAGCAATTTCTGAATTACATCAGAGCTCTGCCCTTACATTGAGTTTGTTCACACTACCATCTGCTGGCCTCAAGTGGTACAGCAACAACTACCAATTGTGCTGAATTGTGCTGTCCATGCTGGCTGTCAGATTTTTAAATAATACTAATCTATAATCTCAGATAAAACAAGGCACTTTTTTTATTCTGACTATACAGACAGATGGATAGACAAATTGGTAGATAGACTGAGAGACATGATTGATAGATAGATAGATAGATAGACGCGATAGATGGATGGATGGATGGATGGATGGACGGACAGACAGATAGTCTTTTTAGTCTTTTTAGTAAGTGTGAGTCTAATCTATTCCTGACAGCTGGATTCTATAACCTCTCCATCAGTCCATTCTGAGTGTTCGTGAGACGGGTCACATGACTCAGTTCTGCCCCTTGGATAGCTCTGCTCAAAGTGGACAACACAGATCCTGTAGACCTCCAGCAAAACAATGAGGATGTTCTTGCATGTGAAGAAGATCATCAGCTGGTTCAGAACATTCTCACGTATCATGAGGTACAGACGGTAAATCAGGAACGGTCCATCCTGCAGACCCACTGTTAGCAGAAGGCTCCAGACTTCACTAGAGTAGCAGGAAACGGTCCAGCCAGCTCGCCCAGGCTGGGCGGTCTCTGACTGACCTTCCTCCTGGACCTTGGGATGGCTGGTCTGGGTAAGAACAAGCGGAAACTGCATCAGGGCCCAGGAGAACAAACTTAGCCCAACAATAATCACAGCCTGCTTGGTCTTCACTTGTGGCTGCTTAAACGTGTCAAAGATGTCCAGGATATCAGCTCCAAGGCCCACGTAAACCATGAGGAGCTGAGATAGCTGGTCACGTGACATGTCACCCTTCGGCATCAGCCAGCGGCCCAGAACCAAAATGATCAACATGGTCTGCTCCAGAGCCTCCACCCAGTTCTCAGGATCAAGTTCTTCCAACCCCTGTCTCACACACACACAAATAGGCTAATCACCATGGTAACAGACCAGACAGTGAGAGCACACGGCGAGACTGTGATAATTTCAATGGATGAATCAAAATTGTTGTTAAGATGTTATTGTAACACCAGATTAAAAAGGTTCAAACAGTTTATAAGGAAAATGATTGCTTTGACTCATTGGAGTGCCTGAACAAAAGATCCATTGTAGGATTAACTTAATGAAAGAGGACAACTGAGAAGATATGGTTTCAAAAAAGCTTTTCAGTAAAGTCACTGATTAGCTTTTGCAGCATATTCTTACAAAATACTCAGCTTTCCACCCACACAAAGTCACGACAAAAAACAATTATCACAGTCATCGATATTAAAAAATATTCTGATTATTCAGATACAGTACAAAGCTGTCAGAAGGATATGGAGGTAAAGTCTAAACCTTTAAAAACCTCAGACAGGATCAAGTTACGATATGCATTTTATGTAACTATATAAAAACACTGGAGCTTGGATATAAACGTAAAGGAATAGTTCAACCAAAAATGAACCTTTTGTCATCATTTACTCACCCTCATGTTGTTCCAAACCTGTATAAGTTTATTTTTATGTCGAGCGCAAAAGAAGATATTTTGAAAAATTTAGAAGAACCAAACAGTTGTTGGTCCCCATTGACTTCCATAGTAGGGAAAGAAATACTATGGAAGTCAATGGGGACCATCAACTGTTTGACTACCAGCATTCTTCAAAATATCTTTTTTTATGTTGAACATAAGAAAGAAATTCATACAGGTTTGGAACGACATGAGGGTGAGTAAATGATGACAAAATTTTTATTTTTGGGTGAACTAACCCTTTAAGTATAAACATAAAAAGTTACTAATATTTTGTATTTCCAAATATACTTCTTAAGAATGTTCCTAGCATTTTTGAAAAACTTTAATTTAATTAAAATTTGTGGGTGGGAAATTATATTAAATTTACTGTTAAGATTTACCAGTGTTTAAGTAGAATTTGTTGTATTAGACAACTTCATTAGTTTGACTACTATTAGATTTTTTTTCCCAGAATTGCAGACATTTTACAGAAAACAGTCTGCTTTCTATGCATTCATCAATTTCCATCTGAGCATTTTATGTTTTTTGCTTTCCCAGAAATATGAGTACTAAAACACCCAACACAGCAAAGAGAGACAGAGATCCTGAGTGATTTCGTTCAAAGCTGAACTTCATTTTTCTGGTCAAGTCAGAGTTTTATTGTTAATGATTGTTTTCCACCCACCATTGTTAGCGGGATCTGGGAGAAGAATTGCGGGTCAGAGTTTGTGCTCGAGTTGATGGGCAGATTGGACTGTAGGAGGTTCAGTTCCAGGAACCAGACCGAGGGAATCACAGTGCTCAGATATAGAAACACCATAGGTGAGAACCTGCAGAAGAGTGGAACATCACATTAACGGATCGATGGATGAACACACCTATGATTTACGTTCTACTTAGTAATGTCACAAAACAGTTGTATGTGTGTCAGATTCTTCTGATTGGGTGGTAAACCTGGGTCACACCACAGAGTCCGGTGCTGCAGGCACATCAGCCCAACGCAGACTGCAAATTACTCCCATTAGCTATGCAAATCCCCACTGACACAGGCAAGCCTCTCTAAAGAGCACAGAGACTTCAAAGTGTAGTGTGCAGGAGAGAGATAGTATGCATAGAAAAGTAGTACGGCAGAGAAAGAGAGATAGAAAGGTTCAGATGGAGATCACAGTAGAGTGAAGGGGCTGATGAGAAAGACAGAGGGAAAGAGGATGTTCTCAGCAGGTCCTCTGTCCATGTAAGTGGGAGGGCAGAGTCTCATTAATAAATTTCCTAGCACAGCGATCTCAATGTACATACCTTTTTTAAAGTCTGACTGAATGTGATGATGTGCTGCTCTGTGTGAATGCAAAGGTTGTTTTTTCTGTGTCGAGAGAAGGGGTTATTATTACCCGTCCCCGCAAGTCAGACTGAAGTGTCGAGCTTGAAGAAAAGAGTGTAATTTCCCACATTCTCGTTAGCGTTAATCATTATTATGGCACCCTGCTTCTGAGCCCTGCGTCTTTTTGTACCAGAACGTTTAGAGTAACTCAATAAAGTTATTTTAAAAAGGTATTCTCTTTTTTTCTGAGATTGACGAGACAATTGGTATTTTTGCCAAACACAACACGTCCTACACAGTCAATGAAGAGAGTCCTTATTAGGATAGTTCACCAAAAAAGGAAAATTCTGTCATTGTTTACTCACCCACTTGTCGTTCCAAACTAATATCTTTTTTTTTTCTTTCACAAAAGATGATATTTCTATGATAAACTGTTTGTTGTTGGATAAATTATATATTTTTTTAAATTTATAAGGCAGACATATTGTGGCTGGTCAAGTCAAGTCAGAAACCTCAAAAATGTGTAATGCCTCAAAAATCTGTCATAAATCAATTGTTCATGTTTATCTTTATGTTTAAACTACGTTACACTAAAAGTGTGCAGTCAGTAAACATATTGCTTGTTATTTGAAAGAAATTCATACTTTTACTGAGCAAAGATTATGTGAATTGATCAAAAATGATAAAGACATTTATCATTTTACAAAAGATGTCATTTGCTGTTCATTATAACTTTCTATTCATTAAAGAGTCCTGTTTCCACAAAAATATTAAGCAGCAAAACTGTTTTCAACATTGATAATAATAATGTTTCTTGAGCATCAAATAAGCATATCAGAATGATTTCTGAAGTATTGTGTGCTGAAAATTCAGATTTGCAATCATAGGAATAAATGTCATTTTAAAATGTATTACAATAGAAAACAGCAATTTAGTTTAATTGTAATAATATTTCACAACAATACTGTTTTTACTTTATTTTTGATCAAATGAATTCAGCCTTGGTAAGCATAAAAGACTTCTTTCAAAAACATAATAAAAAAGTCGGTAACACTTTATTTTAAGGACCAATTCTCACTATTATCTAGTTGCTTATTAGCATGCATATTACTAGCATATTGACTTATAAAGCACATATTAATGCTGTATTCTGCATGACTATATTTTAGATCCCTTAATCCTACCCCATACCTAAACTTAACAACTACTTTACTAACTATTAATAAGCGCAAATTAGGAGTTAACTGAGGGAAAACTCCTAGTTAATAGAGAATGTGTTCCCTATTCTAAAGTGTTACCAAAAAATCTTAACAACCCCAAACTTTTAAGCTGTAGTGTGCTGTATAGCTGAACTCCATGATAAAAATATGTATTTTATAAGAGTTCTGTTTTATTTTATATTTATATATATATATATATATATATATATATATATTAATAGAAAAAATAAATGAAATAAATTATACATTTTGCAAAAAATACATTTTGCAACAGATAGGATTCCTTTACAGCACTATGCACTACTATTTATGTAAAATTCTACAAGAAGTTCAGTGATGTCAGGGGCATTATATTTATGTTTATAATAGCGTAACCTCACCATTTCCATTCAGCATTGCGTGTGTATTTGATAGTGATGGCCATCTCCACCCCCAGCAGTGCCACACCCATCAACAGCAGCCAATAGGAGGGCTCGCCTGTCACCTCCACCACACACCACACCGTCAGGATGCCATGCACCGCAAACAGGAAGCGACTCAGAAGAGCCAACAGGATGTTCAGAACCCGGCACATCGTCCAATTAACACAGTCCGGCAGGCAGACAGAACTGAAGGACAAAGAAAAGTTAGGTTTTTTATATTATTTTAATATGACATTTGTTTTTGTCTATATATGGAATATTTAAAATACTACACATGCATGTGCACCTAAAAACATACCTTAGAGGAACAGTTTGAATTATTTATTCATTGATCAGTTAATCGTTTGATAAATATTTAATAAAATAATGCAAAAATATGCTGTCATATTTAATAAATAAATAAATAAAATACAAATCTTATAATCTCCTATTAAATATTAAAACTTGATAAACAAACGCTTGGTATTATACAAGTGATACTCTACCACTAAGACAACTTATTTAGGATTTCCTTAAATCTCAGTACAACAGCACAATTTATACCAGACTTACTTTCAGTGGGTTCAGCCAAAGGATCCAGATTCAAATACTCAAGTGACTGTTATAAAATATATTCCACTTGTTTTCACAGATTACCAAAACAAAAGCTTCTACCATATCCACAACCCTCTGTCTACCCCTGAGTTGGAGACAGTCCTTTTTAACTGCAAACACAACTTATCCCCCCTGAGGTTTCAGGGACTGCTTCTGGATATGAATGGGTGTGTGTATGTCTTGTGTAGATAAAAGTCAGTCTTTTTGGGAAAGAGTAGGATTATGTGTGTTTGTGTGTGTGTGTGTGTGTGTGTGTGTGTGTGTGTGTGTGTGTGTGTGTGTGTGTGTGTGTGTGTGTGTGTGTGTGTGTGTGTGTGTGTGTGTGCCTGAAAATGTGTGTTTGTGTGCATTTGAGGTTATTGTGACTGAACATGTCATAGATAACACTTCCTGCTGCCGTATGATCATCCATTATGATGTCATCCTTAAGGGCCCAAAGAACAAAGTTATCTGAAATGAGGAGCCAGTCTTTCAGATGGCATTTGCAGACACATTTTACACATACACACCCTGATTCCACCATGCCACAATAGTACCACCCAGAAATGTGGGCCTTGATAAGACACCTCCACAGAAAAACATAGGCTATGCAACCTCTACAGCTGACATGGGATCATATACTATTAAAAAATAAGATTTAGAATCAGTTCTTTCGATTTTCATTACAGGTTCTCGGCAGTGGAGTAGTCTAGTTTTTTGTAGAGAGCATACTGTGATTTTTCCCTCCCTCACCCCTCCCAAAGCGACACCCCATAAGCACCACTCACTAATGTGTACAGTATGCATCTACATGTAACTGACAGCATTCTGAAAGACTGCTTATGCGATATCAACATGTCAATTTATTGGGCATTCTTCATTTGTGGTGGCAAGTGGTGTCCCTCTACTTTACAACAGCTGAAATTAACTTTAAATACCAATAAATCATAAAATGTTTGCATGTTTGTATTCTGTAAGGTAAACACAATTTGTGCACTGTTAATAGTTACATTTTTTGTTTTAAAAAACATATTTAATTGAGTTTTAGAGATTGCATTTGTAACAAAATATGGATGTTCCCGCCATACCTTAGAGAGGTATCATGGAATGTAATTGCAACAATATAACATTTTTAACACAAATAAAGTGGTTATATTGTGAATATAGATTTTATTTAACATGTAAAATTTTATTAAATTGTTTTAAAAAATACATATTTTGTTATATTTAAGAAAAAAGTTGTGTCCCCCAAATTCATGTCTGTGGTGTTACAACAATGGATGTCGCCCCTTTAAGAAAAGGGAGAATTATATTTGGACTACTTCCTGTGTGTAAATGTCACTGCAGGTGCTGGTTGATCTGAGGGGTGCATGGGGAGTAAATTCTTTCTTATTAATTTTCTTAAAGTTAGCTAAATTTCTGACAATTTCATGTGTCGTGTCTGTGGTGTTATGTTGATAACTTGTAGATCTGACATATTTTAATCAAAATTTTGATAAATACATACTTATTAATATTTCCAAAATGTTCCCTGATCTGTCAGGCTTGTGTTTGTGGTGTCTTGTGGGTTTCTGTCTCGTGCTCCCCTTGACTTAGTTTTACCTCTTGTATGCCCATATTTGGTTATGTTCCTGTTCCTGTCTTTATTGGTTCATTATTAGTTAATTCAGTCCCACCTGTGTTTGTTTAATTCCCTCGTTTAGTTGTGTATTTACAGTGTGTTCTGCCCCTTGTTTCCTGTCCAGTATTAACGTCAATGTCCTGTTTCTTGTGTTTCTCTGCCTGCCCTGTGTTCCCTGTCTTGTGTTACCCTTTTTGGATTTGATTAAAGACTGGTTATTTTAAGTTACTCCTCGTTTCCCTTGTGTTAATCGTGACATGATCTTGAAATCATCATGATGGCAGCCTCCATTTTCGAAAAGTCTGGATTTAGGCTGATTTGTCGGTGGTGTTAATGTCTGTGGTGTTACTGTCTTTTCTGGTAACACCAGAACACCCAGTGAATATGCTGTCCAAGGGGCCCAGAAACCATAGCGGCGCCCCTGCCCAAGCATCTTTAACACATTATGTGAACGTTCTACAAACCAAAAACTAACGTTCTATTTCCGTTAAGAAAACTTTCCTGACTAACCAAAAACAAACCATAAAAATAATGTTCTGGGAACCAAGAATAGTAGGGTATATCCTGTATGCGATATAGAACGTATCAACAGACTTGTTTTATTCATAGATTTACCCACATTTTGAATGACTCGGTTGAGTAAATGATTCAGTGACAGTCACTTGTTTCACTAATGAATGAATCAGAGTTTGTAAACAAATCAGTTGAATGAATGGTTCAAAAGAATCACTCATAAATTTCACCTAGTGGCAAAATGATGCGCAGAAAGATTCACTGAAAAATCCCCACTATTGCACAGACGTGATGTTTTATAAACAAAATTTCGGGAGGAGCAAGCACAGATAATTAACACGGCCAGTTCATCATTAGTGATTACACCATTTATCCAGTCAGCACAAGAGAAAACTCCTATAAATAATCGAGTATATCCTACCCTCATTATCTCTCGACTTTCAGCATCCCTCCGCCACCCTGACTCTGCACCTTCAGACAGTTTCTACCCCAGCACGGGGAGAAGCACTCGGGGTAGCGTTTTGAGGCCGGGCTGGACACCGAGCTCTGACTCCTCTCCCCGGACTGGGGAGTCTAGGAATAGACACACATAATCATAATGAAATTACATAATTATGAAATGTTATAAATCATATGAAATCCCTTGCCAAAAGAAATAAAAATTTCTGATCTCAAGTGTGAATTAATGCAAGTGTACCCAAGCGTGAATAAATGCTACCACAATTCACAAATGATTTAGACAGTTCTTTGTAATGAATCACAAACATGCAGCACAACCACTGATCTATAATAGAGAACATTTACATAGTTCAGCGAGCACAACCGGTAGTCCAATTCCCTAGTGAGTGACTCTTATGAGCCGATTGTCTTTAGCGAATTTTAGTGAATGAAAAAATGCACCGTAGCCCGATTTCCAGGTGAACGATTCTTATGAACTGGGACTTTCTAGTGAATCAGAGCCGTTTCTGAATTAATCTGACACTCAGTTATTACTTTTACATCATGCCCAACTCAAAATGAACCAAAAACTATGCTGTATTTGTAGTCAGTTGTGCTTGAGGCTCGTGACACAAAGCAGAATTGGCACTGGCAGAGTGAATGAATGAAATATATAACATGTTTATAATCTAAAATCAAATGTATTCAGCTGAATTAATATGAAGTAGAATAAATTACATTACCTTTTCATAGTTCTTCACACTATAGCAGTGTCAGTGACATCTGTTACTGTATGTGGTGCCACCTGCAGGAATAATATGTCTATGACAGGACAGACTAACTTCTTCACACCACACAATAAATCTAGAGCATGGCACACTACATCAGAAGTGAGCATTTGTTTAGGGAGGACAGGCTGTCAGATGGGAATTCAGGTGAAGACAAACTGTGTTTGTGGATGGATTGAGTGGCCATTTATTTTGGTCATTAAGGAATCCATCCCTACTCCTAGCTAGGCCCATCAACCTCACTACCCACTGCTATTTATGGACCCTCTCAGAGTGCTTCTGTCATTCTCCTTCATGAAATCATCAGCATTTTCATGAGAGGAGAGGATGGGAAAATGCCTACACTTTCAGATCTCTCTCAAGGGAGCGCCGGATATCTGTGAATGATAGAATAGAATAGCTTTTGATGAAATGGTCCATCAGCACTCAGTTGCCTTTATAGTCTCCTCAGCAGAGGTTATCTGTGATGTAGGATGCTGTCAGTGTCTTTATATGGGCTATGCGATGAAAACATCAGACGTTAGACTTTTGGATGTACATGAATGTATGTATACACAGAACACCCAGTCAAAGAAACACAGCAGAAACAGATTGTCTTATAATATCATTTTTCCAGTGCTTAACCCAACCTGACTTTTATAATGTTGCAAAAATCTTTCTGTTTCAGCTAACATTGATAATAATAATAAATCCTTCTTGAGCTGCAAATCAGCATATTAGAATGATTTCTGAAGGATCATGTAACACTGAAGACTGGAGCTTTGCCATCACAGGAATTTTGTATTTTAAAAATATATTCAAATAGAAAACAGTTATTTTAACTTGTAAAAAAAAAAAAATAATATAAAAATTATAGTATTATTGATTTTGATTTATTTTGAATCAAATAAATGCAGTCTTAGTGAGCACAACATTTTGAAATATTACCGATTTAAAACATTTGAGTGGTAGTGTAATTAAAACACATTTATATATACAGTGACCCCAAAAACTACTTAGACATTTAAGCAAGACCTACATAAACTGTTTTGCAATTGGGGGGAAAAAATCAAACTGTTAACCATTTGGTCCCAAGATAAACTATATAGTAATGTCTCACTATATTTGATACTATATTGAGCTTTTTGGCCCACTGTATTTACAGTTACAGGCATCAACCTCTGTAATACCAGCTGATAATGCAATACCAACATTTTGCCACAGGGAAGCAGCCTCTAATCGAAGGAGACCGTTTGGGGAGCACAGCATTGCTTGTACTATTTGAATTACCATGAACAAAGGATTGGACCCTCTTTCAATAATTGAACTGATTTTCCTCTCTTGATCCTCTAATGGGCTGGATTGATGCCAGCAGTCTGAATAGAGCAGATGCCAACTGGAATTCATCCACCCACTTCATAGTGATCAGCACTAATGAGGAAGATGAGGAGCATTTCAAATATTATGTGGGGCTACTGGTATTTTGCTGATAATCTGATTCTACATTCAAAGAAAAAAAAAAGTCAACAAATATAGATAATGTAAATTGGGTACTTCAGATGGATTCATGTGATCCTATCTGCTTGTATAATGAAATTAATGATCACTTCCAGGAGCCTTCCTTTATTGAAAACTGTTCATTATGTTCTTCTCTTCTCCTCTACCCACAACAAGCAAACAGAGTTGTGTGACAGTAATTCAGACAAAACGATGAGGAGAGACTTACCCTTGATGCCTATCTACACAGCACTGAGTGTATTTAATTAACGTAATACATCACCGTTTTTTCTGAATCTCTACCCTGTTGTCAGATGGCTCTGTAAATGAGGAACAGATGTGAGGAACATAAAGTACTATGGTAATTCTTCCTTAAAAAGAGACTATGTGAGGAGAACAGTTGGGAAATGAACCCACAAAATGGATTAATGTTAAATCCAAAGGCATGTTTGTTGTTAAACACCAGATTTTTGCACTCTTTCATATAACTGGGAACAGGAATGTCTTTTAATACCTCAGATATTATATGTCTTTAAAATGAGATATGCAGAGATTTACTGGTGACATACTGCTATAATTCCAAACCACCACAACGTTGCCAATGTTGAGTTATCTCAGTCAGTGGTTCCCAACCATGTTCATGGAGGCCCCCCAATTTTTCCATGTCTCTCTAATCAAACACACCTGATTCAGATCATCAGCTCATTAGTAGAGACTCCAAGACCTGTAATGGGTGTGTCAGATAAAGGAGAGATGCAAAATGTGCAGTGTTGAGGGGCCTCCAGGAATGTGGTTGGGAACCACTGATCTAAGTGATATAAATAAAATGATTAAAAATGTATCTTTCATGAACTTTTCAAAACTCTGCTCATATTTTCTCCAGCAGTTACATGTTTCGTAAATGAATGAATCCGTGTTTGTGAATGAATCGGTCGAATGAATGATTCAAATGGCTCACTCATAAAAACAGTCATATGTCGTCACCCTCTGGCGAAATATAACCTGTAGAATGATTCACTGAAATCCCCCCACCACAGACCCATAGAACCCCACTGTATATCAGCACTCTGATATATATATAGATATATATATATATATATATATATATATATATATATATATATATATATATATATATAATAAAATTACAAGAATTAAGAAATATCATAACATTTATTATTATTATAACATAATTCGATATGCTCTTAAGTTGTTTTCATGTCAGTGGGCCTCAGTAAGCAGGGGAAGTTGGGAGCTCTCGGGAGCTTGCATAGGATTGGCCAAATCAGAGACCATTGAACAGATCTGCTGTTTCTGCCCCATTTCTTTCTGTAGATTATCCAGCTCACTCTCTCTCCTTTTCAGTCTCATCTGTGAGGTCCGTTTCTTCACTGCTGGAGTCTGCGAACACACACACACACAGTAAAAAATAAGGCTGTCAATAGGGCTCATTTCAAAAAAATTAATTTTGCATGACATATAAATTGTTTCAAATGAATATTTGCTAAGAAAAGCCCCCAAATGAAGATAATTCAAATACATAACATTATTGTGGCAGATGAAAGTATTAAAAAGATGCATTCTCGTATTTTGTCTGTGCTGTTTTTTTATAGGTCTAACATCAAGCGAACAGGAACAGATTCATGCTCCATTTATAGCAGTGAGATTATGAGCTCAGGAAAGAACAAATTTGGTGGTGCTGCTGAAAAATCTATTAATTGCACAGTGTGGAGTTTCTCTGTAAAACCCAAGGCAGCCTGTGGCAGACAGCATGGATTTAGACCTTACATATGTTCTGGAGCTCAAACACACACACACTTGCATCGGGGCACTGATTCAAAAACAATCCACTGTTGCCACTGAGAATACCTTTTCATAGCTTTCATTTGGTATACAGTTGTGATGGCCCACTCTTCCACTCTTTCTGTCCGTTCTCTCCGTACTAAGGCTCTGTAGAGAAAGTGTTTATTATAGACAGCACGGGGTGAACTACGAACCACTTGAAGGTGGCTCTTTACAGAGAGAGAAGAGAGAATGTGTCTAAAATGTTAAAAATGTAAAAGCAATTTGTAAGTAAAAGCATCATAGACTTTGTAACTGGCAATGCATTTGCCAGATTGTTTTTACAAAATGAGGGACAAGTCAGAAATGTTTGTGTTTGCAAGTCAGAATTGCTAGCCATATGTAAGTTTGTTCAGGAAAAGAGCAACTTTTTGATGTTTTATTTTTTCTCTCTTTCACAGAGTTGGTGTCAGTGAGACTTTCCCACTTTCTACGTGAGCTTGTATGTGTGATACCCTATTATTTCTGTTGGTAACACTGCGTTCCTGCTGGTTTCTCTGCAGCTGGTTGATGCTGTCCTGTAGAGCCTGCCGAAGCTGTTCTGTCTCTTGTCTCTGAGTCTCCAGTTCTGTCTTCACACTCTCAAGCTCGGCCTGCGACTGGTACCCCAGCACCTGGCTCTCTCTGAAAGACAGTTGTTTTATCATAATACAAATATTAATTAATTAATAAATAATACATATATAATATATTATAATAATATATAATATAATATGCATTGTTTTTAACAGCAAACACTAAAATGTATTTAAAATCCACTGAATACTGATATTAATATTTTAATATAAAATTTTGAAACACTGAGAAAGAGGGAGGGAATTGTTTGTCATGAGTTTGTGTTTTTCTTTTGTTTGCACCTGAGTGTGTGTATCTCTCTCTGGTTCTCCTGCAGCAGCAGTTCTTGCTGTTGGCTTTGTCTGTTCTGTAGATGAAGGCGGGTTCTCACAAGCTCCAGGTCTGTTTGTCTCATAGAGACTATGAGCTGTCTCTCGTCGGAAGGTAGGTGCTTTAAACTAGCACAGCCTGACAGCTCACCGTCGCTGAGATCCAGAGCCTCACGCAGCACGCGCACTAGCTCCAGGTACTAAACCAAAGACGAAAAATAATGATTCATTAATGATTCACTAAGACAAACTCAAAATAGAGCACAATCTCAGGGCCGCAGATGCATGTTTCACACAATTTAGTTTGAATGTGTGTCACTCACTGTTCTTTCACTGAGCTCCAGAGCATCAGACATGTCCAGTCTGGCTGTACGCTCTCGTGCTGCCTCGGTCAGAGCTTCAGGGAACGCAAAACCATTCTGCTTAAATTAAAAAAGCACATGTATAACACACACTTCACAGTAACATACACATACAAAAATCTGAGACCATTTTGTTCTAATTCATATATTTATAAGTTTGATGAAACTGATGATCATGTTCTACTTTTAAATGTCTTTTTTATTTCAGAGATTTTCTTTATGGTTTCATTAAAGATATAAATATTTTTTTCCTCCTCTGGATTCTGCTGTCATAAAGTGTTGACTGATATGTTTATTCTAATTTTGCAATAAAATATTCTTATTCAATATGTAAATCACAATGTGTAAAGCGAATACCACAGAACTGATGGATCCTCTCCGAGCTGCAGATCTCTGAAGTCTCTGAGTCTTCATCTGACCCGGTTTCTCTGGCTCCCCCTGCTGGGACAGACACTCTGTAAACAGTACAGAAGAAAAGTGATAATGTAGGTTAATGTTGGCCTGAAATTAGATCAGATAAGGATCACCAGATTCAAAGGTTTGATCATCAGTTCTAAGGGATTATAAGACTCACTGCTAGGCCACTTCTGTTCGAGAGCTCTGATTCGCTCTCTCATGTCACGCAAACCTTCCTGCTGTTGAAGAATTGCTTCTTCACGGCGATGACCTTTGTGTTTTGACCCCTGATTGATGACATCATTAGGAGCTGTCATGAGTGCCACATCCTGAGAAAACAACACCCATATAACAGTTAGCAAAGTGTCCATTTGTGATCTATGAGTGTGTGTGTTTGTGTGACCCCTTGTTCTCTGTGTTTTTTCTTGTGTATGTACACTACTGTTCAAAAGTTTGGGGTTGGTAAGATGTTTAATGTTTTTGAAAGAAGCATATTTTCTTTAAGTAAAAACAGTAATATTGTGAAATATTATTACAATTTAGAATAACTATGTAATTTATTCCTGTGATGGCAAAGCTCAGTTTTCAGCAGCTATTACTCCAGTCCTCGGTCACATGATCCTTCACAAATCATTCAAATATGCTGATTGTGGTTCTCAATAAATGTTTCTTATGATTTGTGTTGAAAACAATTGTGCTGTTAAATTTTATTTTCAGGATTCTTTGATGAATAGAAATTTTTTTTTAAAAATGTGTGCCTCAATGGGACTCATTCAGCTAATATGTTTCAATATCCTACTATCATTTAATCATTTTTCTATTAAGAAAAAAAGAAAAACAAAGAAAGTTTATTCATCCTCTACATGTCAAAAGTGATAAATCATTTAGGTAAATGTTCATCCAGTTTGGTGGCAATCTCACTTCAGTGTTTCTTGAGGTTTGAAGTGGAACAATGCTTGTGTTCTCCATCTCTCTGTTTGCTGCTTCTTTAATTTTCTGGTCCTCTTCAGTTTGTCTAACAAAAATGATTTTTGTTATATAATGCATAAGTTTATTTTTTGTGAGACCATGTGTCATTTTTGGTCATACCTCAGTTTTTCTACCAATTTTTTTGTCTCTTCATCTTTCTGTTGTACTAGTTGTGACATCATGGCTAGCTTCTGTGTGAGCATGCTCAGTTGAATCTTCTGGTCTACCACCAAAGCTTTATGACTTTCCAACTCTAACTTTTGCTGTTCACTAAGTTCTCCTACACAGAGAGACACACGCTCAGAAACACAAACACTACAACACATTAAACTTGTATTGTGCTGATTGTGCGTCACCTGTCATATCAGAGAGCCTAGCATGAGCCTGGGCCAGGTCACGACTTTGGGCATTGATGATCTCACTCTGACTGACCACTTCCTGTTGGGATGAGACTAGAGATGCCCTGCAGGAACAATTAAAAACATTCTTACTCTGAATACAGTAGATTCAGTTTGAGTAATATAAGACATCCATGAACACTCCGGATCATTTTTAATAAAAAAAACATTATGTATACATTGTCTGTGGTTGTCATTATAATTTAAAAAAAATTAAATAAATTATTTAGGAGATTTTAGCATTTTGGCAGTAATTGTATAGTAAAAAAGGAAGTAGAAAAAGAGACATATTTGCAGCTACAATTTAACAGTGCCTGATCTATGAGATGACTTAAAGAGTGAGACATGGACTATGTAATTAGTTATTAAGCAAGAGTTTCATAAATAATGCATGAATAAATAATGAACCTCACGCATTATTCATTAACAAGAGCACAGTGTATGGATATTATCCTTCTCACAGTGAATGTCATGACAGAGTAAAGAAATCAGTTTACACAGTAACTTATGCAATATATAAATGACTAAGCTACAAACTTACATACACTTTCTGAAGCAGCCCAACTGGCTAAATGGGTGAAATATTTGCCATAATAATATACATCATAGATTTTGGATGGTGGGTAATGCACTGATGGTGTTCATGAGAGCTTTATTATATCGGAGGGATGTTATGGTTTGATCCGGTTCCTGTTGTTTTTCAGATGTGTAAGATGTGCCGTTGCTTTCAAAGCCCTCCAGCCTACCGAGCGCCTCTGTGGGACAAGTACACCAAGGGTAAACATGATAATGAACACAGAACACATATGTGGGACACATAAAATCTGTTGCACAAATTAGCTTTAATTAGGAACCTAAGGCTGTTGAGAAGCTGCCATCTACAGGTAACATATGAAACTGCAGTATGTCAAAACAATGTAGAACTGGTTTCTGTATAAGCTAAAATAAGGCTGTGCTCACCTTTGAGTTGCTCCTTCAGTGAGTCTCTCTCCTCCTTCATCTCTTTCCATCTTTCCTCATGAGCTTTGTTTATTCGTGTCTCCATGGCAACAATGGTGTATGCATGTTGTCGCACCTGTTCCCTGTACTCCTCAACCTCAACCCTGTGTTTCTGTCTCTCCTCTTCAGCTCCTCTCTGCAGGGCCTTCACCTCTCTTTCCTCACACTGCTTCATTTTCTCGCTCCTCTCCTCCTCTTTGAGATGTAATTCACCCAGCATTTCTTTCAGCTCTGCCTCTTGTATCTTGGCTTCTTCCATCTTGGTTTGCCATTCAGCCTTGCGTGTCTCGAACTCCCTGCGGACGGCATTCTTGGAAGGCAATAAAGTGACAGTCATGGAGCTGAACAACTTAATTTTTTTTTTAATTAATGTGGTTCTGTGTCCTATGGAAGCCCATTTCCGCCACATAAGAAAAAACATCATGTTTTGGTAAGTCATAATTATGAGTTGAAATGTCATAATTGTGACATAAATTGTTTGATACCAAGTCACAATTCTGAGATGAAAAGTCTGCTTTATGAAAAAAAATCATAATTACGACATAAAAAGACAGATTTTATGATTTCATAATTTCAACTTTTTATGTCTTTATGTCTTTATTATGACTTATGACTTTTATACTTTATTATGACTTTTTTATTACTTATCTCATAATTAAGACTTTTTAAGTAATAATTTTGAGTTCTTATGACTTTTTGTTATAATTATGACTCATAATTTTGAATTTCATCAAATTTCAGATAGCCAATATGGCCATGTGCTGGAAACTGGGAAAAAGTCTAAATAATGAGATATTGAGACATAATTATGAGATAGAACATTAAAATTCTTACATAAACAGTCATAATTATGAGATAAAAATCTAAATTTACATAAGAGTCATAATTATTACATAAAAAGTAAAAAAAATATGAGATAATTACGTCTTAAAAATACTTTTTTTTTTACTTTCTTGTCATCATTATGATTAACCAAACCATTTTTCTTCATATGTGGCAGAAATTGACTTTCTAATGGGTCAAAGGGGTAGCAGCAAATAACCAATAAGGTTGTATGCTGGGAACTAACACATATGGGTAAATACTTGGCAACTAGGCTCTCAGAAACCAGATCAAATATAGATATGGAGCATGTGTTGAGAGTTGAGGTCAATTGTATTTGATTTAAGAGGACAAATTCAATTCTTAGTTTTAACTCACCTCAGTTTGTCTCACTGACTGTAGATCAGCCATGACCTCTTCCAGCTGTTGAATTAGCGTGTTTTTCATCTCTTTCTCTCCCTCTGCTGCCTGAATCAATAATAGGTCAAAGGTCAGGAGAAACTTCAGTGAAACAGAATTTTATAATGAGCTCAATTCATAAAATTAATCTAGTCCATCAGCTTGGAGTCAGTTCTCTGAAATACTTTCATTAATATACAAATTTCCATTGGAACTGGGATGAGTTTTATATATAATTATAAAAGCAGAAAAAGCTAAATGACAATCTAATTGAGACCATCCCTCAAGAGGTCTATGCCTCAGAGACTAAATGAAATGAGTTTAATTTGTCTTTTGCTGTTTTTTAGAGAGTCAACAGCACCTGAAGTTTCTCCATCTCAAACTGCTTTTGTATGAACTCCAGCCTGCTGTGAAGATCTCTGCTCCGCATCTCTGTCTCCTGAAGCTTCTGCATCTCTGACTTCAGCGCAGGAAAGAAAGACATGTTTCTTTAGAATCATTTTATAATTCTTTAACTTATTTTGAAATACTTTGCTGCAATACCTTTAGTTTCCTTAGCTCTGATTGGACGTCCATGTGGTCCTGGCACAAAATATGTAAGGCACCTGATACTCCTAGACAAAATAAATAATAACAATAATTCAGACTACTTTTCTCTAAAATTCAATAATTATTCTAAATAAATTTAGATAAATAAAGATATTTCCATTAGCACTGTGTCCGCAATGCATGCATCTTGTACTTGTCTCTATATACAAATGGAAAAAGATATTTTATAGCTGTGCAACACACTGTGCAATGCTGTAACTCAAACATATATCCTTACATGGCATAATCAATGTTTCCATCTACTAATACCTGACATTCTTGCAGTCTGGCTCTAAATTTCTGGGTCTCATCCAACATTTCTCTCTGTGTGTGAGCTTCCTCTTTGAGTTTCATTTCAAAGTCATGCACTTTTGTTTTGTACATCTCCATCTGTTCAATTAGCTCAGTTAAATAGTCCAACACCTGCAAAATAAAAACAAATATAAAAAAGTTCATCCAACAATGAAATTTTGGCAGCGTTTTCTCATTCGCATGTCTGTCCAAACCAGCAAATGTTTGAATATCCTGGCCATTCTTTTCAATATAATGACAGAATATGGACTGAAGTTGGCAAGCTACAAAATGACAAAAAAGCAACACAAAAATACACATAAACAAACAGAAAAATATATCATAAATGTGGTCCACCTGACTATATCTGATTCTCAAATTCAAGTTAAGTCACATTTATTTATGTAACACTTTATAAAACACAGATTGTTTAGATCAGCTTTACATTAATAAAGCAAATGATTTCAAAGCGGCAATATTAATCAAGCAGGAAAATAACAGCTAATGTTGTATAATTCTTCAATGAAGAAATGAACTTAAATCAAGCTGTAGAGCAGCTCTACAGAAGATAACAGTGTCATTATTCAACTCAAGTCAGTTCAATGCTGATTTAATTCAGTTCAATAACAGTGTTGATTTTGCAAAGCTAGTGTCATTATCCAGCTCAATTATGTTAAAATTTGGTTCTCATCTGATAGTGTCAGTGCCGTTAAATCAGTAATGTTACTCAATATTAAATGTCTTCACTTGACAGTAGAGGAGGAAAAAGTGAGCATTTAGAGCCCTTTTTCTCAACAAAACGTACTTCCAAACTAGTTTTCTGCAACATGTAATTTATGTCTAAAGTTAAATGAAAAAGATTTTGTTGACATTTGTAAAAACACATTGATAATTAGCATTTCCATCACCCACTGTAAACATGTTGACACCTTTTTTTGCTAAAAGATCCCTGGATGTAAAGTAGGCTTCTGATTGGCTTGAAATATTTTCTTACCTTTTGGTCTGATTCTTTGTCAGAAGCATGCACAGTCCTGAGGATCTGGTCACGAAAACTGTCAAACTTTGAAGAAATTTCAGACATGTTAGTGTAATAGATACCAGAGTAGCCGTCTTACCGGATTGTTGTAGCTGTCTTGAGCTCACTCACCCTTGACTGAGTGTTTTTGAGTTCTTCATGAACTTTCTGTTCTCTCTGCTGCGTCTGCTGATGAAGCTGCTTCAGTCTGTCTGTCTCTGTCAGCAGAGAAGCCTGTTCCTGCAGCACACAGCACACATAAAGAACAGACACATGATCCCAGATTTCATAAGCTGCATTTGCCTGGCCCAGTGGCCTAATGGATAAGGCATCAGCCTCCGTAGTTGGGGATTGTGGGTTCAAGTCCTATCTGGGTTGTGATCTCTAAGAAGATGTCTGTTCATGAAATTATGTGGAGCTCAGGACTGGGTGTGAGTGAAACCAAACATACTCACTTTCTTGAGCGATTCTACTTCACTCTGTCTGGCAAGTAGTTCATTCTAATGCTTCTGGGTGTCTTTCAGCTTTTAAAACAACACCAACAAAAGGAATAGTTATCTTTTGTTGATAAAATATTTTAAATAATAAAACAGCATTATTAAAACATCTACAGAGCTTGACGGCTGAAGAAAGAAAGGAATGCTGGAACCTTGTCCATAATGCTTTTGAGCTTGGTATCTTTGTGTCTCATGTCTTGTCTGAGCTTGTCCACCTCAGTAACTAGTTTAAGAGCCTGTTTCTCTTGAGAAGACACATCTTTCTTCAAACTGCTAACCAACGCTAAATAAAGCAGAAAAAAATAAATAAAACACAAAGTAACTAACTGCTCAGATCTAAAAGGATGGTGCTTGTACGCAACAAATATGTTATTGATAATTCCACTACAAAAATATAACAATTCATCTCCGTATTACACAAATGATCAAAAGTTTCAAAAGTATTTGATCATAAATACAGTAAAACTGTAATATTGTGAAATGTTATTTCACTTTAAAATAACTATTTTCAGTTGTAATATATTATAAAATGCAATTTATTGCTGTGATGGCAAAACTGAATTTTCAGCAGCCATTACTCCAGTCTTCAGTATCACATGATCCTTCAGAAATCATTCTAACATGCTGATTTGGTGATCAAGAAATATTATTATTAATGTTGTTGTTTTTTTTTTTTCTTCACAAAAATGTTTTTTTTTTTCAGGATTATTTGATGGATATGAAGTTAAAAATAACAACATTTATTTGAAATAAAATCTTTTGTAAGTAATATTATATTATATTATATTATATTATATTATAAATGTCTTTACTTTCAATTTTGATCAATACAATACATCCCTGTTGCATAAAAGCATTCTTTTTTCTTTTCTTTTTTTTAAGAACATCTTACACACCCCAAACTTTTAAACTGTATATTAAAAGAAATATATCTCATAGTATATTATCAATATACTTTAATATAATTTTTCTACATTACAGTGAATAACCTAGATATATATATTACCCCTATATTATCATCCTCATACCTGCAGATGAATTCTTTTCATTCCTCAGTTTATCCATTTGTTCCAAAAGACTGCTGATCTTCTGATCTCTCTCTGTCACAGCCTGTCTGAGCATCTCTCCAGAACATCTCTGAAGTTCCAGCATCTACATCCATTAAAGAGATAAAGCAGTTACAGTAATAATTAATTGGCATGTGAAAGATTTCTAAAGGATTTCCAGGAGAGAAGAAACAGTTTCATCAAATACTGTAAATGTGTTTCTCTTAAATGACGTGACTACGTGAATGATTAATTCCTTAACAAAACACTATACTATTTATAATTATGGTCTATAAGCTGAAATAAAATGAAATATATGTTAAATTTAAACTGCATTCCAGTAAAAATTCCAGTCAGCAATCAAAGCTTTACTGGCATGTCAATCATTTACAATAGACTATTATTTACAAAAGTATTCAGACCGTTAAGAGATCGAAATTGTCGCGATCTCTAGCTGGAGTGCCCGTGAGCTTTGCTAGAGGGCACTCCATTTCAGACTCTTGCCACTTTACCTCAGACTCCATTTCCCATAATCCTTTGCCTGGACTCATCATCAATTGCAATCACCTGTCTCTCATTAGTCTCACACTATAAGAATGGCACACACACACTCTTACATCGCTGGTTATTGCATGTTGATTAGCTCTTCTGTGTTTCTAGTTTTGCCCTGTTTCCTTGCTTTTGTGTTTTGATCCCTGGACTGTTTCATTATTTATGATTGTTTGCTGGTGTTTGACCCTGCCTGTTCTGATGTTGTCACGACTCCTCCTTCCTTACAGAAATGAAGGGAAAAAACACATATAAATGAATATAAAAATATAACCAATAATAATAGACTAATAATAATAATAATATACAAATATTACGAGAAAAAGACGATCAGTTAATGGACTTACAAGACTGTGGGATGGATAATTTTTTTTTCTTTTGCCTATTTTATATTATGCACTTTTTTCTGACTGTCGCACGTAATACAGTCCGGTAGCCAAGGCCTATGGTTAATATAATAATTAAATTTATTATATTAATAATGTATAATAAAATAATGAAATAATGTAATAAAATAATGTAATAATTTCTGTAATAAATAATATAATAATTTCTTAATTCAAAATAAAATATTAATGAATCCATCTCTGATAATCCCGTGTTGCTATGGTCACGCAGGTTTGTTTACGCATTAAACTTGTGGCCACGAGAAAACTATGTCGATCCTTCAACATAAGGATGTCGTTACCTCGGCAAAATGATCTCGTGGCCACGACATAATATCACGTTTCCACAAGTTAATATGATGTTCTCACAAATTAATATCTCCTGGCCACGACATAATATCACGTTCCCACGAGTTATTATGTCGTGGCCACGACAAAACTAAATGAACCGGACATGTCACCTCCCGGTCACCGTATTAACATACTGCAATGGCTCAGGTGGGACTTGGAGTCACAATCTAGACTTCTATAGGCTGAAGTCTTTGGGGCCATTTATGCAAAGTGAAGAACATGAGATGCGGACAGTGTAATGGGGAAAAATGCAAGGTCATTGACATGTTTTTTTTTAAATTTTAACTTCTTAGTGCTTCTCTTTTTAGAATGCTGTGTCAGGTAAGACCTGAAGCCACAGTCTTTAGCTCCTGAGGCTGTTGCCTTACCCATCACAGTCACACAACTGTAAATAAAATGTAGAGTAACAAAGGAGATTGTGTAATACCACACCTGCTCCTTTAGCTGTTGTATCTGATCTTTCTTCTCTTTGATGTCACTCTCCAGGCAGCGAAGTCTGTGTGTGACATCTGGATCACCCTGCTTCTTCTGAGACAGCTGGAGCCTGAGAGCTGACACTTCCTCCTTCAGGGCCATGATCGCATCATCCTTCCTTTGGGACTCATCCTCAAAGCACACAGACACATGAACGTGTCCATCTCCTTGCTGATGCACCCTCTCCTCCTGAGTAAGAACACAGTTATTAGTGTATTGTTTAAGCCTTTTAGCTCTGCAAGATGGCATAACATTATTATGAATGGTCCAGCAAAGGGATACTAGGGTGTTTTTAGCAGGAAGTCGAACTCACCTCCTCCAATGGAAAGATGTGAATGCTTTGAGAATTGTTAGGTTGAGTCTTACTTCTAAGATAACATGCTCTCCCTGTGTTACCACTCCAGCTTCCTGCAAAAAAAAATAAAAATAAAAATCACTAAAAGTCCAAAATAAAAATTATTATTCACTTTCCCATCAGTTTGGTACCGTGTTATTTTAGAGTTAGCTATACATTGTACTATTATACCTTTTATTAATATTTTGAATGAGCTTTTATTTTTATATTTAATTTTTTTTATTTTAAGTTTCATTTAATTTTAGCTCATTTCATTATGTATTTTTAAATATTAATATTTAGGTTTATATTATGTTTGTTTCAGCTTCAGTTTTATTTCAGTTTTAGTTTTTATTTATTTTCAGTTCGTCATCTTAGTGCTTCATCCTAAAATATCTTCAGTTATAAGGCAACATTTCTCATTTTTGTTTATACAGTATGTTTTTCATATTTTTGTTTTGTTTCAGCTTTATTTCCATTAACAAAAAATTATTTTAAAAGTTAATTATAACCATGGTTTGGGAAGTCTCTAATAAATCTAATAAACTTTTCAAACCCCACATTTTTTTAATGGTTTATTTTGGCCATTTTCTTTCTACTTGGGATAAGAAAAAGGTAGTAATTAGGTAATATTCAATTTTGACTGACAAATACAAAAAAAAAAAAAAATGTGCTGAAAAAGACTTTACCAGGTCTGCTAGATTGGGTTTGCGATCAGGTGCATTTGGCCCCCGTTTAGACCCGGCACTCATGAGGCGAGGCCTGGTGGGAGGATGGGGTGAAACAGAAGGGGTCCGAGCTCGTCCCCAGGCCTGGGGAATGGGAGATTGGGCAGTCAGAAGAGGAAACTGGTTGGGAGTGAGACAAAACCTTTTGTGTATTTTATATAAAGATTAGATTGATATTATTTAATTTTATGTAGGCTATTACAGAAGATGATATATCGCAGGTCTCATTTATGATATTTTCTGTCTTTGAACTTGAACTTAAGTAAAAAAAAAAAAATACTACTGAAAAAAATATAAACGAAGGGACACAATATCATTTATCTGTTCAAACACAGACACTTTACTGATTTCTCGCTGTCAATGCAGAGCTCATAGGTTGATCCTCCATAGCCAAAGTGAAGCTGGTCTCCTGGAGAGAGACGTACAGTGGCATTGTGTATCCGGCAGTCATTGACATAGGTCCCGTGGGCAGAGTTTAAGTCACAGATAACATAGCAGCCATCTGCTTCACACCAGTCAATAGTAGCATGACATTCATCCACCCCACTATTCTGAGTAGATGAGATGAGAATCACAATAAATTTGTGAAACACTTGTGTAAATGTCCTCTCTAGTGACATGTCTAGTAGAAGTTCGTATGTAATACTGAATGATGGATAATGAAAAGTTCCTTCAATAACCATGTAAACTGTGTAAAATGAGTAGACATATTGAAAAGAAATCAGGCTTAATACCTGTAGACAGAGGTCAGAGTCTTTGTGTCTTCCTATAGTGGTGCCTTTAGGCTGGAGTTTAAATACCCAGTTTAATGTTTTGAGGTAACCCCTCATTTCAACCTGCTGACAAAATAGAAATTGTAAACTAGCAAATAATATAGCATTGAATGTGCGTATACTGGCGCTTTCTATTAAATTGGCATTCATGTCTCCATATTCGTGTCTTTTTTAAAACTTCGGTTACTTGCAAGAAATAGCTATAATAGGCGCCAGCATTTTTATAGATTGCGATGATTGACTTGACAACTCACCATTATGAGTTTTCATCTGTCCGAACTGTGTACAGCCTGGCTGCTCATAGGCATGTTACTGGCTGTCTAAATACTGTAGGTTGTGTACAAGTGTCATGGCAACGTTAAGGGCCGTGAGCACCGCCTTCAGCCCAGCGTGCACTCCGGTCTGTCTGGGAGAACAGATGTCAATCTTCTGCCCTGGAAACATGGGCTCGGTGCGCGTTGTCAAAATAAATAAAAGAATTTTAGGTCTCTATTTAAAATATGCATTTCCTGCACTTATTATTTGATCTCGTTCTATTCAAATGGTTTTATTGACTTTCTTCGAGAGGAATTTTTTATAATTTTCTGTCGCCCAAAAGACAGTGTTTGACGTGTAAATGTATAATGAAACTTACTTAAAACTTACATCAAATAAAACTATTTTAAATGTTCAAAATATAGGCTCTCCCAAGTCTACAAACTTTACCTGTCTAGTTGTAACTGGACTGCACTAGCCTACAATCCCAGCACATTTAGCTCCTAACTATTTAAAATAAATATAATTGTGAAAATATCTAGATTAACTAGCCTAAATGGTATTACAAACACAATCGTAACAAAAAGAGAAAAATAATGCTTTTTAATGTTTTTATTTTATTTTTATTTCTTCTTTTAGACCAAGAGCAGACAAAAATAGCTGTTGAATAAATTTGTTTATTGATTCCACATTTATATTGTTGTTGTTGTTGTTGTTGTTGTTGTTGATTTTGAAGTAACCCCACCTTTCACACTTTAATAAGAGGTCATCACCTTAAAAGAAAGAAGAGGCTAGTTTAAATATCTCAATATATCTTAAATTTATGTCAACAGGGTATGTGAAAAGATGGCATGTGTTCAGAAAAATCCCAGCAGGTTTTTAAAGTATGCTCACATTGTTGATCCAGGAGATGTAGCCAGACACACGGGTGAAGACGGAGGGCTTCTTGGGGTAGTTGCAGCCCAAGCTGGAGCCAAAACTCACAATACCGTGAACGTCCCAGGTGCCGTCACTTCTCTGGCAGTTCAGAGGGCCACCAGAATCACCCTGTACAAGTGAGTTAACATCATAATAATAATGTACATTTTCACATATATTGGTTATTAATAATGGAATATCAAAATATTAGCACTTATAAATAAAAAGTGTGCATCAAACCCACATTGCAGCTGGACACCACTCCGTCTCCACCAGCGCACACCATGAGGTTGGTCACAAGGTTGCCCCACCAGTCAGACCTAGTGCAGGTACTGTAGTCCACAACAGGGAGCAGAGCCTGCTGCAGGATATCAGCAATGGGGCCATTGGCTGAGGAGAGAGAAAGACAAAAGGGACCAATTTAAGCAAAAAATAAATTTTTTTTTTGCTTGAAAATAAGTAAATAGCAGTGGAAAGGCACCTACTCCAGAGGCGTCCCCAGCCAGTGACGTAACAGGAGAAGTTGTGAGGCAGAATGCTGCCGGAATCAGGCAGGCAAGCAGGTGAAATCTTGTCAGTGAAAGTTACTGGACTCGACAACTTGATCAGGGCAATGTCATTGCTGAAAAACACACAAATGCATCAAAAATACACTCTCAGATTAGACTTTTGGTCCCCTACATTAAAATTAGACGAGGACCAACCGGATATTGTAGGAATCCCAGTTCTCATGCACTATAATCCTTGAAGGAGAGATGGCGAGAGAGCCGGACTCGCTACTGAGTGCCAGGTTGTGCTTGCCCAGGTATACTCTGTAAGTGCGGCTGCTGCTTGGGAGAAGTTTAAGACATAGTTTTAGTCCATCTCGTAATGCAGATCAACTTATGGAAACATTCATTGCATTCTTTTGATTCTTTTGACCGTACCCAATGCAGTGAGCAGCAGTCAAAACCCACTGCTTGTCGATCAGGGTGCCACCACAAGTGTGGTAAAAGCTGGAGCCGCTCTGATACTGGAGAGACACCTGAAATTGAGAAGGTACAGAGTGTTGAACTGAAGCCCCTTTCAGTGCATTTAGTAATACAGTCAAAATTATCTCAGAATTATCATTACATATTTCTGTTTGCAGGAAAGAATGGTGTAGAAAGAGTTTTCACTCAGAAATTGCTAGTAAATTTCACAGTTAGTTCCGAAAAATAACAAACAACACATTGAATTAAACAATTTGTAATATAAATAATAATAGTTTTTTACAGTGTAAAAATACCTGCCATGGCCAGCTGTTTGCTTTAACATCAGTTCCACCCACCACCCTTGAGGAGACAGGTTTATAGGTGGGCTGCCCACAACCGTAGGCTGTTTCAAAACAACACAAATGCTCACACAATGATAAATTACATCTCGGTTCAGGTTCATTAGCTGCAATGCATATCTATCTGAAATGTGAAAAGATATCCCTGCTCATTCATACTAAAAGAGAACGGTTGAACTCTTTTTAGAGTTTGAAGTTTACAAATGTTCATCTTACCGCCAGCAATGAACAGAGCCAAAATCACAAATTTCATGATGCCTGATTGCAGTGGTTACAGGCAAACACCCATCATTTATATAATTCACCTGGACCTGGACAGCAACACAGAGCAGTTGCATTTGCTGTAGCAAAGCACCGATAGCATTCCCAGTATCATTTAGCCTTGTAGATAAACATCCCAAAATATCAGTTATCTCAGAGGTGTTACATATGCAGCCTGTGAAATGCACAGATGACATGCTGATATGAAGAGCAATCTCTTGCCAAAGCCAGATGGCCTTTTGTGCTTCACAAAAACTGCATTTTTGATGTTGATTTTTTTTTTTTTTTTTTTTTTTTTAGTGTTGTGAAGTTTCAGGATTAAAATAAATTTGTGAAAAAACTAAAAATGTATAGTAACATGTATTTTGGGTTGGATTGAAGACATTTACCTGAAGTATTCATGAAAATTAAAGGAAGAAAAAATATAAAAAGATGATTTTGCAGTCAAACTAAATGTGAGAACAAACCTTCAACCTGTTAATCAACAGCGAAATTATTCTGATTAGATTCTACCTTGTGAAATATTAAGGTCAAGTTGCACCAGAGAGCTACTTTTTCTGACTAGTTTTTCTCTGAAGCAATCATTCGTTCCTAAAGACGAATTGAGAGTGAATTGACGTGTATATAAACATGACGAAATCTGTGCTCTTGGCTTTTCTTTTTGTTGGAGGTAAGAAGTCTTCAAGACTAATAATATAGTCTGATTAATATTTTTTATTAATGGTAACTACAAGGAGAGTCACAATTTTAATTATCATAAAAATGCATATGCATTTTTCTTTTTGCTATTTTCTAGATATGTTTCAGTTTAATGAATCATGGTGTAGAAGTTGTAAATATTTTTTTTTCAAGGTAAAAAGTATTTTTTTATATAAATGTAATGAAATATTAAAGTTTTTTTCTTTTAATGAAGAGTTTTTCTTCATCATATCAACCTGATATTCTTGACTTTATTACCTGCAAAATATACTGAAGTGAATTTTAATACAGAAATGAAAAAATTCAATAATAAAAATAAATAGTATGTGTGAATTTCATTGTTAAAGTTTTTTTTTTTTTTTTTGAAAAAAAAATAGATGGGACAAAACAATGAGCATCCTTTTCCCCCTAATTTATTGTAATTAAAAGACTTTTTGTTATTGTGTTCTTATATATATATATATATATATATATATATATATATATATATATATATATATATATATATATTGTTTTTTTGTTTTGTTTTTTTCCCTCACCTCAGCCTATGGATGTGGGCTGCCCACCAACCCTCCTGTCCTGTCAAAAGTCTATGGTGGTGTGGATGCACGTCCACACAGCTGGCCCTGGCAGGTACAGGAGATGCACATTACTTTAAACGGTGCACAATTACAATAAACTATGTTAATATCAACCCACCTGCAAACATTTGTTATTTGTTATTTTATCACGCAGATCTCCTTCCAGTACTTAAGTGGTGGAAGCTGGTACCACATGTGCGGTGGCACCCTCATTTCCATTGAGTGGGTTTTGACTGCTGCTCACTGCGCAGAGTAAGTCTTGCATTGTGGGTCAGGGTGACTTAATTTGTCTGATGCACTTTAAGAGATGATTGAACGCTAAAGTATATAAAGAGCAGCCATAAAAATACTAAACATAATGCTATGGTATTCTTTGAAGTACCTTAGTGTGCCATGTGAATATATATGATATATGCTACCGTGCTTTATCAGTTGATACCATTACTACTCAGGGGTACCACTGCAGTACTTTTGTGAATGAACTGTTTATACTCTAAGTGTTTCTGTACTCTTATGTCTTTCCTGCAGCAATCTTAGAAGTTACAGAGTGTATCTGGGAAAACATAACATGTATGAGCAAGAGAGTGGATCTATCGCCATCTCCCCCAGCAAGATCATTATCCATCCTGGCTGGAATGCTAACATGTTACGGTATGGTGGCCAAGAGAATAGAATTAAACCAGTGTAGAAATCATTTCACAAGTGAGGGGGATACAGTGTTACAGCACATTTGTGTGTGTGTGTGTGTGTGTGTGTGTGTGTGTGTGTGTGTGTGTTATTTCATAAAAATGGGTGTGTGGCTTTGGGACACTTATGTGCCACTCACATATCCAGTCACATATCCTTTCACGCTTATCCAGTTGAAAAGCGTGAAAGCCACGAATTATTGCACATACAAAAGGCAGAACATGACAATGACAGTAACCTGTCCACATTCAAGTTTTTTACTGCTGGGAACAATTAGGATAAGGCTGTACAAAAACAAAAAGGGAATCCAAGAACAGAGCACAACTACACACACACACACACACACACACACAAAGATTGACATACAGTGGTGGTCAAAATTATTAGAACACTGGTATTTTCACCACCTAAAAATTGTTTTAAGTCAGTTATTTCTATCTTTTGCTGTAGTGTGCCAGTAGGAAATATCAGTTTACACAAGGAGTCTGACAACAGCCAGTGCTCCACACAGAGATCTGATCACATCATCATCCAGTCTGTCTGGAATGACATGAAGAAACAGAACAAACTGAGACAGACTAAATCCAGAAGAACTGTGGCAACGTCTCCAAGATGCTATAATGCTATAAAATGAGGATGCTTTCAGAAATAATGCCATAAATAGATTTTCTTTATCAGTTAACTTCTATTAACTAAATCAAATCAACATTTGGTGTGACCATCCTTTGCGTTTAATGCAGCTTTTGCACTAGATGCACTTGCACATAGTTTTTCAGGTAGCTTTGCAGGTAGGTTTCTTGGAGCATCTTGGAGATGTTCTTCTGGATTTAGTCTGTCTCAATTTGTTCTGTTTCTTCATGTCATTCCAGACGGACTGGATGATGATGAGATCAGATCTCTGTGTGGAGCACTGGCTGTTGTCAAATTCCTTGTGCATACAAAAATCTCACTGGATTATTACAATTAATGGCAAAATGAATGTTTGGAAATATAAACTGATATTTCCTACTGGTACACTACAGTAAAAGATAGAAATAACTAACTTAAAAACTTTTTTAGCTGGTGAAAATACTAATGTTCTAATAATTTTGGCCACCACTGTAAAATTATCTTCTGATAATTTAAATAATATGAAGTAATCAATATTCTTTCTATTTTAATTTTTGTAAAACTTGTTTGTAAAAAAATTAAAGTACTTCCAGATCTATGAATAAATAAATAAATAAATAAATAAATAAAAACAATGGCTTTGTTTTAAAGCACCAACATTTATAAATATCAAATTTCTCTTTTGAATATATGAGTATATAATTTTGTGTACATCTTCAATTATTATACCAAAGGTTATGTCATTTCTAAACACAGATACCAGAATAATTACAACCACTTTATTTACGTAAATATACACAACGTCGAAATATCTTTGTCTTGTGAATATTAGTTTTGTGTGAAGGTAACTTATCCTCTGCATATAATTAAATACCCATGTCTAGAACATTTGTGCAGTGAATGTATTTGTCCTCATTTTTATGTTGTGTCTGGGTAGCATTAATGACATCGCCCTGATCAAACTGCAGACTCCTGTTACCCTAAGTAACACTATCAGTCCTGCATGTCTTCCTCCAGATGGGTATGTTCTGCCCTACAATGCTCGCTGCTATGTCACTGGTTGGGGACGTCAGAGCAGTAAGTAACACTGATGGTTATGAATAAAGTTTTTTAGAGAGCAAATATTTTTTAGACTGTTCTTACAATTTTTCTCACCCACTTCTTGCAATATCATTGACTAGCCGGTGCTCCTGTTTCTGGTGCACTGCAGCAGGCTCTTCTGCGTGTGGTGGATTACACCACCTGCTCTAGGTCTGACTGGTGGGGCTCTCAGGTCACAAAAAAAATGATCTGCGCTGGTGGAGATGGTGTTGCTGCTGGATGTAATGTAAGGAGATATTGGCGATATGAATGGAGTGTGATGAAACTGGTTTATGTTGAAGTCGAATACTTAATCATTGATTACAATGCACTTATGTACATTGATATTTCACAACTAATCAGTTGGCCAACACTGAATGTTTTTCAAAAGTTAGAATGTCTTAGTTCCATTATAGAAGTCCATTTTAAATTATATTTGTATTATGTTACTCCATAGTGGTTAATTGCTTTACTTGAATAAATGTAAATCTCTGACCCTCTATGTCACACAAAACAGGGCGACAATGGTGGCCCCCTAAATTGCGCAGGTAGCGACGGCACTTGGGAAGTCCATGGTGTTTTAAGCTATCATAATTCACTGAGCTGCCTGATGGTCAAGAAGCCCAACATTTTCACTCGTGTGAGCGCCTACATTGACTGGATCAGCAACGTAAGTGTTTTATGACAGTAAACATGCTATTAACTGACAAATTAAGCTACATGTCCTTTGTTTATCCTTATAGAAATCCTTATAGAAACTAATACTAATATATTCCATTTCTTATCTCTTACAGAGCATGGCCAGCTATTAAAAAGCAAACATAAATAGGAGTTGTGTGTCATCCATGTCTTGAACAATAAAAATAACAAAACCCCCTGCAGTGTTGGGGTCATTTTGACCTACACTCACTTTTCAGACTGCTCGAAATACTGGTTAAACTATATATTTTATGAAGTTTTGTGAATATTTCTTATTAAGGGTCATGAACGTGCATGCAAAGTTTCAACACATAAATATGCTTTGGAAAGGCTGTTCAAAAATTGTTACACCTTATGTGTCAACACTGACCCCCACTGGTTTCCATGCAATTTGCCCAAAAAATAACAGTAAAGTCAGGTTTAACATTAACATTATAGATACATGGTTCAAATGCATGTATGTCCTGTATGATTTAGTTCTTTGAACACAATGTTGTTGTTAATGGTATATTTTATACAAAATTCATAACACTGATTGTGTTATGGCTGTGAGGTCTTATAGCTCAATGACATTTCAATAACAGCCCAATGGGCGGCAGTGTGGTGTTTTATTTAGAGAGGGGTCACATTTTACAGGTTCCTCAAGACTACTTTACATGCCAAGTCAGATTTTAGAACTTAGCTATTATTAGGAATACTGCAATTTACCATAAATATCCAAATCTAAACACATATGTTAGGAACAATGACAAAGACTTTATAAACAACAAGTGTGCGTTAAACCCACATTGTAGAGGAATGCTTACACATTTAGGCTATACATAGGCCTATATATGCTCGAATCTATATGCAATTAAGGACATTGATAAACAATGTGGAGTAATCTCTGCTAACAGTCAACTAAACAGCAATAAGCAAAGCCAAAAATACAAGTTTCATGATATATGATTTAAGTGGCCCACCATTTATAAAACTAACCTGGACAGCACTATAAACCAGCTACAGTTCATATAGCAATCCACTGACAGTATTTTCAGCAACTTTGTACTGAATAAATAAATACTATATTAAATAAATACTAATTAACTAAATAAATAAAATAAATGTACTAATAAATTAATAAATAGATGAATAGCCGAAGTTATGTTAGTGACCAGAGCATTAAATGCCTGTGAAATGCACAGATGACATGCTGATATGAACAATAACACCTTGTGCACAAAGCCATGCTAAAAAAAAAAAAAATAAATAAAAAACATTATACTGTACATTTCATAACATCTGATGTTTTTAGCTGAGTTTTGTGAGGTGAAATTAGCTATTATAAATTTGGCAATATATATATTACAATTTTTTTTTAAATGTAAAGAATATCATGCATTTTTAATATGGTCTTCATTTGAATACATTTATCCAAAGTTTTGGTGCAAATTAAACGGAGAAACTGTATAAAAGGTGTTTTTTTTTTGTTTTTTGTTTTTTTTTAATGAAATAAAATGTAAGAACACAACAAATGTTTAACATATTAACCAACATGAAAAAAAATTACTTTAAAATGATTAGATTATAGCCTGTGAATTATCAAAGTCAAAGTGTACCCATAGAACCACAAAGGGGGCTATTTTATTTGTTTTTCCTAAAGCAGTCAAGGACATTCGTTCCAAACGATTGCTTAACTGTGGTCATACATTACACTGAATGTGAATTGGCCAGTTTATAAACCCCAGCAGAGAGGGCAAACGTTGAAGATACAACCATGATGAAGTTTGTGGTCCTGGCTGTTCTATTTGTTGGAGGTAAGAAGCCTTTAAAGACTCATGATATACTGTAGTACTGACTATTTTTTGAAGTCTGGAAATGGCATCAGTCTTCTTTAGCATTTTTAAACAACTGTATTACTTTTAAATGTGTTATGTTTCACCTCAGCTTACGGATGTGGGCTTCCCACCTACCCTCCTGTTATATCGAGGGTTGTTGGTGGTGTGGATGTCCGTCCAAACAGCTGGCCGTGGCAGGTACATGCACATTTCATTAGTTTAATAAAAATACACTGTCCTGTTCATTTTAATTTCTGCCCTTGTTCAAAAACATTTTCCATTTGTGAAGAATTACCTATGTTAACACTCTGAAGCCTTAGGTATGAACATTAAAAAAAAAAATCTTGAAAAATCAATTATATCATTATAACAGTATTAAAATAATTAGATATAATTATATAATATTACATAATAATTATTATTAATTATAAAAATTTATATTATTATAAAATACAAATAAATATCAGTTGTACATTGTCTATTTATCTCCCAATAATATGTCTTAGTAAGATTATATTTAAATGCATAGTTTTATGTTCAAAGCTTTGTCATTTTTACTGTTATTTATTGGCAAAATATATAATCCAATGCAATACAAAAATGATTGAGAGATTGACAAATAAACATTCCTCAAAAGCCCGATGTGTCATATTTGATACTCACATTTTGACATTTTTCTAAAAAATGATGTATGGATAATCAAGAAAACCTAAGTTCCTTCAGTCCAGTAAGTGTTCATCTTGAAATATATTATTAACAATATAAATGTTATTCTTACGTTCACTTTACAAAAATCAGCAAAGATTATTAAATTGTTTCATTTTTAAAAAGACGTGAAGGGGGAAGTTTTTAGAATTACACTTAAAAAAAGTCATATTTGCTGACTTATAAACAATAGGACATAAGAAAGACAACTGACCCCTATTCTGTTCTTCACCCAGATCTCCCTCCAGTACAAAAGTGGCAGCAGCTGGTACCACACTTGCGGTGGAAGCCTTATTTCCAATCAGTGGGTTCTGACTGCAGCTCACTGCATCAGGTTAGTCTGAAGAACTTAAACAAAGGTCTAGTTAGAAATAAAAAAGTGCCATTTTAGTATATCATATTTAGTACCATGGTATACATCAAAGTACCTTGTTATTATTTACCATTTGATAGCATTTGTGAGTGTTTCTGAACTGCTTTGTCTTCCTCTTGTGGCCCTGCAGCAGTAGCAGAACTTACAGGGTGTATCTGGGAAAACATAACCTGAAGGAGGAGGAGAATGGATCTGTGGCCATCGCCGCTGGAAAGATCATTGTCCACGAGGGCTGGAATTCCTTCACTATTCGGTACAGGGGCCAAAAGTCTCCTCAAAAACAAAAGAGATCTTGAATACTTGTGCAATGAATCTAATTTTCATGTTGTGTCTGGGCCACAGTAATGACATCGCCCTGATCAAACTGGAGAGTGCTGTCACTCCTAGTGCCACTGTCACTCCTACTTGTCTGCCTGCTGATGGGCATGTTCTGCCCCACAATGCTCCCTGCTATGTCACTGGTTGGGGACGTCTCTACAGTAAGTAATGCTGATGGTTATGGATGAAGTTAAACTGCTAAACTCAACTGACTAGAGCATGATTAGGAGATATCCACATTTTAGACTATTTTCTGCTTTTCTTCTCACCTACCTTTTTTTTCCATGGTCATTAACTAGCCAATGGACCCCTTGCTGATATCCTGCAGCAGGCTCTCCTGCCTGTGGTGGATTACGCCACCTGCTCTAGGTCTGACTGGTGGGGCTCTCAGGTCACACAAAGCATGGTCTGCGCTGGTGGAGATGGTGTTGTTGCTGGATGTAATGTAAGGAGATATTTATGACTTATAGACTATTTATTTTTCATCAATCATTATTTGTAGTCTTTGATTACAATTAACTTTAATTGGTGGAGCCTACAATAAGGGGCCATTCAGACAGAACATGATATTCTGTTCAACTACAATACTTTTTCCATTGTTTTTCTATGAAAAAAAAATAAAAAAAACGCTGTCGAGACCTAATGTTTTTCCCCATACCAATGTGGACGTTTCACGTTTTTAAAAGCAAAATTGCGTCTGTGTCTGTGTGAATGGTCCTTTAGTCTGTGCATTCCAAAATGTATCGGCCCTGGGATGTATTTTAAAATCGTTTTTTATATATATATATATATATATATATATATACACATATATATATATATACACATATATATATATATACACATATATATATATACATATATATATATATATATATAATGCGAATGGATGGAATCATAGTGTGAAGCTTAAACAAATTAATTTAAAACAAATTCGGAGTTTGTGTACAAACTCAAATCTAAAGACTGACTCTGCCTTTTGGCAACTAGCATCGACCAGACTGTGAATCTTGGCAAAAATTTGTGCAGTGTATTCCAGCTTTTATGTAGACTAAACTTAGATGTCATATAAAAACAGAAAGAAATAAATTGAGTATGACATAACGAATTAGTTGCTAAATGTAAAAGATATTTAAGTCAAAAATATAACTGAAACAACAACCACGATTAACACTGGCCTGTAACACAACACAGGGCGACTCTGGTGGCCCCCTGAACTGTGCTGGCAGCGACGGCGCTTGGGAGGTCCATGGTATTGTAAGCTTTGGTTCTGGACTGAGCTGCAATTATAACAAGAAGCCCACCGTTTTTACTCGTGTGAGCGCCTACATTGACTGGATCAGCAAGGTATGTGTTTTATACTAGCAAACATGCTGTAATAACATGCAAATTAAGCTTCATGACAGTGTTTGTCGTTATGGAAACTTCTTTAATACTAGTGTTTTTTTTTCCCCCTTAATCTCTTACAGAACATGGCCAGCTATTAAAGAGCAAACAGAAAATAGGTTTTGTATCATCAATGCCTTGAACAATAAAAACATTAAACGGCACATAAAGTTGTGTATGTATTTGCACAAGCCTATACATTACTATAATAGTTTAATACTATAAACACCCAGTTTAAATGCACTTATGACCTATATGATTTAGTAACTTCAGTACAAAGTTGTTAGAGGTATTTGTCAAAATTATGAGATCTCATAGCTCAGTGACACTTCCATTACAGGCCGGCAGGTGGCACTGTGGTGTTTTATTTGAAAGGGGCCCTTCCAAGACAATTTTAAGTGCCAAGACACATTTGACTATCCTTAGTTAAGGTTTTGCATTAAAATTTTCCCCTAAATTCAAATATATATGATTCAGAGTACAAATATAACTTTGGGTTTTGTTGGTATTTGTAACCAAGTAGTTATAATGAGTTATCAGAGGCATTTTGTTGTAACTGACCATATTTATTGAATTATTACATTCATCAGCTTGAGTGCAAATGGTCCAAAACAGGAAGACGGCATGTGGCATAGTTTCATTGTGTAAGCTGTTATTAAATATAATCTTGCATGCATACATATACATACAATAATACCAATAATAGAAAACTACCAAAAAGTGCCCATGTGCAGGTTTGTCGTCATGCAGAGGGGACACACAATTACTCTAGGATTTAGCCAAAGTCTCATTTTAGTGGTACATTTATATGAATATGTGAAAACAAATTCTCTTTTCATCATTAACAGTCACAGCAAACAATACAGAAACACTATTTTATCACATATTGCCACAAACAGTGCTTTATATTAAGGACATTTTGAGCACCCTCTTAATTTATCCTACCATAAAAATATTCTGGATTGGAATTGGATTTAGAGTCAATCTAATCTGATCAAACGGATCTTCATCTTGGTCTGCTGATACTGATTCACTGTGCAGCCATAGTGATGTATCTCGGCTCCATGTTCCCAAAATACGATTTCTCCCACTCGCTCATGAGGTCAAAATAAAGAGGCCTATCGCAGAAGGTGCAGGAGGCCATAGCTGGTCCATTCAGTGGTAGTCCAACCTCCTGCCAGACATCCAACAGTTTCTCTATCCAACATAAAATATTATTAAAAATTCAGATTCAAATCATTTCCAGTTTAAAATATAACCAATCTCATTTTCTCAAAAGTGGATACATCCCTACAACAATGGCAGATGTCAGAGTGTTGCAGAAAATGAAATTGCTAGCAGTATAGAAATTAAACTCTTCACCTTTAAACCTCAAATAAATAGTTTACCTAATTGCTTGACCACTCACCTACAAAGTAGTCCATCATAATGGGATTGTGGAAAGGAGAAGGAGCCAACCGCAACAGCTCTTCTCCGCGAGGCACTGTTGGGTAATTTATGGCCTGTACATAGATGTTGTGTTTCTCCAACAGAATATCACACACCTGAGAGTTTTTTTCTGCATTTCCAACCTGAAATAACAGATTTAAGGTGTAAACATTTATACCTGTGGAGACAAAGGACTTCATCCAAAATATATATAATATGTATTTTCATATTTAATAACTAGAGTGAATAGTTCACCCAAAAATGAAAGTCATCATCATTTATTTATCCTCATGGCACTTTGGTTAATCTTAGAAACACAGATTAAGATATTTTTGATGAAACTGAGAGGTTTCTGTCCCTGCGTTGAAAGTCCAGGTAACCAAAACATAGAAGAAACATAGATTTTTTTTTTTTCATTTTTTGGGTACATAATGGTTTTTGCAAACACTGACCCTTATGGGAATGATGTGGCTAGGGCAGTTGACCACAGGTAGCCCAGCATCCAGCAGCAGCTGTCTCATGTGTTTAACGTTTCTCTGGTGGGCTCTGCGTAAAGCTTGGCCTTCTGGGCTCTTCAGCACACGCACTGATTCCAGAGCCCCCGCCAGCACCATGGGAGGCAAGGAGGTAGTGAAGATAAAACCAGCTGCATAGGAGCGCACAGTGTCCACAAGGGCGGCAGTGCTGGCTATGTAACCACCCACACAGCCAAATGCCTTACCTACAGATATTTCAAACAATATCAGCAAACTTGAGAGGCAAAAAAAGGTGAAATTACAGGATAGAATCATGCACTTGACATCAACTGTATCTTTTTTACCCAGAGTTCCAGTGACAATATCAATCTTGTGCATGACGTTGTCTCTCTCTCCTACTCCTGCTCCATGAGCCCCATACAGTCCGACAGCATGGACCTCATCCACAAAAGTCAGAGCTCCATATTTATGTGCTACATCACAGAGCTCTTCTAGAGGGCAAATTGCACCTGAGAAACAAATTGAGTTTTTTTTTCAGTTAAAGGTGAAGTGCAGAAATGCACTATTATCAGCTGACAATGATTAATTTATTCCTCAAGCCAAAGTGTCTGATAAAAGAGTAGTTGCGAAGATAAAGCGAGTAGTATTTGGCTGGTCAATGTAATTTAAAAAAATGAACCCCCAATAAGGTGACCCACTCCACATAAAAAACAACAGCAGATATTTGGCTATTGATATGTCTTAGTCTTAATTTCACGTGTTTGATGTTTTTTCAAAGTACTTTTTATTTTTTAGTATTGTTTAATAAGGAAACAGTGAGTCCACCCAGAAACTTTTTTGCACTCATTAATAATAGACAAGTTACCTACTGGTTTTTTTATAAGGGTAGGTGCTTCATTTTACATGTACAGGTATGCATTTGACAGATGATATTATTTAAAGTGACTTGCATTAAAGGTTTTACACATTGTCAGTTCATGTATTCCCTAGGAATCAAACCCATGACCATGGGGTTGCTAGTTGCAAAGCCCTATTTTAGAATACTAAGAAATAATCTCTTTTGAGTCTGTTATGTGATAGCTCCTTCTACTTACCATCCATTGAATGAACAGTCTCAAAAGCCACGATTTTGGGTGTGAGTGGATCTGAGCGGCTGAGAAGCTCCTCTAGATGACTGGCATCATTATGTCGGAAAATGAAGCGTTTGGCCCCACTGTTCCTGATGCCTTGGATCATGGAGGCATGATTACCCATGTCTGAGTAGATCTCACAGCCTTTGCAGAGAGAAGACATTTTAGAGGAATTTCAGAAAATACATTACCATTCAGTTTGGGGTCAGTGAGTTTTTTTTTAATACATTTATTAAGCAACAATGCATTAAATTGGTCAAAAGTGACAATAAAGACATTTATAATGTTGCAAAACATTTCAAATAAATGTTGTTTTTTCTTTCTAGTCATCAAAGAATCCTGAGAAATTTAAACAAAAATATTAAGCAGCGCAATATTTTTAAATAAGAAAACATTATTTTTAATATTTTATAAAAAAAAAAAAAAATTACTGTATTTTTGATCAAATAATTCTTTCAAAACCATTAAAAAATGTACTGACCCCAGACTTTTGAACAGTACTACATAAATTTACATAAGTTCATACATTTCATAATTCACACATTCATTAAGCACAGGCAGGTTTTGTTGGATACCTGGGAGCATTTTAGCCAAAGTAAAGAGGGTGGAATCATTGGCTACAAAGCAGGAAGAAAAGACCAGCGCTCCATCTTTCTGGTGTAGACGGGCCAGTTCACTCTCCAGGACCACATGATAGTTACTCGTCCCAGAGATATTTCGGGTGCCACCTGCTCCTGCACCATGCTTCTGCAAAGCCTCTCTAAGAAACATTAAAAGGTTGTGATTACTCAATTAGTTTGTTTTAGCAGCTATGTATATCCAAAGTCAAACAATACTTAAAAGCATACTGTTTTATCATATTATGAAATACACATTCAGTATTTAACAAGACTTAAAAGTTAGTGTATTTTGCTGCACCTTCATTTGTTCTTCTCTATGTATAATAACATATGATGGCAAACATTTATTTCATTGTCCATTTTATGTACTGACCCTATGGCCTTGACAACGCGGGGATGTCGACTCATGCCCAGGTAATCATTACTGCACCATACAGACACCTGAGAGCCCAAGCGTCCAGGGATGGAATAGTCTTCAGCAAAAGGGAAAACCTCTGCAAAACGGTTCACCGTCTTAAAGATACGGTAGGTATGGTCATTCTTCTTTTCCACAATCTTCTGAGTGAAGAAGTGATCGTAGTTGAAACTGGGTCTGGCTGAATTATTTAAAAAGCAGATGGGCAATCATCAGTCAATAAGTGAGGAAGAAAGACAGGAATGAAAGAAGACAGGCACTACTTAAGTACTGCAGATACAGTGTATAGTATACTACATTAACGAAACAAAACAGTCTCGGATCAATTCGATAATTATGTCATATTATTATGATACTTTCAAAAAAGAAAAAAAACGTTGTACCTTTTGGCTGTCCAATCAAATAATAAGTCAAAAAAAAGATGTTCAATATTCATACTGCAATATGCAGAAACAGTAGTACACTTTCAGAAAAAAAAAAGTATAGATGTCACTGGGGTGGTACCCTAAAGTACAAAAGCTATAAGTCTTTGTACCTTATTTACCCCTAAATGATAATAATGTTAATGTAATATTAGTACATTAAAAGGTATATATTAGTACTTTAAAAATACATATTAATGCCTAAAGTGTATATATTGTATTTATTACCTTTTCAAAGGGTACTGCCCCAGTTAAACTGTGGCATTTGGTATTTTCTGAGAGTGTATGGTTTATACTACTATAATTCATTTAGAAAAATACAGTCAAACTCACTAAAGTTGTCTTGAAGAAGGTGTGTAGGACCAGTGGACTGATGACTTTGCAAGCCACTGAACAGCGAGCTCGTCAAGCCTGAAAAAAAGGGCATCAATGTGACAGAAATTCATCAAACAAACACAAAATTCAGGATTTTTGCTTTGTTTCAGTTTGAAAACAAAGTGTTTTGTATTTAATGCCATTGTTTAATTCATATATTTTCTTTAAATTACAGTCTACGCACATTAACTGTCAAACCGTAATAGCTAAAAAACCTAAAAACGACAATTTTCCAATTAGATGTTATTTTCCAGTGCACATGCGGCTCTGTGAAGTTTCATCTGTAATGTAATTGTCTGAAGACTATCTTTTGTTACATCAGCAGTCTGAGTCATCATCTGCTTACTATTCACAGCTGAGGAGTCTCTCAAATTGGAGTTAAATGGTGCAAATTGCAGAGAGGAGAATGTCCTCCGAGCTGGGTGTTATTATGTAAAATACATCCAACCCCTGCATGATACACTGCTCAGACAAAAGAGCCTCTTCAGCAGCAAACTAATTATACTGTGGTGGTAAAAAAGAGACAGCTGCTGCAACGCATCAGCCAGTCAGCTAGATAATATCTGCTTCTCAAGCAATATATAAACATTACAGTTCGTACTGTTTATATACATATCCACAGTCCATTAATCTATCACACTGAGAGGGGTTGTTTTACCAGAGGTGTCTTGATTCTCAAGATTGGGCTGGACATCCTCCTGCACTTGTGGACTGGCCTTAACTAGTCCAATCTTAGAGGAAACGAAGGGACAGCTCTGGGACATGGAGATTGCCACCTGAGTGGCTGTGGTCGCCAACTGTCGCTTTGGCTCCTTATGAGGGAGAAGGCCTGAACACAATAAGCACATAAATATAACCAAGTAGGTACTGACTACAATACTTGGTTTCAATGAGATTTCAATTATAAAAAAATATGGCATATTTTTAGTCATTACTATATTTAGTATAGAAAACCTTATGATAATATAGTATAAAAAAATAAATAAATAAATAACAGCATTACCTTTTTCCTCTGAGGTTTGGGTGGCTTTTACAGAGATCTGGCGGACGATGATTGGACATCGGTCAGCCAATCCAAAGTACGCTGCCACATTCCTTAGAGAAGGGCCTGGAGTGGACTTCAAGAATGGGCAGTGATGCAGAAAAGCAGACATGATTTTAACAGCTGTAAACAATGGAAAAGATGGTCAGTGGGGTAAAAATGAGGCTATGTAGCCTATGAAAAATACTTTTCCAGAATGTAACAACATTGTCAAGCATAGATTTATGAGAAAGATACCCAGCTTAAATAATCATTAGGTTACATAACATTAATAATTAAGTCCTTAAAGAGCCTCTAAAGTGACCCTAATCTAAATTTCGAGCAGTGGGGTTCAGGGCGCGCCGTTCACCTGGGTGCGGCCGATACCGCGCTTTATCTGGAACCCGCAGACTCTCGCTTTCCTCAGCACTCCGTTCTCAGAGTTAAAACACTGATGTCATATATATTGATAAAGACTAGATTATACTTACCGAAAAGTATCAACCCTATAAAACGTATTAACGTAAAAAGTATTAATGGCCAATTAATTTTCGAAAGTGTAAACTGAAACTAATTCCACTTATATTACAGTAAAAAATTACATTGTTGTTAATAGACCTATAATAACAACAACAACAACAATAATAATAATAACAAACTATTATATATTATAATTTATATTTTAAAAAAAAATCCTATACGCTATATCGTTCAGAGGTCTAATATTTGTGGTAGCAAGATGTGTTTTTTTGTTGACTATTCATGTGGTCTGAGGTTCATTAAACATCACCAGCATCAGCAAAGAATCAGAAAAGAAACTCTTTCTATATTTCTATAAAACAAAAGAAAAAAGTTTGACAAAATGACCCTAGCCTTATTTCTGAGACTGATCTTCTGTCTGTTGGAATAATGTAGCCTAATTTACATAACTGCAATTCCCATTTCCACAATGACGTCTTACCTGTAGGCTATTATCTTGAAGCCTATTCATTGTAAATTTATTTGATACACATTGTTCAAATTTAAATATCGCGTTAATATTATGAAAAACATTTGCCTACCTGTTGACCTGCACTGAGGACGAACGTCTGAAGGCACCCGAAGCTCAAACGAACAGCGAAGGAATTGAGCCTGTCAGTCACCCCACTCACACCCTAATACTGTGAACTGTGCGTGACAGAGGGACGTAATCTGACACAAGACAAGTCAATGGACAGACTGCACTGTTATTCACACGACTGTTTACTTTGTTTAATTTGGAAGATGTCATTTATTTTCTGTTGAAAAGAATGAAGTCATTGCAATGTTTCAAATTAATCACATTTTATTATAGTAATATCGTAGTAATGTGACTCATTCGTTTCTGTTACTGTCTGATAATATTTAATAATAGCTACAAGACGTCAAATAACCAAATGTTTTATTTTGTGCAAAATTGGTGAGGCACTTCATATCAACATATTAGCAATAATAGCAATAAATTGATGATTATTTGATATCAGTAGTAGCCTACTGATTAATTACACACTGGCAGTTATTAACAAAGCCAAAATAGGCTCTAAGTATGTTCCAGAATTCTTTTTGTGGACATAAAAATGCTATTGACTTACAGTTCTGGTCTTACAATAAATAATTAATTAGACACATACATAAATATGCATGCATTGTGTCTATTAAAACCATGATCAGCATGTCCTTACTTAAGACTGTGTATTTTTATGATAGATAAGATAAATAAGGAACGTGTTATTTTCCTGAGCAAAAGTTATGTTCTTTTTTGAGTCATTTTTAGGCTCTTTGACTTTTAAATTAAAGCTGTATGAACTTTAAACACACTTCTATACATTATGCCATTTAGACTCCCCAGATTCAACTATCGTGACATGTTAGCATCTCCTAGTTCATCATAAGTCATGATATTCCCCTTCATGTTTCCCAAATCAACTCACAATCATATCATGCCAGTACATCATGACTATCCCTATAAATACAGCATGTGCAATCTCATCATTAAAACAAACCATCTGACTGTATTAACCTACAATTACTCATTATCTATCTAAAAACACATCAGCCTAACTTACAGTAATGCTACATTTATGTATACATCCAACAAGAGTTTTGAAAAGAAGCTTTCAAATATCTTAACCAAAAGCTGCTCTTAAAAAAATTTTAAAAATTAAAAAAAAAAAAATTACATACTTTAAATATATAAAATCTGTGCATACTAAAACCATTCAGTTAATCAAAGGCCCCTCAAAGAATGACTATTTAGCCAGTAGTGCTTTTGTGGGAGTGTAGATCCAATCCGTCTATCCGTTGAACGCAACTTTTCCACAGTGGGAAGTACACCAGCATCACAAGATTACATTATTGCTTCTATAAAGTCAATGCAAGGTTAGTTGGAGAAATTAGGCCTTGATGACCTGAAGATTTCCTCCAGCAGCACTAGGAGCCATAGGCATCCCAGGGTTTGAGCCAGACTGAACATCCACAAAACCCATCCTCTGCCTTCTCTTCCTCTGCTCGGTCATCTAAATGAACAAATACACAACCGTTATTTTATATACTTGAGAATCTAAAATCTGAGAAATTAATTCATTTTAATGTAGCAAATCAGCTCAAAAGGGAAATGTATATAAATAATTACAATTAATTATGATTAATTACAATTATTTATATTGGCTGACAGTAATTACTGTAGCAGAATTAAATTGCCATCAGCTAATCTGTTCGTCCAGCGAACATTCAGTGTAAATTCATATCAACTCTAAGAAAGGATATTTCCGTGGCCACAGAAAATACTTTCTTATTGATGCATTAGAGCATGCAGCGAGGGTCAAAATCGTAAAGAGACATTAATTTGCAAGGCAGAACCAGAAACTCATGTAATTTGTGCACACAACTTTTATTAACTAAACGCTAACACACATAACTAATCTAAACAAACAAACGAAATAAACATACACTCACGCGTACATACAAAGGGAAGCTAAAGTGGATGAATGAAGCCATTAGAGAAACCAGAGAATGCAGTTATGGAAAGAGTCAGTTAACCACCTGAGTAAAACCATCAGCGCCGTTTATAATGGGGTCTATAGCTTATACTAAACCTCTGTTTCGTTTAGTTAAATGTACGATACTTGCATTGCCAGATGCAGTCTCGGATGAAAGTTCTGATGGTTTGAAGGTTTGGTGGTGTTGGAGTTCTTCAAGTTCTTCAGGGTTTGAAGGGTGATGAACTCCAAAAGATGTTATTCTGGCTCGGTGGTAATTGGGAGTTTCTTCCCAGGTAGAAAGTGAAAAAAAGATCTGCTGAGATCTGAGGATCTTTGGATGAATGGAAAGTCAAGGCCGCAAGGCCTGGCGCAAAAACTTAAAGGTTGCTGAGGAGCTCACATCCGTCTCATCCTCTTAGGATCTAAAAGAATCGCAGACTGCTTGTGTCGAGGTCTGCCAGGCGCGGGAGCGCTGGCCCTGGGACTTAGCAACCAGAAGATGGAGAGGGGATGGGAGACGAGTGAAGAGACTAAAAGCAAGGTGGGTCACTGAAGTGAGGCCTTTTAAACCTTATGGAGGTCACACCCCTGGGGGAGTTAAAGAGCCAATGGTGACTTTCACTTTTGGAGGGAAAGTTTACGACTCTTTGTCTCCAAGCATGGTAATTTGCATATGTAACTGGATCGAAGTTGATATACAAAGTAAAGATTCTTAGAACACTAATATGTTGCATAGGTATTATTATATAATATACCCTCTCAATTAGATCATCCGAAGACGAATTGATAGAGACCAAACATGGTATAAATGAGGTGATATTAACTAGTGATCTATCATAAGCATGCATAAAACAGTATACAATACACAAGAACATATAAAAGAACAGTAATAATATACACAATGACCTGAAGGATATGTGTGTTCATTCAAAGAAAGGTTTTTCTATGAATTAATTAGAGAAGAGTCCATTTTTATGGGCATTATGTGTCTTTCCTAAGGGGAAATGAAGTGTGAGTTGCTCTGCCCGCATTCCTTTGAGCAATAAAACTAGTGTTATCAGATTGGTTGCCATGCCTGTTCTGCCTTTCTGAGGTGTTAGATGCATTTAGGGGGAAGAGTCCACAGACCCTCATAGTCGGCCCTTTGGTTGGGTGAGGGGGGCATTAGAGATTATTTGTTAAATATAACAAATAATTGTGCGTCTGATTGGTCCAAATGCTACATAATGTACCAACATTATTAATACTGGACAAACAGTGCTGATGTTGATAAATGTACCTGTTCTTTCAGTTCTATTAACTGGCTTGTGAGTTGCATGACCACTTTCATGGTGGAGCTGAGACGATCCTGCAGGTTCCTCATCTCATTCTGTTCTCCATCTCCCTCAGTTACAACCAGAGACATGGCCTGCATGCGTGGGAACCAATCCAGGTTCTTATTCTAACAAGAGATGACAACAAGACTGAATCAAAACCCATTGCAAGGTGAACCAAAAATTAATTAAATAAATTAAAGCTAAATAGAAATGTTAAGAAATTAACAAAATAAGTAAAACTTCATCAAAATTAAAATGAAAGCTGAAAATACTAATATAATAGCATGTAAATAACACTGAATAAAAAAAAAAGGTTATTGCGACTTTTTATCTCACAATTCTGACTTTTTTCTCAGAATTGTGAGATATAAACTCACAACTGTGAGAAATGTAGTCAGAATTGCAAGATATAAACTGGCAATTCAGACTTTTTTCTCAGAACTGCTAAATGACTAAATGTAAATGTAATGTAAATGTAACTGCGTGATATAAACTCGCAATTGCCAGTTATAAAGCCAGAATTGTGAGATATAAACTCGCAGTTCTGAGAAATGAAGTCAGAATTGTGAGATATAAACTCGCAATTGTGAGAAATGTAGTCAGAATTGCAAGATATAAACTGGCAATTCTGACTTTTTTCTCAGAATTGCGAGTTATAAAACCAGAATTGCGAGATATAAACTCGCAGTTCTGAGAAATGAAGTCAGAATTGTGAGATATAAACTCACAATTTTTAGAACAAATCAGTCTTTTTTTCTCCTCAGAACTGGACTTTATAACTCACAATTGCAAGAAAAAGTCAGAATTGCGAAATACAAAGTTTATATCTCGCAATTCTGACTTTATTTCTCACAATTGTGAGTTTATATCCTGCAATTCTGACTTTATATCTCACAATTCTGAATTGCGAGATATAAACTTGAAATTGCGAGAAAAGAAGTCAGAATTGTGAGATAAAAAGTCGCAATTACCTTTTTTAATTTTTCTATTCAGTGGCGGAAACAGGCTTCCACAGAAATAACACTGGTAATTGCTGTTAATATAATAGAATGTGACCAGTATCCAATCCGCTGGAATTTTCTTTTTTTTTTTTTTATTTACCTTTATCATATGGGCCACATAGCTCTCTGGACCAGTGTAATCTGTCTTGTTTTTCTCCCGTACCAGCACAATGAAATAGAGGTAGTGCCAGATGTTATGCTCAAATTTAATGTGTTCCTCGAATGATACAGTCTTATTATCAAACTTGTCCCTCTCAAGACCTGTTGAAATACAAATACAGATCAATTCCTTTCTGTAATGTTCTCTGATTATTCATAATATGACAGAGATCTGATATTCTATTTGTCGTATTTCTGCTTTGCATAAAACTGAAGAATATTCGGTACATCCTATACTGTATTCTAAAATGATCTGATATTAACTTTTGCATGGATTTTATTGAAAAGAGCTTAGGCTCATGTAACCAGAAGTTTCAAGATATATGAATATGCTTTTAAGTTTTTCTTGCCTCATGGGTTTACATTATCTTAACAAGCAAAGCAATTGAACATTACATCCTTTGGATCTCTGGCAAGCCATTTTTTGTAATCGTCTTGAAATATCTTGAAACTTGTATTTTCCAGGCATCACGTTTCAGCCTATTTTTGCAATGTTTCATGCACGTAACTAACGTAAATCAAGCAAGCTAGTATGCATAGGCCACAAAGTGTTGGCAAAATAACACATTAGCGGACCGGAGGGAATAATATGGAATTTTTTCCAGAAAACTTCTTGCACAAAATAAATTCAAGCACTTTGAAGGACCTGTATGTTTATTTTTAAAAACTTTCCATGGCCTTGAATTTTTTTTTTTTTTCAGATTCATAAACTTTCAAGGATTTCAAGGACCCGTGGGAACCCTGATTGCAGTAAACATTGTGGGAAATGTGCTTAATTGTCAAAAATAAGATCAATGCAAATTCAAATTCAAAAGTTTGGGGTCAGTAAGATTAAAAAAACAATACTTTTATTCTGCAAGGATGCATTATATATATCAAAAGTGACAGTAAAGGCATTAATATTGTTACAAAAATAATGTATTTCAAATAAATGCCTTTTTTTACTTTCTATCTATTAAAAAAGTTTCCACAAAATATTAAGCAGCACAACCGTTTTCAATACTGATAGTAATAAGAAATGTTTCTTGAGCAGCAAATCAGCATGTTAGAATGCTTTCTGAAGGATCATGTGACACTGAAGAGGAGTAATGATGCTGAAAATTCAGCTTTGCCATGATAGGAATAAACACTTTAAAATATATTTAAATCTGATTTCATACCACAAATGAAACAGGTGGTCTTCAGTATCTCCTCTTTCTTTTGTTTTTCACTACGCAGGTCAGCAAAGGTGTCAATAATCACACCAAAAATCAAGTTGAGAACAATGATGATGACAATGAAGTAGAAGAGAAGGTCATACACCACACGAGCAGGGAACAAAGGCTCCTGTAAGTCGAACAACAATGAGTTTGGTTGGGTTTTGTATTTATATATGTGCACATTTTTATATGATTGTGGGTCTCCATACATTCTTAGAGGGTTTGCGCAGGACATCTCCCACACCGCCTCCGTTCCTCAGCCCATGATTCAGCACCGTAACAATACACATTAGAAGAGTGTCACATGCTCTCTCTGTGTTGTCCTCTTCATCTGCAAAGACATTAAAAAACATTCACAGCTGAGTTCTCATGCCAATACAATAATATTAAATATTGTTTTTAATGCTAAACTCACCTTCTGATGGTGCAACCAACCCAGTTTCCTCTGTGCACTCCACTCCATCAGCACTGCAGCTACTCATAGAATTATCTGTACCTGCTTATAGGACAAGAAACGCCATTAAACCTGTCAAATTGGCATCAATAAATAAAAAATTGTATACTATAATTCAAATTTGTCATAAATGCTGGATTTGATGCCTTTCTGCAAAAAATATTTAGATGGGGTTGTCATACACCAGCAAAGATGAACAGGTGTATGCAATTTACCTGTATCTAGGCTAGCAAGCCGGTCCACTTCCATGATGAAGTCATTCCTGAGGAAGAGAAAGCCCACGATGGAGAAGAGGTAGACCAGGATGATGGCCAAGACAGCAGTGAGGAGAATAGAGCGGCCATTACGTGTCACACTCTTGATGACATTAAACAGCGTCTCCTCGCGGTAGATCAGATCAAACAGCTGAAGGAAATAAAAGAGAAGTGAGAAATGATTAGCAGATTATGTATATCTTTCAGTCATACAAAATCACGTCACAGTTTCTCAATTCATTTAAAACCCATTATATTTTCACTGCCGAGTACAGTTTTATTTATTCACCAAAAATCATTTTAATGGCATTTGGTGCTTGGCAAAAGTTTTTTGGCATATTTACAATATTGAGGATTAAAACATTGAAGAAATGCAAAAAGTAAACAATTCACGAGTTTGCCTGCCCATTCAGCCCTGCCAGGTAATGGTAAAACGAGAGAAAAGCTTAAGAAAAGAAAGAAATCGCTGCTGATGGGTAAAAGCTAATGAGGTTTTGTCACTACTGCAGTAGTGACAAAGGAATATTGCGGGGTTCTGAAGGACGACTCACTACAGCAGCAATGAGCTGTTAGATATTAGGGTAGGAAAGCCACTGCTGCGACAATGGAAAGATTGAATAAATTCAGAAAAGAAAGAAAAAACTCACTGCTGCGGTGAGGAGGTTGGCAAGCCGACGGTCCTGGCCGTATGACTGAGGGATTTATGATTGGGAGACAGGGAATTCCCTGCTTTGAGACGTTGGGCTAGGTGACGCAATGGGAGCTAGAGGGCGGGGAAAGGGGGATCCCTGCTATTTCTGCGAAACGAAAGTAATTTGTTGATTAATGAAAGACAGGTGCATGGTGGCTGGATTATTGAATGAGAGATTGGTGTGCTTGTCTGATTTGGAAAAGGTTTGATCTGATGTATGAATGAAAGGCGTTCGAAGACCACCAGCCTAAGCTCTTTATTTGGATTTTGGGGAGACCGTTTTGGGTGGCTGAAGTTGTGGCACCTATGAAAAAGGAATGACTGGAGTAGTGGTTTGCTGAAATACCTGATTTAGTCAGGACTGATTTGAGGTGTTTTTGAAACCAATGTCTATTGTTGTCGTCTACGAAAAGGGGATCGGTGGGAGACTGAATTTGAGAACGCCTGTGAGCTAAGAAGAAGGCAACGCATTGGTAAGGCTGGAGGGGGGTGGGTAAGTTAAAAATGAAAATTGGATGGCCGTGCATTAATTGATCTGTTTTGTTACGTTTGATGTTAAAGCGAATTATGTCGTTGTCCAGTATTTGGAGGTCGGAGAAGGCCAGATGGATCCTGGGATTGAATTTGGAATTGCAGGTGAATTCAGAGCATCTGAGGAAACCGAAGAAAGCGAGGATGAAAAGGGCGTCGAGTAATCTGGCTGTGTTTTCGGAGTGGTAACCTGAATGAACCACAGCACAGGGCTTCAGAAAGCATGTCAAAAATTTTTGGGCTGCTTTTACAACCGAAAGTCAGGCGGACGGCGAAATAGTATTTGTCACGCCAGTATACCCCGAAGAGATGCCAGAAATTGGGGTTTAATGGCATGACTTTGAAAGCTGGCGTGATGTCGATTTTTGCTAACCATGCTCCATGGCCGGCGGATTTGATTAGTTGAATTGCTTGATCGACATCGTGATAGCATAAAGAGAATTCTGAGAGGGGCATTAGACTGTTGATGCTGGGAACGGAGCATTCGTGGGGAGCGGAGAGATCGATAATGATGCGCTTTTTTTCCGAGAATTTTCTGGTGGCTATACCGATAGGGTTTATGTTTATACATCGAACGGGGGGGAATCGAATGGGCCGATCATAAAATTAGAATCCACCTTTTTTTGCGAGGAGGGAATCTACGATGTCTGGTTCTGACAGGGGGGATTGTAAGTTATTACAGACAAAAGTGGCATCTGGAAGGCTTTCTAGACCGGGATCAAAACCTTGTTTGAGGCTGGAAAGCAAATAGTGAGTAAAATTTTTGTCAGGGTGATTTTTTAGCTCAAGAGATAACATTGAGACATTCACAGGAGAAGAGAGGTATTTTTCTAGGTCTTTATTGTTTTTTGGTGAAGATTTGTACACGGGGCAGACGGGGCAGGTGTGAGCACCGCCACAGAAATTACACACATGTAGAAAACGTCATTTTTGCCTGAAACAGCGGAAATCGTTGAAGTTATTGCAAACTTGGTGATTTGGAATAGAAGAATAACGACCTTTAACTGGGACAGAGCAATCTGACCCGGACTGTGGCACATATGATTTAGATTTAATAGATTCGGAGGTAGGCTGAGACTGAGGGTTCAGAGAATTTTGAATGATTAGTGGGCAGGAGTGGGACTGATGGATGAGAGACCTACAAATAGAACAGGAGATGTTACGGCAGCCGAGGAAGTCACAATTATACAAATCGAAGTCAAGGGCACCCCATTAGGGGCACTGGTTCCACTGTGCGACTCTTGTCGCGCATTTAGCTGAAAATAGCTTGTGATAAGTGTAAAAGTGGCTGCCGCCGAATCACAGAGAAAAGTCAGCGATAACAGAGAGATAATCATTTAGCTCCTTACACCTGTTTGGAAAAACTGAACAGATTACGTCTGTATATTTTCCAAATGCTAGAACGATTTCTGCGAGTGAAAGAATGCGATTGGAGCTAGAGGCTGAATCTTTAAGGGTCACGGAAAAAGCGCCACAGTCCAGGGATCGATAGCAATCTTTTTGCTGGATGGGAGATAGAAGAGATGCCAAGTCCACATCCATACCTGAGAGGATTTGAGTGCAGAGCGGAATGGACACGGATGGGGGCTCCATGGCAATGGCGTGAGCAGGCGTTGCTGTTGGAAAGGTCATGTAGAGAGTATAGGATGGAGGACGGGCTGGAGTAATGTTAGAGGAAGGAAGGCTGACAGGGGGAAAAAACAAGGCAGGCACTGTTTGCGGAGGCAGCCTCACGCTGGGTTCTGTGCTCGTAGAAGGAAAGAAAGAAGTAGATGAGGAAATATAGGGGGGATGCAGACAAGAGACCGGAGCGGGACCCGATTGCGGAGGCAGCCTCACACTGGGGGGCACTCCAGAGATAGTTGGAAAAGAAGTAGGAGGAGGAAGGACAGGAATGAGATTTTGTGAGGAATGGGCGAGGCTGAGCAAATCTGAGGTGGGTAAAAGGTGGGCTTGGACAGGAGGAACAATGGTGTGGGCAAGGGCAAAGGTGGGAGTTTGGGAGCGTGTTTGAGGGGCTAAGTTGGCCTGTGAAAGCAAAGGGCTTAAGACCGTGGCCAAAAGACCTGCGCTATGCAAGTGCAGGTGCTGCGGCCAGGGAGGAAACGCTGGTAGAGCCCAAGGTTGTCTCGGCCTCCGTGTTGAACAAGGCTAGCCTAGCTCTTTTAGACGGTCGACTGGAAGCCTTTTGAGGGCGGGTGGGAGGTACAGTTGGTGGAATCTCTCCAGATAGTGACTTCGTGTAAAGAGCGTACAACTGTACTTTGGTTTGCCTACAGGAAAAATGAATGTTTGCGGAAACAAGAGCGTGCCGCAATCCGTTAACTGCCCATTTTATGTCGGGAGTTGACGAAGGTCCTGGTGGAGTCGGCTGGGCTGGAGTACGAGGAGAAGTTGAGACGCCTGGGGTTCCGTGGCTGCCTGGCCGGAGGCGGGGATGACCGCGGTGTGTGGCGGCGTCTTGGCAAATTTGGAGGAGGGCACCGAGTAGGATGACCTTGTTCCTTTCTGGTGTGGCCGGTACGAGAACTGGAATTTGAGGAAGCTGGGTTCGGCTGGGTGGCGGAAGGTGAATCCGAAGGACGGGAAAGTTCCTCGTTGGAGGTGAACAGCTGAAGCTTGTCAGGGTGGGACATGTTTCACAGAACAGGGCGGGGCCACTATGCCGGAAGATTAGTCGCTTGGACGGAACAATGACTGCTGTTTATATACGGTCGAAACGATGATTGACAGGACTGGATGATTAGGCTCCTCCCGAACCTGCGTTGTGAACTTCATTAAAAAGCTACAGCATACACTACCGTATAAAATCTTGAGATCTATTTTTAAATGGGGTCGATTTTTAAATGTTTTTGGAAGAAATCTCGCCAAGGCTAGATTTATTTGATCAAAACACAGTAAAAAAAAACAATATTGTGATATTATTACAATTTTTTTTCTATTTTAATATATTTTAAAATCTAATTTATTCCTGTGATGCCAAAGCTGAATTGAATCCTTCAGTAATTATTCTAATATGCAGATTTGGTACTCAAGAAACAATTTTTTTATTACAAAAATTTTGAATGTAGTGTAAAATCAATGTAAAACCGCTGTACTGCTTAATATTTTGGTGTAAACTGCATTGTTTCAGGATATTTTATGTATAGAAATTTAAAAAGAACAGCATTTATTTGAAATGTTTTGCAACCATGTAAAATTTTGATGCATCCTTGCTGAATTAAAGTATTAATTTCTTTAAAAATATATATATTTATTTTTAAATGAAAACAACAACAACAACAACAACAACAACAACAAAAAATTTAATTGGTAGGTAGCATAAGAGTTGTTAAATAAAATTTTTAACACCCACCAATATGCTGTAGAAGAGCTCGTTGACAAAAAGCCCCAATGTGCTGGTTAACACATAGGCCAGGTGGTACAGGAACTCTACATCCATCACCATGGCTTTATAGCCCATGATGAAGGTGCCATTGTTCCCCACAAAGCTCACCACGAACACTATCTTATTGATCAGCTGGTTAAAAAGAGAAATTTTGAATTAAATCCATTCGTTATTTATTTAAGCAAACATACAGTATTATGGTATGTAAGACTTACATTGAGAGCCCCCAGCAGGATGAGAGTTGGCCCGATCCCAAAGTGATAGATGCAGCGCAGGGTGATGGCAACAGTGAGAGACTGGAACCCATAGCGCTTGGATAACAGGCCCAAAACAGCCAGTCCAGCGAAGCACCAGAACAGCATAAGCAGCAACGAAGTGTCTATGCTACCTGGAAGCACAAGAGACTGTTAAAACTACATGGAAAAGCAATTTAAAAAGCCAACTGTTGGTCCATAATTGTGTGTTTTGAAATTGATGGTAAATGTAGCATTTATACAATTAATACACTAAAGTTACCAACAGATAATGCACACATAAACATACCAGAATGACCAGAGTCATGCGGGTAGAACAAAGCGATGATAAGATTGATGAACACAGCCAGATTGAATGATATGGTGCCCCAGAGAGACATTCGACGAGAGAACCAGTATAGCACTGGCATGCCTAAAACACACAAACATCACAATAAACTGTGTTAAGGACAGTTTGAACTCACTAAGCCACAACACCCTAGGCCCAATACTTACTTCGAAGTTTTTTCTGCCATTCCATTTCATTGTGCAGGAAAGAGGTCTGATCGAAGAAGTGTGTGACCTTGCTGCCCTGCTCGTCCTGCTCTGTGGTGGTAAACACACGGACCTTTGACTCCTCCGTCAGGAACTCACAGATGGGGTGAACAGGAAACACTATCTGCTCCATGCTACGGTCCTCCCGCACAATCTGCATGTGACATGCCAGCGGAAATTATTTCACAACTTCTCATAATTACAGATGAATTTTAATCACATTAGTCACAACATTTAATTTATATTCTGTTTGGAGAAATTACAATAAGAGCATAGATTACAACACACAAAGAGAAAATAATAATATATTTTTTATTACCTCAATCTGAGCCGTTTGACGGTCATAGTACTCTAATGGATCCTCCTGTTGCTCTTCCTGCTGCTTGTTCAAGGTGAGCTGCAATAAACACAAGCAAAAAACTCAAAAACAAAAAATGTAATTTCTCACATACTGTATGCATGTTCTTGGAAATATTGAAAATTTGCTCTTAGTCCAAAAAGTAAAATTCACAAGTTACCATAGAAGAGATGGTTTCCTCTTCTTCCTCTTTTGTCTTCTTTTGTGGTTTAAGCAGTGTGAGGAGCATTTTGTTGTGCCGGGCAAGCTGCAAAAAAAAAAAAACAAAGAGCAAAACTGAAACTTTATGGTCTTTACAACCAAACTGCCAGTGGTAATAATAATAGTAATGACAAGAACAATATGCACATTATATTTTGATTGTTGTAGTCTATTGGTTATTTATTGATTGTTGTGTTAAAATGCAATTAAAAATTGTCTCTACATATCAGGTATTGGACACAAAATAAGACAAAAAGAATCTGTAGCGGTCATAAAAAACAATTCTTCAAATACAACAGTATATCTTTATGACGCAGTGGTCCACCTGTAATGCCAGGATGTAGATGTTGTGTCCAACTTCCCGTGGTGAAACTTCCCCCTCCTCATTTTCAGCCTCTTGCTGGTAAGCCTTTTTTATCACCTCCACCTGAAGACATACAATACAGTACTCAGTAATGTTAAAATACTACTTTACCACTTCATATACATAATACAAATGACACGGCAACACTGACCAGTTCCCGGGGTCGAAGGTTAAACAGGATCCTCTCTGCATTCTCACTGTCATGACGACTCTCCATCAAAGCGAGCAAGAGTTTAGAGGCATTGTCCTGACAACAATCACGTATAGTTATAAATAACCATGAACATTAATTATTTATGATTAAAGTAGAGCCTCTGTGTTTGTGTCAGGATTATATCCTCACCTTGAGCTGCAGCACCAGCTCCATACGATAACGACAGAGAGGACTGATGTCATTCAGAATCAAGGCTGTGATGATGTCAATGCCGTTGCACTCATGAGAGACGATGCATGTCTTGAGACAGACAAAAATCAATTAGAATTTCAGAAATTACATTTTTTTTCTGAATTAAGTACTTTAGTACTTAAAGTAAAGTCTCAGCCATGGATTAAAAGCATCTATGTGATTTATTTGAAATAATACCAGTATTAGTAATTGATAATCTCACCTGGTTCTCTTGGCATGGTCCTTGGCAGTACTCTGTGAGGGTCTCCAGGGTCTGTGTGATCAGCTCAACGTTGTTCTCATTGATGTAAAGGCCCAGCAGACCCAGCCCTCCTGTCGTGCTTCCGCACATGATGTCCAGAAACTGGAGTGTCTCACAAACCAGGTTGTAATTTGTTTTATTGCTCTGAGAGCGAAGAAAATTCTATGGCAAAGAACACAGATTTTTAATAAATGAACAGACAATAATACAATAAATACTATAATAAATTATAATTTTGTTCAATTTCTCAGAAGAGAAGACTTCATATCTTCAACTTGCATCTCTCCAGTAAATGTATCTTGATTGAAGACTTTTAGATATTTGTATTGGAAAAAAGTCAAAAATACTGAGGAAGACTTTCTGCTCTGATTTAAGACCTTTTTAAGAAACCGTGGTCATTCTCAAATCATGCTAGATGATATGATCATCACAGCTGATCCTAAACTGATTGTTAATCTGGGGTTGTTCAGACCTGAAGGTCCTGATTGTGGTTCTCACAGAGCAGCTGTAAAAAGCGCAGGATGGGTTTCATGATGGTGACAGAGGGGCCCATTTCTGTATCTACTTCCTGCTGCTCAGGCTGAGGTGGCTGCTCAGGTTGGCCAAAGGAAGGCCCTGCACCTATAAGAAACCATTGTTAGAGTCAGCAATGTATGTAGATTAACCTGTTTCATTTATTAGAAATGTATACTAAATATATAAGACGCAGCATAACTTTTTTAACTTAATAACAGAATAAATTTGACTCTTTCCTCTCACATTGTCTGCATTTCATACACGTTTTTCAAATTACCTGTCTCATCTTTGGCTTTATTGCTCATTTCCCCCACGTTGACGGAGATGGTGGATTTGATATCTAGCTGTGCGTTCTTCATGCGGTCATTTAGTACTTTAAAAAACTTCTCTGACTTGTTGTCTCCCATCATGAGTTTGTAAAAGGAGTTCTGTTATAAACAGGAACCAATTTATATATAATAATGGGTACTTTTTCTTGAAAATGTAACAATATTTATGACAAAAGCTATATTTTTTTTTTTTCAGAAGCTGCTTTCCCACCTGAATCTCTGTGTTGCCTCCTTCCAGCAGACAGATGGCGAGCTGAATGCTATCCTGAAAGATCTTATCGTTCTTAGTGCTGGTTATGAGGTCTATGAAAAGTTTGGTGCCACCTTCTTTGTCCAGACGACACTGTAATGCCGCAACTGCCAGCCAGTCTCTCTCTCCCTCTCCACCTGCACATACACACACACACCACTATTTTACACAAGACATCCATAAAGAATGTTTTGTGCTGATCTGATTTGCAATTACAAAACCAGTCAAAATTAAGCATTCTTGTTTGTGTGATATTACTTAATCATTCTAATATTTTTCATCAGTAATTTAAAAATTACCTCCATGTTCAACAAGCTCTGCTTTGATGTTCTTTTTGTTGTTGTAGAGGTAGTTCTGGAGCAATATCTTTCTTAAGGCAAAGCCCTGCAAAAGACAACACTTCCATTGTTAAATTAAATCAATTACAATGACTACAGAACCCAAACTAACTCACCCAAAAATAAAAACTTTTGGCATTAAAAGACATTTCCAGAAGTTACTTTTTCCTCTGGAAATAACACCAAGCAATATTCTAGGTTAAATACAACTATCCACAGCATCTGTGACACACTGTAAATTATTTTCAACTCATTCCTCAATTTGTAAAAACAAAAGATAAATGTCAGGTTATGCACCTCCATGTAAAAAGTAAAAATTTCATGTTTCTAAATTGTTTCTGATTATTTAGGAATATACCTTAGAACAGAATGCACCTTGTGTTCTAATTATTATATTCATAATTAGAATATAAAGTTAAACTAAGAATATATTTTTGAATTTTTAAAATGCCATACTTTACCATTTTTAGAAAACCAAATACTTAGAATCTATAAAAAAATCTTTTTTTTTTTTTTAATTTAAGTTAATATTAGTTAAGTTGATCATTTACATTTGTATGAGAAAATGTTTGATTACATGGTGATATTATTAATATTAGCTAATCTCACCTTCTCATCAAATTCCAGTTCACGAATGAGCATTTCCTGTAGAGTTCTGAGCACTTTGATACAGAGCTTCTCATCTGAATTCATGAGGGCCTTTGTGTGCTGGATCAATCTGCACAAAGTTAAAAGAGTAAGGTGATGATGGCGCACCTTCACAAATAGTAATACAGCATTATGCAACATAATTTCTGTGTTTATTTGACTGAGCCACAACATGCATGCTAAAAGTTTTATGGTAAAAGTCCCAGTTTAGACAGAAGTGACTCACTTAGATATGAAGCCTCCTGATTCACAGCGTGATCGAGCATCTGTGCCTTCCAAGAACAACAGCTCAGGCTGGTGCAGCACATCCACCAGCACTGACAGCTCTGCATTAACCAACGGCATCACGCGCTGCTCCAGCGTGTTAATGATATCCTAACCGCAAAGTGTTACAGAAACATGAATACACTAGATGTACTGTATTCATTATTATTGACAGAAATATGACTCAAACAAACTATTTAAGTCTGAACATTGTGTCGTATGCATTACAGTCCAGGAGTGTCATGCACAAGTTGTGTAAGACAATCACAGTTTTTTGAGTATTTTTGTAATTTCTTTTGGAAGAAGATTAAGTAGGCACACATGCATATAGACACCTGTAGTTTCTCAATGATGTTTTTGTAGTCCCAGGGGTTGGTGGGAGCAGCAGGCCGTGTGAGGCGTGACAGGCTTTTGTTGCTGTGGCTGGAACGGGACAGTGTGAGGGCATTACTTTGACTCAACATCATATTGACATGAGCCTCCAACTCTACCGGCAAAGGGATTGAGCGACTCTTTGCTGTGGGAACAGTCAAGTAAACAAATAAGTTGTCTGGTCAAACTTTAAAAACCTTTACTGTATATGAGAACTGAAACTCCTGCCACATTGTAGGCCTGTAAAAGAATTTTTAAAAACTTGTTTGTTTTTTTTTCTTTTAATATCCCTTAGAATCCAACTGCTCTCTTAGAAAGTAAGTTGACCTACTTGTCATTGCCAGGGTTCGGATGCAGGACTCTACTTGGACTTTTTGTTGTGGCTGTAGCCAAGGACAGTCTAACAGACGCATAGTAGACTGGAGCAGCTGCTTTACAATGGTGTGATGAGCCTGAATGAGACAAAACAATGAGAAAATGAGAGGGAGAAAGAGAAACCTGGAGAAAAAAATGTGAACTTATGAAATCGGAAAAGCATTTTTTATGTGATATGATAGACATGATATATCAGCTGTTATACTCATTGTATTATTCTTCCTGTAAAGTTATCTTCTTCTCTAAAAATAACTCTAATATAGTCAGATTTATACTGCTGTTCAAAAGTTAAGAGGTCATTAGGTTTTTTTTTAACTTAATACTTTTATTTAGCAATGACATTAAATTGATCAAAAGTGAAAGTAAAGGCTTTTACATTGTTACAAATTGTTTTTTAAACAAATCCTGCTATTTTTACTTTGTTAATAAAAAATTTATCACAATTTCCACAAAAATATTAAGCAGCACAACTCTATTAAACACTGATAATAATAAAGGATTCTTCAGCACCAAATCAGCATATTAGAAAGATTTCTGAAGGAAATCTCTAGAAACTAGAAAAATGAATGCTGAAAAGTCAGCTTTGTTATCACAGGAATAAATTTAATTTTGTAACATATTCACATTTACCTGGAACACATTCTAATTAAATGTGAATAGCGTTGAATAAATGTAAGATATTTTTTGGCAATTCCTTTGACTAAAATTCTAGCTTTAGTAGTTTTGTTTCACTAAATTTCTAAAATGCGGCAATTCTTTAATTAATGCATGACAGAAACTTCAATTAAAAATAAAGGCTGATGTGGCAGAGACCAGAAATAAGACTATGAAAGACTACTGATGCCTCACCTCTGTGCTGGTGCTGTTCTCTGAAAAGGGAGAGCTGAAGAAGGCATTTATAGTGTCTAAAACCACTTGAATCACATACTTCTCCAGCACAGGGTCTGACATGCGTTTCTCACGGTTGGAGCACACCTGGAATTTCAATTAAACCAAGTTAATGAAACTCTTTATTCTTACACATGGCATGAGTGGTACAGTGGACTCACCCTAGCCATATCTACAGTGAAGCTGTCAAACAGCTTCCAGATGTGGTTGCTGGTGTAGATCTCTTTCATCTCCACTTCTGTGTCTACATAGCAGTGGTTCACAAAGTTTACATACGCAATTTTCACCTGGATAACACAGAGGAGATTCCTAAGTTTTCTGATACACCATATGCAATAGGCTTTTCTTTTTTTCCCCAAACATATTCATGCTATAAATGATAATGTAATTTAATAATTTAACTGTCTGTAACAAACAAGTCGTAAAAAAAGAAACATGACACATTGTTTAAAAATAAGTACTTTCATTTCATGTCTACCATCATCTGATTACCTCTGTGATACAGTCTTTATGTGTGATTACATTCACCATGTCCTCCAGGGGCAGCAGAGATGTGCATTTGATCTCAGTGTAGACATTTTTGCCCTCCGCACATGCAGCCAGCAGCTCTACCAGAGAAATATGGTACCGCAGAGGGCTGTCGTCCTTCACCCCTTCCCGAGACTGTGTCATCAGTTCCACCATGGTGTCAAATGACGTGTCATCGTTGTAGAAGACGACCACGTCATCACCCGCACTTGTAAGCTATTGGGGAAAAAAATTATCAAAAAAATGATCTGACATGTCATCAATTGAATGGACATTTCCTTGAATTCATTATATAATTACCAATAATACAATGCAAAACATCTCAAAATGAAAAAAAAGTCATCTTATAAAACATTACACCAAACAAATATATCCCATTATCTAAATTCAGAACTTTGATATTTAATATTTTAATTAAAGAAGCTATACACAATTTCTTAAAATGATTACAAATGAATTGAATGACTTGAATTGCCCCTTGTGGGATTAATAAAGTTATTAACTTAAAATGGTTCAAATGAACACATGCTGTTCAGTAACTCAAGGTTACTTTATTTCGATCACAGTCACAAACCTCAGTCATGATCATGTCTTGACATTTCTTCACATATTTCCCCTCTGCCTTAATGATGGTGTGCAGAAAGTTGAGGTACTGAATGTGGCGGCCATGTGTGGCCAGGCAATGGATGAAATGATGCAGCACAGACTCGCTGATCTCAGAACAGAGCTGGTAATTATTACTGAAAATGTGCTGCATTGTTTCTGCCTCGAGGAGCTGAGAGAGACAAAACAGAAAAGAGAACACAGTGAAAACATGATAAGCATCTTAGACTATTTTAAGCACCATGCTTTGCACTCACCCCAGGTGTGAGAAAGAGGTTGAGGTGTTTATGGAGGAGGTTTTGATTCTCCAGATTCCCTGTGCAGAACTTCTGTAGGAACAGGTGAGTGTACTTGATGATCTCCTGCATTCTGGTGTCATTCTGTTAAAAGAAAAAAAAAAAAAATCACGTGTTCAGTGAGGGACAAGCCCAAGACCATGCTTCACATCGACCACAGATTTTATCTGCTTTAAAAAGACCACAAACCCGATCATAGGAGATCTGCAACAGGTCAAGCATAACTTTGTGGGCACCCATGTTCTTCAATAGCCTTTGCTGTTTCTTAAATACACCTGAACTGCACATTTTATTCAAACGCTCTAAAATCTGGAGATCAGAGAAAAATGTAATTATTGCAAAAAATATTGGTTTGTTCATTTACCAAGTTTCCATCCATCTATACACATTTATATATATACTGGATACTGAACACAAAATAGAAAAACTGCACATATGTATATACAAAAACTTAATAACTTTATCATATTATACTCTTCAAATATTTGAGGTCAGTAAGATTTTTTTTTTTAAGTTGTCTCATGTTCACCAAGGTAAAGTAAAAACAGTGTGAAATTATTGTGAAACATTATTACAATTTAAATTTAATTTAAGCTGAATTTTCCTTCAACAAATGATTCTAATTTGCTAATTCATATAATTACTATCAATGTTGAAAACAGTTGTACTGCTTAATATTTTTGTGGAAACCACAGAATTCTTTGATGAATAGAAAGATCAAAGCATTTATTTGCAATATAAACCCTTTGCAACATTATAAATGTCTAGTGTCACTTTTGATCAATTGAACACATTCTTGCTGAATAAAAGTATTAATTTCTTTAAAAAAAAAAATCTTACTCTCCCCAAACTTTTGAACAGTAGTGCAATATACTAACTCTGACTTTTAGACCCCACTGTTATTAATCTAATATATTATTGATCAACAGAAACATCACCTCTTTGACATTGTGGTAGCTTTCATTGCTCTTTTCAAACTTTTGTTTCTTTGTATCCGTCTCCTCCTCTGGAGATAGCTGCATGAAAAAGAAAATAAAAATAAGCTTCTTTCACCTAATTATCCTGTTATACATAATCCCACAAGCTTCAGTGCATGACTCACTGGCGCAGCCTCTTTTTTGTCTTTCTTGTCTTTCTTCCCATCTCCCCCAGAGCTACTTTTTTTAATGACCCAAAGCTCAGACTTCTCCACCATGGTGCGCAGAAGATCCAGATCTCGTTTTATGTGTTTGTAGTTGTCCACATCCTGAGCTGAAATGAGAAGCTGGACCTGAGGAGAACAAACACAGCAGGATGAAGAACTGACATCAAAAATTTTGATCTCTTCAACCACTTGAAAGAGTACTTTTTAATTTTGTGCCACAGGAACTGTTATTTGCTGTATGTAAATGAGCAATAAAATGTAAATTTTACAGTCTGCACATTTTGCACATCTAGGAATGTGCTTTACCTGCAGATGTTTTACCTGGAGGTGTCTGGGCATACCTTTTTACCAATAAAAGCAAGTTGTTTGTATATGCTTGAGTGGGCTGTGCATTCTACCTGTTTAAAGGTGTGGAGGACTTCTTGTCTTTGGCTGAAGTGCTTGAAGAGCAACTGTAAGGCCCCAGAAACCAGCGGAGGGTAGTCGTGCATGATGAGGTGGATCAGAACACGCAGAAACATTCGTCCTCCTTCATCATCCACTTCCAGAATGCTGTTTCCTTTACTGTAGGTCAGAGTAAAGTCAAAGAAAGGTCACATCTCACAAGGGTCACATACATGATACATGAATTAATTGTTCATTGACATACCCAATTCCAAACATGGCCTCTGCCTGCTCTCCAATGTGCTGGAGGTTAATGGAAGCTGTTTAAAATATTAATAAATAAATAAATAACACAAATGTACAATCAGAAAACAAATTCAAGCATGACTACTTCTACTTCAAACCTAAATTTTATTAGATTTAAAATGGTTGCCCATTAAAGGTGAAGTGTGTAAAAATGATTACTAATAGTTGTCTTGCATATTAAGCGATAGGAGAAAGTATTTTAACATCAAGAATTACACACTACACCTTTAAGGAATTCATTTTAACAATCAAGAAATTATGAAACATTGCCACTCTCACCAGAACGAGGCTCTGAGACAAACACAAAAACAAAGATGAAAAATAGAATAGAGGGATTAGTACAAGGAAGAATGGAAGAATTGTTATGTTGTTATTTGATTATAATGCAATTTTAGAGATTGTTAATTGATTATATTAATATTAGAAATGTTATTTGATTAGTAGTTTCATTTTGAATATTTATCTAAATATTATTACCCTCATGCTCCGTATGATGCGTTGCATCTGCATCACCCATAGGATAAACATCCACAAACTCCTTCTTGAAGACGGAGAGCAGGAAGGAAAGCCGATAGTCCAGACGTACACTAAGGATGAACTGCACAAAACCAGTAGGGGTTTTAGATATTGCCAGCACTGACCGCATAAAGCTGTTGTTATCTTCGACAGCATCTACCTGTAATATCTCCAGGATCTTCAGTTTGGTGTCCATGACAGTGATGTCCTTTGTGTCAATACTATCTTTACTGCCGGCCTGGCTGTCTAGAGCACCAGGGCGACCAGGGCCGGAGAACAGAGATGGCTTCCGGTTTAGCACCATGGTGGACATCATCTGCCCCATGCCATGAATGGATCGCCTGACGTTCTTACCTAGGAAGATGAAACGGTTTTATTGACCATTTTGGACACTGGAATTCTAGGGAGTTTAGTTGTGTCATTCAGTCTGGAACCTTAAAATTTTTGTTTTTGAATACTAACCACTGCCATCATCGCTAAACATTGGGTTGATGTTAGCATTACTCGGAGTGCAGTCTACGATTCCCAGGAGAGTGCGAGTCAACCTCAGAAGCTCAAAAAAACTGTAGAACCCAAAGTAGATGAGATGTCTCGCCAAGCTCACCACCTACACACAATGTAAATAAAGCAAACATTTGAATGTGATTTAGGAGTATTAGTGTTAACATTTACATATGTATTTACATGTTAAAGCATGTTGTCTTGACATTTCATTATAATATATAACTGTACCTCATATGTTAGCTTATTTTTCTCCTCATTGGCAAAAGGCAGGTCATCAATGAGAACGTTGTTGAGGTACTCCTCCATAAAAGCCATCGTATTGGCAAACTTGTTCTTTTTATTGTCTCTTGAACGGTCCAAGTGAGAGTCATAACTATAACAGAAAACAGCATAATTACACCTTTCATTGTTTAAACAGTGACTGCATACTGCAATGTAAAAAGTTTAATGTCTTTACATACACCATCGTTCAAAAGTTTGGGGTCATTTTATTCAGCATATTAGATGACTTCTGAAGGATCATGTGACTTGAGACTGGTGTAATGGCTGTTGAAAATTCAGCTTTGCCATTACAGGAATAAATCACATTTTCAAATGTATTAAAATAAAAAACAGTTGTAAAAATATTTCACAAAATTGCTCTTTTAATGTCATTTTGATCAAATAAATGCAGTTTGGGTTTTTATGAGATTCACCTTTATACCTATATACACATACACATACACCTACGATTTTTTTAACGCTGTACATTTACCTGCACACCTAATTACATATCATAGTCTATATAAATATAGACACACATACTCAGTGCACACACAGTCCACGTACACACTCACAAAGTTAGGTCAAATGCATGCAAATGACCCTATACACATATAAACAGGTTTAAGAGACTAAAAAAAAAAATCTCACCGACCCCAAACTTTTGAATGGTAGTGTAGCTGAGTATGCTTTAAAAAAAAAATTAAATATTAATTCATATATAAGGTGATTGCATGGGTATATGAACACACTCTTTGATGCTGATAGAAGTGGGGATCTCTGTCCACAAGCGAGCAAACTTGATGGGTGTCACAAGCTCCTGAGGGTCACGGTCAACATGTGCATGTAGCATGAGTCTACAGAAAGACGCCCGCAGGTCAAAGGGAAGAGCCTCATCCATCATGCAGAGGGAAATCAGCTCCACATCCAGCTGCTTTGAGATCTCATCTATTGCCAGATACTGGCGATCAAAACACATTCGTGCAAACAGTTTAAGCTGGTACCTGAAAAAAAAAGTGCAGTTGTAAGCAGATGATTTTTTAAAGAATTATTGCCAGCAATAATAACATAGTGAAATAATCTGCTGTCAATTTAACATCTTCATTTAGTACAATCAGCTATACAGCTGACTGTACTACATTAACATGTTAAATTGACAGCACAAAGAGATTATTTAATTATTGCAGCATTCCATTTATATTTAAAATAGGTTTAATCAACTGACAGGCCTGGTTAATTCTTGTTTTCATTACCTGTAATACGTCAGCACATTTTCATCATGCACATTCCCTTGTCGGGCCTCTTGGGCAAGCTGTCGAATGCTCTTCTCATGGGTCTCGTTCTCCTTTTCAGACCAGATCAGCCAAACTTCATCCTCCTCTCCAAACTCTTCCATATACTCAGAGGTGTGCTGTGTATCCTTAGCGGCTCGCCGCCTTCACAAACACACACAAAACTCACGTGAGCACATAACCCAAGACAGACACACTACACAATTTTTCATAGACTTACTCAGTTTTCATGAGAATATCCTGGTTTTTGGCATCCAGCACACATTTACATATCAGCTCTTGAGTTACTGGGATCGCAACATTATTGGACACACACAAGTCTGATAGATAGTCAAGAAACCTGGAAATCAAAACATAAACATGGAATAGACATTAAATACGTTATAATGTTATAAGTATGTTATAATGTTATAAGTATGTTATAAGCTACGAAAAAAGAAGAAAGAAGTTTTTTTCCACCTAACCATAATAATAATAATAACTTACAGAACATCAGTAAAATTACAATACAAATTTTTATGACTGTCTTAAACTTTTTGCTTTCAAATGCTGAACCATAGAGCTTTTATTTCGGCAGAAAACCACAGGGAGATCTTAAAGATACTCTTTTACTGACAGCAGATTTATAAATGATTCTCATTACAAATTTGTGAAGATGGCTGTGCGTGTTTTGCGTTTTCAAATGCATGAAATAAATTTTAATATTTAAACATTATTTATTCTGTAAGTTCGGTGTAAAGACAAAAACAAAAATCGCTGCTTTTTTTAGACACAGCAGAAAAATAATGCAGGAAATAGGGAGGAGCTTCAAAATTTACCAATAAATTAATTACCAGATAATTTGAGCAACTACTTTTCATGACTTTTCCAGCCAATTTAAATTTTTTCATTGATATTACACTCAAAAGGAGCATTTTAACCCTAACAACCAAAACCAAAACAAATGTCTATAACTTTAAAGATTGTATTAATTTTAATTAATTAATTTAATTTAATTTTAAGGTTCATCTGATGGAAACACTAACCTGGGCTCCCTGTTCTTACGAACCAGACTGACAAAAGTCTCCACCTCAGTTTTAGTGATGTGTTTCTCCAGCAGTTTGCGGTTGTTGTGTAGTAGGGCAGTGATGGTGTCCTCAGCCAGAATATCATAGCCGATCTGAGACTGCATCATTCCAAACTGCTTGGCTATGTGTTCCTGTAAGACAAATCCCCATCTCTGAATGCTGTCTTTTGGCTCTTTCTAGTGTTACAGGAAGTCTGAATGCCATTCATACAATTACAGCATTCAACATCATAGCTTTTTGTAATATCCCTGTGTTCTTAACCATTCTTGAGCACCTATGTTAGTATGGATTGGAGTACCTGATTCTTACGGTAGTCTTCCTGTGAGTGACGCAGCACCCTGTAGCACAGTCTGAGCATGTACTGATAGGGGGCGTATTTCTGGTCAGAAAGCTCATCCAATGTTAGCAGAGGAGGCTCAGTGCCCCTCTGTTTAAATGGGGCTTTAATGATCCCAAATATCTAAGCAGAAATAGAGACAGCAAGATAGTCTTTAAGCGTATGAAGACTAGATCATTCACCAACAATGATGTCTTAACTGTAGACACACCATAATTTTCCAATCGCTAAAATCAGACCTGTTTGAGAATGTTCTGTTCTCTCATAAGCTTCTGTCTCTCTCGGTTGGGCTTATTCATTGTCACCTCCAGGGCTGGCTGGCCATTGTTTAACTGATCGACGACAAAGAAAACCACATCCTCCAGCAGTTTAATGGCATACCTGTGCATAGAGAGGGTGCATGAAGCTCTGACACAAAATAGGTTTACTTTACAAATATTTACAAAGTAAAAACCACAGTTATTTAGGGCATAAAACTTCAGGCTGGGACTCTGGTTTGGTACTTGTGTGTTGTGTCAACTCTACCTTCTGTCATTAGGACTGAGGAAACCGGAGTTGAACTTGTCAACTATGGTGCTCAACATGAGGCTGGCATCATTCGCAAAGTCTAGATCTCTAATCTCCATGACCGGCACAGAGACAATGGCAAAGGCTTCCTTGTCCTCTTTGGTGGGGCAGGTGCCAAGCTAGCAGAAGAAGGGGAGAAGGAGAGGAGAAAGAGAAGGAAGAATATTAATATTAAAATAAATATATATAGAAATAAATGTGGTTCTTTTGAATTTTCTATTCATCAAAGAATCTTGAAATAAAAGTATATAATTTCCACAAAAACATTAAGCAGTACAACTGTTTCAGCACTGATAATAATAAGAAATGTTACTTGAGGACCAAATCAACATATTAAAACAAATATAATAACAATAAAAATAATAAATAATAACAATAATAAATTTAAAAAAAAAAACATTAAATAAAATACAATACAGCAAGACACATAAATCAAAATACAAACTTGATTTAAATTGCAATATTTCATAAAAGTATTATTTTTATTGTATTTTTAATTAAACAAATGTAGCCTTGGCATAAGAGACTTCTTTTAAAATCTTTTTTTTTTTAAATATTACCGACACCAAAGTTTTGAAAGGCAGTGTAATAACATTTATTAAATTATTTTAAATTAATTACAATTATTAAATTATGTGATATACAACTAGCAAATGCAGAATAAATAAATAAATGAATGCTGCAGTAAAACATTCAACTTATGTATTAATTCTACCTGGTATAAAACTCAGAATTAAATGTTTCAGACATAAATATATACATAATTCTCAACATTAAGAAGTGACAGTTAGACTGAACAGAGAAAGTGCTTCACCATTAATCGAATGGGCCTCTCCTCATCAATGTCAATGGGAATGTTGGTGCTTTGGATCCAAGTGTTTGTGCACAGGTGACGGAATCGAACATAAGAATTTCTGTTGGAAATCGAGATGATGAATATGCAGGAGTAATCCTTTAATCAAGTTTTTAATCAAACAAATCCCTCCATCCCACAGAATGCAGCAAGACAAATAGAGAGAGACAGTAAACCATAGAATTGAATACCGTGGCACAAATGAATCAGTCTTCTGCAGTGTGGTGGGATCCAGCTCAAATAGAGAGGCAATGTCATTCCCGTGAGGCACTGCAACTAGCTTGTATTTTATCCTCTCTCCTAGGCTTCTCTTGATTCGACTACTATCCACCTATGTATAAAGTACCAGTAAGTGACTTTCTTTTAAAACACATACGATAGGAAAAGTCTTTACATCTAATTTTCAATATCTCATGAACTCCTGATCCAAGTCTTACAATGAGATGTCTACCAGAAAGTTTTTCCATGTGTTACAATGCCATATAGTCATATATCATTTTAACCTACCTCTATATCATTGCTGTTTTCTTTATAACCTGGGTTCTCCTGCAACACAAATAAATAATGTAAATAAGCCATTCTAATATAATTAAACTATATATCAGGTTACTATAAATGCGGAGGGTTTTACTTCAGCAGCAAGATAGTTTCCTGTGGCCAAGTGTTTGAATCGGTACAGGCTGTTCCAATGTCCTGCTCCTCCACGACACGGATCATGGTGAACCACCTACAACCAAATAATCCAACATTATGTCACTATGGAGGCACCTTTCCACCTCCGAATACAAAAAAGGACAATTGCGATGAATTGATCATTAAAAGTTCAAATTGATAACTTTATCTCTCATTATTGCAACTTCACGTCATGCAAAAAGATTCAGATAACAGACTTCTAAAAATGCTACATGGCATACTACATAAATAAAAGTATCGAAGAAATTAAAAACAGTTAATATATTAACATTAATCTATTTTGAATACATTTCCTATTGTAATACAAATTCATTTTTATGTAGTAACATACAGTATTTGGCTCTTTTGAAGATATAGTCCTACACACATCTGAATCTAAAACCTACCATTAAGTGCAGGAAATTTTCTAAATCAATCTAAAAGAGGAGGCTCCTACCTCAACTTCCCATAATGCATTGGAGCTGGTGGCTGAAGTAGCAGACTGACGCAGAGTTGTGCGCAGGAACACATGCAGCTTAGACTTATACTCATCACAGGTCAGAAACTTCTCCTGTTCTGCATGGAAAAGCCTCACCACATCTCCCTATGCATGAACAGCATAAACATGACTTTTATTATGAGATATCAACATAACTGGCTTTGCTTTGGGTATATATCACAAAATTGGTTTGAAAATGTGGCTACGGTGTATGCAAAAGCTAAAAACAATAAGCAATAAGGCTTTTATTTTAAAAACAGCAAGATAACGATATGGATTTGTTGGTATGAACTACAGCGCAGGTTTGTAATAATGGCTTTTGCATGTGCTCATTGCACTTACCCCCTTAAGGACTTCATCTTTGTGGTCACTGAACATCATAAACAGACTGATCTTCCAGCTTGTGCTGCTGTTAACGGAATTGATCTGTAGGGGCAGTCTTACATTATAAAAAGACAGTGGCATACAGTACTTATTTCAGCTTATATTGCTGACTTTCCTTCACAGAACCATTACTAATCTCAGAAAACATGTACATTTTGGAGAAATAACAACAACTAGTTCACAGTCTCGATTTAAGTCACAAGTAAATATGTCTAATAATCATCTGGGCTGCTTACAATCACCCACAATCCATCTGTCTACTTCACACACAGTCACGTTGACAAATAACTTCAAGGCAAACTGATCATGTCTTCTCAAATAGGCCCACCTCTTTGCACCCTGAGTGATCGGGAAGCTCATAATTACTGGCATGGAGAGGCTGTCCAGCATTCACAGGATTCAGGATCACCTTATCTCCAACTACCACCTAAAATGGAGTACAAACGATTGAGTGAGGGGCTCAATATGACTGTCACAGCCACAGATATCTGAAAAGCAAATATGTACATCTCTATCAGTTTACACAAGGGAGAAGCAATCTACAAACATTTAAAGTCAGATTAGCTCTGTAAACCTGTTTATATGTGTATAGGGTCATTTGCATGCATTTGACCTAACTTTGCGAGTGTGTACGTGGGCTGTGTGTGCACTGAGTATGTGTGTCTATATTTATATAGAATATGATATGTAATTAGGTGTGCAGGTAAATGTACAGCGTTAAAAAAAACGTAGGTGTATGTGTATGTGTACGTGTATGTGTATATAGGTATAAAGGTGAATCTCATAAAAGCATGCCAGGTTATACTGCAACCCAAAACCAAAAGAAAAGAAAATGTAAAAAGCATTTTACACAAAACAGAGCTTGTTTAAAAAGATTTTCTGCATTATGACATAAAAGGCATTCGGATATTATTTTCTATGATTTTCATTTGATTATCATTAATACAGTATTTTTAATGTATTACTGTAAAACATTACAGTAATAAATGTATTAAATTCAGCACAAATTAAACAAATACTGCTTAATGTAAATACTTGATTTAAGGAATTTATATTTTTACAGTAGTACATTAGTTGTATAATTTGTTTATTTCTACATTAGTCACAAAAGCAGCAGGAAGCAGTGTTATTTTAGCATCTTTTGCTTTTATTTTTGTGTTTTCTTTGTATTGTTTCTAATTTAATTTTGGTTACATTTTTAGTAATTTTTTTGTTTTGTCTATATAGCTTTTTATTTCAATTTTAGTTTTTGTTATTTTATTATATAAAGTTAAACTAAATTAAAAAGGGCAATTTTACCTTGGAAACTAGCTGAAATAAAAACTTTTTATATTTTATTTCAGTTAATGTTTATTTTACTTGAAGTAATGAAATGTATTTTTAATGGTTTTAATTTTAGTTTCAGTCATAACTAACTATAATATTCTTAATGGATCTAAAAACTGGCTTCAACTTTATGCAAATTTCCTGTGTTTAATCTGATTTTGTGGTAAAATATGACTCAGGCATGTTCTTGACAAGTTTCATGCGATTTACACTTATAAGCTTGTTTATACTCTGTGACTTTTGAGTTTCTTGTGTGCTTGCAGATGTGTGTGTGAATTACATTGTCTCCATTGGCTCTGAGCTTCCAGAAAGGTTGGATGAAAAGCCAGGATCCCTCATTCCCCGTCCCATCAAGAGTGACACGCATTGCGTTCTTCTCCAGCAATGCTGGGAGACGCTTATTCACCGTCAAATACTTGTTGCTCTTCATGTGCAGGAGCTAAAACACATCAACATTTATTAGAATAAACATTTCTTGTCTGTAAACTTTTTCTTAAATATAAAAAGGAAAGTTCAGGCTCTATAATAGGGTTGCGTGAGCCACACAATGCACTGAAAAAAATGACTCATTGAATTTACTAAATTTTTTTAAGGTAAGTGGTTGCAATCAATTTATTTTAGCTACATTTAAATAAACAAATTTAGTTGAAAGTTAGTCAATTAAATTTGTTTATTTAAATGTAGCTAAAATAAATTGATTGCAACCACTTACCTTAAAAAAATTAGTAAGTTCAATGAGTCATTTTTTTCAGTGTGTGTCTAACTGGCGGATGTGTGATTTTGATTTTATTTAAAAAATGTAATTATTAACTGAACATTTGTGTGTTAAACCATATTGTTGCTGACTTTTTATTCATGCAAGTCATCAGTGGTGGAGGTAACGAATTACAACTACCCACGTTACTGTAATTAGTTTTTCCGGGTACTTGTACTTTTTTGAGTATATTTTTAAAGCTGTACTTTTACTTGTACTTAAGTACAAATTTAGCAAAATAATCTACTTCATTACTTTTAAATCATATTTCGTTACTGAGTACACCCACAATTTGAATTGATATTCAAACCTTTGACGGCACTTCAGTAGCCAATAGACTTGGTCGGCACTGCTGGGAACGCCCACAAAAACGTCATATCCGTTTATGCCGTGGGGGAAAACAAACCAATCGAAATAATGCGCGGAGACCTTGTTAGGCGCTTGAGCTTTATTTTTTATGATTTCGACTGATTTTTGCTTGGTGCAATGCCGAAAAGTTGCTGTGTGGCGTTCTGTACCTCTAATAAGTTTAAAAAAAAAAAACGATCTGAAGATTTATATACTCCCGAATAAATAGACGGAGGTAGAAATCTGAGCGGGTAGCACACAACATCAGAACTTCGACAGCGGTTATGGATATACAACGTATGAAACATATCAAGCTTAATATTCATATTTATATGCACTCCAGATAGACTACTTACCCTTCAATGACCTGTTATCAGTCCCGTCCTGTTCTGATGGGGCTTACAGTACCCCTCCTTCACATCAAATAAATGTCATTCCCTGATATTTTGTGATGTAAATGTCATAATCTATTAAAACATTTATTTCATATTATTATAGGCTACACAAGCCCTTACGAAAATTAAAAATGGTATTACTATAGTAAAAGTAGGCTATAGTAGGCTAACTGGTTTTTTGGGCGTTTTTATTACCAGTTGTAGCCTATAACCACAGTTTTACTACAAATACCATGGTTAAACTATGGTTAGTGTAGCAAAACATGTTTAATTTGTTTTTACCATGGTTTACCTATAATAACCATGTTTTTTTGTTTTTTGGTTGTAACCACGGTTAATTTTCGTAAGGGATATTTTCATGTTATATCTTTTTATTTTACGGCGTGTATTTGTGTAAATGATTAGTCTATACGTTCAGCACACACCACAATGCTGTGCATTTCAAGGCACTTCAGTAGACCTTTAATGTTACCTATGTTTTGTCAATGTTAAAATTATTTTTAATAGCCTATATCAATAAAAAAAAAAGTATGACAGGCTTTTACTCTAGTCTTTATCACTTTATTAAAATTAAGCAAAACAAAACGACAAATGTTTACTTTCACAAGCCGTCACGTATAGGCTTGTAGTAAGCTGTCTCTTGCTGGAGACTCAAACGGGGAACAAAAAGCGTCGGTAAACGACACCTCTGCTCATTCCGTTGGGTCGTTTGTCCAGTCACAGATACCGTACGGACAGTCCGACCCAATACGGCTCAGTTTTTCTACGTATCTTACTCTGTCGAGCAGCAGAAATGATTTTATGTAGACCATTCTGGGTCAACACCATGCTTTTCCAATGAGTCGGAGAGGATCGTTTTCGCCCACACAGCTGTGACGCGACACCGACCAAGTCTATGCAGCAGGTGAAGAGAGCAGTGAGGGAGCTCAGTGTAACTTATGGACTCAAAGTTTGGAGAAACTAACTACATGGTAGTATTATCATAAATATCTATATTTTTATACCGATACTAAAATATCTGGCACGGTCCAATTACTCATTTTCCACAGTATCTCCCGTATATACACTGATACACGCTGTGTCTCTCTCTTCATCAGTTAGTTTGACACGCATCTCCTCCTGTCAATTACAGTCTGTAAGTACGCACGGGATTGCAGGTATTCCGCATAATTTTAATCATTCCCGCATAAATGTGGCGAGCGCTTTATTGTAACATGAGAAAAACTGGATGCGAGCTCTCAAACAGGCCTAATTTATACAAATGAACCGTCTGTCCTCACTCAGATATCGCTTGTGCGAACTCAGACTGTGTGCGATCTCTCCTTGCTTTTATAGCAGAAATTATTTCTCTTTGCTCCTGGATTAAACTTTGTCGAAAGTTATCAACCATTCAGAATAGATCCACGCCTGACCGATGAAAATGCTACTGGAAATTGTATTGGCTGTAAGTGAAATGCACCAGAAAGTCTTTCGGGAATCAAAGATGGAACTTTCATTTCTTTACGGTGTTTATGCTAGAAATGTTTCGGAATGGGATATTTGTATGATTTGTACATATACATATCCTAGTCTGTGTAACTGCATACAGACATTACAGGTCAAAGCCATCTGATGTTCCATTTATCTAAATAAATAACATATATGGCTCTTAAAAATTCAGTGTTGTCATATTTCAAATACCTCAACTGAATTGAGGTCATTTGTTTTATAATTTTATTACTGTGTATTTGTCTTTTTTTGTAAATTCAGTTCAGTTTGAAATCAAATTTGAAATCAAGCTTCCTTGTGCTGTAAGCTTTTGCAAAAAAGTTACCCTATTTTAAAGACACATACTCAGAATGAGCAAATGTTTAATGTTGAGATTTATGTAATGGTAATTGATCAATGTTTATAGGCCTATATGTAAATAAAAGCCTATATTAAAATCTGTTCATCATATAAAGCAAACGTGACTTTTTAGAAGACTTGGATTAAACCACTCAAAAAGCTTGAAATAATGATTGCCTTGAAAAAAATGGATGGACAAAAAAATTGAGATATTAAAATATCTATATGGCAGTATACAGTATGTGGTAGTTTTGCCAATAGTATTGAAAATGGTAAAAGTCATCATGAAATCAAAAATGACCCTACTTACTTTTAGTGCACATTACTAGTCTTGTGGTGAACAATTAAACCGTGCAAGTCAATACACCGGGAAAAAAAAAATTGTAGGCAGTCATAATCTTTAATCAAACACTGAAAATTTGTTTCCGCTCTGGAATGGCGTTCTTGCTCTGATGACATCAGTTTGAAGGCTTGGGGAGAATCCTCTTGTTAAGTATGACGTAAGGACTGCTGTTTCCGGGTCCAAGCCTCTACTCATTTCACTTGAGAATACTATCTCAGCAGCCATTTATGAGCACTATTTAATTAATATTACATATTTAAGCTAAGAATTTAAAATATTGCTATGCACACTACAGTCTCTGTGCTCACAGAGTCTCAGACACTAATATTTTATCTGAAACACTGTCTGTCCATCTGGGATTGATAAAGGTTAAGGTTATAATTTTTCAGTATTACATGACATCGTGGGTGTATAGTAGCACAGTTTGTTGTTTTCTTGGGGTGTCTGGTTAGGACCCAGAAGCAGTGAAGCGTGATGTCAAACGTAACAAGCAGATATTCTTATCCACTCCTATCCAACCGTGAATCTGCTATGATCAAGAGGTGGAGTGGAGGTGCACCACAATAAAGCCCCGCCCTTTATTCAATATTCCATTTCACTTGGAAATACATCACAACACTGAAGTTTCAACTTCCGGTTCATGGGTACTTTAATATTGATATTTTTCAAGGTATTGAAGTTAGAAATTCCTGTATCTTGACCACTAATTCACGTACATTGTCAATAAGATAAAAGTAGGTTTTGATATGAATGAATATTTTCTGGTAATTCATTAAATATCGCTGGCTAAAAAGTAACTAGTAATCTGAGTAGTTTTTGAGAAGAGTACTTTGTACTTTTACTTAAGTACTGTTTTGTACCAGTACTTTTACTTGTAATTGAGTATTATTTCAGCAATGTAACAGTACTTGTACTTTTAAGTACAAATTTTCAGTACTCTTTCCACCACTGCAAGTCATTCGAGACCATCGTGGCAACAACACCCTCTCACTTTACCACACAGCCTTTGTGGTTTATTGCTTTTTTCCACAGCGCTGCACCTACTACAGAGCTTATTAGTAAGAAAGTACTTCCTTTTTTGTTTAAAAAAAGACCTTGCAGATATCTTGAATGTGTATGTTATAATATGGTTGCACCTCTTCTGCCACTGTGTGCCAGCTGAATGGAAGTAAACAGAGCTGATCACTTTAAACTATTCAACAATTGCTAAAGACTACAACATTACTTAAATAAAAATAAATAAATTAAAAACGCATGTTGGCTGGATTTTTTTAAAAATAAGCTTTAACCCACAGGAATCACTTGACGTGTAGCTCTTTTTTTATTTTAGGATACCCTATAGTAACAGGAAAAGGCCCCATTTCCTATAGTGTAGCATTGCTGTAGGCAATTATCTGTAACTGACGTCACTAACAGGGAGGAAACACATTTCATTTTTTTAATTTTCTGACTAAGATAAAGATATGCTGGTATAGTTGTGACCCCATTAACAAACTCAGCATGTTAGCATAAGTCAACATAAAACAAAAAGCGACTTTGTTTAGTTTATTAAAACACATACTGTGCAAAATTCATTGATGCATGTTATTCTAAAGAAACAAATATTTGTCTGTGTTATCTTTCATCAAAACGACTTTCATTCCATTCATTGTTACTATTACTAACCCAGCTCCAAATGTCATATACAGACCATGTCCACCCTATTACATTGATCTACTCTGAATATGACCACCCACTTTTCAAGATCCAGTCAATTTCCAATGTCCCCATATTACAGACGCATCTTATATACAGCTAAAAAGTCATATAATAACTCTTTTTAGAGTCCATAGTTGGTGGTGCACCTTGAATCTTGAATGAAATGCATGATTACATTGAGTGACTAGGATAACTCTTAATCTTTTGTTTCTAGAAACAAGATTTACATCACAGAACTGCACATTTCTATATAAGGGATTAAATGGTTTTACACTGTCTGGAATAGACAGCTGTTTGATAAAGCTTTACATAACCTTACAAAACCTCTCCTGATTTTGTAAGTTTTAACATAATTTTTAAATAGAGAAACGATGTCCTGAAGAAGCTGTGGGAAACCTTTCTAATGTGAATTATTAAAAAAAAAATAAAAAAAAAAACAATCAGCCAAAATGTATTTATAGACAAACAACCTGTAGAAAAACAATCAGATCACAATGACTGCATGAGCAACTAATTGACAGGTATAATTTTACTAAATGCAGATTCTCACCTGAATGACACTGCCGTATTTTACCACATCCCCATGGACCTTTTTGTTCTCAGCTTCATTCTGTTTTTGTTCCAAATTAGCTGCATGCTTTGGTACAAGCCAAAAAAAAACAAAAAAACAACACCACACACAAACAAATGAGTAACAAAGAACTGCAAGCAGCTCGAATGTCAATCTTCATATGAAATATTTCCCAGGAAACATATGAAATACATCAGATTCCTCTTTGCTCACAGCTGTAATTAAAAACTAATAATCTAAATTCAACAGAATTGTTTATGACTTACTTGCAATTTCTGAAGAAGCACCATGTCTCCAATCTTATCCTTCTCATGCTTTGCCTGTTTAGCCTTCCAGAACTGTTTCTGGGCCGAATATCGGTTCATGGGATAAACCTTAAAGAGGCAGTCTAGATTCAAAAAATTAATAACATTTGTATCAGCTGTTTGTGTGTCTGTTTTTGGAAAATATAATTTTGAAAAAAAAATTTGAAAAAAAAAAATCTAGACTATATTCTTGTGAGACCAAATTTTGGGAAAAATACTGAATTTTGGGAAAGAATAAAAGGAATATTTAAAATTTGCTTTTGACTTTCATAGGAAACAAAAAACTAATTTTGTATTTGCTCACATTTGATCTCAACTAAACTTTTGTATCATCTGCAGATCATATCTGACCTTAATGGGTTGGGGGGTTTATGGTTTGAGGTTACTTAACTGTGTTGTTAACCCAGTTAGTTACCATCAAACCTACACTAACGTAAATAGAAGCTTGCTCAACAGGACTAAAGTAAATATAACCAAGCAATACCAGGTAACTCAAAACCAGCCATACGTATTTTACATGCTACTTTTCACTTTTTTCACATTTGTGAACAAACTTCTAGCTATCAATGAAAGGTTGTATGCACAACTTACCAATCAGAATAAAGACTTTCAAAGAGCTACAGTATTTAATAATCATTCTGGAAGTGCATTTAGCTGTGTGAAAGATTATTTTAAAAACTATAAAATACCTCTGAATTTTTTGGGAAGGTTGTCTAGATCTCCACCTGCTGGCTCCACGACACAACGATCATCCACCAGCCTGGGAAGGTAAACACACAGAGTCATCTCAATAAAACGATTCTTCAAAAGCCTTCAAGAGGCACACCGGTATCAGTGGTCATAAAGAGTTACGAGTCATGAACTCTAAAAGCGCTTCAGTCCAGGCCTGGAACATGAATTTCTTAGTTTCTACAGACTACTGGTGGACATCCTGCTAAATACTTTAAATCATAAGGTCCAAACGCTCTGCCAAAGAGCCTTTAAGGTCTAATTATGTTATATTATATATCCAGTCCTACTCAATAATACCCCTAGCGTAGCCTGCAACTGCAAGCAGCTTTTGAGGGTTTCTAAGAAACAGGTTAAAACGTGTTTATAGGTTGCCACGCCAGTTCAATAAGACTCTCGTTGAGCCTGAATGGCTAAAATAGCTCAAGGAGAAACCCTGGACACTTGTGAATGCTGTTTCAGAGAGCCATTCCTGCAAAACATTTGCTTTTTAAGATGACTGTCTCCATCTTTTTGTTCTTGCATCTGGCCTGTATCCAAAACAGGGGTGGTATTTCCTCGTGACATTAAAACAACAATAAGATTTGGGCTGAAAAGTTCATGCAATGCGAATAATGCTAAAAAGGTCTCTCCCTTTCAATGACTAACAGGCTTCATTGTAAATGTAAATGCAAGATTGTGCTTTTATTTTGAAGCATGCACATCAAATGAAGCTGTTTGAACAGACTTTTTCGCAAGTTCTGTATAAAACCCAAAGAGTTTATGAGATATCCTGACTTTATATATAAAATATGCACAATATACACATACATGGACATATTTACAGTATAAATATAACTGTCTGACAGTCTGCATATCAATCAAAATGTGAATCAAATTGTGATTCTAGTCTGTTAACTGCACTGCACACCTTTTTGCAAACCAAAAACTCACACACATCAAAGCTCAGAGTAAAAGAGAGCCACAGTTCACCCAGCTCGCAAAGAAAAAGAACAAAGCTTGAGTTCTCAAGACTAGAATGCCAATCATTTTATTTAATAATAAACCGAACTGATGAGAAATTAAATTACACAATGGTTATGATTTACTGCGTTTTAAATTAACATTAAAACTGTATTTTGTGCAGGATCTTGGACTGAGGTGAAGGCAGGCAGGAAGACAGAAGTCAATGAAAGACACTTACCCCAGTGTGCTTATAAAGCCATTAACAGTTCCTTCTGCATACAGGGAGACAATATCCCCTATATGCAGAAAACTGGACGCTGAATCAGACATCTTTGCTATTTACAGCACGCAGGAGTCTGGATGCTTCAGTCAGATCTTGAGAAGCCCGGACACTTTTCTCACAAACTCTTCCTGATATAAAGCGGGTGTAGGCATGCGCTTCACCCACAGCTGAAGTATAAATGCATCTCGGTAGAGTTGGAAAACGTGCAAAGGAAAGAAAACCTAAATAAGTTAAGCCCTGGTTGGATGTGCAGCTGGGAATGTGAAGCGCAGACGTCCGAGAAGCAGAAGTGACTCGTTGTCGGAGTTTTGCGGCGTACCTGAGGTCACAGTGCTTCAAACCAGGAAGCACGCGTAACTTTGTCAAGTCAAAACACGCCTGCAGGGGAGGCACCGCGTGGAAGAATACACCCTCGCCACACTGCGACCGAGAACCCTCACAGAAAGAGAAAACTAAAACAATCAATGACACTGCTGGACAGACAGCTCTTTTTGTTAGAATATAAGCTGTTTGGGGCGTTTTTTAAACTTTGTAGGCCCACCTGTGTACTGTTTATTATGTACCTTAAATTTGCTTTAAACTTATTCCTGCAAAAATGTTTAATATAGTTGACTCTAATATGTAATCTGACTAGCGTTATATTATAACAACAAAATTTAAGGGTCAGCTCAGGTAAAGTATGAGAAAGTTCCTCTGTTAGAAAGCTGTACAGGCTTCTATAAAAGCAGACCCACCCAACCTCTTATTTTTTCAACTTGGACTAAATTTCCTGCTTCAGTTCATAAAACAAAACATGATATTCAGCAACACAATGCAAGGGGCTCGGTTTAAATATAGATGCACAATCTAATTTTGTTATCGTTTTGATAGGCCAGTTCAGCTTCAGCAGTAACCACGTTGTTTAGTCATAGCAATCTGATCCACCAAGTGATGTCTTTGTGCATAATGGCAATAATACAGACTTTAAGAATATATAATCATATCAATATTTAATGCTCCAGTGGCTCTATATTATTGAATGTAGTACTGGCAGTTACTACAGCAAGAGAGTTTCACACTTTAATGTGTTGTGGTTTATGCTGAGAGGCTTTTGATTCACAGCTGAGAAGTGTGCAATCCATCTTTCCATTCATTTATGTATGAAAAGGTCACAATATGTCAAGTTGGTATATAACATGATTATTCACAATAAGGAGCCATGGAAACACCACCATCAGCAAGAAAAAATACCTACGCATAAATCTGTGACATGCAAAATCACATCTTGCTCTGAATGTCGAGCTGTGTTTCCACGTGTTCAAAATGGATGTCCAGGCAAATTTGCATCAAAACAAGCTCCAGGAGAGATGGGATGCAATTGTGGCTGGCACTGAAAGTCAATTAGAAGTTTATTACGACTTTCCTACTCTCTCTCCTTCTGCAACCCCATGTTTTTGATTAAAATGTGAAAACTCTAGTTGAGTAATTACTGGCGTATTTTAGGAATGTAGGCGCACAACACAAGTGAGACATGCTGCTGAAGTCAGAACTGAACAACACCTTCTCAGATCTGGAGTGCTGAAATTACATTAAAACCCCTTTGCACATTAGCAAAGCTTTTAAGCTTAGAGTTATTATTTAAAATACAATAACTAAAGTGCTGGTTTTTCTAAATGCTGACTCTTTTCTAATTAGCGCTTCAGTGAATACATCACATGCAACCAAATTTCTGACACCATAGAAGGTTTTTTTCCTAGACTTAGCTATGGCCTCATTTGGAAATATTTTTATATTCACATATCTCCAAGCCCAATATTTTACAGGTTCTTTGCTACCCTCCGTTGGCTTGTTAAATCTCACTTTTAGCTCAGATCTCCCTATAAGGGTAAGGTCATACACAGATTTTGGCTGACTGCATATTAATGACTCTTAACAGACAGTCAGGTGAGACTGACGAAAACTTGCATGAGCTGTAAATGACTACATAGTACAAACATTCAAAAGTAATCACTTCAGAAATGAGCCAAATAACAACTGAGTCGCAAAGACAAAAAAAAGTGTGTTAATAGGAGGTGTGTGTACATGCTATGCTCACTTAAGGCACATGACCAAAGGATCCTCCAGCTTTACCTACAGTTTGTTCCTCATATCCTTATTGACTCAGGGAGACGTCTACAACGCCTCAGCCCACTTATCAAACAGGAGGAAAACTTCATTACCACAAAAAAAAAAAATTTTCTCTGTCAGTTTTAAAACATCAGTTTGTTGAGTTAATTTGTTAAGTTCTGAAACGCTGTCATTTTAATGAAAAATCGAAATGCCTTCAGCATCAGCATTTTCCCAGATATGAAACATCATGCATTTCCTGTAAATGGAGCAGAGTAAAACCCAGAAAAATTCTCTCTCAGAGTAACCACTAATGATGCTCTCATTAGTATTAGATGACATTTCCTGTTGGTATCCGGTATCTTAAAGCACTTAGATTTTATGTTATGGTTTTGCAGTCCCTGCACCAAAACTTTATGTTTTGTGATGTAATTGCTTGTCATTATGGTGATATGTTTAATATTTAAAGTAATATTTCACCCAAAAATGAAACTTTGTTGAAAATGTACTCACCCTCAGACCACCCAAGATGTAGATGAGGATTGTTTCTTACAAACATGCAGCTTTTCACTTCACAAAACGTTAACTGATGGACTGACGTCGTGTGGATTACTTGTGGATTATTGTGATGATTTTATCAGATGTTTGGACTCTCATTCTGACTGCACCTATTCACTGCAGAGGATCCATTGGTGAGCAAGTGATGTAAGGCAAAATTTATCCAAATCTGTCCCGATGAAGAAACAAATTTATCTAGGATAGCCTGAGGCTGAATAAATTTTACACATTTCATTTTCAACTATTGTATATAATATATATTGTATAGGATAAACTACTGTATATATAATATATTTTTATTTTAATTTTTTTCCCAATTTTAATTTTGGTTTATGTGCACACATAACACTTTCCGACTGATGTGGATGGGATGCTAATATTTAGGAAATGTTTTGTTGTAAATGTTAGATGCTCTTTGATTTTTGTATGCATGTGAGTGTAGAGCCGAGAGATAATATCATCCATATAGATAATCTATCCTCCACCCATACCCACAAAATGTGTAAATGTTCCACTCCTTCCTGTTTAGTAACACTACTGCCCATGAAGCATCAAATTTCAGAGTTTAGCAGTCATGTGTGCTGTGACTTCAGTGTGCAAAGAACTGTTTAATGACACTTATGCAGAGTATCTTACACATTAGTTTATATAGTATACAGTCAATTAATTACAGTCACACACAAAACTGTTACATTAGCAATTTCCACGAGAATCATTGACTGAGCAGCCATCAAGAACAAATATCACAGAGAATAATATTAATGACATCAGCTTATCTTAAGTCATATACTGTATCTAGAACAAATAATCTTGAGCTAACAAACTTAGCTTTCTGCATGTGAATATCATTGGTAACCTAATGGATTTCAGTATTAGGCATCTTTAAAAATTAATGAATGATGTCATGCAAATACATTATGCACAACCCAAAAGGGAAGCGATGGAAGAAATTTCTGAATCACTAGCAGCACGTCACACTTACGTTGAATGTGTTGCTTTACTAAGCATTATACACATGCAAACTGTTTACTCCAAAAGAAGGATTCTGAAAGTGTGTAGCTGACACATTTTGGCACACACAGTGCATTTGACTGTAGTCATTTAACATGCATAACATGCATTATTTTAATACTCGTGGTTTGTGAAGGGCCTGATCTGTGTGTTTTTTGAAAACTGCGGCCTCCCCAGACCAAGGCAGGATCTGCAGCAAAAGAAAAAAAAAACACATTTTCAATCAAAGGTGATGTATTCATACAAGACAGAGAGTTGTCAAATTTTCAGTCAAAGGTGATGTATTCATACAAGACAGAGAATTTGTATCGCAACCTCTGCTTAACAGATATATCATGCTGATTGAGATTAAACACAGAGATAGAGATGGTATTTTTACACATGCACGTTTTTTTCCATTCTAATCTAACATGATCTAATCTTTTCTGGAAGCAATCCAATCTTCTAACCCATTCTAGATTCCTAGAAGTTCAGACATAACTTCAATTATGTCATCTTTAAAGGATTGTCTAACCAGTTTTTTAACCTATGTCTGTCAGTTCGTGTCACTGAAAACAAAAATATTGTTCAGCTGTTTCCAAAAAAAAATAAAAAAAATTAAGCAGCAAAAGCATTTTCAACATTGATAAGAAATGTAAGCACCAAACTGGCATATTAGAATGATTTCTGAAGGATCATGTGACACTGAAGACTGGAGTAATGACTGCTGAAATCACAAGAAAAAACTGCAGTTTAAAAAATATTAAAGTCTGAGCATAAGAATAAGACAAAAACATAAAAAAAAAAAAAAAATCTCAGTTATTCCAAACTTCTGACTGGTAGTACATTTACATTTAGTCATTTAGCAGACGCTTTTATTCAAAGCGACTTACAAATGAGGACAATAGAGGCAATCAAAACCAACAAAAGAGCAACAACATGCAAGCGCTATGACAAGTCACGGTTAGCCTAACGCAGTACACTTAGCAAGGTATTTTATTTTTATTTTTATTTTATTATTTTTTTTAAAGAAAATAAGTAGATAGAATATATAAAAGAAAATAAAGGTAGTGTTAGTTTTTCAAGAAAATCTAGCAGTTAGAGAATAAATATGCAATTGATAGAGGGTCAAGTGTGTGTGTGTGTGTGTGTGTGTGTGTGTGTGTGTGTGTGTGTGTTTTTGTTGTTTGTTTTGTTTAATAAAAAGAAGGCAGATAGATAAAATAGAATTAGAAAGGAGAAATATAGAGTTAGAGGGTCAAATAAAGATGGAAGAGATGGGTTTTTAGCCATTTCTTGAAGATGGCTAAAGATTCAGCTGCTTGGATTGAGTTGGGCAGGTCATTCCACCAGATGGGAACAGTTAATGAAAAAGTCTGTGAAAGTGATTTTGTGCCTTTTTGGGATGGCACAATAATGCGGCGTTCACTTGCAGAACGCAAGTTTCTAGAGTATAGAAAGGTAGTATGTGCATTTATGCATTTTGTTTCATCTCTTAATTTCACCACAGCTTGAAAACTAGTTTTATTTCTTGCACTTTAATAGTCATGTTAAAGACAGTAAATTATAGTGAAATTATAGTGCTTTAAAACAGCATTATAATGCCAGCAGAGGGCAATCACACTCATCAGTCAGTGAGGGAGAACAGCAAAAGGGGGTGTGACTCCATAGACCCCTGTTGAGAGGGAGCAGCCATCCATAGCTTTGATAAGAGAGCTCCTCTCTGGTCAACAGGACTGCACAAACAGAGCCTTTTGGCACAAGGGATCCCAAACTGCAGCAGTGCCTTCATCAGTTACTGATTTTGAAGCAATTTCCTCTGTCTTGTATATTACTGGATTTTGCCTTGAAGATGGGGATACAAGATTATAAATTGATTTATCTTATGACACTGGCTTTGCTTCTAAGTGCTTGTGCTTCAGAAGCAAAAAGAGAAAGTCTAGAGAAGACACCTGTCGAGGAGGATAGTTTTAATCAAGATGATTTACAAGACAGCACACAGCAAGAAGTGCTCGATGTGGAAGATGAGGATACAGGATCCATGGACACACAAGCTACAAGTCCTTTGCCCTTCACAGAGATGGCCAATTCCTCACTGGCTGAAAATGGAAACAGCACTGATGTGACTGGTGAACAGGTTCCTAATGGCGATCCAACAAAAAGGAGCATCACAAAAATCCACAATCCTTTGTTTCCCATCACTGACAGCTCTTACAGCGCTTATGGGATTCTCTTTCTGGCTTTTGTGGTGTTTGCCTTCGGCGTTGTGGGTAATCTGGCGGTAATGTGCATTGTGTGGCAAAATTACTTCATGAGGAGCGCATGGAACTACTTTCTTGCAAGTCTGGCTTTTTGGGATTTTCTGGTGCTGTGCTTCTGTCTGCCTGTGGTTGTCTTTAATGAACTCACCAATAAGAGGCTGCTGGGAGATTTCTCCTGCAGAGTTGTGCCTTACATAGAGGTGAGGCCCTTCTAAAGCATAGTCTCAAGTTTACATTTAATCTTGATCAATTTCTCATGGCCTAAATTACCTGAAAAATATATCTTAAATGTGGCCAAAGTTTAGCTAGTGCCTTTATTTTTCAACAGGAACTTTTAAATTCAGACAGACACATTATTCTGGATTTCAAACACTACAGACCATGTAAAATAACCTTTTAATTTTAACTTTAATGTTTTCATAAAACACACAGAATTAACAATCATAAACACCCATGTAGTAGTTACCTAAAAATCCTTATAAAACTACATGTAAATCTATGATTACTATTTATGACAATCAAGAGGGACACACAATGTATCTGAACCATATTGGTTATAAATTATTTGACAATGTTACAGATTTTTTGACTTGTCATTATTGATGAATTTAACTGTGTATTTCCCCTCAAATAATGCTCACTTAAAGTTTATCTAGTAATTTTAACTTTAAGTGAGCTAGTATTTTAGTAACATTGTCAAATGTAAAATCATTATAGCAATGTTACAGTTTTATCAAATCTCAGATAAATATACATATATATGTATGTATGTATATATATTTGTTATACTTTATATTATTATGTTCTGATTCCTAAATTCTCTCGTAGCATATATTTATTTATTTATTAGTTTTATTTTTTGTAACTGAATCTTTCAAAATACTACTATCAGTGCCATTATATATCTATATATTTATATTATATTTAATAATAATAGCATTTAACGATTGGCCATAACATGAAAACAATTAGCATCTTATCTATTTTGACCACAATTTTAATATGGATGCATCCCTAATCTAATCATTTATTTACTGTATCTCATGAAAAAACCTCATGAAAAACACTAACATATATTACAGCAATAATCATTTTTTTGCACACCCTCCAGGTAACCTCTCTTGGCGTGACAACCTTCAGTCTGTGTGCTTTGGGCATTGACCGCTTCTATGCTGCCACAAGCTCCATGCAAAAGGCCCGACGAGTTGAGCGCTGTCAAAAGGTCCTGGCCAAGCTGGCGGTGGTGTGGATTGGCTCCATGGTGCTGGCGGCTCCTGAACTGCTCCTGTGGCAGCTGCATCAGGTGACACCACCTAGTCTGGGTGACCAAGTGGACACCTGCATCATGAGTCCATATCCAGATCTCCCCGAATCCATCTATTCTCTCATTATCAACTACCACGACGCACGCATGTGGTGGTACTTCGGCTGTTACTTCTGTCTTCCCGTTGTCTTCACACTGCTCTGTCAGCTGGCCACCTGTCACGTATCCGGCGGGAGCGGAAGTTCTCCCAAACGGCCAGAGGAGCGATCTCCATCCAAAAAACAAAAGCTTCAGCACGCTCAGCAAGTCGAACGGCAGCTCAACTGCACAGTCATGGCTCTAGCGGTGGTCTATGGTGTCTGCACGCTTCCGGAGAACGTTTGCAACCTGACTTTGGCGTATGCTCCCATTCAGGTGTCTGAGGATGTGACTTCTCTTCTGGCCCTCATAAATCAGTTCTTTCTGTTCTTTAAGTCATCCGTGACACCAGTGCTGCTGCTTTGCCTGTGCAAGTCTCTGGGCCAGGCCTTCATGGACTGTTGCTGCTGCTGCTGTGAAGAATGCCAACCAAGCAACTCTTCATCCACCCAAAATGTCGCTGAAGGCAAGCTCAAGACCACCAATGACATGTCCTCCATTTTTTTTGACAAAGCTAAGGACAGTTCAACCATCTTGTCCATTGGCAGCTGAGTAGGCGGATCCCGTCCCTAAGTGATGACTTCATGAGATGACATGGAACCTACAACCTACCTTCTTCCCATTATCCACAAGTGGCCATCTTTACATTAGCAGTTCTTACTGTTATGTTGGGGCAAGTTAGCATTGTTCAACAAATCTGAGGCCAATTTGCTATTTTGGCTTTTTAGTTAAGTTCTAAGTTTGGCATAAATCTGAAGATTCATTCCATAATATCTCAGGATGGCTCAATGTACCTATAACTCTTAAAAGGATAATTCACCCAATAATTTACTCACCCACATGTAATTTCAAACTATTCACTCTTTGTCGTCTGTAGAACACAAAAGAAGATATTTTGTAAGACGTCTCCATACCATGTAAGCCAGTGTTGTTTTGGACACCACTGACTTTGATTGTATGGACAAAACAATTCTTCATTATATCCTCTTTTGTGTTGCGCAGAAGCAAGGAAGTCATACAGGGTTGGAACAACATGAGGGGGAGTAAATGATGCCAGAATTTAGATTTTTGCGTGAACTATCCCTTTAATATATCACCAGGGTCTCCACTCAAGTCACTGTAATTTTGATTTCAAATGTCCCACATTCATAGTTCTACTTTTCTGTACAGACAATGATGAATTTTACACATAGCTCAGAGTGTATAAATATTTAGCTAAACACTCTGTGAGATCAGAAATGCAGTGAATACTACCAGATCACAAATAACACATCATCTTGTTCATATAATAGGAAAACTTGCAAAACAAAAATGTAAGGAGTATTTGTCTGTTACTCAGGCAAATGTTATTTATCACTCATTTTAATTAATGCCACTTTTTCATAACCACTGAAAATTTGTCTACACCGTTGATTGTCAGCTTCTGTATATAAGCACTCAGCTGTATTAGAATGTAAATAGATCATTTTTGAAAGCAAACTCCCTGAGCAAACTAGCTTTTCGAGCCCCTTCTTGTAGTACGGTAGGACAAAAAGACAGAAATTGAATGGTGTACCTCCTCAAGGGACTATTGTAACTTTTGCACATAGCTGCTTTCATAAGCAAATTCTTTTAAAAGTCCATAAACAGTTCATAAAACTCTATTCAATAAATGCCTTTAAATAATTTATGTTGTCTCATTCATCTTTGAAACTGCAAGAAATAGTGTCAAGATTTGTACTAATCTCTCAAACGTCCATCAGGGCCTGAGGGAGAAGATTTGTCCTCACAAACTTGGTTTCTTCATTCCCATAAGGTTTCTATTGTTCTGAAAAGGAGATGGAAGCTTCTACTGTGAATATCAATAGCCAGACTACGGCTGAGTTGCCAAGATACGGTCTAAAAATTCACGTGTTTTTCCAGAATGGCCAAGTGTGAACAAAAAACCCACTTGGATTTGCCACCTTTTCTTGTCAATGTAGGAATCAAAGAATTCGTCAATAGTACAACGTTTGTACGCTTGTCATGTCTGTCGGTGTGCTGACCAGTGTGTATGGAAGCTAGTTTAGACACTGAAAGGAGTCATTAGTCATGTAAAATATACGTTTTATCAGAAGGGCTCTTGAAAAACTCATCTTCAAACTGATCATCTAACATTCAGCGGACCGTGAAAGATAATAAACTAAATCAAAGATACAAATGTTTAGGTTAGACTGACGTGTGTTGCTGCAGGGGTAGTTGGGAAGGGGCTGGACCTCTTCTGTCTTGTGGTTTTGGCTTGTGCTCAGAGCCTGTCAGAGATTCAGAAGACAAGTGAGAGAGGTAGAGAATGGCCTCATTAGAGAATTGAGCAGGGCTTTAAGAGTGGAGCTCCACCGGCCATAATGACTGCAGGAGAACAGACGTGGCTCTGTTCCCTGTAATGAAGTTTGTGCCACAAATCAACAAATCTCTTCACGACACTCAATGCCAATAGGACAGGAAGCATTATACTACAGTAAATCATGGAATTTAAAAAAAACAAACCCATTAAGAGAGGTAGTTCTGACATTCATATTTGGATTTGGAAAGTACAGTTGTGATTTACTTCATGTTAATTCAATTGCATTCAAATTTACTGTGTTTTATTGTCCAATTAAGCATGACAGCTCACATTAGTTGTTCAGTGTCATGAATTCTTATTGAGGTCATGTCCAGGACAATGTCGTTTTGAACAAGAGATAGCTACTGATCTCAGTAGACAAACATATATTTGACGTTATGCTCCAAAACTCTTTAGATAGTTTTCACTGACCGAGAAAAGAAAAGGAACGAGATTGGTTGCGATTAATTGGTCAACACAAAATCACCTACTAGTTTTAGAATTTAATGCAATACATTTATTATAAATCTATTTCATCGCAGGCTCAAAGACTGCGTAAGCAGGTGTGGCGTTTTTGTGAAGGGCTCAAGAAACAAGCTCTAATTAAAAATGTATTTTCAAACGAAGAAATAAGTTGCAACTTAGCATGTCCGTGTATGAAATTCATGGTTTAAAACCATTCATCACTGTATCACAACGCTAACAAACAAACAAACCACGGAGTTGTTAAATAGAAACATTAGGTATTAACACCGTAATACGGTTCAGTTCATTCAGTTCATCAGTTGAGCATCAAATGTGCATTTTTATCAGGCTCCTATGAAGATAACATTGGACATTTTTGAACAATTTCATTACCATTAAAGTGAAATATTGTAATATAATAAATAATAATATAATAATAAATATCTAAAATATTAATAATATTTATTATTATTTATGGGCTTGATAGATGGATATACCTCGTAGGTGCAAACACCTCACACATTTTCTTCAGAAAATGTAAAAATGTACGTTGCATATCGATGTCAAAACAAACCAATGATTTTGCCAATTTCCCTCAAAATGTGAGTTTATCTGAATGTACGCATAAGCATAATACATCACACAACATTTTGCATCAAACAAGAAATCCCAAAATGAATGTTGAGAAACAATAAAAAGACCAGAAGTTTATATAATTGCATTGTTTGACTAGTGATGTTGATCTGTGCTCCCTTGAGAGTCAGTCTACTTTCCATTCTGCACTGAAATGAGAGTACAGATGAAAGACAGATTTAGGGCCCAAGACAGACCCTGTGCCTCAGAACTCCTCAACAACTTACACTTCTTCCGTTCTGAAGGATGCAATCAACAAATATTAAGAGCTATCTTGGCATGGGCAAGATGACAGTCTGGTGAGGGGATTCCAGGGCTTACCGTTTCAAGTTACCCTCAGCAGACGTGAGAAAGTGGTGAGTGTCCTGTATGTGGGGACTCTCTTATTCTCAGACTAAACTCAATGAGGAAGGACTAATATGACCTGAATGTCCCGCACTTCTGAACAGAATGCTGTCTCTCCGCGCCTTGTTAAGGGACAATGTTTGTTTTGTTTCACAGAGTTCTGAAAGGGGAGGCTGAGAGAGGGTGGAAGGGGCCGGGGGGGTCCGTGAGAGATTCAACACAGTTGCTGTGGCAACTAGTTTTGGCCCCTTGAGTACACTAACATACAAATCAGGGTCTGGACTGAAGTCCTGGGCACAAAAAAAAAAAAAAAAACCAACGCAACCGGAGCCATGGACCACCACGAATAGAGAACAGGAAACACTAGTGAGTTTCATTCTGATTCACTAAATCACAATGCCAGTTTAAGGATGGAAAAAAGTTTTCCATTGCATTTTTTTGTCATACTTGTGTATTCAAGGCACATGGCAATCTAAAAACAAGAGTAGGTGTTGCAATGGCTCCCGGAGAGGCCAAATTTCCCTGCTTTTCGAGGGCCCAGGACATCTCAACCTTTTTTTCCCCTTCATGTTGTGTGCCAAGCCTCTGATAGAGAATAAAATTGGGCTGTGTGAATGAAACTCACAGTCCCCACAGACTCTGACAATTACCTTTGATTGTGAGAAACAGAACTCAAAATAGAAACAATGCTGAATTTAAATTCATAAGATATTTTATTGCTCAGTTTTCTTTAATTTTATCAGGTTCAAATGACCTACTAAAGCTTTGCAAACTGCATTACATTCACAGAACAACAATAGCAGTTGCTTCTTGAGAAAAACAGAGAGGAAACATGCTGAAATCTTGTTTTCATCACTTTCTTTGTGTTATTAGAAAAACTAAACAAATTCTCAAAAACTATGTGGAATTTTGTATAAACATAGCTACGCACGGTACAAGCCCACGCAATGCCTAATAGCGGAATTTATATAAGCAACAACGCCCTCCAGCGGTCACAGATACTTATTGCATCCCCACAAAAGTAACTTACTTTTTACTTCAGTTACTCTATATGAAGGACCAAACCTGCACAAAATACAAATAACGTATCAACAGAAAGTAAATAATGAAATAATACTTGATAAACAGCTCCAATTGAATATAGTCACTATTTTTTGTACTGTTCCCTTTTATTTTCATTTGTTACTTTTTTTAAATGTATCTTTCTATCTTTATTAATTTTTAATTTGCAGGTTTTGTCCTGTATAATCTGGTCAGACACACACACAAAAAAAGACTCTGACAAATCCAGTTTCAATCAGATTTACTTTTACAAATTTATACAGACTTGAAGGACAAGATTTAGACTTGACATCACATTTATTTCACAGAAAGGAAATAAAAACAAAATTCAAACAAATGAACAATTCAAATAGGGACAAAACAGAAATGGTTCACTTATTCCGCTGTGACAAACTATAATAGCATAGATATTACAGTCAAAAAGCACTGAGGTTTCTACAATTATCATATCAAAACATTCACATTAGAACTGAACACTTTTCATGGTCGGCAAAAGCAATACAGATGTCACGGTCAAAGCAGATCCAGCTATACAAACACAAATTCAGACCTAATAGCTTTAGTCCAGTTCAGTGACTTCAGAGGTTGCCAGATCACCATGATAAACAACCATACATGAACTCAAGGACCCATATATTTATTTACATGGTCTAGTTATGCACAATAGTTGTCATTAGAGCATCTGTGTTAGTGATACTGTAAACATTGTTGTGGATTTATCAGAAGTCTCAGTTGTTGTGGCTAATATTTGTTAGTACTGAATAAAAAAAAAAGATACATTTTGTTGTTGTGGCTAACATTTTTAAGAATGAGATTTTTCTTCACATAGCATATAGATTCCCAAATTGATAATTTAATTTAACAAAGCAGGCCTATATTTGTTTTTTTGTTTGTTTGTTTGTTTTTTTTTAATTTCTTGGCAACAAGGTAGAAAACCAACAGCTAAATGAAATGATATTTGGTCTGTAGGGGACCATTTGGTATAAAGCATTTGTGGCCAAATACAGAGGCTAAACATTTGCAGACTCTTAATTATTGGTTACCTTCCCTGAGGAAAGTCCATTGTAATTACTTTAGAAATCAGATGTTGATTTTAAGTTATAGCAAGGAACATTACATAGTGTAAAAAAAGGACTGCAGCAGAATCATTATTAAAATGACAAAAAAAAAAAAGAAAAAAAAAAGTGATTATTAGTCAATGTTTTGCGTATTTTTGGAATGTCAGTCAATGTAAAAATGTCATGTTATGATTAATACTGTCAGATGACGCTTTTGCTTTAACTGAACATGCACAAACAGATGAATTAAAGATATTTAAAATTTATAAAATAAAAAAAATTGCATGTATGATCTGCTAAGAAGTCTTGAGGGTGTCTTCATTTTCCATATATTTCCTTCTTAAAGATCCGTAAAGCTTTATTTCATAGATGTACTGTAGTGATCAATGTTGAGCTAGGAAAATGTTCTTTTCCAGTGTCATTTCCTGGCTTTGGCAGAGTTTAGGTTGGCGTTTTTAATCAGTGTTTAAGGCCTGACCGTGAAGATCAGCTGTCTGTGTGTTTCTGCCAAGGATGACAATGAAGAAGATACTGTAGCTAATCTACAGATGCACTTAATGGGCCATTGTATCCCATTTAAAAACATTCAAGAACCGCATTCCACCGCAGCTCTGTCCCTGATAAAATTTACAAATGGGTTCACGTTTAAAAACACGAATTTAAAATCAGTTAAGCAACAATTTTATGTAGATGATTTTAAAATCTAGAAACCTTTAAACCCCATTTTAAAATGTCAGCTCTGCTGGCATTTAATATTTATGGATTTTCTGAATACACACTACTACATTGAACTGGCAAAGAACAAAACACCAATATATAAAATATACCTGTATAAATTTTTCTGTTTACAAAAAGTGGCATGTACACCACTCTACTGAGAATCAGTGAAATTATACAATGAGAACATGTCAGAGAAAAATGTACAAAAGTGTTGCGTGATGGTTGTAGTTTGTGGTTCCAACCTATGCTTGGTGCTGGTGCCAACCAAACTGTAAAAATTCTCACAAAATCCTAGCTGCAGTGAGTGTACAATAAAGCTTGGTAAAAGCTGATAAATATGTCCCACTTGGTATGGTTCACTTGACAGAAAATAAAACCCTAACCTGTGCAAAGATGGGCAAAAGAGAAAGGGGTTTGCCAAGGAAAGAAGGAAAAATCTTTTTATGGTTGTTTTTTGTCTGTCAATGGATGTAAAATCATTAACTTCTTTTTAAAGCAACTGAATTTCATTAAATGATAAAAAATAAATTCTCAGTTAATATATCAATTGAACATGTAAGAAAAAGGAAAGAGAGATGGGAAAAACGGAAGAAAAAAATAAAATAAAATAACTCCCCAAACATGAGTTGTTTAAAGGAAACCAGATTTAAAATCAGTCCCCTTCAGACTGCGCCTTGTTTTGAATCTGTTCTGCTCAGTACGATGATATGTCCATCTAACTCTTCTGGAAAAAGAACAGAAAAATATCAATCTTAAATACAATGTAAGATTTCTTAACATTTCTACATCAAGGATTTAAGTGAATTATAGTTACCATACTCGGCTGGTAGCATGAACCGACGTGACCTCTGCAATTTGCCGCTGTAACTTGTGAGAGGTGGAGAGGGTGTCATCTTCACAGTCAAGATCTCGTTCCGACTCTCGCTCCCTCTTACCCGTCACACTTCCTCCTGAGTGCAGCAGGTGTCCTGCTGAACACCACACAGAATATTGTAAACGCATAAAACCAGGAATATATTAACACACTTCCATAATAAAGCAACTTTTTAAAAACTTTAACATGCAGTACACAATACATTTCCATGTCCATTACCTGAACGTTGTGGGCCTGCCATGTCGTGTGAGACATTACATTTGTAAAGTCGACTGCTGTGCCCTGTGTCAGGCATGTGGTGGTATCCTGGAAAACAAGCAAGAGAAAAGAACTGCATGAGAAAACAGATCTTATGCTGCTAATTGTGCAATTAACAATCATTTACACCTGCAAACTAGTAGTGTATTAAATTAGTGTGAAAGGTGACACCTAATTGCTGCTGCTGCTTTTGTTGCTGAATTCCACTTGGTCCCTGATGCTCTTCACTGTCAAAGTTCAGCAGTATACTTCCACTCCTCTTACCACTGGAACCGCCTGATACAGCTGGTGCTTTTGGGATGTCAAAAAGTCAATTTATGTCACATCAGTATGCACATGACACACACACACACACCCACCCATGAATTAAAAAAAATTGTTCCCACAACTTAAGTCTGTCATTTTAGGTAAAATGTAAATCATTCCCTGGTTTGAGTTTGGTTTGTTTACAATTTTAGCTAAATTAAAACGAGTGAAGAAATTACCACAATGTGGCCATGATTTAACTAAGACAAGGGAACAAATTAATAAAACAGTACCACAAATTATTAAGTTGTGAAAACTAATTCTTAATTTGTGGCCATGATATCTATTTTTATTTGTCCATTTTCTTCGTACATCAGTAGTTTGTATTTTTAATGCATTTTTTATATATTATATTATATTATATATTGGTTTAAATATAGAATTACTTTTAAATGAGTCAAAAAAAGTTAACCATTATTTATTAGACTTTCTTAAATTTAAGAAAAAAAAACGCTGATAGGCTTAAACCAATAAAAGTTGTCAGTCCTTTGTCTGCAATCTCAAATAAGGAGGGAAAAAAAAAAAAAAATGATATTTACCTGGTGTATTGGTCCCGGACTGCTGTTCCCCTGGGGAGTACACCATCCCATTCCCATTCCCGTTGTGCGTGGATGGTACAGAGGCCAGAAGTCCTGGTAAAATAGAATGTAGAATTATCTTCTACTGCTACAATGCACCGTTTAAGGATTTGCTAGAACTTCTGACAATTTTACTCTTTATCAACTGCACGTGAGGTTTCTTTTGATTGATAAATGTGATTGCATGTAAGCTAAATAGTTGCTTGCTAATAGAAGACCAAGTCCTTGCCAAGTCCTCTGTAGCGTGAAAGTTGTTGGTAGATCTGCTTCATCCTCTCGATGTTGAGGCGGCTCGCTTCAGCGTGGTTCACCATGGGTTTGGGGTAATGGACACCGATGATGCACTTGGCAGCGGCCTGCACAGAGTCTGGGGCGTTCCATGGGTCGTAGATATATTTGGCAGGGAAACCTCGGAGAATAGGTAAATATCGTCTGAAAGAACAAAGAGAGATTAAACCAGTCTCATCATAAACATGAGGAAGGTTAAGCGATATGGCAATTGGGTTCCCATTTTTGAACAAGCAGGTACAAGAAGAACGACACAGTTTCTCGGATTACAACAAGCAGCTTGCGTTAGTGGTTAATTTACAGGGATCTCAAAATGGTATTTTCACACATTTAACTGTGTAAGATCATAAATTTGAATGTATAGATAGGTGCCAGTTCATACTGCAAAAATAAAACGGTCAGCACAACACCATAACAACAAATGGAAAAGAACGGAAAAATTCAAGCTCTACTGAAATCAGGACTTGCGTCTCTCCTCCAGGTCCCAGGGACAGAAAAAGCCACCTACCTAAGGTGCTCCACCTTACCAGAGCGTGGGGACGGAGGGCTGCAGGAGGCATGGCTCACAGACAGGCGGACGCAGTTTAAACAGGACAACAGGTCCCGCCTGTGCTGAGACACTACGGAGATTCCTACTACAACACGCATTAGAAAGCAGAGGCAGTGACCAGGCCCTCCCAATCCCTCCAGATCCAATCACACAGCACCCTCCCACAACCCCATCCCACCCGCTTCAACAAATCGAAACTCAGGGCTGAGTGAGAGGTTCAGGTTCGCTCCCTGCCCCTCGCACTGCCACTGATCGCTTTTGAGACGACAGTGATCCCAAGCCAAGGCAGAGAAACCTGCTAGCCGCCAAAGGAGAAACGCAGTATACTGTCCTCCGCTGCTGGGTGGTCCCCTCCTTTGGCCAAAAGAGACCAGAACCCTTTTGCCAGGAAGAGTCACATCCTGCCTGAACAAGCAAACGGCCAGAAACATGTTACATGTACAGAAATTGCAGCATGACCTATGGGCCGTGAGTGACTTCGTTGGGGTGGAGGGACGCTGAAGGCCAGGACTCTCGTTCTCTTGCACAGGCAGGGCTGCATTTAACGCCTAGAGGACCGCTAAACATTTCAAAAAGAGTCTGATAAGTAGGAGTTGTCCAGAGCTAGACTGAAGTCATTGGCTCTGGGCCCCACCTCCCATCATGCTCTCTGGGGAATGCAATGTGGCTCTCTATGCATTGAAAACAGGCCAGGCTTCATATGTATATTTCCCTACCAAGCGGTTAAAATCCCTTTTGATGAAACGAGTTGCTAAAGAACAGGCTACTGCATTTCCCACTGATAAAGCATCAAGCTTCAACCACATTCACAGCTAACAGGTTTCCAAATGCTTTGGCTAAGAATGGCTTTCGTCTTAAAAGCAATCAACCACAATTCACAAAGGGGAAAGGGAAAGCTGAACTTTTCACCCAATCCGTGAGACGACCACAGAAACACAAAAACATACAAGCTTTGGGCTAACGTGCGTATGAGCTAAGGCAAATACGATGACAGCAATGTTTACAAGCAGACATCTGTTTCTTGAAGGGCCTATGAGGACAATGTGTTGGGAAAGTACCAAAATCCTTCAACACCAAATTCTGGAACTGGAAGGCCTTAGATAGAAAAGTTAGAACACAAAAAAGCTAACTGGGACAGGCTTGGTTTCTTAATTAATTCATGTTGGAAGTCAAGTCTAGAACTCAACTGATACTTTTCTGCATCTCAGTCATATGTAAAAAACAAACGCTGCCATATAGTACAATAAAATTTATGTATATGACACCCAACTATCTAAAATCCTCATGAATGTATAAATTACTCTTCCAAAAGACCCCGAAATTCTTTACATTCCTATGACGGAGTTACTTTAAAAAATGTTTCCTCATTCTATTAAACTGTCCTTCTGTGTTGTTAATCTTTAATGCATTCTAGCTTTTAAACAAGGGCCTTTTAGTGAAAGCAGGATATTCAGCCTGGTATTGGTGTGCATTTTTAGGAACGTTACCAACCTAATGAAATCGCCGTTAGGATCGGTGCGCCTGCCGAAACCCACTGGACAGTAGCAATGAAAGAACTGTTGAAAGAAAGAGCTACAGGAGAGCCACATCCAGCTGCCTGCATTTACACTCCAGTCAGCATCCAATAGGAGCTCCTCGAACACCTGTCAATCATAACTACCATTATTCTCTAGCCAATCAGAGTTTATGCTTATTAAGCAGTCATTTAGACCTATTAAAAACAGACTTTTACACTACAGTTCCAAAGTTGGGGTCACTCCGTAATTCATGACTAATAAGTTTTTTTTTTTCTTAAATTATAAAAGAAAAAATTCATTGGAAATAAAATACCTCCACAACCACTGCTGATAAAAAGTAGGTCACTCTATTGTCATTACTAATGTGACCTAAACACTCAAGGTCTTTAAACTCAAATATATCCATCCAGCATATTTTTATATTCTTCTATAACAGAGACCAGCAACCTTTCTGACAAAGTGCCATTTTTAAATTCACCCTTCAAAAATTAATTTACAGTCCTTACTAAACATGCTCTTCATGTATTCAAAATATTGTTATGAGAACAAAAAGCAGACCACGCTGCATCACCGCCATGAACACGAGTGGAACTGTGTAATTCAACTGACCCACGCAGAGCAACCCACTGAAAGTGCAGCACAGATCAACCTGTTTTGACTCAAAATTGTGTGGCTGCAAGTAGTATCACTAGAATGGGCTGCACATGTAAATAGATCCGCTCTGTGCTATATAGTTAATAAAAGAGGTTGTAAGAAGTACTTTGTCATTCATATTGACAACATATGTAATGTTACATTTATAATAATTTTTTTTCTTTATAGTCTTTTCTTATATATATATATATATATATATAAAATAAAAAAAGTCTTAAAATTTCTGCTCTATGAAATAATAAAACAATAACATTTTATCTCCCATGTGTAAGAGATGCACCTTCATGCCCTCTTCCCAACTGATCCACAGGTCTCCACGAGTGAGAAAACAAGCGACAGCATGACGGGCCAGGTGGTGGATCCAGCCCTCCTGTCTCAGCTGGGTCATAATGGCATCAATCCATGGAAAACCTGTCTTAGCTTCAGCCCATTTGGCCAAAGCCTCTGGGTTCTTGTCCCAAGGGATGCGCACACAGATCGGGTTGCCTTCCATTTTATCAAATCGTGGGTTGGTGGTGGCAGCAGTGTAGAAAAATTCCCTCCACAGCAGCTGACCGTAGAGGGAGAGTGGAGGAGTGCTGTTTTTCTTTACCTGCAAGAAGAATTTCACACAAATCTAGATATCGATACACCATTATTAAAAGTGAAACAATGCAAGTATACTAGGTTTATACACAGGTGGATAGAGTAGAGTCATGTCTGTACCTTCCTATAGAGGTCTGTGAGTTTGAAATAGAAGAGGCGGCAGGAGAGGCAGCCGAAACGGAGGTAGGGACTCAGGCCAGTTGGACTGGGCAGCAAAGAGTTGGCATTCATTCTGGGTCTTTCAAAATTTGCAACCCAAGCCTGCAAAAACATTTAGGAGGGAAAGGTAAAGTCTGGTCTTCTCTTAATGAGCATGTGATGCAGTACATGTGGATCTAACAATTTTACAATTTTTGCTTTTAATTTTCACTTTCAGTCTGTCCTTTTATTTCTTATAGTTGTTTTAAAGATTGTTATACATTTGCATCTGCTAAAGGTCCATCAATGCATTAATAACTACAAAACTGGGCCAATAACTGCACAGTACATAGTGAAAATCACGGCTGTAAAAACACTGTTGTAGTATTTGTTTTAGCTGTTAAACACCACCAGGCATATGGCCGCAGGTAATCCAAGTTTGAGACCACTGATGGACATCTATATATGATCACACCTTTCGCTCCAGATGCCTTTCAATCCTTGTTAAAGCCTCGGTTTCACCTCCTGGCCAGACAGCAGAAGGTAGTCCCTCGATGTCAAATCCTGAGTCAAGATAATGTAGGTTAAAAAAAAACAATGCTAATCTTGAATAACTTGGTGGGTTCTTGTATTGCAGTTTAGGAAATTCATGCATTTGTGTTAAGTCACAGGAAATGGATACAGTGATGTTATCATTCAGGTCAAGTCTACTTCATTTTAACAGTGTCATTTACTCACTCTCAAGTTGTTTGAAACCTGTATGAGTTTCTTCTGTTGAACACAAAATAAGATTTGAAGAATGTTGGTAACCAAATAGCTGCTGATAGTCATTGACTTCCATAGTATGGAAAAAAATTACATGGAAGTCAATTGCTACCAGCAACTGATTGGCTACAAACATTCTTCAACATTTTATTTTGTGTTCAACAAGAAATAAATTCATACAGGTTTGGGACAACCTGAGGGAGAGTAAAGGATGAAAAAAAAAAAAAATTCTTTTTTGTGTGAACTGTCTCTTTAAACTCAATAGAGCTCTTTTCAGCTCACCTAGTTCTTCCAGCGATGGCACACCATATTTGTCCCCATGGTCTTCAGAGACAGGTGTGACGCAGCAGCCCATTATAGTGTTGGAGAGGGTTTCCACTGGCATCTCTGGTGGGTCCATTCGGCTGATCAGAGTCTGGAACCGCTTGTAAGTGAGGGGAGGCTGACCACCATTTAGTTCAATGATCCTGAAATGATGTGGAGGGTAAAGTGTCAGTGTCTTCCTGTTTGCCACCATCCTTCCCACATATACAATTCACAAGCATTAAAACTCTTATTTGAGGTGGTGATCATTAAAGCTGAAGTGTGTCATTTTAAAACATAAATATATATCAAACATGCTTCCTGAATGCTCCTCAAATGCCATTCCGTTGAACAAAAGTTAGTGTGTCAGGCTAGTAGGATGTCTTGAGTTTACACTGTTTAGAGAAATCAACCAATAAATGGATTACTTATAGTTGCACATTAAGCAGGTATAGGAAATAGTATTTAAAATGTAACTTTTTAAATTTAAGGAAATGAGCTCTTACTTATCAAGGTTGTATAGGGTGTGTGAGATCTTGACTATGACTTCAACCCCAGCCTCCATCGCAAGCTTTTTAATAGCTGCATCCCTCTCCTTCCCAAACGGTTCTGAATCATACTCGAAGGTCAACCTGGATATTTTCCATTCCTGAAGGAAAAGACCACAAATACTAGATAGTTACTCAAAATGACATGAAATTAGACAAATCAATGAAATTCTTTTGTGATACCATATTCAAGTATTGATAGGAATATTTTAAACCGAATAATTCTACCTTGAAAAGGCGTGGAAAAACATTGGCTGGCTGTCCTCGGATGACAAAAAGGCGGGAATTGAGTTTTCTTAGATTGGAATCAAGATCATCCAGGCACTGCAGGAGAAATCTGTCAGGAATAAATGTAAAATTTAACATTAAGTGTTTTTAAATATGATTCTACAGTAAAAAAGATAAGGTAAACTCTAGCTACACATTTAGATACTTGAACGTAAAATTCTAAAAAAAAAAAAAAACACACGTTACTGACTAATCCTGATATAGGAACTATTGCCATCTACCATTTTATCAGAAAACTTTTTGTGCTTTTATAAATCCTGTATAGGAATTTTTGTATTTTCTTTCCACCATAAAGACAGATCCACATCAAGTGAACTGGTTCTAATAAGAGTCAAATATACAAATAAGCATATTTGTTTATAAAATATTTTATTGTACATTTTAAGATTGTCTACACTGTCTCAGATTCCAAAATATAGTCTGTGTAGAGACTAGATGGTACTGGGATGCCCTGATTTGACTTGACCAGTTACATGGCCTGAAAAGTTTGAGAATACTGATCTAAAGCAAAGCCCTGAGGCTTTACCTGTTCTGCAAGCTGTCCTTCAAACCTACAGATGCTCTGAGTTTCCATTCACAAATCTGTTCATTCATGACCTGTTTAAAATGTTAGGAGCTTAACTGCTATTTCCTCTCTACACATCTGCCTTACCAGCTGAAGGGACATTAAGTACTACAGTCTTTACTGAGAAACACTGCTGCATGAATAAATCAGCAGATGACACTTGGTTCATTTTTGATTTCACTTTAAAAAAAAAAAAAAAAAAAAATCAAAAGTACAAGTGTGGTATTTAGCTAAAATAAAATAAGAAAATTGTATTTTCTCTTTATTTTATTTTATTTAAAATGATTAAAAATGTTTTTATTTGGATTTTTCACTATTTAATAAAGATTATTAATATTTAACTTTTTTACATAAAGGAGTACATTTTGGTACTGTGACAGTCCTTGCTGCAACAAACAAAAGTGATGTTTTAGTTTTAACTTTGTGCAAAGTCTTTTTTTTTACATTTTTTTATTTAATATTTTTTTCAAGAGTACTTTTCCCCCCTGATATTCAGAAACTTTCTCTGTAAAAGCATAAACCTTTGTATCAGATCAGTAACTATGAATTGGCAATCATGCCCACCCAAAAACAAACACAATTTTGTATATAAAATATGAGTAAAGAGCAGCCATGACAGAAGTTTCCAACAATTCACTGGTAGGATTCCTGTACAGAACATTTTGTTCTTTCATTAATGAGGTTATAGTATTATCTGATAGGCCCGTCCGACCTTCTACCTGTGTCTGTTATTTGGTCCTAGAGTCCTGACTGAGCCCAAAGTCAGACTGTCTGCAACCAAAGCCCTGATTAGAGACCAGACAGGGACAAAGCTCCCTATGCTCCAGATACTGGCTGACTGGTCGTCACACTAACACACACAACTGCACAAACTTCACCAGCACACACACACACAAACGCACACACTGACACCTCCATTCATGAAATCCAAAAGAATGAGACCAAACACAAAAACTAATAGCTATTGGGAACATGAGAATGGGGAAACTCAAACCTAATTTTCAAAACTCTGCCCTATCATACATTATTCCTTATGTAACTTGCCTGGCCTGGCCTAGATTTGCAACGCGCATGGTCTCCACCACTGGAGGGCATAAAATTAGCCCAGTGACCCCTTTTCAACAACAACACTCTCTCAGCACCTAGACTGAGAAAAAAAAAATTAAAAAAAAAAACCAAAAAAAAAAAAAAAGTACACTTACCCTTGTATTCCCTTTCCCCCAGATCACATGAAATCAGCCGTGAGACAATAAAGGTTCAGTCTTTTAAAATAAACCTAGGAATTCAATTACTGGCCATGACAACTAGTGAAAAACGATCCGTTCACAGCTTCTAGGAAACCAAGATAAGTTATGGGCTACAGTTCATGTTATCAGTTACTAACTAACTAGGTACACGTGCCTCATCCTTTAAGGTAGATAAAGTGTGGAAGTTCAGCAAAAGCAAACAAATTAGGTCTGTTTCACACATTCTGCAGAGTGTAAATAAGAGAGTAACATTCCTGTTCCATGGTCATGTCCAATTACTAGATGAATTACTACATTGAACTGATTAAATGTATACATTAAATACAACTGAAAAGTTATATATATATATAAAATGTAATTTATTCTTGTGACGGCAAAGCTGACTGCAGCCAGTACTCCAGTATGAAATGATCTTTCAGAAAACATCCTAATATGCTGATTTGGTGCTTAAGTAATATTTCCTATTATCATCAATGAAGAAAACAGTTGTGCCGCTGAATATTTTTGTGGAAAGCATAACATTTTCAGGATAATTTATTGAATAGAATGTTCAAATGAACCGCACATTTACTTGATATAGAAATCATATAGAATTTCTGATTGTAAGTAATAATTTCTTACTGACAACAAATATTTGAACAGTAGTGTAAAAAGAACAGAGCTGCTGCTTTACACTGATAATATGACAGGTTATCAAATGTAATCTATGCTATAATGGCAGTGTAATACTGTATATATAAACACTGATATTGAATAACAGGTCATAAATTACTAGAGAACTATTACAATCTTTATCTAAATATATATTGGGAGGGGTAATATAAATTGGACGCTGGAATGGCAGTAGACAATGCTGCTTCAGTAATGCTTCTGCTGCACGTGCAGCATAAATACTGTAATGTGTGCAAATTAACATTGAGTCTGCCACTTACAGTACGTGCTGCAGACACAAGATACATAATCTTGCCATTCCAGTTTTGCATCTCAAGTCAACACTAATTAGTATATTAGTGCTATGTGAATGTCATTCCCAACCCAGAGCATGGTAACGTTAACCAATAACAACTAGTTATCATAAACTCAATCAGTTACATCAGTTCCATCTGTGTCAATGCATATCATTTTATTGAGTGATTGGTAATTGTCTACTACTGCAAGACATCAAGCATATTTTTGACATGATGAACTGACATGAAGTAACATGTCTTTCGAGGATGTAATGATGTAGTGTAGTGTGCATGACAGCAGTGAAAACAAAGAATCCTAACAGCAGCTTACTCATTTACACCACTATTTTTAAAGGCGATTTAGAGCAGACAACACAGTGTGACCTGCAATCTCCCTGCATTAAAGTACCTAAACTTGATACTCAACAGGTGTTTTATCTGAACACCATCTGAACACTGCAGCTGACAATGACAAATCCAGTCACAGGTGCTTCATCTTTTAATCTGGTGAATTAGCTCTCTTTAACATTCAGTCAGATCGCACTGTATCCATTCAGTAGGAGGAGAGCTGAACGACAAGCTCTGTGACCAGACTGTCTGATTGTCTTCTGAGAGCGAAGCACCTGCTGGTCGGCGACTTCGCCTACTTTCCTTTTGACTGACTGTTATGGCACTGGATCGATCTGCATACATGGCCATGTGTTCAGATTACTTCAGGTGTGGGTATTCATTGGTTTAAAGGGGTCATGAGATGCGATTTCAAGTTTTCCTTTCTCTTTGGAGTGTTACAAGCTGTTTGTGCATAGATAAGATCCCTGAAGTTGCAAAGACTAAAGTCTCAAAACCAAAGAGACATTCTTTATAAAAGTTAAGACTCTGCCACGCCCCCCTAAAACAGCTCATTCAAACACGCCCCCACATCTTTATGTCACGGTGTGGGGAGATTTGCAAAACACCACCCAAATGTATTGCCGGCGCTATGTCGTGGAGACGCTGTGTTTCGTTGTGAAAGCGAAACTACTTTGTTTGGGCTTCCAAAAGAGGACAAAACTAGAAATCAGTGGTTAAGTTGTATTTACAACACTGTTCCAGAACAGTTCAACCCAAATACTAGAGTGTGTGCAGCGTATTTTAACGGAGGACTATTTCCTGAACCTGGGAGTAGCCTGCCAGCTGTGCTCAAAGACTGTTTCTATAAAGTAGGGCAATTCCAACTTTGCAAGGACAGTCTAGCGCTTCTGACTCACAGCCTGTAAGCATGTTTTCATATTTAAAGAATTTGCCACTGACTATTCAAACTTGAGTTTTGAGCTGTGTAGAGTAGCTCTTGTTGTTTGTCATTTCTCCGATCACAAATGCAGACATGGTAATGTTTACGCAGCGCGATGCAACGCGACACGTAAAAAAAACAGTATAAGTCATTATAATCAGTAATTATGTCCCCACTGGATGCAACAAATGCCTCGTTTGTAATGGGTTTTATTGTTTTTGTCTAGTCTCTTAAATGACATCGTAATGGTATTCTCGATAATCAATATCTTACCTTAATAGCTATGAATACATTTTTAAAATCTTATAAAATTTTAAATCCTTTGTTATTTCTCAACTCTGTTCAGTAAAATTATTCATTCATGTTTTAGGCTTCTCCTTATTTTTATATTTTAGACATCCATAAATTAGTGATGAAAAAAAATTGCCGCACTGGTGGAAACCATAGACTGTAAAAAAACATGGACGTAGTGTCTGTGACGTCACCCGTAGGTTTCTGAAGAGCATTTTTGAAGCCCAAAGTAGGCGGAGTCGGGCGTTGCCATCTTGGCAAGCACGTCACCACGCGTCACTCCTGGATAATCGAAAATAGGCAAAGAGGCGGGACATGGGAGGAGCTGGTTGCTGAAACCACGCCCACCTAGCTCGTCAGTGGTGACAGCAGCGGCAATCCGCCTGTCACTCAACTGGCCACGCTCTTAATTATGCAGAACTTTAAGGCTTAATATAATTTAAACGGATGAGTTAAAAAAAATTAAAAAAAAAATAAAAAAATAAAAAAATTCACCCCCTCACAGTTGTCATGAAGGGCAAAATTAGCTACATAGACCAAAATCATTTTTTGAACCAGGCTGTAAACTAGTTTTTTTCTGCTGTAAAGTTGGGCATTTTAACATGGGGGAGTCTATGGGATTGACTCCCTTTTGCAGCCAGCCTCTAGCGGCCAGTTGACGAATTACAGTTTAAGTCACTTCCGTGTTGGTTTCAGAGAGAGTGCGGGAGGTTGCCGCTTGGTGAAAACAACAAGAGACCGTGCTGCCGCGACTGTCAAGAGCGGCTCAACAGTGTCAGAGACTATAGAATACCCAAGACAAATCACTCGTATAGTTTTGAACGGGGAAAAATGCAATGCTCAATATGGCCGCTCTATCGAATGAAGCCCTGCCTTCTGAGCCAAAGAGCCAATCGCAAATTGGTAAAGTCAGCGCGTCACTGCAGCCGCCGTTAGAAATCCTGGTTGCTATAGAAACAATCAGCGTTTTGAGACTTGCACCTAGGACTGCGCATGCGCACTGGTGGGTCTAGCCTGAGAAATAAGCTTTTTTTTTTAAACGTGATTTGAGCAAAATAAACAACATTTATGATACAGTTGTTGTCAGATTTCATTGGTGTTTTCAAATATGAAATTTAATCGCAAGCGTGGTGACCAGTTTTGCAGAATTTGATGTTTCCCCATTCAAAGTGATAGGAGCTGCACTTGCATGCCCGAGAGGAGTTTCAAAGATGGCCACCGAGTGACATGACTTGTCTTAAAGGGACTTTGACGGTGTTTAGTGTCCAGCAGCAGCATGTATGGTGCGTGCTGTCAGCGCAGCTGAAGAGTTCTGTGTTCAAATGCACGCAATAGGCTAAAGCTTGCCGCAAAGCCCCAGCAAAAGTAATTACCATGAATGTGTCAGGGGGAAATAAGGAGATATTTGAATTATTTACTAATAAACTAGTGTTTTCTGAGTCCGTGATGCAAGGATGAAGTTGCCGATCCTGACTCGCCGTCTCCTCATTAGACGTGCCTTTAGAGAGAAATGCATCAAATGAAAGTTTTTGTTTTCGATTCGTTTTATTTTATTTCTTTAAGTAGTAATTTAAAGCTTTCTATAAATATATTTATCATGTCTGTGAGGCATTCGCTGAGTTTCGGCTCATTTTTGTGAAGCGCTCCTGTTCAAGACCGAGACGGCAGTATAAAAGCACAACGTTTTGTTGATATTGTGAGTGCACACAAATAAAAGTAGACTTCACTTGTCATTTAAAAAAAATAAAATAAATAAGGCCAGACAACAGCCTATAATGCTGAATTATTTAAAAATACCTACATAGTTAAATACAAATTAAATAAGTTGGTACAACAATTAAATAGTGCATTCAATATTTTGAAATGTTTAGATTTAATTTAATAACTACATCGTTTAAGTTTTATCCAACACAGACTTGTTGCTGCTGTAATTTTGTTAGTCTGAATTTAGTCTGAATCGTTTAATGCACAGCTCTATTTTGACATCGGCTCGTCAGATGATTCATTCCGTTGCCACTGTCAATCATAGCAATGACTCGTGGCATGATTTAACGGATTCAGTCGCGTTAATTTAACATTCGTCTTTGTCATTCCTGAAACGGTATACATGGACATTTGGTTCTCTTAGACAAACAAAACTTTTCTCCAAATTGTGAATGGATTATGTAGAGAAACGGAGCCAAGGGCGCTCCCTTATGGCACAGTACAGTTGACCGGAAATGACTGAGCTGGCTTATCTAAAACCAGGAAGTAAACGTCCATATGGTCAATTGTATTAAATAGTGAATGTGTTTGTACTATTTTGTGGTCCTATTAAAAAATGTGCATAAAGCCAATGCATCTGATGGCTCAATGGCATATTTTGATCATATCAGGCATTTCAAAGAGTACACTCATTTTTGGACACTCATAAACAGTGATGGGAATAACGGCATTATAAATAAATGGCGTTACTAACGGTGTTATTTTTTCAGTAACGAGTAATCAAACGAATTACTGTTTCCCCCGTTACAACGCTGTTACCGTTACTGACAATAAAATGCGGCGTTACTATAATTTATTATATTATTTTTCAGTTCATCTGAATGGATGCGCAGTGTACCTGTATTTGACATAGGCTACCGTAAACTGTAGTGTGAAGGCACACGACTCGCTGTCGCTTTGTCTCACACACGCAAAGAAAGATACAGAGCGACAGAGTCTTACATAACAAGCAGAATTTACGCGCTACATGTAAACAATATTCTTTGTTGTATTTTCCTGTCAAAATAGAGTTCCTTTGGAATTCTTCAGCTTTTAAGAACTGCCGGTTTCTCTGGAAGTGGGCGGAACTAATGCGCAAACGACAATCTCATTGGCTGGCACTCACCTATTATCCCTGTTTTGATTTCAGCAAATCAATTCGAGCAAACACAGACAACGTGTTCAATATTCATGAACCCAGCAGCTCATTAATCCTTAGTGCGTTTTATATTGTTATTAGTAGTAGAATTCGTAGTAGTTTTATCTTTTCAGTATTATTTTTTTCCCCCTTTTTTTTTTATAGAAACACAATGACAAACAATATCTTAAAGGGGTCATATAACACAATTTCACCTTTTTTACTTTTGTTAGTGTGTAATGTAGCTGTGTGAGCATAAACATCTACAAAGTTACAAAGCTCAACGTTCAATGCAAAGGGAGAAATTGTCTTTTACAGAATTAGCATAGCATAGCCTACAGCAAACGGCTGGTAAGGGACTACAACAAAATAATTCCGGGTTAGTGACATCATAAACCCAGATAACCCCCGCCCTGGGAACATGCAACGAAGGGGGCGAGGCCACGCTGCGCTGCTTTAGAGAAGAGGAAGAAAACTAGGGGTGCACATAAAAATCTATTCATATACTGTATGAATCGCGATTCTGTCTTCTAAGGATTCTAATGGTTCACAAGTTTCAAAATCAATGTTCTAAAGCAGCGGTTCTCAATCCTGTTCCTCGCGTCACCTGCTCTGCATCTCTCTCTCTCGCCCTCTCTCTGATCAGCTCAGCACCAACAATGAACTGTTCCATTTATACACTTATTTTCACATAGCTATGACAAGCGTTAAACATGGAAGCATGCAGTTGCCGTACTGGATTAAAGCTTTAATCATAATAAAACCGTATATTAAAAGCTAACATAAGCAGTAGCATAATAACAGCGTATCTAAAAGTATGAGACAACAACAAACAAAAAACTTAGTCCTACCATTAAAAGCCGTGCTTGCACAGGTTCTGCGCGATCCTCTTCACTAATATCCTCTACGTCTCAATCGGGCTCAAATTCATAAGCGATATTGACGACGTCCTTGTTTACAATCCAACCGGATCACATGCCGCTGAGGTGAGAGGCGGGACGTTTGGACACGCTCTAGAGGCGGTTTAGCCAATCACAACACATTCAGCCAGCTGACTAATCAGAGCCCATTGCGAATTTCTGAAGGAGGGCCTTCACAGAAACAGGAAATCATATGGCCGTTTTTATGCTAGCTGAAAAACAGTGTGCAATACAGGTACAATATGTGAAAAATAATGCGATTTTTTTAAAACGAAGCATGAAAACATGTTGCTGTGCACCCCATAAACACAATCAAGCCTTTGAAAAAAATCCATTAGATCACCCCTTTAAGCACTACCACCAATCCTAAATTCAGTCCTAATTACTAAAGGTCTATCATATTCCATCATATAATGCTAAATTATCATAATATCATATTATAATGTTTGACTGACTGATGCTAAGTGTCAGATATTTAAAAAAAAAAAAACTCTGCCATTTTACAAACATAAGCTTTTATTTTCATATATTTATTTATTTTAATATTAATACGTTAAATGAATGAAATTGACACTAAACAGAATAAATTATTATTATAAAACATTGTACACTTATCTACACTATTTTAATGTTTCTGTGGGACAATGTGAGAGACACCTATCAAATTCAATATATTATTGAAAATATTATCAACCCTCTATGGACACCTTGGCAATAGAATTGCCATTGGCTGGTAAATTGTTTAGTTTACTCAACAGACTAATATTAATTATCTGATATACTATTTTATATTATATACAGTGTGTGTGTGTGTATATATATATATATATGACACATTATTAATATATACACATTACAATATATACATTTTTAATATATTAAAGTAACATGCCCAACACTGCTCCTAACTAACAGAGATTTGCTTAATGAAACACGGGATGAAATTATGCTTTCTTATATTTCTAAAACAACTGCACCCACCTCCACCTGTTGACCCCAAGGTTGGACGACCCAGCGAACCAGGGATCCAGGAAGTAGACACATCGAACAGTGTCTGCCCCACGTACTGCCTCCTGAAGAGCAGGGTTGTCATGGAGACGGAGGCCCTTCCGAAACCAGTGGATGGAATTTGGGGCCATGTTCACCGAATCACCCTTCAAAAAAAAATTAAAATAAATAATCAGGACAAATACATTCATTCTGGCTGTTGATTTACTGAAGAGGATGTCATTGGCAGCAGTTTTTATATGTTCTCAAAGAGCAAAATAATAATAGTAAACAAAAAGAAAAGGCTTAAAACATACAAAAACATTTACACATAAAAAAATTACACCCTCATTAAACACTGCGAAAAGTGGCCTTACAAGACATTTTTGCCATTTAAACATACACAAATAAAACGGATAAAAAAGTACTCCAATCCAAATTATGCACTTTTTCACCATCTTATTCCTAGAATGTTACCGTTCCCATCATAATTAAAACAAATTGGGGACGATCTCCAACATATCATGACCATATAACTGAAATGCAATTAAATTACGTACTGATGGCTTTGTCTGTGAGACTTTTCCATTCTTATTTTACAGACATTAGCATCATAATATCCTACACGGAGGCAGTAAAAAAAAACAAAAAAAAAAAAAAAAAAAAAAAAAAAAACAAAAGGCTGTCATTTTTACTCAGAGATGATTTGGTATAGATTTGTGCCTTTTTTTTCGGTTTCCCTTTCATGATTCCAAATCTGGACTTAAAACCTGTCCATCTGAACAGTCATTCTGTGACATTCAATTCTTGGCTTTTCCTCAGACTGACTCAGGATGTGTGACGTGTGCAGTGGACTGAATTTCGTCATATATGTCAATGCCATACTGACTCTCATGAGTGATGTGACATTCATAGAAGCCTACTTGTCAATCACGAACATGTCTTCGAACCCTGCTCGAAAACAACCATCATACACACATGCAAAGAAAGTGGTCTCAAGGAGAGGATTTATCTACATGCAAGGTTAAGCCTCTGTCTCTGAGGGAACTTATCGGTTGTCTGTGCCCTGGGAATTACAGCAGGCCACCTCTACCTGGGATTGATCCAGCAACTTATACTGGCAGCCCATCTGCAACAACTGTCCTGCATGTGCACAAAATTGTTAAAGGTACTCATCACTTTTTTTTTCCAAAAGAATTTAGCCAACAAACCTACATTAATAATATCTGGGAGTACTAAGAGGACAAACGCTCATACTTATTCATACTGACATAGAGAGCACTAATGTTAAGCAAATGTAAAGTAAAAATTTGCTGGACAACAACTATAAAAACTATACAGTACACGGTTCTCATTTATATATTATAGGACTACTGTACCACTAAATTTTAATTTCATGCAATATCAGTTTATTACACATTACCTAAAAAGTGTGTCCTATACAGCAGCCACTATTAGACTGTCACTGCAGGCTTTGTTTAAGGCAAGAGACAAATTTTGAGATTTTTGGGCTATTTTGCTTCCAAAACATTAGTGGATAGAAAAAAAAAATCCAAAATACACATTTAAGTGTTTATTACAATTTTATCTATTTGCATCTGTAGATTTCAAATACAACATGTATTTAAAAGCTTTTCTCAAAATATTTTTTTTCCCATGCACTGAACCAGAAATCTCCACTTACATACACCAAACTTCTATATTCTCTAGTCTTTTTTAGAGTAGGGTTTATTTTTGTATAATTTTCCTGATTTATAGAACATTTTATTCCTAAAAAAAAAATTAATAGATTTTTTTTCCCTGGCTGTTTTGTTTGCATTTTTCAGGCAGAGATTTGATACAATTAGTGCATAATTCATTAGATAATGCAGCATATGCATATTTAAACAAAATATATAAAATAAACACTTATACTATGATGTACTTGTCTTAATGTACTAAGTATCTATTAGTTAAAAAACGTACCCTATTCACCTGTGATATCTTGTCTAAAGAATTTATTTAAAAAGACAATTTTACCTGATGGTGTACTGCAAATATAACCTACCTGTTTAAGATGGACTAACAGTAGTATACTGGTAACTGTCAATCACAACATACGTAAGACATCTCAGAAAAAATGCAGAAAAATAAGGATGTACTACCAACTGCACCCACAAAAAAAATAAATAAATAAATAAATAAAAGGATGCGGTGGGTAGGAAAGGTAGGTCCGATTTTCATAATTGTACTCAAATTCCCAACCATGACAAAAAGACCACAAAGACTGGTACGTATAATATTGATAAGCAAAACAAATACATTATAGGTAAACATAGGGAATAAATCGTTTGTTTTACACTAAAGCACCGTGGCGCGCGACAGTAGTACACAAAAGCATCCTGGAGTAGAAATTAGGTCAGCTCCAAATAGATGAAACTGGCGAGACATTGCACTTAGACTTAATGAATACATTTCGAGTTCCCCGCTACGTTTCCTAGAACTAAATGAGATTTTCAAAAGAATAACAGAGAAATATAAGGAAAACATTTGAAAACTTCAATAGGAAAACAAACGTGGGAAATGCGGTCACCGGCGCACGTTACGTAACGCGTTTTTTACAAGGCAATAAAAAGCCTACAGGAACAAAAATACGCGGTTTAAACGCATTACCTTTAACCGTTATGTCAGTCCCGAAGACAGGATCATCCCTTCCCACGATATAGCGAGATTCTCACAGCTGAGAAGATAAACTGTTCCCCGAGTCGGTCTGGCGCACAGACGGTCGAGTTGAGTTCACGAGACGCTCGCGCTCCGCGCCTGCTCCGTTTGGCTCTCTGCTCTTGTTTTCAGTCATATTGAGCGCAATGACGCTTCTGATTGGTCGAGACGAGGTCACGGGGTACGCGGACGATCACGTTTGGGAAGCATGGGATAATGAGAGACGTGGTTGAACTGACCTGCGTTTATGCAGTTTAAAATATCAAAAATAAATGCTTCATAAATTACCATCCTAAACGTTGCTTGTTGTCGATTATTTATATTTTAATGGTTTGTTATGTTATATTGATTGTAATAGTATGAGAACAAACTCACAATACAAATTATGTTCGATATTCTTTATTATTATTATTATTATTATTATTATTATTATTATTATTATTATTATTATTATTATCCTTTATTTTACCAGGAATTATCCCATTGAGATATAGAGCTCTTCTACCAGGGAGTCCTGGCCAAAATGGCAGCACAGAAAGTTTTACATACAGATTAGACACACATAGAACAAGGAAAATAGTAAAGAATAAAATATCATTTTACATCATATAAAAAATTGTATAAAACATTCACGTTTCTCCCAGCTCCAAAATGTTTCTAAAAATATTTAGCGATGGAATTGTTTCTAGCATCATAACACTCTGCATTTCATTCAAGGACCATAGGAGGAAAAGGGAGTTTTGCCAAACTCAGAGCATACTCTGGGAACAATCAAAAGTAATTTATAAGAGTTTCTATTGCTATAATTACTGGTATAATATGATAAGAGATTACAAATATAAGTTGGCAGTTTACCTAATAATGCCTTAGCAGTAAATAGTAGCATATGCATTTTTCTCCTTAGGTACAAGGAGGACCAACCAACCATTTTGTACAAAATACAGTGATGGGAACGTGAAGATGTATTTGTCACAAATCGTATTGCAGCATGATGTATACTATCCAACTTCTTTAACAGGGACAAGTTTGCATGCATAAAAACCACATCACCATAGTCCAACACTATTTTTTTTGCTTCAGAAGGAAAGCACTTCTTAATACGAAAGAGAAAACCCAATTTAGGTCTGAGATTTTTTAAAAGATTTTCAATATGAATATTAAAACCATATGCCCTCAAGCCACAAGCCATATGCCCAAGTATTTATAACTATTTACTCTTTCAATACAGTCCCCTTCCAAGGTTAAAATAGGTGGAACCGTTAATTTGGTACGGCAACGAGTAAAGACCATATATTTAGTTTTGTTTGCATTTAAAACCAATTATCAATTTATAAATGAAAATTGCAGTGACGGAAAGGAATCTTGTAACAGCTCTATGGCTTGATTCATAGACTGTGCAACTGTATAAATAATTGTGTCATCAGCATATAAATGCATTTTAGCTGTGTTAACCTAGGTCATTTATATAAACTGAAAATAAAACAGGAGCTAAAATAGATCCCTGTGGGACTCCTTTATTTATTTTTAATTCTGTAGAAGTGACATTTTCAACTGAGATAATTACTGAACCAATTTAGACTCATTTTACTAAAACCCAAGCAACTTAGTCTCTGCAATAAGATTTTGTGATTTACAGAATCAAATGCTTTAGAGAGATCAACAAATAGAGCAGCACAGTATTGTTTATTATCAAGGCATGTAATAATATCATTTGTAGTCAACATAGCAGCTGTAATAGTACTATGACCTGACCGGAAACCTGATTGAAATTAATTTAAAATATTATTTTCTATTAAAAACTGTTTTACTTGGTCATTTACAAGAGATTCAAATACTTTCGCAATAACTGATAGCCTTGAGATAGGTCTGTAATTGTCTAATTCAAAAGGGTCACCCCCTTTTAACAAAGGGAGAACCATAGCTGATTTCCATGCACATGGAATTACATTTGAAGTTAAACTTAAATTAAACATAGCAGTAATTGGTTCCACTATGAAATCTGCACAATTTTTTTAAAAAAACAAGGCTCTATATTATCCGGCCCTGCTGATTTTTTACAATCTAAATTTAATAGAACTTTGTGAATTTGTGCGACTAAAATAGAAGTAAAAGCATCACTCCCTTTTATTTTATTTTCTGCTAAATTACTAACATCAGGAGTTAAACCAGCAGCAATAAAATGACTATTAAAAGCATTAACAATATTTTCTTTCCCCTTTATAATTCTTTCCTTAACCTTTAAATATTCAGGTAAACTATAAAATATTTTTGACCAGAAACTGATTTGGTCAATTTCCAAAATTTAGTTGGATTATTCAGATTTTCATTAATCATATTTAAATAATAATCACATTTAGAGTTCTTTACTAATTTTGTGCAATTATTTCTTAGTGTTCTATAACGTACCCAATCCAAATGGTTATTTGTTTTCTTTGCTGTGGCCCATGCAGCATCTCGCTCTTTAATACCAGAAGAGATTAACTGGTAAAACCAGGGATTATCTCTGCCTCTTACCCTAATTCTTTTCACAGGAGCATGTTTGTTGCAAACATTTTAAAAAGCACATTTAAAATACTCCCATGCTAAGTTAACATCGGGTAACAATGAGGCAGTAAATAAATCACTCATAAATATCCCTTTGCTCATTAAAATGTTTAAATTGACGTCTCAAAATAATACGTGGTGAATTTTTTTTAAATCCTACAATTTCTCACACATACTATTGCACAATGATCAATAACATCGTTACAAAAAAAAAATACAGTTGCAGAAAATCTATGAGGAGCATTAGTTAAAATAACATAAATTAGTGAAGATTTATTTGGATTTTTTATTTTTTATTTATCCGAGTTGGAGAGTTAATCAATTTGCTCCAAACAAATAGAGTCACAAATATCCTTGAATGGATCAGATATTTTTGATGTCCAGTCCCAGTTTAAATCCCCAAGTAAAATCAGCTCTGAGTTGGTCCAGTTGTGAAGAAGATCGGTAAGTGAAGTGAAGCTTCACTTGAGCTGACGGTGGACGATAACCTCCAATCACAATGATATCGGGACCATTTGAAAATGATAATTTAACTCTCAGAATTTCAAAACAATTTGGCTTGCTGCTAGAATGAATACAAGTGCAGTTTAATGTCGACTTAAGATAAAATTGCCACTCCAACTTTTTTTGTGCGATCTGATCTGTAAACGTTGTGTATCATGGAGTTTGTAATAGATTTATTTAACCATGTCTCGGAGAGAACAATGATATCAGAGTTAGTTGACTCAGCCCATACTCTTATGAGATCTGTTTTATTGATCAAACTACGCACATTAAGATGAAAGAAGTTCATCAGGAGTTTGCAGCTGCACCTGCTCTGGGCCTGGATTAGGGTGAATATTGCCCGATATTAAAAGCAGAAGAAAGATAAACCAGTTTTTTTGCGGTCGGATGGTCACTTTAGCTGGATTTTGCATAAGGAGACAATAGAGTGGGGAACTATGACGTCAGAACCCGGAAGAGTAATTCACCGAGATTTTTCTATGGGGTTTTATAATGGGGTTTCAGTTTATGAGTAAAATAAAGCATGTGGTAAACATAACTTGACGATACTTTTACGTTTTGTTCTACAATGTAAACTGCACACACTCACAGCCCAAACGTTATTATCTAGTTACTTATTAAAAACATACGTTTTCAAAAATGAGCATAACTGCTTCAAATTTTTAGGTTTGGGTATGGATGTGTGTAATTTACGTTGTAGATAATTTTGCAATATTTCTATGTAGCTATTCTTGACATCTCTGTTAATGCAAAATACCCCTAATTATAAAAACAAGGCCACAGGTGTTGTCAGCTGCATATTTTATCCTTGGTGTAGCTGAAGACTTTTACTCTACTATTGCCTTGAAAACTCTTGGTTTCATCCAACTGCAAAATCCAGATGTGCTTTGATATGGTTGTTTGGTGTAATGACTTCTTTTGTGCCGGCTCATATCGGTCAGTGTTACACAGGGTGTCATGTCATGGCTGGTGCATCACTCTATTACCATCATCTACTTCTCTTCTTTTATTAAAAGTCATAGTCAGGGGTGTCATGCACCTAATTTTTTGAAGGGGCACCTGTGACAGTTCTTACACCTTTTCCTAAGACTGTCATGATAGTGTAATTGTGTGATTGTAATATATATATATATATATATATTTTATAATGGACCAAGCAAAATTACAGCTGAACTCAAATATGAGTATAATATAAATATAAATTAATTTAACAAAAGTCATTTTACAAATGGCTGACATGTAAATGGATAAATGATATATGTCTCATTGAATGTTAAAACTCTTTGGTTGTGTTGACAAATTAAAATTTTGTAAAATTTTGGATGGATTCCTTCCACCAACCATCATGCAAAAACTCATTGGTTCTGCATGAATCACATAGCCTAAAAGCTGGCTTCACCAAAAGACACTGAATTTAAGGCATTATAAACTTATAATGTTTATTACATTACATTATTAACTTAATGTACCTACATTAATTGTGAAACTTAATTATCAAATGTAAAAAATATTTATTCTTTGGTTTTTGTAAGTTAATTCATCTGGCTCAAAAGTCTTGAGGAGGCACGTAAAGAGTTTGAATGGGCATGATGCCTCTGGTCAGTAATTCCTCTGTCTCCTGCTCAAGGTTTGATGCCCCTTCTACCTAATTTTTTTTGGAGCCAGCTGTAGGACTGGGACATCCAGATATGTAAATGTGATTTTATACTCTTTCTCTAATATATTTCTCTTTAATTTGATCGTAACATGCTTTTTAGAATTAACAGCTATTTTTAAGATTCACAATGATTATGATAATGATTTCAGTGAGATTTTCTCTGGAAATGTGATTTGTTTTAATGACTGACGTGTAGATACTGATTGTGAGACAACTGCACCCTCAATATGCAGAGATAGATTATTCTCTTGTGAAGAAGTCCACAGTTTCTACCTATTCCTTTAATCTGCCACACATAGCTTTGTGGAAAACTAACCAAATCATAAACTGTGTCTAAAGTCTAAAGTTTAGGTTCAGTGCTTCTTTTAAAATGTAAGTTGCTGAAATATCGATTCACACATAATGTTATTTTGAAAATACCTCACAGTATACCTTAGAATATTGTTTGTTTTCTGAAAGTCTTAAGGGTCCAAATGTCTGTTGTTATTGTGGTTGGAGCTCCTTTTTTTATTCTGTTATTTTTAGAAGGCTATTTGAAGGCTAAGGAAGCATGTTATACAAGCCTTTATGTCTGATACTCTGTAGGCTTTTTTTTTTGTTTTTTGTTTTTTTTTTGGAAAATTCACAATCATATGGTACACACACACACACATACACACAAGCAGTGCACTAGTTTCATACTCCTATGCCAAATCCAAACATTTAACTTTTTGAAATCACGATGATTAAAAACACAATTAAATTCTGACTTCATAATTCCTTGTTTTTTCCTTTATTTTCAATTTACATTAATTAAAATCGTAACAAAACCAGAACCAAAAAGAGAGAACAAACAAAAAAAGACCAAGATCATAATAATATTAATTATAACAAAAATATACACACCCTCACACACACACACACATCCTGTTCAGCAATACGGCGATCCTTTGGGAGCAAAATTCCAGCACTGCCAAAAGAGTCCCTCTGTCTTTTGATCATCCCGCATAGTTCCGCATCCTCTGAGCAGGCTGTGTGTGTTGAATGAGGCTAGTTAGGGAGTGGGATGGTCTGGGAATTATGGGAAATACTGACTGATAGATCAATACTAATAGCACCTTCTGAAGATGGACCGAGCCGTGCCGGGGCGTCTTCCTGACGCTTCTCGAACCCCAAGCTGCTTTTGTTCACATCCAGATTTTAACTTCGTTTTTTCCTGTGTGAGGTAGCTTTTCTTGAAAAATGAAGATCATGCAAATAAACAAAAAATAGAAATGGTTTCCAAATTTATTTGACTTTTTTCTTTTTCTGCTGTTATGTTAAGGGACCAAATCTTCCTAGTTTGGGCAATCATGGGAAAAAAAATAATGATTTACACAAAACAAAACAAAAAAAAGAAATGGAACTGCACTTTCCCCAAAATATTGTCGGTGTGTATAGGCACATGCTCACACACACAAACGCATATAATTGTGAAAATATATAGATCTGGCTGTTTCAGTACATACTGAATCAAGATTTTTTTGTTACTATACACAGTAAATATTAACTTATTCCCTCCTCAGGTTTAACATTTCACAAAATCTTGCATAATGTGATGTTTTCTTCTGAGTCACAGTCAAGAGGCAGAGGGAAGGGTGAAGTGGGACTGGGCATGGCCTTCTTTCTTCTTTAGTGGGAGGGACTACTGTGGTATCCAGCCATGACGCTGTACAGCATCACCCAAACACCCACCCCCTGCAGGATGTGATGACATCAAGCCATGTTTCTGTCTTTCTTTGAATCTCTTATTGTTTTAGTTGTGCTCGCTTGTTCTGTCCCCCTCTTGGCTCCCGTCAGGAGGAGGCGCTGCACTGAGGGCTTGTGGGAAACATGGCTGGATTTCAGAGGGAGAGACTACTTGGGGCAATCCCATTTAGTGCTGGTTTTCCTGCACACTAAACGTGGACAGCACGACTTTTTGCGTTTTAGAGAAAAAAAACTTTCGTCAATTTTCAGATTTCTTTTCTTTTCTTCCATATTTCGTTACTTGGAGAGTGTATTGCATCCTCACAGTTATTGCTCGTCATTGGTATTTTTCCATGTCTTATTTCATAATCCACATATGTTTTATTTTTTTTACAAGAAGCAGACTGCACCAATGTCCACTCCAAACTCCTGATCTGCTCCTCCGATGTCCATGGGAGCAAAGTCCACGATGGGCAGCCTGGATGTCTTCTGAGTTTTGTACTCAATCACAGTCTTGGCCCACTGACCTGTGTGCTTCTGTAAGACAACAAAAAAGCCATGTAAGTGGATATATAAAAAAGAAATATTAAAAAAATATATAAAAAAATAAGTATATATGAATAAACATTTCATTATTTTATTTGGGATCAGTAAGATTTCTAATGTTTTTGAAAGAATTCTATTATTGCTCACCAAGGCTGCAGGAATTTTATAAAAAACAGTAAAATATTTGGAAATATTATTACAAATTAAAATAAGAGTTTTCTTTTTTAATATAAATTTTTAAAATGTAATTTATTCCTGTGATGGCAAAGCTGGATTTTCAGCAGTCACTACTTCAGCCTTAAGTGTCACATGATCCTTCGGAAATCATTCTAATAAGCTGATTTTGGTGCTCAAGAAATATTATCCTATTAACAAAGTTGACATTAGTTGTGCTGTTTAATATTTTTGTGGAAACCAAACTATTTTTTTAGGATTTATTGATAAATAGGAAGATCAAAAGAACAGCATTTATTTAAAAAAAAAAAAAAGAGAGAAATGTTTTGTAAAATTATGAATGTCTTTACTGTCACTTTTGATCACTTTGATGTATCCTTGCTGAATAAAAGTGCTCATTTATTTTAAAAAACCATACTGACCCAAACTTTTGAATGGTAGTGTATATATTTTGTATTTATTTTTTTTTTAATTTTATAAAAATGTAATTATTTTTAATTCATTTTCAATTCATTAATTTTTTAGCTATAGCCAGTATGTTTAAAAATGATATTTTATTGTGTGACTCACCTTGCAGCCATCCTCAAGTACTCCATATGTAAAGCGGCTGTTGCCCTCTGCTCTGATCTCCACATCATTGGAGCCCTGCAGCAGAATGGCCTTCTTCAGGTTGCCTGTGGCTTGGTCCATGTAAGCAACGCTGTTCTTGCAGTGGTAGGTGATGGTCTGAGTGGCCTCAGTAGACAGCAGTCTCAGGAAGTTCAGCTGGATGCTGGTAGTACTAGGAGTCTGGCTGCTGTCAGCATAGCTGATCTGTTAGAAAAAGAGAAAATGTCTTTTAATATCTTTAAAATATGTTCATTAATATTACTGAAAGAAAACAGAGCTGATTAAATGTAAGACAAAATAGTGACACAAGGGGAAGGAGAGAGTATTTCAGCACAGCTCCTTGTCCCCGGTGGTTTACGATTGGATGTTACAGATATTTTCAGCACCATGGACCAACAGAAATTCAGAACCGCGAACAGCTCCCCAAACCAGCTGTGGGAATTTACAGGCACTCTGGCTGGGAATAAAACAGCTGTTCATAATCACTTCCAGATATATCTTTTATGGTACTGTCAACTTTTCAAAACTTTTTATGATTTGCTTTGAGGTTTCTTGTGCTTGTAGTCATTTTACTAAAATTTAAAATGCACATCTCCAAAATGTAAGGATTATACTCACGTGGAATCCACCGTTCATGCTCTCTCCGAACCACACATGCTTCTGCGCCTTGCTCTTGCTGCTCCACCAGTTCTTACGTGGGATTTTGGGAGTGCTGGGCTTCACACAGGTCTCTCCGGTCTCCATGTTGCAGAAAACTTTGATGGCATCAGCACTGCTACCAAGGTTAGGATCCACCCAGTAGTCACCTGTGGATAGGGACCAAAAATGTTAAAGTGAGTAATAGTGAGGATTATACATACAAGTGTGCTTGACTGAACACTCTCTGAATCTCTTTTCTTACCGCTCTTCCATTCAGGGTGGCAGAGTTTCAGGTCTCTGCAGGAGCGTGCAGGGTTCTTGACAGAGCCATCTGGGCTGCGGATGTCCTCGATCTGGCTGTTGATTGATTTCAGTGTGGCATCAACCTCCACATCATATTGTCTAAGAGAGCTGGAGGCCTCGTCGGCACGCATGTAACGCAAAGGATCGGGTCCCTTCTCGGGCTGAGACAACCCAGCGAAGGCAGACATGTCAATGCCGGGGCCAGGGGGACCAGGAGGACCAGGGGGTCCAGCGTTACCAGGTGGACCCTAATAAGAGCAGACAGGAAGACAAAATGAATCAGACATGCTCTTTTCATGTCACCTAATGTCAGTGAATATTTCAAGTTTTATGTGCATGTTTCTGAGTAAGATGCACTCACACTTGGGCCAGGCTCTCCAGAGCGTCCACGAGGTCCAGGTGGTCCAATGGGTCCAGGCTGACCATTAGAACCATCCTTACCAGCTGGTCCAACAGGTCCTGCAGGTCCCTGTTGCAAGTAATAGGAGTTAAACCGACCATTAGTAATGCATCTGAGCATTAAAGGGGTCCTATTATGCTCTTTTACAAAGTCTTGATTTCGTTTTAGGGGTGTACTAAAACATGCTCTCATGCTTGGTGGTTCGAAAAACGCATTATTTTTCACATAATTCACATTATTACAATACCATTCTCCCCAGTCTGGCACAAACGGCTCGATTAGTTCCGGGTTTGATGAAGGCCCGCCTTTCGAAAAACGAAATGTGTTGTGATTGGTTAGCTGTCCCAGTGCGTTGTGATTGGCGAACAGCTAGGCAGAATGACTAAAAGCAAATTAATTCTCTGCCAGCAGGAGGCGCTGTTGGAGCGGGAGAGAGCGAGGTTTCCCCGGTAACGCTGAACACAAAGCAGAGCTCTGCTCACAAACGCTGCTTTATCAGACATTACAAGCAAGATGAAATGAAAATGACATCCAAAATTTTCTGAAGACAGTCGGTTTCCATCAGAAATACAGTGATATAAAAACACCCGCACCGGGTTTAGATTTTGAAACGTGCCTTCGAATTTCCGGAGGCGGGATTTATTTGAATGATATTCTAATGGGCCAATTTGTGATGTCACAAATACAGGAAAACAACTTTGTAGTCCAAACGAGCCGTTCGTTGTAGTTCTTGAAAAGGGATTTTTTTAAAAAACAAAATATCTCCCTTTGGAGTGGACTTTGAGATTTGTAACTTTGTAAGTCTTTTTTATGCCCAAACATACACACTACACACTGACTAAAATTCAAAAAGTGAAAAAGCATAATAGGACCCCTTTAAAGGAAGTTTCTAAATTGTCTGTTGTCTCAATTTAACAAGCTGAGAACCACACTCACTTTAGTGCCACTAGGTCCAGAAGGTCCAGCAGCACCCTGGTCTCCAGGAGCACCCTTTTTTGAAGAGACACAACAGAAATGTAAGCATATCTAATATCTCTATGTTACCACTGTACATTGCTTATAAAAACTAAGACTTGTAAAAGAGACTCACAGGAGGTCCAGGCAGACCCTGCAAACCGGTGAATCCTCTGTGTCCCTTCTGACCTCTTTCTCCAGCTTCTCCTGCCTCACCCTTATCACCACGAGGTCCTTGGGGTCCCTGATACAGAGAAATGGAAAAAGTCCATCAACATGTGAGCAGCCATAAAGTGAGACACAGTAAAGCTACAAAAATGACCTGATGTGACTTTATTTTTAACTTAAAAATATTATAAAAAAAAATTAACCAGTTAATTTAGATGTTACAACATCAAGGGCAAGTTTTGCATTATAACTAATTGGAGTTTATGTGTAAGAATCTCCTCTAATGTCATCTGGTCAATTTACTGGATTTTCTTCATAGCCATATATTGTATGTGTAATATATTTTGATACTGGCTTTTTCAAGAATTTCAAGAAAGCCTGATGTGTGTTTTCAGTGTTGTGTTTTGTTCCACGCACTTCAGAAAATGTACTTACAACCATGCCTCTAGCTCCAGCAGGTCCAGGGGGTCCAGAAGGTCCTTGTGGGCCCTTTAGAAAGGAAATAAGATGGTACATGTAATACAAGTGGTGAACACTGCTAAATCTCTGTATCTCTGGGCTTTTGATCTTCATAAAGATGGTAATGCTTATTATCTTACAGGTGAATATTTTGGGGGAGAAATGTTAATGTTAGATCTGGTCTTAATGGTGTAACACTAATGTGTTTTATGTAACAGTTGCTCTTATTGTTTGTAATTATGCCGTCAAAGCAGACCACAAAATTCATATTCGTAGATGTATTACATTGAAGTCATGCATTCTTGTATGTGGAAGATATAATCTTTATACTGTTGAAAATGAGATTTCTGAACTTGATAAACTCACATTCTCTCCTCTGTCTCCCTGTTTGCCAATTGGACCAACGGGACCAGGAGCTCCAGGTGCACCAGGAGCTCCAGGAGCACCAATTGGGCCAGTGTTACCACGCTCACCCTAGAAAAGAACAAGTAAAACACATTCTATATTACAGCTAGTTGGAAATTCATCTGTGCATGGAATAACCAACATTTTAGTCCAAAATTTTAAACAGAGAAATTACGTGAAAAGAATAAGAAATATTTAACATAACCAAATAACCAAATTATGTAAGTCATTCTGAAATTCTTTTTTTTTTCAGTAAAATTATGTTGATAATTCAAAATAATTAAAACAGAAATAAGTCATTTCAAAATAGTAATACAAAAAAGTAATTTCACTAGAGGTCCCAGACTTTTGGACCTCAGTGTATGTGGCAAATAGTAATATGTTTTTTTTTTTTTTTTATTCACAAAGCCCAGAGGACAACAAAAGGATATTATATGAGTTTGTTTGTTTCCTTACCTTCACACCAGGAGCACCATCTCTACCAGGTGGACCATCAGATCCAGGATTACCCTGAGGACAAGCAGAATGGATGAGTGAGATCTTGTCTTGATTTGGTTGTATAATTCATATAGGAGGAAAATGTTAAGTAAGATGTTCACTGACTTCACTTCAGATCTGTATCTGTGTGAGTTAGATTTTTGCAGTCAAGTTTTGGTACTGATTTTATCATGTTATGCATGTATGTGTTCTTTACCTCACGTCCAGTCTCTCCAGCAGGTCCAGTCAATCCAGGAGGTCCAACAGGGCCAGGGGGTCCACGGTCACCAGAAGAGCCAGGAGCTCCCTGTTTGCCAGGCTCACCCTGTGGTACAAATCATTTTCGGCAGAAGGTTAGTGTCAGATTAGGGACACTGCATCAGTATCAGATTTTCTGGGCAAAAGATATCCTTGTGTAATAATATAAAATTCATTTTAAGAAAAAAATATTCAGATATATGTGAGATAAAAAATATGTAAGTGGCTCCTTAAAAGAGCCATTTTTAATATTAATACTTCACTTTCTTGATCAGATAAATAAAACACAAAAATCTATGCTAAATTTTAGCTTGAAATTAAACAGTGTTTGAAAGTAGATGAGAGGTTTTCATATAGAAATCATGAAATCATGTTGCCAGTGGGTTTGTTTACTTACAGAGGGTCCTGGAAGTCCTGGGAAACCTCTTTCACCACGCTGACCGGGCAAACCAACAATACCACGCTGACCAGCAAGACCAGCAGGGCCGGAAGGACCATCAGGACCCTACACAGGAAATATTGAGAGAAGAAATGTTAAGAATACTGAAAAGAAACAATAAACCTGTACAGAATACACCTGTGCCTTTGATGCTAAAGTAAGTATGTATGAATGAATCTGAGCCTTACAGGAGGACCATCCTCTCCAGGCTCTCCCTTCTCTCCAGGAGCACCAGGAGGTCCACGCAGTCCAGCATCTCCTGGTCTGCCTGAAGGACCGGCATCACCACGAACTCCTTTAGGACCATCTTTACCAGCAGCACCTGCAGGGCCAGGAGGACCAGGGTTACCCTGAGAAAAGAATAATTAAAGAAAAAGTTTCAGATTAGGATAAGTTTATGATAATACACTCAATCAGTTTAAGGAAAATATGAAGGAACTACAGAGATCTGTCTGAGATATTGAGGGGCTTACATTGGGGCCAGGTGGTCCGACTCTTCCTGCAGCACCTGGGAAACCAGTGGCACCCTACAATGAGGAAATTTATTATTATTAGGAAACAATTCAACTCAATGCAGTCAAATATCTTTACTGTCAAAATAACTGGTAAATACTTTAAAATGTATTGAAAATTATTACTTATGACTAATTGACTTATTAAGCAACTCACAGGGGCTCCTTGGGCTCCACGTGCTCCCTTAGGTCCTGTAACACCAGTTGGGCCCTGAAATCAAGCAGTGAACACTGATGAGACAAATATAATAATTTAATCCATAGAGAAACAGCACAAAGTTGATGCACAATGCTAAACTCATAATTTATGTAGACAATAGCAAAGATTTTAAAGAGGTCAAGTGGCAATAACCAAACCAAGCTGTTTTCTAAAAACAGCCTCTTTTAACCACATATCTGTGTAAAACCGATTCACAAAATGCCTCAAATTATCAATAGGCAGAAACACTTACCACTGGGCCGGGTGCTCCTGATGGTCCTTGGGGTCCAGAGGATCCAGCCTCACCTTTCTGTCCTGACTCACCCTGCTCTCCCTTAATTCCAGGCTGGCCATCAGCACCCTAAAGAGTGACAGTGCCAAAAGGTTGTAATCAGTCGTTAGTTTTACCATCAGTTCAAGCCCGAAAGGGGAACAGAGTCGTGTGACAGACAGTTCAGTTTACTCTTCTGTCTACAGAATTGCTAAGCCATTATAGCAATGTTGCCTTATTGAAAGCCATTTTTATTTTTGAGTCAAAACTGTAATGGAAAAGATATTTTATAATATTATCACTGCAGTAAAACGGAGGCTTTTTGTAACTGTGTTTCTACTTACAGGAGGTCCAGCAAAGCCAGCAGGTCCAGGTGCACCAATCTCACCACGATCGCCCTAATAGTATGATGAAAGAATAATGAATAAGAAGTCTAAATATAACCTTTAAAACTTATGACAAAACCATAAACTCCATTCTTTCTTCCATTTGCTAATCACATTAAACAAAAAAAAAAAAAAAACTTTTACTTACAGGGGCACCACGAGCACCAGGAGCACCAATTGGGCCAATGGGACCAGTTTCACCCTGTGAGAAAAGAAAAAGGGTAATTAAACAGTCTCCTCAAATAATTTTAGCATGTAACCATTGGATGAGGAAGGATGAGACATTCACCTTAGCACCATTGGGACCAGAAGGACCAGGTGGACCAATTGGACCAGTTAAACCCTGTCAAATAGATGACAGAAACATCATTACTTATGATGAGCAAGAAAAAAAGCAAGCAATTTCCTTACATGTGCTGTCTTTAGAACACTTACTCTTGCACCATCTTTGCCAGGAGCACCTTCAGGTCCTTTCTCTCCACTGTCACCCTAGTAAAATGAGACAGTCAGTAAGTCATTCAGTCACTGAGTAGGTTAATACATAAGTAATATGACATTAGGTTGATGTAATCACAGAGAAGAGGGATTGTACCATTTTTAAAGACACTTACTCTGTCACCTTTAGCTCCAGGGATTCCAACAGTTCCTCTCTCACCAGGCATGCCCTGAAGACCAGGAGGGCCCTGAGCTCCAGCAGCACCAGCTGGTCCAATTGCACCCTGTTGGAAATCAAGCAGACATGTGAGGGAGAGTTTGAGAGATTATTTTTAAAGTAATTAATACTTTTATTCAGTGAGGATGCATTAAATTGATCAAAGGTGACAGTACAGACTTTTATATTGTTATAAAATATCTATTTCAAATAAATGCCAAACTTTCTACTCATCAAAGAATCTTCAAAAATGTATCACAGTTGCCACAAAAAATATTAAGCAGCACAACTGTTCAACATTGATAATAATAAGAAATGAGCACCAAATCAGCATATTAGAATGATTTCTGAAAGATTGTGTGACAGACTGGAGTAATGGCTGCTAAAAATTCAGATTTGTCAACAAAGCTGTCAAAAAAAATTAGATGTTAAAATACATTATAATATTTCACTGTACTGCGGTTTTTACTGTACTTTTCATCAAATAAATGCAGTTTTGCTGAGACTTCTTTCAAAAACATTTTAAAAACTTACCAACCCCAACTTTTGAACAATAAGGCATTCATTCATTTTTACTATTTAAGGAGCTTAAGAATGAAGAATGGACAGATTTGAGATGGAATAGTAGAGCACAATCTCAGTCAGATGTGGTGTGGATCTCACCTTAGGTCCATCAGTACCGGGAGTTCCTGGAAGTCCTCTTGGTCCCTGGAGACCCTGAGGGCCAGCGCTTCCTCTCTCACCAGGGAAACCACGTTCACCCTAAGAGAAACACAGACAAGAGTTATTTTTGTGTAATGACACATTACTACTAATTTCCAGTAGTAATTGAGAGTCTTGTTAATTAAAGATAAGAACTAACTCTTGGTCCAGTGGGACCAGCAGCACCACCCTCTCCAGGAACACCCTATAGAGAGAAAGGAAAGAAATTCAGCATAATTGTCACTAATTACATCTCAACAACATAAATGGAGAATTAAAAAAAATATCTTAAGTGATCCTCACCTGGTCACCAGGTTTACCAGGCTCTCCGGGGGCTCCAGTAGGTCCTGGAAGACCCTGTGCAGAAACAGAGTAATTCTTAGAAAACCCTGATCCCATGAAACTTACATATAAATAATTACTCTTTGAGTCCTGACTCCTTGTTCGGCTTCATTAATTTAAAAAGAGTGCCGTTTTCTCTTCCACAATTGAATAATATAGTAGAATATTCATTTTAATGTACCTGGAAGCCAGATGGACCAGGCTGACCCTGCTCTCCTCTCTCACCAGCTAGACCCTAAAAGCACATTAAAATCACAATATAGTCTTCAAGGAAGTGTTTCAGACCATGGTCATTTATTGACTGACAGAAACAATTGAGGACATAAGACATTGTGAGTAATGTGATGTTATACTCACAGCAGGGCCAGGTGGACCAGCAGCTCCAGTCTCTCCATCTTTACCAGGCAAACCCTAATAGAATAAAAAAAGAAAAAAAAAAGAAAGAAAGAATACATTTTTACATTTTCTTGGTGCTTGTCTGTACAAAAACTCTGCTAGGTGTTGTGGGTTGTTTCCAAAATGTTGATATATGATTGCTAAGTTTAGTCTGGTTAGATCTGGTACCTACTGACACGCAAGGCCAAGTATTCTGGACATGCATATCTATTGGAACATGACTTACTCTAAGACCAGGGCGTCCAACAAGTCCTTTCTCTCCAGGTTTTCCAGGTTCACCCTGTGAGAGAGATACAATCCAATGAGGTACAACACATACACTTCCCAAACAATTTTATGGATCTAAATATGAACACTAGTAGCTTAAATGCCAATATACTCTAATAGTCTCACATTGGCTCCCTTAGGTCCAGGGAATCCCATCACTCCAGGCTGACCACGGGCGCCAAGAGGCCCAGGAGGACCAGGGCGTCCATCTTCACCAGAGGCACCCTGTATTGAGTAAAACATGTTTAGAAGTTTGCCTTGAACTGTGATGAGATGCAGCATCTATTATCTGAAAATCGTTTGTACCCGTTAGAGTCACTTTCTGAGTAAAACATATACTGTTAAAAAGTTTGGAGTTGGTAGAAATTTTTTTTTATGTTTTTGAATAAAGTCTCTTAAGCTCACAAAGGCTGCATTATTTAATCAAAAATATAGTAACAGCAGTAATATTGTGAATTACTGTTAAAATTTAAAATAACTCTTTTCTATTTTAATATATTTTAAAATTTAATTTATTCCTGTGATGGTAAAGCTGAATTTTCAACATCATTACTCCATTCTTCAATGTCACATTCAGAAATCATTCTATGCTGATTTTGTGCTCAAGAAGCATTTCTTTATTATAATATTTTCAGGATTTGTTTAAAATGTTTTTTATCAATTTAATGCATCCTTGCTGGATTAAAATATAAATTTCTTTCAAAAAAATCTTACTGAGCCCAAACTTTTGAACAGTAGTGTATATTTTTTGCAGGCTGTAAATTTTTACTGTTAAAGCAAAACTAAAAGTAGTTTAAATTTCATAGATACTCACAGGTGGTCCAACTTTTCCTTGAGGTCCAGCATCACCAGGGCGTCCAGTTAGACCCTATTAAAAGAGAGAACACATGAACGGTGAAAAATGCAATGAGCCTTTAAATTAACAATCATAAAAGTTGATTTTAGAGTGTAATGTCTGTTATCTACAGTTATGATGATCTAAATTTCTCTGAATGATCAGTTCTTAGGTAAATCCCAGAAATACCACAATCACTCACTCTGGCTCCAGGAAGACCAGGCTCGCCTGTGCGACCAGGATCTCCAGTTGCTCCTTTCAGGCCAGTCACACCTGGAACACCACGATCACCAGGTGCGCCCTGTAATAGCACAAAACATTTGAGTACAGAGGATATACATGGGTTGATTAGATGAGTAACCAACTGTGAGTTTAAATCACCAACCTTTGCTCCTGCTAGACCATCCTGACCAGGGAATCCACGGTTACCTGGAGCTCCCTAGCAAAGAACAACACATATGTGCTTATTAGTGTGGTTCTTTATCATTCAGTGAATCAGTAAAACTAATTAAGATAAAATACGCACTCTTTCTCCAGGTGGTCCGAGAGGTCCGGCAGAACCAGGCTCTCCTCTTGGTCCTCTCTTGCCTTCCTCTCCAGATGGCCCAGGGGGACCCTGAGGTCCTGCAACACCCTATGTAATTAGGAAAAAAATATGACTAATTACAATTGCTACAATATTTCATATGATTGTGATTGATACAATAGCACGGACGACTGATGATAAGTATAATGTTGGTTACTTACACGCTCTCCCTTGGGTCCAGCCTCGCCTTTAAATCCTGGGATACCAGGATCTCCCTGTATAAACACAAGAGTGTTTTCAATTAGTACATAATAATCAGTAACCTTTGCAGTCAATATCAAATTACTAATAGATGTCTGGGAGACACTGAAAACTTTTTAAATAGTTCAAGACATGATTACGTACAGATTGTCCTTTAGGCCCAAGAGGTCCAGTAGCTCCCTGAGGTCCTGGTGGGCCACGGGGTCCTGGGAAACCAGGGGCACCAGCAATGCCAGGAGCACCCTGCAAAAGAGAAAAATGTTCACATTAGATTCACTGCAACAGTGTGACCAGACTAAAAATTATTTAAAAAAATGCAGAGAAATTAGTGGAAGAGAACAATAAGTTATATGTATATACTCACAGCAGATCCTTTGGCACCAGGAATACCATCAGTACCAGGGTTACCCTGAAGAATGTGAACATTTAAATTCAAAATACTGTATATATCACATACACTGATGAAGAAAATCAAATAATATTTTGCTTGTCATAATATATGTAATTTTACTCACAGATGCACCGGCGGGGCCAGGTGATCCAGGTGTACCAGCCTCTCCACGGGGTCCTTGTGCGCCCTCAGGTCCGCGAGTTCCAGTGGGACCAGCTTCACCCTGCAGGAGTGAACATCACATCTCATTACCAAGGATAATGTTATTCCTCATACATCTGTGCAAATTAAAAATTCTTAAATTTGAGAATGGGTTAAGAATTCACAGTGAAGTGCTCTAGATGACTGGTATTTTACCTTAGCACCAGGGGATCCTGGGAAACCTGGAGCACCAGCAGGACCAACGGGGCCCTGAGGACAGAAACATCAAGAAATGATCAATCGCTATAATGTTTTTCTGTGATTAGTAAACAGATGATGCAAATTTTCAATATTTTTAAAATATTATTAAGTATACTTAGAAAATATTTTTAGTAAATATTGTATGAAATTATTTGCTATCATTAAGTTAAATAAATATATCTGTTGACATTATATTGACAATCGTCCACCTAGATATCTATAGGCATCCAATATGGGTTTACCATTAGTTAGCATTAGCAACAGCATCAGCACAAGTCAAAACAGAATAGGAACTATAATTTAAGTTTACACAGACTTCCTGCACTTGAGGAAGTGAGGAAATGCACTTACAGGAGGACCAGCAGGACCAGGCAGACCATCATTACCACGGGCACCCTGTGGACAGACATAAGTAGATCATTATAGTCTGAAGCCATGCTCAGCTGCAGAAATTTTGATCATATACAGTATTCTTAATTAGGCTAGTTGTCTGAGTGTTCACTTACAGCAGCACCAGAAGGTCCAGGACGACCTCTCTCACCGGGCAGACCACGTGGACCCTGGCAGACAAAAAAAGAAGAAAATAGGATGGAGAGTGTTAGATGCAATATGTCAGTGTCAGAAAAATACTGCTAAATGAATCATCAGGCCATTTCTGACACTAGGTACTCACCATTGGTCCAGGAGCACCATTCTCACCATTAGCACCAGATTCACCCTGAAAGAAGAGAAAGGAGACGTATTAGACCTTACAGTTGTATAATATTAGGTCAAATCAGTTTGCTCAGTACCTAATTAAAATGAATTTAGCATTTAGTAATACATGTTATTATATATTTCTCAAAGTGTATCTGGTATCTTTATGTGTCTTTATAGTTTAAAGTATTTGTATCATTAGAAATTTAATTTAATTTAATTTAATTATTATTTAATAATATACACTTTTCCAGAGCAGATTTGAAAACAATAATGGTTTACAACTACATAAACATTTGATAAATACCTGTTATAATTTATTTTTACATGCTTTGTCAAATATGTGTATAGACTGTGTGCTAGGATGACTGTTGTATAGTTTTGCTGTTACTGGTGAAAATGAGCAGGTAGTGCATATTATATACTCTGTTTGTCAAAGGTCTGGTGTTTGTATAGGAGTATTTATAATTCAAAATATCTTTCTAATTTAAAATATCTGTGGAAATTAAATCAAATTCAATTATTCAAAAATATATATTGTTCCAAAGCAGATTTCAGAAACAATAATGCCATACAATGACCTAAATTGAATAAATGCATGTTAGAATTCTGATTCCCTGTGAAACTTGTTTGCAGTTTCTTCTTATATGTTGATATGAGAATAGACAGTGTGCAAGGATGACTTTTGAATAGTTTTGCTGTTACTGGTGAAAATGAGCAGGTAGTGCATATTATTATATACTCTGTTTGTCAAAGGTCAGGTGTTTTTATAGGAGTATTTATAGTTTTAAATAACTTTCTTATTTTAAATACCTGTGGAAATTAAATTAAATGAAATTATTCAATATATATTTTTCCAACGCAGATTTTGGAAACAATAATGCCATACAATGACATAAATTGGATAAGTGTATGTTAGAATTCTGATGCCCTGTGAAACTTGTACTTCTTACAACTTGTTCTTCTTATATGCTGTCAGATATGATTATAGACAATGTGTTAGGATGAATTTTTCATAGTTTATCTGTCAGAGTTGTGTGTTTTGGCTGACTGATTTTATGTTGCTGTACCTTAGCACCTGCAGCACCGGCCTCTCCTTTAGCTCCATCAAGACCTGGGTGTCCCTACAAACACATTCAAAGATTAAATGCATGTATTTCTACAGAGATAAACATACAGAAAAAAAATTCATTCCAGTTGAAACTCACTCTATGTCCCTTGATGCCAGGAAGGCCAGGGGTTCCGGGGAATCCACGAGCTCCCTGTCATATAAATAAGAAACATATTTAGTGATTATGTTGCATCTTTGTAAAAATTTTGATTATATTAGATGGTATGACTATTATCAGAATATAAATGCTGGTCTTTGTTTGTGTGTGTTGTTTACCTGAGGCCCTGGGGGTCCACGCTCACCAGGCTTTCCAGGTTTGCCGGCTTCACCCTGGAAGAAGAGCAGAGAGCAGAGACATTGTAGTAAGTATCTGTCAAGCATTCAACATTTGGAAAAGGTTGAATATCAAGCCAGTGGTAAAAACTACTCACATCACTTCCGGATTTTCCAGGGGGTCCAGGTGGGCCACGGGGTCCAAGAGGACCCTATAGTAAAACAATTGTTATAAATTGATTTAACTGACCTAGTAAAGCTGTCTTTATGTGCATCTGAATGTGTCATCTGTGTGGGCCATGTAATATGTGGGTATACAAAATGTCATATGTGTGTGGATGTAGGCAAGATTTGGGACACTCACAGCAGGGCCGGGTTCACCAGCCTCTCCAGGGTTGCCTTGGAAACCTTGTGGGCCCTGGAATGGAAACAAATGACAGTGTGAGCTTAGGAGTTGGCGTTGGTGGGTGCTAACATATTGCTCATATCTCTCTCATCAATGGTAGCCTCTGCTGAGAATATAATCAGCATAATGTTGTATTTTTCAATAAACTGGGAATATGAAATGATTATGATTATGAATGATATGTTTTTACTTACAGGTGCTCCAGGGGGGCCAGGAGGACCACGGGGACCCATTGGACCCTGTAAATAAAACAGATGAAATTAAAATGCAGCATGGCAACTTTGACCCATGTGAATACAAACAGCATGACTGTGTTGTATTGTCCAATTATTTATAAATTATGGCTCAGAGCTGGTCGAAGTGTAATAAGATTAATTATTTGTTTCATTGTGTATGATTTATTTGTTTCATTATGTACCACATTTATTTTGGGTATATGTGACCCTGGACCACAAAACCAGTCTTAAGTCACACAGGTATATTTGTAGCAATAGCCAAAAATACATTGTATGGGTCAAAATTATAATTTTTTCTTTTATGCCAAAAATCATTAGGATATTAAGTAAAGATCATGTTCCATGAAGATATTTTGTAAATTTCTTACCGTAAATATATCAAAACTTCCTTTTTGATTAGTAATATGCATTGCTAAAAACTTAATTTGGACAACTTTAAAGGCAATTTTCTCAATATTTTGATTTTTTTTTGCACCCTCAGATTCCAAATTTTCAAATAGTTGTATCTCGGTCAAATGTTGTCTGATCCTAACAAACCATACATCAATGGAAAGCTTATTTATTCATACATTATATTATGTGTAAATACTTTTTGAGAACAGGTGGCATTTGAAAATGCTATTGTGACTAAATCAGTCAGTAGGGGGCACTAAAGATTAAAAACAGGTAGCAGTACTTGACTGATATTATGTATGTTGTAACTGTATGTTCAATCATTTATTTTTAAAAAATAATTTAAAAAAAACTCTTTGGCACTGGATTTTAGTCGTTTACAGACATAGAGATTTTAAAGTACAATTATAAAGCAGCACCTTAGATATAGCTTTAAGCTCATCTCAATCCTAAATACTGAAACTTCATGTGAGTTTTATTAATTTGCGCATGTTGTTTTTTAATTATTTTCTTTTTTGTTTTTATTTGTATGTGTATAAGAAAATGCATTGGCAATACAAATGTAAAATATTTGTCATGCAGACTAAAATTGAAAAATTTACATTATGGCTTAAAATGAAATGTCATTCCAGAGCATTCTGCAAAGGGGCAGAACTTACAAACATTTTTACAAAGAGTTTATGAATTACAGAACTATATACTATAATAACTGTTAATATTTGTATTATTCTGACAGATCCATATTAGACAAATGAGTACTTTAAAATATTGACTTGATGAGAGATTTTTTCAAAATGGGTTGCAGTTTAAAACAGAAAAAAAGTATTTCATAGAATTTCAAGTGTTACATATACATATAGATATTTTTGTGTTTGTGTTTTTTTCTCACCATTGGTCCCTGCATCACACCCATCTGAGCACCTCCTGCCTTCTCATCAAAACCACCAGCCATCTGAGCAGCAAAGTTCTGCACACACACAGACAAACACACTTACAGTAACCCCGCAAGAGGCAGACACAAATTTAGTGAGTAGATGAAAGGAGAGGAGAAACATACTCCTCCAAGTCCAGGGGGACCATTAGGTCCTGGTGGTCCAGGGGGTCCTGGGTTTCCAGGTGTACCAGGCTCGCCATCTCTCCCTCTTGGGCCAGGATTTCCCTAAAGGGTGGGAGAAAAATAACAGGGCATATGAGCGGAAAAGAAAAGAGATTAACTAAAGCCTTTTCACATGACAGCATCCTGCAGAGTGTGTCCACTGCCGTCTTAATGTACCCGGATAACTGCTAATGAGGTCTGACATCACTTTACCTAACAAGTCTGAGAAAAAAGTTTGAAAAGGCAAAATGTTTTACCTTCTCACCCTTAGCTCCTCTCTCGCCACGTGGTCCCTGCTCTCCTGGGGGTCCCTAAAATCACAAAAAGACAAATGTAAATAATAAATAAAAGTCAAAAGATAAAGTTTGAGGTCTCTGAAGTGAAAGGGACAACAGTATATTCAAATAAACGTTCTGGAGAGCCCCCTAGTGGAGAAGTGCAATGATGTGTGCCAAATTATTCAGAAAGCAACTACCAAAGTGTTTATGATTCATCTCACCATTGGGCCAGCAGGTCCTCTTGGTCCTACAACCTACAGAAACAAACAAATAAATATAATTTTCCAACTCCAGTTTTCAAAATTTGGTAAAATCAGTCTAAAGTCGTACTGGTGAATTGACTTACATCTGCAATATCGCCTGGTTCTCCTTTCTGTCCCTGTGTAGAGTATTTAAGAACTATTTAAGACTTATTATACAATTTTATATAATTAGTTCTATTCAGTAATCAATCTAAACCTTAAAAAAGTATGTGTTTTTTAAATAAAGACATGATAAATAAGTCAAGGTCTCACCTTTGCACCAAGTGACCCTGTTGAATCATGTCACAGGATGAAGGGAAGATAAAGATTGACAGTTAGACACAGGAGGAAAGAGTTTGCATGTATTTTTCATGCATCTATCAATTAGCAAATATTCAAACACATACAAAATACAGTCTGTCTGGAATTATAACATCTGAATCATACATTCATAATAATTCTGCTGGTTCATCATAAAAAACTAGAGGTCACCAAAGGGTCAGGGAAAATAGGCTGTGAATGAAGTAATCGGCTAATACTGACTCATAATGAGGACGGTAAACTAGTCAGACACTCAGTGTTACTGTCAGAACTAATGAACTGCTATTCCCTGCTGAAACTACATAGCTGAAAAGACCAACTCAGCGGCACCCCACAAGGCCGTGTACCAAAACAGCATCATTCTCTTCCCAATCTGCTTCGGTTAAATTGTTAAAGGCAGAATATGAAGGTGCAAGCTCATGATCAGTTTAAAACATGATAGCGCATTATGCTTTATATTAGAAGCAATATTAGGCTATATGCTGCTCAGCAAATTAGACAAAAAAATAAAATAAATATTTAGTGAAAACTCATTCTGTATCAGTGCCGGGATCTGATTACAGTGAGCAGGAGTATATTAAAATGTTGAGGAAAAACATTTCTGTATATTTTGATAACTATGTTCATCTTATCATTGTGTGTATCTATGCAGGAGCAACACACAAATTTTGAAAATGAACAATATCAGCTGTCAAGGTTGACTGAACGTGAAGAATTTGAAAGATCACTTCTAAATTTTTTGTTAATTAGGTTGTTTGAATGAGGTTGTCATGGCCTCTCATTCAAAGACGCATTGTCTTGTTTCTCAGCTTTTTCCAAACTAAAGCAGTCTATGGCCAAGGCGAGTCCACTTTTAAGAAATTTATTGTGTCTTTTTTGTGTTAAAAATGGAATGTTTATCTGTTTGAACTATGTATGTCCCTCAATGAAAGTGTATAATATAATATAATATAATATAATATAATATAACATAATATAATATAATGCTACACTCATTCTTTTACCTTAAAAATACAATCATATTTTTTTTAATAGTTACTAAATATATTGTCTAAAAATAATGTATATCACAGCAAACTAGTGTCAAGGTGTTCTTTCTGTAAAAAAACAACTTATTATCAAAGTAAAATGTAAAGTGGACACATTTTGGCCATAACAGTCTTTAACTAAAAAACATATTTTGCACTATAATGTAAAGGTAAAACTTAAAAGTGTTGCTTTCTATCCTTTAAATGTTTGCTTTGAGTTCTGAACACAATCACATGACCAACTAGTGTAGTCTAGTGGTATGTGACAGTTGTCATAGTTACAGAACTCAGAGCAGACAGCTAGCAGGACAGGTATGATAAGCAAAGAAAGGTGTATGAGCAGAAGAGCGGACCGATAGGTTCGTCGGTGTCAGCTGGGCAGATGGGACAGCACTCTCCAGGTGGAATGATGGGATTGGCACAGTCTCTCAGGTCCTCACAGATGACCTCGTCACATAGCACTGCCCCTGCATCGCACACGCAGACGCGACACGCTTCTGGCTTCCATACTGCACGGTCTGCATACTGCTGGCCATCTTGGATGCAGCTGCCAAAGTCTTCCTCTGCGGCCACCAGAAGGGGGCAACAGAAAGGAGTGCATGGGGGTATGAGACAGGTGAGCGACATAAAAATATCAACCTCTTCCTGAAAAAGCAAGCTGTATGGGTCTCCTAATAATTTAGAAATATTTTAGTATATATATATATATATATATATTCACAGATATATTTTAGAATATTTAATATATTTAAGAAAATATATTCATATTTATGATATTCTAAATTCTATATATATGGATATATTTATATGCATAAATAAAATTCTAATTTCTGTCCACCTGGTGGCTGACATCTGGTTACATTTTGATTATACATTCACCACAACACTGGCTAGTAATATTTGCAGGGTGCAAATCTGACACCCTGGTGTAAAATGTGGGCTCATGTAGTCTGCGTATTTGTAACTGAACCCTAAATCTATTAAACTAGCCATGAATGGGGCTTTCTCAAACACAGACAGGGCTGCATTGACAGCCTGGTGCCTTATGCAAACACACCCCTCTCGAAAGCTCCATCTGGATCTAATGGTCTCACTTACCACCAGGGCAAACACACCCTCATGGGTCGGAAAGGACAGCCCTCACACACACAGAACCCCTTGATGTGTTTGCTTTTCAAATATTCATATGAAAGTGTAATTTGACTTTAGCTTCCAGCCCTAGTGCACATGAATGCGGCAATTATAGCTGTTTAACTCTGAACTGTAAATATGGAAAATCCACTTTTCTTGGATGCAGATATAGGCCGGCCTAAGCAAGCATTCTGCGTAATTAAAATTTCCTTGTTTACTGAGGAGTGAGAAATTTAATGAGCACAGTCAGTGAGAACACAAGGAGATCATCATCTGGGTCATTATTCTTCTATCACTTCACAGTTTACCAAATATCACAGATGACACTCTTCCAAGATGCTTGTGCCTCTTTGAGGTTGCCATTCTGATGTTTTGGAGTCTCAAACAACATTCCACTTACCCCCTCCCTATCCTCCCACCAAACCTAGTTCCCCAAATCTCCTTCTAATCGACATAAAATCCCCTGAACTAAACCCGAAATATTTTTGCTTTCCAAACCCTTTGCACGTGTGCTAATGGTGCACCGTTTGTAGGAACCTTTGCTCCTAATCTCGAGTGAAACAGCGCTCACACTACCACTAGTGGATGTATTAATGACCTATATATGGAGATAAGTCATTATAATGCTGAAATGGTTACACATAACCCTCATCTTTACACTGTAGAAATAAAAACAAAAAGAGGCATCATTTGAGGTTCCTCGTTTCGCCTAAGTTCCTCTGTGAGAACTCTAAAGATCGTCAATATTTTCTCCAGGTATCCCAGTATAAAGAAAATTAACACTTTAAATACCGTACTTAATGAAAATTGCCTGTAAACTTTAAAGTTTGCAAGTTTGTTTTGTCATCTTGGAACTTTATCTTGCATTAAACGAACTAGGAAATAATACATCTAATGACTTTCAGGAAGCTTGCTTTTTTCTGTCAGTAACTCGCTACTAGTACAATTAGCCATCAGTCAGCTATTTTAAAACATTAAATGTATATTAAAATCATAAGTAATGAGAGAAAGATACCTGTTTTGTCACTGTACCGTAATGAGACTGATCCTATCCAGCTGAAAGTGCTCGAACTGTTGCTATAGAAACCTCCTCAGGAGAAAGTTACTTGGCGAGCATCAGTTTTGTTCACTGATTAACTTGCATTCTAACTTTTGTGAACCGTTGTTTAGAAACGTTGAATACGTATACTTTAGCTGTTTTCTTTAATTTTAAGCTAACTTAGAAATCTAATACACACAAGAGTCTGAGCGCGTTAACCTGTCGCGCAACCTCAGCATCTGTCATTCTGTCTGTTCGACGAGAGAAAACCAGAATGTTCAAATCAACGGAGCGCGATGCAGCTTAGACAGCTTTTGCGTTTTAACGCGTCGCGTCGCTTGTTTGCAGTGTAGACTGCAATCAAACTTTGGATATCTGCAGACTTAGACTTAAATTACAAGCATCTTATATTTAAAAAATGAGCCAAGATTCCACAGTCCAGAGGTGAAACGCGCAAACCAAACTGATCCATTCCAAACTTTTCTCTCATGTCACCATGGCAACACCGTACAATTTTTTAGCAGAATACTTTGAATTTCAATGTGAAAAACTGCAACTTACGGTCATCTTCTTGTTGACATCTTACAAGGGATAGCAAAACGCAATGCGTTGCTACAAGTAGCAGGAGAGTCCGTGAATCCACTAATCTGAACATGTCTAAAGATTAGACATGCAGGTCCTCAGGGGTCAAAGTCGCCGAAGAACCGGCGGAGCGGCAGCTCTGTGCTCGCGGGGAGTGTGAGAGTGGATGTGGATGTATTTGGGAGGACCCGACGCCAGGCACACACAGACAGAACCCACCGCGTCAGTCAGAGCTCCGCGGTTTTATGTCCACTGGCGCATTTATGAATCTTAGTATATCTCAAAAAGTGAGTCCAACCCCGACCCCCATGAGCGCTGAAATACGAGCCATATCAGCCCCCCAGCCCACCCCATTGCGAAAGAAGAGGGGGAAAAAAACTCCGCCACTCCTCTGTCTCAAGAACAATTCCATCCAAACCCATCCACCCCCTCCCGTCGTTGCCCTTTCCTGGCAAGCGGTGGGATTTCTCTCTGTGCTTTTGTATGAAAGTGCATCAGAATGGCCTTTGCTCAGAAAAGAGACTTGGAGAACCAAAATACTTTCATTGTTTCAAAGATTTTGACCCACTAGGTTGCACGTGACGTGACCATTGAAAACTCAAGATAATGTCAAGAAGTAACAAAATACTGTGAATATGAGAACCATGAGAACCATCATCAGACCTGATGCATCAGATAGCCTATATTTGCAGTTTGCGTTTTCAATAATACTTCAACATTCTTGCAAGGGGTTGTTAATGCCAAAAATGATGTTACTTGTGATATTGAACATCTTGATTATGGATGTCCCACAAATCACAGTGAAAGAGATAAGAAACATCATACAGCATATTGTCTTTTTGATTCAACAATGTCACATTTCCAACTTAATAAACTTGTATCCCTTATTAACTAACAAACAACTAGCCTTCAACACTGGGCACAACCTGACTAAATTTAAACATTATTTCTCTTGTAGAGTGCCAGCTGCTTCAGAGAAGTTGTTATTACAGTAAAAATAAATGTCCTGTTCTGCCAAAGCAGTAACTTAACAGCAGCTCTTTGATTCACAAGCATTTTTGTTATTGATAAAACTAAACCTAAATCTAACATACAACCAAACCTAAAGCTAAAACTATTAACAATCACTTTCATTAATACTTTCACTTTCATTTAACAATAAACGACCATTTAAAATATGAATAAATACTATATTAACATAAAAAAGTAACACTGTTCATGTGTATTCGTGTTCTCAATTGTTTCACATCTGTTGAAGAAAAACTGATATTTTGAATATCTAACTGTAAAGTGGCTTGCTTTTAAATGTGGAATTATTTTGTTGCTAAAACTATAAAAAAAAAAAAAATCTCCATCATAGTATTTTTGTTGTGTCTTCCCCAGTTTAGTTGGCAATTCATTCAAGTTTATTTCCTTTATATAACTGTTCCACAATCCAATCACAATAAAACATTACCATATCATCTATCCCACTGTGGGAACAGAGGAGGAGAGAAAATTTGGAATGCTCAAGGGATTAAAAGATCAAACTGCAAAAAGCGAGTGGAAGCATAAAAGAAGGAATACGGATACTGGAATCTCAGCCTCGGTGTGAGACATCCTGTGTATGCAGATGAGTGTGTATACAGTGTGCACATATGAAAATCAGTGTGTGCGTTTGTGGTCATGTGCACACTTGAATGCATGTCTATTAGTTTTATGAAGGGATATGTATATGTGTGTGTACTCATCGGTGCGACTGTGCACACACCCTGTTGGATGTGTGTGTCCAAAATGAGCCCTGACTGTGTGCTCTGTAAGACACACACACAATGCGGCTCTGTGTGCAGACCTGAGGAATGTGAGAGAGCACCGGGCAGTGGGGGAGAAGAGAGCCGCGGGTCTGGATGGAGAGAGGGTGTGGAAAGGTAGAGGGATGAGGAGAGGAGAAGAGCGGTGGCAGGAACACAGCGAGGCTCCAGGGGTGTGTAGGGTGGCTGGGTTGCTGTGGATCAGATGATGTGGGGCCTGCCGATTGCCACGAGAACTAGTGTCGGGAACAAAACACTGACCGTGATTGGCATCAGGCATCAGAAGGCCGATACGTGCCTGAAGATTAAGCACCTGCCAAACTTACTTCTAAATGTGGGGCTTTTCCACCATTCTTTGAAAGCTATAGGCAAATAAAGCTGAATTAAAGGGATGGCCCAAACAAAAAAGAAAATTCATTTACTCATTATCATGTTGCTCCAAACCTGTATACATTTCTTTCTTATGAGGAACACAAAAGACGATTGTATTTTTTGTCCATACAGTAAAAGTCAATGGGAACCTAAACTGTTGGAACCTAATGGGAACTTAAAACATTCTTCAAAATATCTTATTTTACATTCGACAGAAGTCATACTTGTCATACTTCTAAGTTTGGAACAACACAAGGGAGGGTAAATGATGTCAAAATGTTCATTTTTGGGTGGTCGATCCCTTTAAATGTGGATCAAATCAACTAGATGGCATGCAAGATCCTGAAACATTCACTTTACAAAATGTTCTGATCCATGTGCCAAGATAAGATGCCCAACGGACTCACATGAGTGAACAATTGTGTCGCTTTTGTCGACTCTACACCATAATTAAAGTTTTGCACACTTGTTCTTTCAGTACTCCCAGACAAGATGTTTGACCTCTCATATTTGTAAGAGAGTGTATTAAAATAACATTTTCTGTGTTTTTTCACCTAATCAGACTGTGATGACCGTGGGAAACCGTACTGTTCTGTTTGATATTACAGTTCACATGGGGGGCCTGAAGTGGGGGAAGGATTCATTCTGTCTTTGTTTGGTCTCATAAAGCTTTCTATTTATTCTCATAACTTCTGAGATAAGCTATGGCAAACAGAGTGGCTGGTGTCCTGGGACGTAAGATTTTCTGAATGAAGGGTCCCTGTTGATAGAGTGATTTAGGCCACAAATGGGCTTAATACATCCAGGACACCACTGTCTGGGTTTAACAGCCCCCCTTTGACTTTATCCAAAACTTAATGTGCTTCATCTCTGATCCAGCATTCACTACCTGATTTAATCAAAACTTTTGATCAGGCGTTTTCAAACGGCGGTCCAGGGGCCCCCAGAGGGCCGCAAGGGGGTGCTAGGGAGTCCACGGGAAATTTCAGAAAAAAGCGTAAATGCATAAAAAAATCTAGTAACTTCTTTTTAGATTTATAACACACACACACACACACAATCAATTTAAATCTTTTCCAGATAAAATTAATTATTCATAATATTCATATTCATTATATCCATTATTTTTTCTCACACAGTAAAAATGTTACAGTAAAAATATAACTTTTTTATATTATATTATATTATATTATATTATATTATATTATACTTACTGATCATATTTGGGGATCCTAGGTTTCAGATAGTCTTGCACTAGATAACTGAGGCTTTTGGAATTCCTCAGGTATGATTTTAGCTCTGTGCAAAGCCAGCGCTTCATGCAGTCTACTTTCAGTGGAACCAATAGTTTACTAATGCTGTATCTTAGAACAAACACATGCACACACACACACAACGATTACTTAAACAAAACAAACAGTTCACCACAGGGACTCTGCATTCTTAGCAGCTCCCTGGTACGCATTCAAGGGTGAGAGTTAAGTCCTGTGAACTGGCCTGAGAAACTGACCCTGTTTGTGGACATTGCAACCCAAGAGCTTCACCAGGTTCCCAAAGCATCCAGGTGGCATGTGGATGCTTATTCTTATAAAGACACAAATAACAAATTCAGTACAGAAAATCAACAACATAAAGTCAAAAAGAATCAATCTACAGAGTGATCAACAATGAGAATCTTCAAAGCCAAGCCAAAGCATGGAAATAGAACACTTATTGAATATTTAAGAAAATACAAATTGATAAGAATCTAATAGAAGAATCTATATGTGCAATTGTAAATTAATGTAATTACATATAATATATATTCTGAAGTAAAACAGTAAATTACTTGTATAAGCATGAATAAATACAGACTTTAATAAAACTGTACTCTACTGTTCAAATGTTTGGGGTCAACAAGATTTGTTTTTTAATAGAAATTAATACTTTTATTCAGCAAAGATGTAATAAATTGATCAGTGAAGATATTTATAAGATTACAATAAAATATTTCATATAAATGATTCTTTTGAACTTTCTATTCATCAAGGAATCTTCAAAGAAAAAATGTTACAGTTTCCACAAAAAATGTAAATAAGCAGCACAACTGCTTTCAACTGTAATAATAATAGGAAATTTTTCTTTAGCACCAAACAGAATGATTTCTAAAGGATCATGCAACACTGAAAACTGGTGTAATGGCTGCTGAAAATTCAGCTTTGCCATCAAGGGAAGAAATTACATTTTAAAATATAATAAAATAGAAAACAGTTATTTTAAATTGTAATAATATTTCACAATATTTCTGTTTTTATTGACTTTTTAGATCAAATATATGCCTTGGTGAGCATATGAGACTTCCCTCAAAAGTTTAAAAAAATTTTTTAAATGATCCCAAACTTTTAAAACGGTAGTGTAGGCCTACACTGTAAGTGCAACGTGTAATTTTGGTCACAAAAAGTGTTACAGAATCAATTAATAATCAATAATGAGTGCTTAATGAATAATTATGTTTGTCAGAATGTTTCTTGGAATTATTGATTTCCTAATCTCCTCAAATTCTCAGATTTGAGTGTCACCATACACACAGCAGTTCTGGCCAGTACAGACATCAGAGAATGTTGGGAGAGGCAGAAAGGAGGAAGATGGAGGGAAGAGAGGGGGGTTTAAGATGGAGCAGGTAGACAAAGCCAGCATTCATGGACACAGTGAAGGAATGAAAAACATTCTCCACCAAGAGACGCATGGTCATCAGTAGGGCATGGGTTAGGGTGTGCGTGTACGTGTGTATGGATGTATGTGTGCCAACACGAAAGGATATGATATGAGAGGAAGGAGTGTTTGATCTAATGATAAGTGGGTGTAATTTTACTCCAGGCTCTGGTTAAAAGGAGCCCTCGCTTCAATATCAGCCAGCTGCAGTGGAGCTGGTAGAGGAAAAGAGTGGGGAGAAAGTCAAATGGCACACGCTCTCAGAAAATAAGGTACTAAAGCAGTCACTAGGGTGATACCTTTTCAAAAGATGCCCCTTTGTACCTTATTTATCCCAAAAAGGTGCATAGTGGTAGCTTAAATGTACATAAATGTACCTAAATGGTGCAATTTTGAAAAGGTGCCACACCAGTGACAGCTTTTACCTTTTTTTTCTGAGACTGTAGGTAAAAAGTAAAAAGTTCATTTTCTTAGTGTGAGTATGTGTGTGTGCCAGTAAGTGTGTGACAGGTCCCCAAAGACAACAGTACAATGGCCCACACAGCCTCTTTGGAATGCATTCAATCAAGAGTTCTCGAGCAATTTTGTCAGTGTAGAGCTCAAAAAAGCACACAACTTATTTTTATGCTCTTCCACAAACTGAACAAATTGAGACTGTAAATAAACCCCCAGTGTAACTGAAAGGATAATGTCTCAACTGACATTTGGCTGTGGAAAGGTGAGGTTAGTCGGTATGTTGGTGCTGAGCTCGATTGATTCTCCGCGTCCGTTTATAGAGGCGAGTTGGTGCGGTCTGCCCTCTACAGGCAAAAAGGGATGCTATCAGCGCTCCTGGTTGGATACAGGACGCAAAGGTGGGTACTGCCAGCTGCCACATTATATTAATTTTATTCTAGTCAGATTATATGGATGATACGTGCAACTGAACTGAAATGCGTTTAAAAATTCACAAACATTATAAACAGACGGAAAAGATCTACGGACACACCTGTGCATCATAGTTGGGCTTAAACTTTGTAGCTACACCAATGTCCACCAGAGGGCGCTCCAATCGAGCAAGCCGATTCTGTCAATCTTTTGGATGCTGAAACCTATCACTTTTCTGCTATATGAGCTCGTGAAGTAGTTATGAGTTATTGCAAAGGCTCACATGCGCTAAACCCATGAGCGAGCTAAAGTTAATTGGATACAGTGACAGCCGGTACCAGAGTAAAGGGTTCACACTGGATATGATAACTTTGACCCAAAGCCAAGGTTGACTCTGAGCCATGAGTCATGCTGACCCAAGTCTCTGAAATTACGTCCCAGATGGTCTAGTATATCAGTAGTATGATCAGGGCCATCATGAGATGAAAACAACCTGGAATGTTGTCACAGGCCCGTTGATGAGATGAGCTGACTAGGGTTCTCTATTATATAATCTAGCCTACTTGTCAGGCATAGGGGTGTGGGGGACCAGTGGTAACATTTAATTCCACACCCTATGAACTCAAATAACGATCCTGTGATATGAGTACGACAGTGATGGAAACCTTATCCACCCAGCAATGTATTTATTTATTTATTCATTCATTCATTTATTTTAATAACTTAGGCACGGAGAATGAAAAAAACCCTGCACTACTTGTGTAAATATAAAAATTAAAAAAGAAGAAGAGAAAAAAAGAAGAAAGAAAGGAAATTACTCATAAAAACATTTTGTGGCATCGTCATTAATACAACTTTGTGAGGTTACAGGAAATAAGTGTTTTGGGAAAAATATAAATACTGGACAATGCATTACATAACCTCAAAGCAAATCTTCCAGCTGTAACAGGATCAGTCCGGTTTCCTCTGCCACTCAAAACTGCATCATCTTTCAGGGAGACCCCACTGACCTCACAACCCCCTAAAAGTGAGAGCATTGCTTTTTTATTTTTAACTGTTAACATTTTATATGTGCAACCCTTATAACACATTATTTTACTTTCTGACCAAAGATTCTTCTAGCTTTTCTTTTCTTTATTTTCAATGTAATTTCCAAGTACACCCATCTGTGTATTTTCTAGGTTCCTCCCTGCAGTGTTTTAAATTGTTACTAGTGGGATTAAATGGGACATGTTTATTTCTGATTTTGTGCTAAAAACTTTTAAGCAACAAAAGGCCCAGGCTCTCTAATTCTGCCTTAAGTTGCATAGTATTGAGCCATATACGTCTGTTCTGAGATCCACCAATGATCCCTCTCCTTTTTTTCTCTCACCATCACGCCCCTAACACCCGCCAGGGGGCGTGTACTCACCTGCCTATGATTCCTCGTTACCGGCTAAATTTGTCAACAGAAGTCACTCCCATGCCTCGTGGGACGATCAGGCACTCTCTCAATCCACTAGAAAGCACGCGATTCATAAGCATAAGACGCGCTGTTTATTCACACTGTTTTAGAGCTCTTATAGGTCGCTGGTTTAAGAAATACAAACTTTCGGGATTGATTATGCATTGTGTTAAAACCCTTCGGGCGTCCAGAGCTGGTATTTTTCTCATTAAGAACGCTGGAAAATGGGAGAGAGTTGCAGGAAATTTGGACAGAAGACCCTCACCTGCTCGGCTGTTGCGCACGAGCGCATCTCCAGGTCAGCATCCGCGCCATCAGCACGTGATCACAGAAACAGACGCCGGGACGTACAGGTAAATCCCCAAAGAGGCGTTCCCCGCTGGATGTGTTGCCATAGAGAAAATATAAAGGATTATGGGGGGTTAATATCTTTCTAAAATGAAATGTATTGGGTAAAACATGTTTTCTGTATTGTTTTGTGTTTTAAGCAGTAATAAGGTTGTTCCTGGGTTGGTGGACCTATTGTTCTACACTATCACCCAGGGAGAAAAGAAAATCTCAGTGGCACGTTTCCTAGCTGTGAGTTGCACTAATAGTCACACAATGTTGATGCCATTGTGCATGTGTGTGTGATTTAGTCAGCATGTACTGTAGTGAGAGGGAAAGGGAATAAAATGCATGCTATAAACATCATGTACCCACATTCTTTCCATTTAGTATAATTAAACAAAATATTAGACACTTTTATTCTTACATAAGTTATAATCATAAATCTTTGGTGTTATATAATGGTACTATAAATAGATTCCATGTGTGGGCCAAGTGGCTTCATTAAAGCCCGTAATAAATATACCTATTCCAAAACATGTGGATCCATATTCGGATGTTAGAGTTTTTATTACAGGGAGGGATACATAAAATTATGGACTGTTTTAACCTAGGTAACACATTAATCTCTGTTTTTCCAGACATAGTAATGCACCTTCAGTGTGTGTGTGTGTGTGTGTGTGTGTGTGTGTGTGTGTGTGTGTGTGTGTGTGTACTTCAGTACACATGCCACCCAGAAATAGACACCCATTAAAGTGTTAAGAAGTGTGTTGCTATAATTTATGTGTATGTGGTTATTTTGTCTGTATGGTCATCTCCACCATAGCTGTAATTTTAGTGCTGAAATGATATATATCATTGATTGAAGAAAACATGTTCCTACCAAATGATTGATGGTGAACTCTTTCATTTGACTAATGTAAACACTGTTGCACCGTACTATAGGAACTTCATATTTTTAGCCTTTGATTAAAGACATCCATATGTCACAGTCATTGCAAGTATACAAGGGACTTGTCATAATTCTCTGCATTTCCTAATTTTAATATACCTAACAGCTTTATTTCACAGTGCTATTAAGTTTAGTTTCAGTTCATGATGAAGTAAACATAAAAATAGAATTGACTCTATTTACTGTTTAATACATACATGCTCCTGGTCTTATTGCTAACAATCCTTCCATGTTATTCCAAAAAAGCTGTATTTTATTTAATAATATCTTGTTTCACGTGCAAGTACACTACTGTTCAAAAGTTTGGGATCAGTAGTAATATTTTAAAATGTATTTTAAAGAAATCTCCTATGTTATGAAATATTTTTACAATTTTAAATACATTTTTAAAATGTAATTTATTCCTGTGATGGCAAAGCTGAATTTTCAGCAATCATTACTGCAGTCTTCAGTGTCACATGATCCTTCAGAATTCATTCTAATATGCTTATTTGCTGCTGAAAAACATGTATTATTATTATTATTATTATTATCAATGTTGAAGACAGTTTTTGATCAATTTGATGTGTCCTTGATGAATAAAAGTATTATTAAAGTTTCATTAGTATTTCTGTCAAAAAACATACTTTTGAATAGTAGTGTAAATCAACTTAAAATGGGTGTTTCATGTTGACGATAAAGGTCTCCATATCACTTATACTTCGTTATAGCTTCCTGACCTAGTAGTTCATCTCTAAATTTGTGCTAAAATTTTCAAGCAGTAATTGTTCACTGAACAATTTATCAATTCAATAATTCAATATTTGAAATATGAACAATATTGCAATATGCGTTCTTGTTTTTCTTAGGCACTCAAAAACACAGGCTTGCTGACCTCTGACCCCCGGTTGAGAGACTGCATGCGGCAGATCCACCAAGCTGTCCAAGAGTCTGTTGGAACAGCAATGATGGACCAAGAACTGTTCAGAAAGTGAGTAGAAAAGAGAGTAAGAGAGTATGTGTTTGTGCATGTTTACATGATATGCCATGGCATCACTTATAGTTTATGACCAGCAGCTGTTATGATACATGCACACACTCATGCCCCTCAAAGGTGAATGATATCTCGATGTTCTTGGAAGTCTGGAAATACAAGCAGTCAGTTCATCATGCACACATGTACACATATCATCACATACAAATTCTTGACTTGACTTTCTGTTCTCCAACAGAAGTACCGCCTGTTGTGTTTGTATGTGCGTGTACATGCGTTCTGCTGGAGCGTGTGTGGAGCTAAGCCATATTAAGCTGCGATAACGTGTTTGTTACTCCTGTGAGGCACCGCTTAAGTTGCTTTTGAACCAGATCAGTCGATGTTAATAAACATGGATCAAATATCATTTTCAGCCATGTACAACTCTCTTAGCACATTACAGATCACAGTTAAGTCACAGTTGTGTCACATGGGCAAATGTGTGTTTCTGTTTCTAGATGTGTTGGCAGTAACATAGTGCTCCTGACTCAAGCTTTCCAAAGGAAGTTCATCATTCCAGACTTTGAAGCCTTTACTTCCCTCATAAATCATCTTTATTATAACGCACAGGCTCAGAAAGGAGGGAAAGTAAGACACTGATTTTCCTTATCGCTGTTCCTGAATCACTTTTACAAACATATTTATCAACCTCTCATCTCTATATTTGTCTATGTGTGTGTTTGCGCAGGTTGCAAACTACATCCCTCAGTTAGCTAAGTTCAGTCCGGACCTGTGGGGAGTTTCTCTGTGCACAGTGGATGGTCAAAGGTAAAATATACTTTCTTTAGACTGTCTTTCTCACATAATTGTGATGAGAAAAGGGTCCAGAATTAACTTTTTGGTCTAACTGTACAAACAATGTACAGTTGTGGTTGAAATTAAAAAAAAATTTACCATAAAAATACATTACTGTTAAAAATGTTGAGCTCAGTAAGTTTTTTGTAATTAAATACTATTATTCAGCAAGGATGCATTAAATTGATCAAAAGTGACAGTGAAATATATAATGTAATATTTAATGATATAAAAATGTTATCTGTTTTTTGAACTTTCAATTCATCAGAAAACATCATTATGAGAATATGAAAATTCCACAGAAATATTAAGCAGCACAACCATTTTCAGTGTTGATAATAATAATAATTTTTACTTGAGCAAATTAGCATATTAGAATGATTTCTGAAGGATCATGTGACACCGAAGACTTGAATAATGGCTTTTTAATGTCTCAGCTTTGCCTTCACAGTAATAAATTACATTTTAAAGTATATTACAATTTAAAAAATGTAATTTAAAATTGTAATAACATTTTACAATATTACTGTTTTACTGTATTTCTGATCAAATCAATGCAGCTTTGGTAAGCATTAGAGACTTCTATCAAATATCTTTTAAAATCTTAACAACCACAAACATTTGAACAGTAATGTATTCAAACAATATTTTATATTTTATAGGGGTCAGTAATATTTTTCTTATTCTAAATATTTTTTAAAATATGCGTTTTTTTTTGCATGTTTTTTTCAACAACAATATAATTGTTTTTTCTTTGCATATTTTTAAAGAGCGCAGGTCATTGGTTAGAATGTATTTGAGTCTTTGTCAGTCTTTAAATCATAGACATCACTTCCATCAAATTCATCATATTATCATATTATGTTGTTTAGTTCAAATTAATGTTTTATTAACCCACCTAACCCAAATTTCACTTGCATCTGATGCTTTCCAATTTTTCTGGACCCTGAATGATAGTAATTTTCTTTTTCTTACCCTTTTCCTTCTCATTCGCTGCATCTTAAATTTGATCTCTTCCTCTTTACATAGGCATGCTATAGGAGACACCAATATGCCATTCTGTCTGCAGTCATGTGTGAAGCCTCTGGAGTATGCGCTGGCTGTGCACGAGACTGGCACTGAACTTGTGCACAGATATGTGGGGAAAGAACCAAGTGGCCTCAAATTCAACAAACTCTATTTAGATGAAGATGGTGAGAATCCATCATAATCTGTTTTATTTTTCTTGTTGATACTGTCACTCAAAGATACGGCCATATAAAGTGGTTTCAAATAGTATTTGGACATTTAAAATGACACATTATCAGCATACTTGTGTTTTGTAATCTTTCTCTTGTTTGCCCTGGATGAAACTCCAGAGGTTCAAACCAATGGCATGACTCTAAATTAGTGATATCACAGGCTCATTGTGTTCTATTGCAACATGAGATCTGGGTATAAGAGGAAGCTGTAAAACAGTTGTCAGTTATCAGACGTCCTTTCCAATATGAATCTTATCAATGGATTTCCTCACCTCTGAGGAACATTGCATCTGCAGTCCTTACAGAATCTGTCAGCATGATGCCCCATTGACACTGAGGTTTGACTTTTTTTTTTTTTTGCTTCCCAGATAAACCCCATAATCCCATGGTAAATGCAGGAGCCATTGTCATAAGCTCTCTCCTAAAGGTAAGAATATACCTTACAATACAAACTGTAAATTCTGGCATACATTTTATTTTATTTCCCAGCCTTTACAGGGACATAAGCCTTGAATATTTACTTTAAATTCAGATGCATTGCTGTGTTGCAAGCTATTAATATCAGAAATGATTGCTGTTATAGACAAAATGCTTTTAAATGGACAAAATTATATTTTTGTCCTTTTCTTGACTTGGTTTTAAATAGCTGACAAGGTGTGTGTTTGTATGCAATGGGGGAAGTGGGTGGTCCTTTTAGGAATGACATAATAAGAGCAGCTAGTGGTCAAGAGGTGTGTCTAAACAGCCAATCAGAAGATGTGCTGAAAAATACGCCTTTAAATGAACTGATATAAAAACAATACCTAATTACATGTATAATTAAGGGACTCTCCACCTTTATTTCAAGTTCAAACATGTACAAGTTTTTAGTTTGACCTGTGCCCTTAAATATGTTACACAACATCAGTGAGCGCAGACACAGGAGTACTTTTTAAGACGAAGACATCTCACAGCAGTGATCGCATTGCGCTGACCTTTGCACATGGGACTCCCTTTTGGACCTCGTGGAACTGGTCACCTTAACATCACACCTTAGTCCATATGAAACTCAATATGTGGGGAATTTTGTCCCTAATACCAGTTAGGGAGCAGCAGTTCATGTTGAATCATTTGGCTTTATACTCGTCCTCCTGTTCTGTCATGTAACTTCATGCTCACTGCAACTGTGCAAAGAAAAACATGACCGATCTTGATCGTGGCCACATTTGCAAAATCTTTTCTTTGAAAAGTGATTTGTGATTTACTCTCCTTTAACATGCAATATGATTTCACATCCATAACACATATTCAGTGAACTCATAACCTTTTGTAGATTTTTATGCATTTTTATAGGATAAGACAGTTATGATCTCATATCATACCACCCTTTTAATGCACACGTTTGTGCACACTGCCACCAAGTGTCTAAATACTGCACTGTATTACTGTTTGCAGAGGAATCTTTGGGTCAGTCCCAAAGTAAACTGTGTCACTGGAATCACTGTTAGCTATTTTTTGCTTGCCAACAGAAGCTAATTTTATTTGTGTAGTTCATTTATAGTACATTTACTAAATTATAGTGGACATTATGAATGTTGAATGTGTTTCACATCTGACTCTTTCCTTCTGGATCTTTCTGACTGTCTGTAGAGCTGTTCAGTTTGTTGTCTTTAAAATGGATTAGCATTAGCCATGGGTTAGCCTTCAGAAATTTCGAATGGGTTTTTGAAATGTTTGATTTATGAATAAAGCCACTATATGTTTAAATTCTTGATGAATTACAAAACCTGTGTAGACCTTATGAAGCACGCAACTTACATTTTAAAGCACTCAGTAGTGTCAAAGTTCACATTTGAGGTATAACTATGTGCAATTTCTATTGTTAAACAATATCTGAATGTCATTTTAAGTAAATTTGAACACAGACCTTTATTTACTCTTAATTAACCTTTCGGATGAATTTGCCTCCTCGGTTAGTGTACTTCATTTTTTTCATGTCATCTTCTCTCACTTTCTCCTTTTTTGTCTCTATTATAGCCTGGTTCCAACAAGGCAGAGAAGTTTGACTTTGTGAGTACATTGCAACATCTCCAGCATGTGAACTATCCCAGTTGTTTGCTGTTATCTTGCTTGTTATAAATATTGATTTCTGTTTGTGGGTCAGATGATGGATTATCTGAAGAGAATGGCTGGCAGAGAATATGTTGGGTTCAATAATGCCACGTGAGTGTTAAATATAACCTTATTATTTCTATCAAATTACACTCTCTTAGAGGGGAACCTACAGTTTGTTATCTAATATGTACTAGTGATAACATTTTCTGGTGATAACAAGTGTCTGGTGATATTTAAAGTTTCCAGTCAGAGAAAGAGACCGGTGACAGGAACTATGCAATTGGCTATTATCTCAAAGAGAAAAAAGTGAGTGTCTGTTTGGTCAATGTCATTTTCATAAGCATATTGACAGGATTTTTATTGCTTTCTCACCTGCTACTCTACATTTTTTCCTGTAGTGTTTTCCCAGTGGAGTTGACATGATGGCAGCCCTTGACTTCTACTTTCAGGTAAATCAGCTGTCATTTTGACACATAATTGTCTTTGATAATGGTACTTGCTATTATTATTCCTACTAAATCACTAAAATGTTCTCTTTAATGTCTTTCTTTCATTTCCAGCTGTGCTCTATTGAGGTGACATGCGAGTCTGGAAGCGTCATGGCAGCCACGTTAGCTAATGGAGGGATCTGTCCAATCACAGGCGAGCGTGTGCTCAGTGCCGAGGCCGTCCGCAACACTCTTAGTCTCATGCACTCCTGTGGCATGTACGACTTCTCCGGCCAGTTTGCCTTTCACGTGAGTCATACACACACACACACAGCCGACGGATTGTTTGCTGAATTCCTCAGTGTGATGAAGTACACAGACACAGTGGACTGGCTAGATGAAACTATTTCACAGACACAGTGGACTGGCTAGATGAAACTATTTCACAGACACAGTGGACTGGCTAGATGAAACTATTTCAGTCATTTGCTTTAAACCTCAGCTAATTACTTAAATAAAAACACTGTTATTGTTCGCATTTCCCTTCCTCAGGTGGGTTTGCCTGCTAAATCTGGGGTGTCTGGTGCCGTGCTGCTCGTGGTTCCTAATATCATGGGGGTTATGTGCTGGTCTCCAGCTCTTGATCGTGTTGGCAATAGCATCCGAGGCATCCACTTCTGCCAGGTACTTTTTCATGAGCTTTGCTTTTGTCTCTTTCTTTCTATTTCTTTGTATTTTCTCTGAGACCATTAACTGAATGTGCTTGTCTTTTAGGAGCTAGTCTCTCTTTTTAACTTCCACAACTATGACAATCTGAGACACTTTGCAAAGAAGTTAGACCCTCGCAGACAGACAGGCCACGAGAGGGTGAGACCACAGACCACATTTTCTATTTCAGTCACACAGTGCTAACAAATTAAAACTAAAAGCTAGGAGCTAGCTCAGAGTTGTGATCAATCATTATATTTATAATATTACAGAACAAGTCTGTGGTGGATCTGATGTTTGCTGCTTACAGTGGTGATGTTTCAGCTCTCAGGAGGTAAAATTTTCTTTCTTTTACTGTAAATAAAAATACATTCAAACATTTTCATGAAAATGGTCATGAGCAACAAGGTATTAATTTGTTTCACAGAATCGCTCTCTCTGCGGTTAATATGGAATTGACTGACTATGACACCCGTACTGCCCTACATGTGGCCTCAGCAGAAGGTACTGTAATAAGGCCATTTTGGTATTTTTGGTGTATTTACACTACTGTTCAAATGTTTATGAAATTAATACTTTTATTTAGCAAGGATGTATTAAATTGATCAAAAGTGACCTTAAAGACATTTATATTGTTACACAAGATTTCTATTTGAATTAAACGCTGTTCTTTTGACATTTTTATTCACTGAAGAATCCTGAAAAAAAGGATTTCCACAGTTTCCACAAAAAATATTAAACAGCACAGTTGTTTTAACATGATAATAATAATAAATGTTTCTTGATCAGCAAATGAGCATATTATAATAATTTCTAAAGAATCATGTGAAATTGAAGATTGCATTAATGTAGATTTGTCATCACAGTAACAACTTGCATTTTAAAATATTTTAAAATACAAACCCGTCATTTTAAATTATGTTTCACAATATTCCACTTTTTATTCATTCATTAATAGGTCTCTAAAACTCTGATTTCAGGGCACTTGGATGCAGTCAAGTTTTTAACCCATACCTGCAAAGTCAACCCTAATGCAAAGGACAGGTACGGCAGAGCTCCCCTCTGTTGCACTTTTTCTGGTCTGTTTTGTTTCCTTTATTAAAATGCATCTGTTTTTCAGATGGGGGAACACACCTCTCGATGACGCTATGCAGTTTGGGCACAACGCTGTGGTCAAGGTACTACAAGAGTACCAGAGCATTTACACACACACACTAATGCCGGAGGAGCTCAGCGCAGTCATGTGTCCCGATTCCACCATGGACCCAGACGAACTGAAGAGCATGGAGACTCTGGAGGGTTTAGTATGAGCGAGAACTACCTTGAAAACCCCAAACGTCAGTCTCTCATGACTTCAGGGAAGCATGTGGGTGTGAGATTTATGACAAAGCCCGTGTAAGGACATGCTGAGCAGGTGTGCGCAGGTGTTGCTGAGGTAGTGCTTCAAACCAAAGCTCTGCTGCATGTAGACCTCAGCTAGCTTCTATTGATGGTTTAAGATGGTCATTACTATAGTCTCTCAGACCTCCATCAGTCTACTCTGGGATTATGAAACTACCAGGTACCTCCAGGTAATTTCTGGTACAGCTCCTCAAGGACAGTTTGGTTTGTGCTTGGACCAGTTTAGAAATGCAGAAGCTTCTTTTCCCTCCAGATTTATCACTGCAGAAGTATTTTTATATAAAAGCACATCCTTAACTGGAAGGTTAGCCAAGTAACTAGGAGCAAGATTCTCAAAATTTTCTTCAGATTAAAATTCTTCTATACTACTATTTATACTAGCAAACTAGTAGACAATCATAAAATCTAAAAGCTTGACATTTTAAGAAATGTTGCTCTTGAAAATGTTCTTAAGAAAATATTTAAGAACTTCTTAAGAACTATTCAAAGATTGCTCATACCATCTTTTAAAATTGGAATTTATCTTAAGAACTTTCTTGACTTCTTTCATAGGAAGATTTTCGTGAATCCGCCTCTAGTTTACTAAGTACAAGTTAATGTAAATTTAGCAGGCTATCTATCAAAAAAAGATAGCCTTTATAATGTGAACTTTGGCCCAGTTGTCCATATGGCAAAGCTTTCCATGTTATTTAGGTTATTAATAATCTTCAGCAAAATGTTATGAGCGTGTATTTGTATATTTGTACTATTTTTAAGATGTTTGAATTTCTTAAGCTTGTTAATAGACATTTTTGTAAGGTATTCCATAATTTAAAATACATTATTTTAATATAGGGCACAAAAGCTTTAACTGAACCGGCTTGGGAAGCATCTGGTGCGTATTTTGCCAGAAATGAATATATTTAAAACTTGGTACGTGGACACACTTTATTGCTGGATACAAAACTGGAAGTTTAGATAGTTAAAGGAGTGTGTTTGTTCCATATGAAAGTAAAACAGTGTAAGGTGGACAGAATGACATGAAATGAGACAAGAAAAAATGAATGTATAAACTGTAAATAAAGAATATCACTGGTGAAGAATGTTTTTATTGAAAAACTTCTCTGAACACTGTACTTGGGCACCGATGCAAAATGAGAAATGACTTTTAAGCATATCAAGTATTCATATGTGCATGTATGGATTCATTAGTTCATCTGCATACCACAAATAGTACACTGAGGATGTTTTCACCAGCTGAACAGACAAATCTTGCTCAAATCTGGTTTAAATGGCAGTAAAAAACAGCTATGTTCCCACTGACTTCCTTGGTCTTTTCATAAGGCCCCTACTTCTCCTTCTCTATCCATTAAGAGGCATGTAGCATCCATGTGTGAATGAACAAGATTCGCTAAATCCCTGGTGGGATCTCCAGTCCAGAGTGTGTGAGTAACTCCCCATCCCACAGTGCAAACGCAGGACAGATGGGCGAGCAAAACTGTGTTTTTATCGTGTACACCACTTCAGCTTTCTGGATGTCCACCAGACTGAGCCGTCCAGCCTCGTAGTCCAGCAAGAGCCCGACCCGATCAGCTTTCCCCACCAACGGCACCGGGACCTGCTTGCCAGTGGTCATAGCAAACCATTTCCTCTGGACAAACGCGAACACCCAGGAACTGGAATTGGTGCCCACGCATTCATCACGTGACGTCAACACCTCGGCCACGCCCACCCGGAATTCATGGGACTTTTTAACCGTGACCTCCCAGTAGTGCCGTCCAGAGTCAATGTGGGTGTCAGCGAGAACCACGGCCCAGTCCCGGAATCGGAGAGGGGTGTCCTGCACGAGAGTGGGGTCCACACCAAGCATTCGATAGATCACTCCTGTGTCCTTCTTAAAAAGGTCCAGGCTGCTGTGAGCTGTCCGCTCATCAAGCTTAAACTGCAAATCTGTTATAAAGACATAAATAATCATTCAAATGCTGGTTATTATATTGATAAACTATTTCTGGTTTACCAAAATTTTCACAAAACATTTTGAGTAAATATTATAACACGAGTTAACCAGTGTTTTGTGCAATAATAAAATAATGGTAACACTTTACAATACGTTTTCATTAGTTAACTACATTAATAAACGTGAACCAACAATGACCACTTTTGTAGCATTTGTTAATATTAATGTTAATACTTTTTTTTTTTTTTTAAAAGCTGTGTATGTTAACATTAGTTAATGCACTGTGGACTAGAATTGTATTTTAACAAAGATTAATAAATGCTGTAAAAAAGAAAGAGCTTGATCATCAAGTGTGCTTGTAGTACACAATGAATTTGGTAATGATGCCTCCAGGGCACACATATAAATACAGCAACAAGACACATAATAACATTATTGTTTATTATAAATTATTATAAATAATATATTACTCATTGTTAATGTTAGCTACTGCATTAATGAATGGGTTTCCAAAAAAATAAACCATACCATATTTAATTATTTTTACTGATACTGCTGTAATTCCATGGAGTACAATGTAGTGCCATGTAAATTCCAAGTTAAATAAATATGCTAAATATTCACTATCATTATATATACACACTATATTGCCAAAAGTATTGGGTCACCCCCTTCTAATGAACAGGTTTGACTACTTTAGTAATTTCCATGAGTACAAATCTTAATGTTTAAGCATATAATGATATTCTAGGGAATTGTGTGCTTCTAATTTTAAAGCAACAGTTTGGACAGGACCCTTTTCTATTCTAAAATGACAATACCTCTGTGCATAAGACAAGGTTCAAAAAGAAATGATTGATTTAGTCAGTGTGGAAGAACTTGACTGGTCTGCAGAAAGTCAAGTCCTAATCCCAGCTGAACACCTCTGGTGTGACTTTAAATACTTGGCTCGTGCCACTCTACTGGCGTCTCAGCTGAGACACGTGACTCTCTCGCATGCTGTCTACAACAGAACTGAGATCTCTGTGTTCTGCGTTTCACACTATTGAGATTCCGCACAACATCAGGTGATGATAATTAATAAAAAGGAGAGGTTTGGAGTGAAATTATAGCCTATGACCTCTCGGTTTGACTGGAGTCAACATTGAGGAGCGTGGAAAGCATGCGTTTACTCACTGTTTCCAGCACTGGCACTAATATACCATCTCCGAGCTGTGAGAGTTTTTCCACGGCCTTGACCGAGTACAGTCCCTAAAGATCTGCCTGTCAAACGGCAAAAGAGTGACATGCCCGAGGACATCGCCATGTTGTCCCATCTGTAGTGGGTTTTGCTTCAGTTTCTGTCGCAAGGTTGCGCTGTCCAAAGACTTGCGCGCTGCTGCCCCCTACTGTAAAAAAACAAAACACAAAGCGCTGCGCACATGCATGACAATATAAAAAAACTGGGAGAAAATGACAATATGTAACGTTTTATTATCAAGAGTTTGGCAGTCAGATATACATAATGCAGTCAAAATCCTCCGTGTAATTTGAACTCTTTATTTAATATTCACTAATAAAAGTATAGGGACGGATTAACAACAGGGTGATTCAATAGAAAATGTTTTGTGTGTTAAATGTCTAAACACAATACATACAATTAAAAGCAATATAAGAACATAACTGTAATTATTATCAGCTATTAATGATCATTGTTCTGTTTGGCACTAAAAAAAACAATCCATATAATTCAGTGTGATGATGGTGATAAATACTATTTACTGCCAAATAGCACTAATAAGATGGCAAAGATTCAAATAGATACACTGAAAACAAATACACACTGTCTGTATGCTTTAACGTTGCCCATTTCTTGTTAATGTTAATACATTTTTAAAAAGTTTAAATATAAGAAACTAGCAAGTACTACTAATAATGTCTCATTTGAGTGCCAAAGTCACCCAGAGATTTACTGTCACCATTTCATACAATTCATACAAAACAGAGGATGTGAACTTTATCATATGTTCATTCAGAGCCCTATGAGGATGAACTTATGACTATAAAATAAGTTTTATGGCATGTTTGTCATACATGACAACTGTAATGAACAAATTCCGATTGTGAATCGCAGCATGATATGTGCTTTAGTGAATAAGCATAAGTATTAGTCGTTATTCCATTCGGGAGTGGGGGAAAAAAACCAGAACGAATGCACCAAACCAAACTTGATTTGTGCAATTTGACTTTAGAGCTTCTGAAACAAGCACTGAGAATATGTACCTTCTTTTCTGACTAAGAAGTAATTGTCTTAAACCATCAAAAACAAAACCAACTACAACTACAAGATCTATTAATCATCAAAATCGTCATCAACTCATTAACAGTGGCTATGAATATCAAGTACATGTTCACACTTATTGAGGATTGCTGTGTTTTTTTTGTTTTTTTAAAAGTCTTGAATGCTTCTTTGTACTTTAGGTAGTTTAGAAAACTTCATATCCTGGTACTTGTAGATTTCTGGTCATGCCAAACCAGTGGTGTGGATCAATATTACCTGTATGTTAGTTTTTCCTGGATTTGAGGACTCTGGTCCGCAGTTCACAGTGATGCCATAAACTATATGGCCACAACTCCTCTATAGTAAAACCATATAAAATATCCAATCACAGTTATTGCTATCCTCTCCCCATCTCTCCCCGTCTATGTAGGTCTCAGTGTTTATAGAATAAGGCGATACAGGACCCAAAGGCCAAAGGTCAACCAGTGGCTTGTCCAGCTGAGCTGTGTCCATTTCTCAATGGTGTGGCTGGCCATGCCATCCTGCGGACAAAAGAAAATCATTTATGTCATGTAACAAATATGAATAATAACTTGCACAGAAGGCAGGGGCCATAAGATTTCAGGAGAAGTAAGTTGTACCTCATCAGAATCCGTGTCATCTGTGCTGGAGCCAAAAATTGAGCCCAGGTATGTTAAATGTAGTATTGCTAATATGCTAAACGTCCCATTAATTAAATATACCCAAAATTCCTAGAGAAAAAAAAGAGGAAATATAAAAAAGTTACATTTTTAAAGAATTTTAACTTTTGAAATGGTAATATAAAATGGTAACATTTTCTAAGATTTAAAATAAAAAGTAAAATATTTAACAAGTTAATAATCTAGTAAAGGCTTATCAAAAGATTTTTTTTTATCATTTAAATTTTTTTATGGTCTTTTTTGGCTTCTAAAGCCATAATGATACATACAACACCTTTTTATGTCTGTGTTTGCAGTCAGATGGACATCTCTTGGAGAGGACACATGCATTTAAAATGACTGACAATCTTTTCCTAAGTACTAAAACACAGAAAGATTTTATAGAGAATTTAGATACTGTGAAAACACAGTGAATTCAGAAATAATATGTTTATGCCTAAACAAATATACAAATACTCACCGTGTTCTACATATGTTATGAAGCCTAGTGTAAATAATACTGCCCCAATGTGGAAGCTTAGACCCTGTGGGCACAGAAATACAATACTGTATTTAAGCCTGAGAAAGAATGAAATCAATTCAAATAATCAATAATCAATAATAATCAAATGCCAAATCAACAATGTGCCAAAATGCACTCACATGTAGCAGGGCGCTTGCTGTGTATGTCAAGATAATAGCTGTGAAGCTCCCATATTTGAGAGCCTTCCTGAATACATCTAAAAAAAAGGAGGAGAAATTTGACTTACCCTTATACTTTGAATTAAAAAAAAAATCACAAAAGCCTGATCTAAATAATAGCTGGTCATGCTGTCATTCAAGTCTTTTGGGAAGTAAAATACATATTTAGTAAATCTTGGAGTGTATTAAAACCAATACATAAGTATGTGTATTAGAACACTGTATTAAGCAAAACACGTACAGGTGTTGAGCCAGCGGGACATGGGCAGGTTCCAGGAAGTGACTACTTCAACCATAGACCTGGGAAACTCTACATTTAGTGGCTTTGCTATTGTCAAGTCCCTGAAATAACAGAAATGGCATAAAAAAAGAGCGATTGAGAGAAAGAAATGAGGGATCACAAATAATTGACCAATTGTGGGTTTTTCCGCCAAAAGTAAAGGGCAATTATATACTTTCAGTGATATTAATCATAGCAATGTCAGAAATACAACTATATTCATTTATAGTAACAAAAAAAATTGTTTTTTTTTTTTTTAGGAATCTTTTATTAACAATATTTGCACCCTATAATTACTATAAAATTGTCATAGATATCTTATGGCCACTGTAAGTCACATCAGTGTCTTTAGAGCTGACTAAAACCATATTAAACATACTAAATTAAACATTACGCCTATTTAGTTAGACTACCAGATATATGGAAAAAAGGAATTGATCATGGGGCATATTTGTCACGTTCAGTGACATTTTTGCCACAGGTATGTCCTCTATTAATTTCTGACACTGACAGTGATTAAATCTGTATAATTCATACAAACCACTTAAGATTGTCCTTCTCCTCTGTGAAACCAGCACCTGCCAGTGTGGTGGTCGTCTCACCAAGGTAACTCACAAAGTAATTACTGAAATGGAAGGACAGGGTGTTCTCATAGGCCTGTAGCCACCTGATGAGGAGAATCACAAAGATGAAGGTTGTCAAAGATCAGAGACACAACCACAGAGACATGAAACTATTGAGCTTTACCATTGTGCATTGCCTACCTTTTAATAGAGCTCCTGCATTAAAACATGAAAAGAAAAGCATTTTATATATTATATACATATTATATATATTATATACAGTATATATACATACATATATATACACACATATATATAGATTTATACATACATGTATATATACATATTATATACATATTTTATAAATGGAAAGAAGCAGATAAAAATGAATTTATACAGAATTCTCAAACCCAGTACAATTCAATGCTTTAATTGTTTTTAATAGTAAATTTAGAAGATGTTTGTTTTATGCTTGTATGAATTTGTCTTTATTCCTCATGATTAAAATGAATAAATATATGAATAATATAAGTAGGACAATACCTCATCTTTCGCTTCTTGCTGAGGAAAAAATATGAAAACAGATCAGGCAAAAATGGAAAACTAAGACACAGATAGTAACATAACAGTTAACATTAACACGTTTGATATTAGAAGTAGAAAAATCAATCCATACTTTACACTTCATTGCTCACTGAAAAACTACATCATTTTGCTTAACTCAAACTTATACTCACTTGCGGAGCAGCTTGTCTCCAAAGACCGGGATGAAATAGGGAAAGAGATAGGGTGCAATACAGTTGGAAATTACCAGACAGAGCTGGCTCTTCACACAGCTGAAGACTGACTTCAAAAACCAGGAGACACTCTGTGAAAAAGATCATATAGATATTGTAAAGTGCTGGTGGAAGCACCTGTAATGCTCTTAAACCCCTTTAATTCTCATTTGTATTAGAACGAAATTTGAGACTCACAAGTTTTCGACTCTCTACTGCATCCATGTAGCTATTGAAGCTGATCCAAGGTCCAAAGATGACTGTCCCAACAAAGTAAATGTAGCCCATAAACTCCACTGGAGAGGGAAATTTCTCCACTATGCCTTTGTCCAGATCAAAGGCAAGAGAAACTGCCTTCATGGCCACTACCATCTGTGAACCTACAAGACCACAACAACTATTTCATTTTAAATTTACTCACAATCAATACAATCCTGGTGTAATGGTCACTGGTGTCCGGTAATAAAACGACATCAAAGACTGACCTCTCATTTTATGCCAGGTTGTTGTATTCATCATATGCAACTCTCTGAAACAGAAAGAACAGAATCTTAACACTGTATCTGACTCACCAGGTTCAACGTCCTATTAAACAATATAACAAAAATACAATATTAAAAATATAACTTAATTTGAAAAAATAGGAGGATGTATAGTTAATAAAGACATCTATAATAATACAAAAGAATTCTATTTAAAATAAATTCTGTTCTATCAAACTTAAGGGTTTTCACACTGTGCTTAACCCCGGGCTATCGTCATTCTAAACACTGCTTTTAACCCTGGGTAAAGACATGTTTCACGCCTGTAATTTGAAAGCGATGTTAGCACTGCATTTTACCTGGGGTTATGAAACCCTGCTCCAGAGCAGTTTTGTGCTGTTAACCCCGCATTGCGGTGCTAAGTTTGTTCAGTGTGAAACAGAGCGGTGTTTGCTTGTTGCTGCTGGACGCTTGGCAACAGACAGCCAATCATTTTTTAAATTTTTTTATTGCAGAATTTGTAAAAACTTACAAGAACAGGGAACAAAAAACATGGATGTATTCTTACAAAGAAAAATCCTAAAACACAAGGACAGAAAAAAACATAAAATGGGTTTGCACATATCAAGTTAAGGTATTTTAAGGTATTTTTAAAAAAGGAAAAGCACAAAGATAAAATTACAACATCTTTTAAGAAAAGTTGTCATAATACATCAAAAATTTGGCACTCTTTTTTGTTATGTGTAAGTCTAAGAGATGAAACAAGAGAGTCAAATTCAGCAAGAAAAAGGGGGAAAGACAAAGGAGATTTAAGCCATTTTTGCTTATGAATGAAGAATTTTGCATTCAATATAAGGAAAATAACAACATATTCAGCAGATAATAGCTTTGGATTTTCATAATAAAAAATAACATCTTTGAGGACGAAGGTATGGGTCACTTTGGTAAGGCTAGAAACATAAGAGCTTAAGTCAACCCATAATTTGTTGGTTAAACTATAATCAAAAAACAGATGGGCGGCTGTTTCTTCAACAAAACCACAAAAAGAGCAAGTCTCATCAACATCAGAATATTTAGAAATGGAGAAATTAACAGGATAGATTTTATGAAGGATTTTGTAATGAATCTCCTTAACCTTGTTGGATATACAAAATTTACTTGGCAAAAGCCAGGCCTTTCTCCAATTTATATTTGTTATAAAGGAACCCCAATAGAATTTCCCTATTGGAGTAATCTTTCTCTTTGTTTGAAATATTTTACGAATATGTCTGTTATTGCATTTCCGATCTAAGATATCAATACCACCCAAATGAAAAGCCAGATAAACACTGTTGCCTTTACTGAACCTAAGGTGATTTTTAATTAACTGGGTTAAGCCTGCTGGGATTTCATTAAAGTATTATATTCCTTTGATGGGACTGGAAAATTATGGAGATTCATAAATTGTTCGTAAGTTAAAATATTGCCAAAATCATTAAATACAAATAGAATACAGTTAAAGTTTTTGTTAAATCATCTAGGGGAAAAAAGAGACTTATTTCTAACAGTTATATCAGCATTATTCCAACGGAGAACTTTGTTGGAGGAGAAACCATGGACAAAACACAATTTCCACGAAAGAAGACATTGCTGATAAAAGTTAGAAAGGGAAATAGGTAACTTGCCAGGCAAGAAATTACACTTTAGTAAGAAAGAAAGGCCACCAACTTTGCCAAATATATTATTTGGAATAAAAAACCACAATGACATTGGATTCACAAGGCATCTTTTCAGCCAGTTTACTTTAAAGGTGTTTACAATATCTGCAAAGTCCAAAAATCAAGGCCACCTTCGCTTCTGGAATTAGCAAGCACTTCTCTTTTTAATTTGTAAGGTTTATTTTTCCAAATGAAATCCAAAAATATTTTATTTATTTCCTTTATAGCTTTATCATTAACAAACAAAGAAAGAACAGAATATATGAAGTGAGAGAGCCCTTCCACTTTAGATAAAAGAACTCTACCGTATAATGAAAGATCTCTCTGAAGCCAGATGTTAAAGATCTGTTTCGCTTTTATCATTTTATCAGAAAAGTTTAAATGATGTCTACTTATTCAATTTTTAGTGATACGAATTCCCAAATATTTTACACTTTTTTAACTGGAATTCCTCATAGGAATATATCATCCTCATCATGAATTGACATAATTTCACATTTCGAAATATTAAGTTTCAGACTCTAAGGACATGAAAACTGTTCAACCAATTCCAGAGCATTTGGTAACTAATTTATGTCCTCCAAAAACGGGTAGTGTCATCAGCTAGCTGTGCAATTTTGATCTCCCTGTCAAATATTGAAATCCCTTTTAAATTTTCATCTTGGTTAATTCTTAGGCAAAGTAAATTTGTGGCTAAAAGAAAAAAAAATGGGGAGATTGGACAGCCCTGTCTGACACCATGATATATGTTAAACCTACTAGAAGTGTCAAAGTTAACGATCACTGAGCTGTTAATACTTCTATAAAACATGGTTACAGTATCTATGAATGCTTTACCAAATCCAAATAATTCTAGAGTACGAAAATGAAATTTGTGTTCTATGGAGTTGAAAGCTTTATGAAAGTCAAGAAAGAGTATGAGACCATCTGAATGAATTAGATCTGAATAATCCAGCAAATCCAGTACTAATCTTATGTTGTTAGAAATGTGATGGCCTTTCATGAATCCAAATTGAGATTCTGAAATAACATTGTCTAAACCGTAACTTAATCTTTTTGCATAGACAGAGGCTAATATTTTATAATCTAATGTTAACAAAGTAATAGGTCGTCAATTATCGATTACTAAAGGATCCTTGTCAGGCTTAGGTATAAGAGAGATGACTCCCTGTTTCATAGTAGTGGTCATATCTCCCTGACTGATGCATTCCTTATACATATGAAACAATGGCAATTTAATAAACTCCCAAAAATGAAGATAAAATTCAACCGAAAGCCCATCGATTCCAGGGAATTTACCATGTAAACAGGTTGCCTGCTGTTTATCCAATCAGTGACAGTGACACCGCAAATATGCAAATAAGAAGGTTAACCCAGGGTTTAGGAATGTACAGTGTGAAACGTCTGTTAATGAATACCCAGGATTAACAGTTAACCCAAGGTATAGTATGAGCAGTGTGAAACGTGATTACAGATAACCCAGGATTTTGTTTATCCGGGGTTTAAGATGACCCAGGGTTAACAACTTCCAAGTGTGAAAAGCCCTTTTGTATTCTTCAAAGAAAACTGAAAATATCTATGATTATTTCCACAAAACTACTAAGCAGCACAACCATCTTCAACATTGATAACAATAACAAATGTTTTTTAATACCAAATCAGCATATTTGAATGATGTCTGAAGGATATGTGATACATACATACATACATACATACATACATACATACATATATATATATATATATATATTCATATGTAACCCCCTTTGTAATCGTTAACATTTTCATAAGTAACTGTAATTTAATTACACATTACACATTACAGATTACAGATAGATAGATAGATAGATAGATAGATAGATAGATAGATAGATAGATAGATAGATAGATAGATAGATAGATAGATAGATATTCCTATTGTACTAAAATATACACATTGATTACCAGTGTTGGGGAGTAACTAGTTACATGATTTACATAATTTATTTACAAAATAAATGTAACTGTAATCTGTAATGTGTAATTAAATTACAGTTACTTATGAAAATGTTAACGATTACAAAGGGGGTTACATCTGAATACTTTTATTAATATTTACTATTTCTTGTTATGATTTTAAATCTGTATTGAACCTCATAACGATCTCAAAGTAAAAAGAGGTGCTAAAGTCTGATTTTGTGGTGGCTGTGCTTTAAAATTAAATTATTATAATCTTCATTCAAGAATGAAGGACATTGGAGGTCTGACAGTAATCCGTGTTGAGTACTACTGTAAGGTTAACCCTGCCTGCTTTAAATGTTTGAAAATGATTAACAGTTGAAAACATTTGTTGGAAAGTAATCAAATGTAATCCATTACATTACTTTAATAAAGTAATTTAAATAGTTACAGTACTTATTACATTTTAAATAGGGTAACTTGTAATCTGCAACCTATTACATTTCCAAAGTAACCTTCCCAACACTGTTGGGAAAATGCAAAAATGAAGAAACAAATGAGCATGAGAGGCTGTATCTACATACCCCAGAAGGAGGTAGATGAGGATAGTGATAGACAGGAAGGGTCCGCGGCTGCTCGAATGGCGACACAGGAAGAGGATGAGGTAGCACAGGAGGCTGAGAAGCACCACCCAAACCATGTGCAGCTCGAAGAACAGGTAAAGAGTATAAAAACCACCTGCCACTGTACTCAGGTGTTTCAAAAAAGAGGGCAGACCTGAGAGAGGAAATAATAAAAAATAAAAAATAATTTGTAACATAACATTTAATTACCTATTATTTTAATTATTTTTATTTGTAACATCATTTAATTACCTATTATTTTAATTGTACATCAGTATTAAAAGTAGTTCCCACAAATATGACTATTCTATAAATGTTTTCTTATGGTCATGTTTTTTTTTTCTTTCTTCTTTCCATGCAACACAAAAGAACTTATTTATAGCAGAATGTCCAAAGTGTTTTATCACACAATGAAAGTGAATGGTGATCGCAGCTGTCAAGCAAGATTCCTCATACAAAGCTATCATATGGCTTCAAAAGACTTGAGATATTGAATAATGTACATGATTGACTTTCACGAGTGGCACAGAGGAAAGAAAGTGTTTGGAATGATATGAGGGAGAGTAAATAATTTTTATTTTAGAAGAACTATTCCTTTAATTGCATGTCATGTGCATGTCATTACAGTACATGTCATGTGTTGTATAAACCCTCTTACCCAATCTCCACAACAGCCTACACACTAAGCAGATGAGTAACAGCTGCCATACTTGTTCCAGACCGTGCTGGACAGTCGGAACCAAGCAACCGGACCCCAGCTCCTGGAAGAACTGCTGTTTGCTTAGAGCTCCCATTGCTTTGACTGTTAGACACTGAGAAATGAAATGGCATTAGATGTTGTACCTTAAATAAGCAAATCAATAATGTCAGAGTATTTGATCTAAACAATGACAGATGTTGTGGGCAAGCCTCAAAGGTAAAGATAAGATCAAGGCTGAAATGAGGTCAGAACTTGTAAAATTAATCTTAGGGTTAATACTGAATCCCTTGACACATATATGTGATGATTGCAACAGCTTTTAATAATAGATATATAATGCTTTTAGAATTCCATTACAGAAATCTATTCTCATCAGAAAAGAAAAGTAAATAATCCTTGTCGGTACCCTGAATATATTTGTTATGACACCTAAATGCTGTGCTGTGTAGACATGCAATGTCTAAATAATCTTACCTCTGCAAGATGTTAAATACCCTCACACCGCAATGCAGACAGCATGCACGGTCGAGATGAAAGCTATTTGTAATATCGACGACAGGAGTTGTATCCTCTATATGGGAATTATAATAGCTGAAATATACAATTCGTTGCTGAGCGCGACAGCGGAGGAGGATGAGCGCTTCACCCCCGCTACCAACTCACACAGCGATGAACCGCACTAGGAATACGTCTGTAAATCCCTAAAATGTCAAGTTGTCTACACATTCTCATATATTACTTAGTTACATTTTAATTTAGAATAAATCTGTATAATTTTCGCCTAGGTTCTAAACTAAATATGGAGAATTATGTCGCGCTTCCAGCACAATCGGTCCAGATGATGCTGGCAATGCGCCTGATGGCTGATTGATGCTGTCAGCCGTTCGTTCATGATTACAGCTTTCCGAAGGGACATCCGATGACCAATCACCTTCCTGCGCATCTGTGGCTGAACCAATCATATGAAAGGATCAGAACAAAAAGGCGGAGCTTGTGGTCTCACGCTTTGATAGCCTCGGTGCATGTTGAAATGTATTCAAAATATACGGAAATATAATAAAAATTCGACAGGTGAGGACTAAGAATATTTATTTTGAATCAATATAAGTAAGCAAATATAATTAAATAAATTTTTAATTTATTTCTGGGGAAATTTCTTATTTTGTGTTGTTTTGTGAGAGTTCCAATTTAATTAACGCATAATGAACAATGCAATTAAATCATTAGACACAGCTTATCAGCCTACATATGATTTGTAGACAAATGCCCAAATTGGACTTTTATTTTGAAAAAGGTGATAGTTGGTGAGGCGGAAGTAATGAATCAAACGCTAAAATCGGAAATTTTGTTGTGAATTTTGTCTGCTTGTTAAGTAATTGTTTTAGGAAATCCTTTTGTTTTACGGTTTTTGCGATTTATTTTCTAAATAGAAAGCTAAGAGAACACAGGTAGCTAATCACTGTTGGCAGGATCTGTCAGACACTGCATTCATTCATTCAGTGGGTTGGCAGCTTGCAGAACTATTAAATAGAAGGTTTGAAATTGAAGTTTAGCTGTAGAAAAAATACGCTTTTATTTATAACTCCTTAAATTACAACTTATATGATGGCAAGTTTGCTCTCTACGCAATATAATTCAACACTGAGCAAATTAAAACTGTTAAGGAATAACCCTGCTTTGTCAGTTCTAACGAGCACTCAACGTAAATACAACAGTAAGGATGGAGCTGGGATTGAGTATTTACACAGAAGTGTCGTCCCGACCATGCACTACCAGAAGAGTTTACCAAGGTAAGAAACTGACATATAAACCACATCATAGAATTCATTTTGCTGCTTTGATATTGAATGCTTTAATGCTGAATCTGATTTTAGCTGGATATACCATTATTATTTTTGTCTACAACAGTTTTAGCTCATATGTAGGTGAAAGCGCAAAGTCTAAGGTTGCAACGGTGTTACACGTAAATATACCCCCATGCCTTATATTAGTTCCCTTAGTATTGTTCCGTGGTAAATTGTAGAGGTAGAATTACATTCACACCTTCTAAAATTGAATAAAATGTAATAATCTTAGATTCATAATGTAATCTAATTGTCTTGGGTTTGTGATGCTGTGTGTACTACCACCTAAAAGTTTTCAAATGTTTTTGAAAAACGTCTCTTATGTCAGAAATACAATAAAAACAGTAATATTGTGACATATTATTACAGTTTAATCTAATATATATTTAAATATATTTTAAAGTGCAATTTATTCTGGTAAAAGCAAAGGTGAATTTTTAGCAAACATTACTCCAGTCTTCAGTGTCTTATGATCCTTCAGAAATCATTCTAATATGCTGATTTAGTGCTGAGGAAACATTTTGTTTTATCGTCAATATTGAAAACAGTTGTGCTGCATAATATTTTTGTGAAAACGTGATACATTTTTTCAGGGTTATTTAATAAATAGAACATTCAAAAGAACAGCATTTATTTAAAATATAAATCTTTTGTATTGCTATTAATGTCTTTACTGTTACTTTAGATCAATTTATTTCATCTTTGTTGAATAAAACAAGTAATTTCTTAAAAAAATATATATTATTGGCCCCAAACTTTTGAGTGGTATTGTACATACACAAAACATTTGAATGGTAGTGTACATACACAAAACATTGTTAAAAATCATTATTTAAATAAGAACAGTAAATAATTAAAAGTAAACCAAGTAAAACATCTCACAATAAAATTTATGAAACACATAAAAAATTCAAATGATTGAAATAGCACATTACAAAACATTATACAGTATCATAGTATTGTTTAAAAAAAATCCCAAAATATATCAATTTTACATGTTATTTACAGATTACCAGTCCCAAAGTTGGAAGATACAATACGGAAGTATTTGGCAGCTCAGAGACCGCTGCTGAATGATGAACAGTACAGGTAAGCCAAAAGTAGCTATATCTGTTTATTCATTTCATATTCAAATTAACTTGTAATGTTTTAACATTTTTCTGCCTACTTCTGCTCACTTGAAATCCATCAGTAAAACAGAGAAAGTAGCACATGATTTCCAGAGTGGAGTTGGCAAGCAATTACATGAAGAACTTGTGGCCTTAGACAAAAAGAACAAGCACACCAGCTATATATCAGGTGGGATATGTAGCAATAAAAATAACAATTTAATATTGTTTTAATTGTAATATCAATGAATTTGTCCCATTTGCCTTGCAGCTCCATGGTTTGACATGTACTTGTCTGCTCGTGAGTCTGTTGTGCTCAACTTTAACCCCTTCATGTCCTTTAACCCTGACCCCAAACCCGAGTACAACGACCAGCTTGTGCGAGCTACCAACATGGTCTGCTCAGCCGTCCGGTTCATGAAGACCCTTCGTGCTGGTCTACTCGAGCCAGAGGTGTTTCACCTTAACCCTGCCAAGAGTGACACAGATAGTTTCAAGAGGTTGATCCGATGGGTGCCCCCCTCTATCTCATGGTTTGGAGCCTACATGGTGAATGCCTATCCTCTGGATATGTCCCAATACTTCCGCCTCTTCAACTCCACACGTATACCCAAGTACAAGCGCGATGAGCTCCTCACCGACGACAAGGGCCGCCACCTGCTTGTAATAAAGCGAGGCAACCTTTATGTGTTTGATGCGCTGGATCAAGACGGCAACCTGATAAAGCCTGCTGAGGTTCAAGCTCACTTGAAACACATCCTATCAGACCCCACACAAGCTCCTTCGTTCCCATTGGGCATTCTAACCAGTGAGAACAGAGACACCTGGGCAGGGTTAAGACAGAAACTACTGGACGCTGGAAATGGAGAAGCTCTGCATTTAGCAGATACTGCTTTGTTCTGCCTCTGCCTGGATGAGGAGGTGATGAGAGACCATATTCACATTTCCCACAACATGCTTCATGGAGATGGCTGCAACCGCTGGTACGACAAGTCCTTCAGTATCATCATGGCTAAAGACGGACAGGCGGCCATCAATTTTGAGCACTCATGGGGTGACGGCGTGGCCGTTCTTCGCTTCCAGAATGAGGTCTTCAAGGACACCACGGAGAAGCCTTTGGTCAGGCCTGGATCCCAGCCGGCAGCGGTGGACTCTTCCTCTGCGGTGCGCCGATTAGAGTTTAAACTCACGGAAGAGTTAAAAGCTGGGATCACAAAAGCAAAAGAGAACTTCCAGGCAGCCGTGTCAAAGCTCACCATTGACGCCATGGAGTTCAAGAAAGGTGGAAAGGAGCAACTTAAGAAGAAGAAGATCAGCCCAGACGCCATTGCTCAGCTGGCTTTCCAGATGGGCTTCCTACGGCAGTATGGCCAGACAGTCGCCACATACGAGTCGTGTAGCACTGCAGCCTTTAAACACGGGCGCACAGAAACCATCCGTCCTGCTACCATCCACACAAAGCGCTGTGCCAAGGCATTCGTCGAGCAGCCTGGACAGCACACTGTGGAGCAGTTACAGGGGCTGTTGAATGAATGCTCCAAATACCATGGGCAGCTCACTAAAGAGGCAGCAATGGGTTAGTGCAGCACTGAAAACCTGTCAGCTGTTTTCATGAGATGTCTTGCCATTCTAGGGGGGAAAAACTGATGTTTATTTTAGCAAGACTTCTTTCATCAGTATTGAGCAAGATAAAGGGGTAGTTTGCCTAAAAATGACAATTCTGTCATCATTTACTTATTGTCATGTTGTTCCAAACCGATATGACTTACTTTCTTTTGCTCTGTGGATCACAAAAATAGATATTTTTAAAAATGTTTAACTTGTTTTCGTCCATATAATGAGAGTTAATGTGGTTCAAAACAGCATTAGGCCCCACTGATTTTCATTGTATGCACAAAAAATACTTTTTTTTTTAATGTCTTTGTGTTTCATGGAAAAAATGAAGTAAAACAGGTTTGGAATGACATGAGGGTAAATGCTGACAGAATTTCCACCCTTTTACATTTTTGGGGGAAGGCGATCATCAGATTAGATCGTTAGTTCACTCTCAACTTGTGTATTTCATCACTGTCATCTTTTTTGTGCATTTTCATCTAGGTCAAGGCTTTGATCGCCATCTCTTTGCCATGCGCTACCTGGCTAATTCTAAAGGAATGGCCCTGCACAGTCTCTACCAGGATCCGGCATATGCCACCATAAACCACAACATTCTGTCCACCAGCACTCTCACCAGTCCCGCGGTCAGTCTGGGTGGATTTGCTCCTGTGGTGCCTGATGGTTTCGGAGTGGGCTATGGTGTCCACGATGATTGGATTGGGTGCAATGTGTCCAGCTACCCTGCCAGAAATGTTCATGAGTTCCTTAAGTGTGTTCACAAGTCCTTGGAAGACATTTTTACTGTCCTTGATGGAAAACCCATTAATTGAAAGTGCACTTAATGTGTTGAAGTCCAGTGAAGCACTTGGTATTTGGAGTAGTGTGAATTTAGAGCATTTATCATTTATCAACTGTATCAGTGTAACATGTTTATCTTTAAAGGCTGAAGGTAGAAGTAATAAACTTTGCTCTGTGTGGATAGACAGCTGTGACTGCTTGGTATTGAGCTCATGTTTAAGTGATTGATCCAGAAGCAAAAATTAGTAATTGCAACCGGGGTACAGGTAATTCTGTGAAATGTTGATGTCCTGAAATGTATTGTATTTGAAATATTTGCAATGCATTCACCTCAGGTTCAACAGGCAGCTTTAATTCATCTATACTTTTCAATGGTCAATCATCTTTGACTCAATGCAACATGGATACAATGTACTTCCATACACTGCAACATTCTGCAGTTTAATTATGTACAATAATTGAAATACCTGTCCTGTGCCTTATAAGATGTAAGAACATGGATAACTATGAATACTCTGATTGTAAATATTGTAACAAGCTTAATTAAAAAAAAAAAAAAAAAAAAAATATGATTGAAAAGTGTACATTTGTGAAGTTTGGTTTCCACAAAAATATTAAGGAACACAACTGTTACCAACATTGATAAGAAATGCTTCATGTGACACTGAAGACTAGAAATTTAGCAGTGCCATTACAGGAATAAATTACGTTGTAAGATATTAAAAAAAAAAAAAAAAATTCTTACTGTATTTTTGATTAAAAAAATAATCATCCTTGGTGACCATAAAAGATGCTCAAGAACAGTAAAAAGTCTTCACCAACCCCAAACTGTAAACCAGTAGTGTACACATTGTATATTCTATTTGAAATTACTTATTTAGAGTGTGCAAATATTGATATCACCATTAAGGTGTTGAAAAGATATTTTGGGTTTGAAATGGAAAGTGAAGCGAATCAACAGTTGGAACAAGTTTTTATTTAAAAAAAAAAAAGAAAAGCAAAACCACCAAGTAATATACAAATGTTGAAAATAGCTCAAACAATAACTAAAATATGACTTTCATCCAGAATAAAACCAACCAGGTAGTTAGATGGGCTTGATTTTGAAGTGGAGGCCGATGAGACTGAATACAAGGCATTTGAGATCCTGGACCAGGTAGTAGAAAACTCTGAGTCCTTCTGGGTCCCTGAAGAGCAAGAACACAAATTACCACTCTTACAATACAGAGAACAAACAGTGTAACTGCAGAGTGCAGCATTACTTGAGAGTAGAAAAGGGAATGTAATAGACTGCATGACAATACTGATTAAATGAAGAAAAAAAACTACTTTACAGTAAATCACTTAGCAGATGCATTAAGTGATTTACAAATAAGATGCATCACAAGCAATTTATCATACAAGAGCCAATAATACTTGTGGTGCTGCAATGCCAGGTATCAAGATTGAGACAGTTGTGCAGAAGTGAAAAGCAGTGAAGCAGAGACAACAAGAGATGTTTATGAACTAAAAAATAAATAAAAAATCTATGAAATATGCTTACTTGGACTGGTTGACATCAATTAAAGATCCAATTTTGGAAGTTGTGAATGAAATGTGTTCATCACCGATGACAATCTCTAGTTCCTATAAAGCACAAAGAAGAGTAATTAGGATGCGGAGAATTACACCACACATGGTGACCAATGCAAGGGTAAAATAAACAAATTAAAAAAAACGGCAAAAATATATATTCCTACAAACCTGTCGCCCAACTCTGTCTGGAGGAGGCCACAAGGCATCGTCTTCTTTTGTGATCTCACTGTCGTCAATGATTCTCTTCAACTCTTCCATCACGCTTTTATGAACATAAGCCTGAAAGAAGGGAAAATCTCTCATAAGTTACAAAGCCTACTTTTCAACAAAAAATGGCCTAACATTGAATGTATGTGACGTCAACACGCAGCTAACTTTACCTCTTTTCGGATCATGACGTCGTTCTTGTAGTTACTGTTGTTTGCATATCTCAGTTTGCCTGGATGAAAACAAAATGATCCATAAATTATATGAAAGCTTCTTATGAGAATATTTAACAGTCACTGAAATATTATACCATTAAACATTTCTTAGCAGAAATATTATTTATCAAGTCAAACAACTTAAAATATTGAAGTTGCAGTTTTAAGCAACTCAGCTGTTAACTAAAATGTTAATGTTTTTCTACACAAACAACCCCTCTACTTCACCATTACTAAACAAATGAAGCAGTAATTAGAGTTCAAACAGCTTTAGAAAAGCGTTTTCGGCCTAGTAAAAACGCAGGCACAGATATCAACAGAAAGGCTGTTAGCATATTAGCAAGCTAAGTTGGCGCCTGACTTACCGTCTGGTCTGAATTCAAATTCCAGAAATTCATGGCCGAATTTACCTTTATGGCCCACATAGTACCTCAAATAAAAGTCACTCGAGGACATATCTGTGCACGATATTTAAGTAATGTGCTTTATAGCTAAATAACCGCACGAACACTCTTGAGATGCGACCAATAATGAAACGCATGCGTACTGCAGGTCGCGGTGTGACGTCAGACATCGGTCGCACAATAATGATGCTGCGACTATGGGCCTAAAGCACATCATGACCTCCCTGAACCTGTGTTGCGTTGCTGTATTCGTTCATGTTATCTTTGTTCTATTCTAAACCATTGTGTAATTCTGTCCAGCTTGCAATAAAGTTCTTAAAAGAGAGGGATTTACTCTTTAAAGTCTTTTTTTCTGATGCAAGCAAATGTGATTACAGCACTCAGGAGGCAACGAACATGAGTACAAAAACTTTTATTTCATTAAGCTTTGCTGTCAATCACTTCGTTATACAACTTTTTGCAATTCTTTACACATGTACTTGATGATACAGTTATGGATTTATTAAACCACAGAAACACTTAAAAAAGCCAATCCGCAGCTTCAAGAGCAACGGTTCAAGATAAAGTGTTAATATTGCAGTGCCATAGAACTGCTGTTTTAAAGCCTTGCAATTGTAGTTTGTTTGGTCCAACAACACAAGCATGCAACCTTTTCTGATTTTAGTATAGTTTTGGCTTTCTTTGCATTTTGCACCCCTTTTACAAGCACCAAAACTCAAAGGCATCAATAATTGAACATAATGATACATCATGCAGAACACCATACTTTTGAAATCCCCTCCAAAGTCACCCTTCTTTGCAACAAGACAGTTCCAGGGTAGGATTTCTAATATCAACATAAATGCATAAAGGTTGTCACATATTCTGGTGAAATCAGTATTTGCTATAATTACAGACATTAGTGTGGGAGCCAAACAAATTGATTGCACATTAAACAACGCCAACAGCTTAAATCTTTGGAATCCCACAAATTTCAGTAAAAAAAACGTACTGTATTTGCATCATTTTCAGTCAAGTAGGATTACACACTGGGTGTGAAAGTTGGTAAAATAGAGATTATGACAGTTATGAAATCATGATTTTATTCAGGGCTGAACTGTGTGATTGTGTGAAAATATTGTCTGTAACGTGTACTGCATTTTAAAAGCTGGTGTTTAAATCTGTGCTAATATATCAAAAACCTTTAATGAGAGGTATGAATATCTTTGACATATATGTTCGACAGCCTGGATGTTTGAGTAACCAAGTGTTGTTTAGAAAAGTAATATTTACAGTATTTAGCTAATGTAACATTGAAAGGATTTCAACATGAAATAAAAGGAAAAGTCTAAGTTCACATACAAAAACTTTATGATGGCACAAAATTTGTTGCAGTGGTTTCAAACTGGTTCTTTTCAAGAATTTTCAAATGAACCTATGAACATGATTGAATCACACATTTGATACCCAAAACGAAACCAAGGACCAGATGTCAACAAAAGTTTTATAATAATTTATGCAATTTTGGCCAAATAAACAGCCCAGGGGTAAGAATGCCTTTGATAACCAAATAAATATTCAAGTCACAAATTTTTTTGTTTTTTTTTTGCATCTGGCCCAGATATAAATGATGACGACTCTGATAAAATGTAAATGGCATTATCCTCGAAACGATCGTTTTCAATTAAATAAATATTAACATCATTCAATAATTGATCATTTTGAATTTTTACATAGGATAGTAAATGAGTCACCCTGTATCATAGCAGCAATGCGAATGAAGCTAACCAGAAAATAAAATATAGCGAAATACAAACAATGTTAAATAAGAACAATGCATATATTAATTAACCAATGTTAAGTGAACGTTTTCAAGATCAAAGGGAAGATATATGGGGTCGTTTTACAGTCAGGGTCAAGTTTAAAGGTTGGATTGTTCAGTTTCACATCCCTGAATGATTTCAGAGCCTTAAATGTCTTCTCTCTGGCTCTAAGATGCAGGAAAACTGAGCTACAAGGGAAAATATGTATTGCATATGGAAATTACACGGCTTGGACTACAAAAACATCTGTTGAAGAACACTAAATGAACTCTTTGGTGAGTTTTGTCAAAGACTTACCAAAGTGGCATCATGGTGTATATTTTATGGGTAGCCTGGGCATATATGAAGTCACAAAACAAGTGAAATAATGGATTAAAAAAAAAAAAAAAAAAACATGGGAAAGGACGAAGAGACTGAGAATTCATTTCAAGTAAGCATCTCCATTTGTCTAAATGCCTCACACAAGTAATTAAAGAGTGTCATAAACTGAGTGTCAAATTGCATTATTATAGTCAAGGGTACAGTGCATAGTATATGAACATAAATCTCTTGACAAAGAGATCACTATTCATGCTAACACTCCACAGCAATGCTGCACAATCCACCACTGGGCTTTGTTTTAAAGCGCATGACCATGTTTAATGATGATCACCTGGCATCTCTGTAAATATTCTTGAAATACAAGATTTGTAATTCAGAAATGAGTATGAATATGTACAACAAATTTAGTTCTGCTTTATTAGCCAGATTAGTGCCCTTTCTATTTTAGAGGTGTGGTCTCTGATGTCTTCTGTATAGACTTGTTGTTTTCATTTGTAGTAACTACACCCTGAGAGGCCTGTTGTGACGTAGCAACACTGCCTGAATTGTTCAAGTGAAATGGAGGAATAAATGTTTATCCTTCTGCAAGAAACACTGATCATAGAGGGACATCATATAAATAATGCCAGAATACTAAAAACTTATTCCATCACTGTCAACCAAAAGGAAAAAAGAAGGGATTTTAAAACAACTGTTTTTGGCCTCTATCCAGTGAGGTTCTTTAAATAAATGTAGTCCTTTTGGATAGGAAAAAAGGATCAGAGATAAAAATAATAATAATTTTTAAATACATATATGTTCAATCCTCATTACCATGGAGTCATTAACATTTAATTGTCTGCATCCCCACTTTTAGTCAACAAACATACTCTTAAAGAAGAAGTACAAAAACAAAATAAAAACGCTAAAATAAATAGAGGAAATATCCATTTTGACCTTTAACAATCCCAGAACTAGAAGTTCCATTCATCTTTCTAACTCCTAAAACATCAAGTGTAGCCAATCCAAAAAACAAAAAGAAGGAAGCAGAATGAAATTAAAGGCAGTCTTTGAAATTCTGGAATTTTTTCATGATTCTTTTTGTCTTATACAGTGTTGGCTAATTAACAGAATGCACAAGCAATCCTTCTTTTCTCTTGCATCCATCCTTCACACATTCATTCTCTCCTGATGGAGGGCTGGTCAATGCGGCCTGCTGCTGGACTCTGAGGGATGCCGTTTACGAGGCGTGTTGTGGCCATTGAGGTATCCGTTCAAGCGTTTGGTCAAACCACCATTCAGAATATCCTGAATGTGTTGCACTATCAAATTTATGGCAACTAGAGAGAGAGAAATAAACATGGAAGAACATAAATCATGTTGTCTTACAAGTCTTCTTTTAGTAAAATGGTGTCAAAAGCACTAGTTTTACATGCCTGGTTTGGTCGTTAAAGAATCAGTGGTACTATAAGTAGGGAAAAGACTAAACACATTGGAATGCTTAAGATATCATGACTAGAAGTGCAGTCATGCTTGGCACCTTCAAAATTTTCCTATTTTCAAAACAATGTATATGTATATCATAAACCGTTCCAAAACAATTCCGTATCAAAATATTTGTGTCTCCTCACTTCCATGGTAAAGTCTAACATATTTGGATAAACAGATTTAAAATCTCACCCAGATTATCAGCTCCCCTTGGAATGATCACATCAGCATACTTTTTTGTCTGAAAGAAAAACAGATGAAGTTAAAAAAAAAAAAAAAAAAAAAAAACTCAAGTGAAGATAATGATCAGCAACAGCATTCCCATTGGGCAAATATTTCACCACCCGCTTCTTCTTGACCAAATGCCAGAAACATGTTCTCTTGTAAACTGAAAGACTAATATTGGCTCTGCATTTTAATAACAGTGTTTGGAAAAAAATTAATGGTGTCAATAAATGGTCTTTTTATATATTCTATATAAATAAATATTTACATTTATATATAAAAAAGGACAATTTATAATATATTTGCCAAACAGCACAACAGAGAAATTAACATGGAAAAACAAAAACCAAGTTTTTACAACTTTTTTTAGTACTTAGTTTTACTAAACAAACAAAATGTTTGTAATGAGTAAAACTGTGTCAGTGTTGTTCATAATAATGAAAGTGTAAGAATTTGCACGTTCAAAAATCTGAGGTCAGTACGACTTTTTCAAAAAATGATTTAGCAAGGATGCATTAAATCAAGTGACAGTACAGACATTTAAGACATTCCAAAATATTTCTATTTCAAATAAATGCTGTTCTTTCATTTCTATTCACCACTGAATCCACAAATTAGAATGATTTCTAAAGCATCAAAAGAAAACTGGAGTAATGGCTGTTGAAAATTCAGCTTTGGGAACACAGGGTTGTGTGTGTGTGAGAGTGTGTATTTTTATATATATATAATAATAAATAATATTCAGCTTTGCCATCACAGGAATGTATGTATGAGTGTATTTTATATAAATTAATTAAAAAATAAATCAATAAGAAACCACACACACAAATCACATATGGTAGAAAAGTGTAAAACTCACTGGCAGACAGAACTCCTCAAAGGCAGGCTTAACAAATGTTATGTATTGGTTTAGCACTTGCTCTAGGTCACGGCCTCTCTCACTGATGTCTCTCAAGACTATGGGCAGAGGGGAATGAAATAAGACGTGAATCAAACTGCATTGAAATACATCGTCCTATGACTACCACATTATGAATATTCACTGAGATCCATTGATGAAGTCCAAACACACCTCTGCGTGACAGACGTGTATCTGCATCCGTATCCACAAACAGCTTCATTTGAAACAGATCTCGGATTTCTTGCGAATAAAACATAAGAATGCCTTCAAATAAAACTACATCTGCTGGATAAACAGTGACCGTCTCTTCTTTCCTGCGAAAGGTAAGGAAAACAAAAGTGTATCAGGATGCAGGAAATACCTGAACAAACAGATTACGTGACACAAATCAAGATAAGGCCTGTTTGAAACCCTACGCTCAAGTAGCATGTAAGCAAATCAACAGCAGTTACATTTTGGCATGCATTTCTGCTACTTTCCTGCAGGCGCTGAATATGGGCTCCAAAATAAATGTGTTGCTTACACTGCTTTTGTGTGTGGTTTGAAAGTCAAATAAATACAAGCTTATCCATACATAGAAAAAATGCAATGATAATAAGTTAAAGGGATCGTTCACCCAGGAATGAAAACTACTTAGCCTCATGTCGTTCTTTAGTTAATCTTCAAAACACAAATTAAGGTATTAACTCAGAGAGGTTTCCATCCCCCTTTAAAAAAACGTCCAGGTAACAAAAACTTAGAAGATTCAAAAAGATTGTAAAATTAATCCATATCAATCAATCAAAGTCTTGTGAAGAAATACAATAGCTTTATATGATGAACAGATTTATTTTAGTCTGTTTGTGTTTCGAAAATTAACCAGAGTCTTAAGGGTTTGGAACGACACGATGGTGAGTAAATGATGGCAGAATTTACATTTTTTGCTTAACTATTCCTTTACGTTTTCCAAAATGTGGTCTGAACTGACCTTGAGTGGGTAACAAAGTCGTAGACGGGAATCTGGACAGTTCTTCCCTCCATGATATCACAAAGGGTTTTGACTATCAACTCATTATCAAATGCATCTGTGGGACACAGTAAAAGAGGATCAGGCAGACAGCACAGTTGTTGTTCTAAGGTTTCTTGATCCACAGGATGTGAGAAAACAAGAACAAGCAAAAAGGTGATAAGCCTCTTGTGCTGATGCAAAATGAGTGTGTGTGTGTGTGTGTGTGTGTGTGTGTGTGTGTGGGTGGGTGGGTGAGGGTGGCTGAGTCAGGCAAACACTCAGTCCCGACACACACACACACACACACACACACAGCTGCCAAAGTATACAGACTGCATCAACGGTCATGGTCTGAGCTGTATTCTGCTCATAATAACACACTGCAATAGGCAGGGGTATTTGGAAATACAACATAAAGAACTATAAATCAGGTCAACAAAACTAAATCTAAATAAAAAATAAAGGATATCAACATAAACATGAGCTTTTCAAACTCTTTTACCTGGGTGGTCAAAGTTAAAGTGTCCCTTTAGAGCCTTGGCCTTCTGTTCAGGAGTCAGTACCCTGTAGAAACTATCCTGACTGAGGATGGCCACCTGCCTCTGATGATGGTCGATCTTATTCTGGCCAAGAAGCTCCATAATCTTCCCACAAACTGATGACTGAAAAAAAGACAGGATTGTAGTTGAGTACATATGCTTCAATGAGTAATCTTAATTCAAACTGTAAAATAATGACAAAATGGGCATCAATTTAAGGTGAAGTGTATAATTTCTGTGGGTGGCCACTAACCAGACCAAAAGGGAACCTTTGCATTGCACCATTGCATTTGGTTCTGTTCAGATGCATCATGCACTTCGTTTTTTTTGAGAGGACACCGGTGACAGTTTTGGCACGTCTTCCAAAGACTGAGTCATGATAGTCTGGTGAAATTTTCATGAGGGCTGCGTTCAAATATATGATTTTTTATTACAATAAGCCAAGCAAAGTTAAGGTGATGGCCCTGTATTTTCATTTATGGAAAACAGCAGAATTTTTTTTTTTAAAATCGCATTTGTTTTATGGGGAAAAAAAACAAACATGAAAAAACATGAAAAAACCCATTAAACTTAACTTCAGTTTTCACTGTAATAATTATCACAATGTCTTCTGACCCAATTATATGCTTTAGAACTATGAACCAAATGAATTTAAACCATCAGCATTGGACACCATAAGGCTAAACTGCAACTTACAGTATCTCTGCGTTTGGAAGCATATTTTGCAACACAGATTCCCTAGCGCTGATCATTTTCACAAAAGGCTGACATTTATTTGAATATGTAATACACAACTCATTACATGCTAAAACTATCATTGGTAATGATATACCCCCCATAATTCAGATTCTCAAGCCGATTCAGATTCATTTTTTATTATTAATTACCACAAGATGATATTTTATAGTCACATTATTTACAACATTAGCTGCTAAAAAAAGTTACATACATATTTTTGTAGGCCATACTTTTAAAACATTACATGCATTCATTTTTTTTTTTTTGTTCCAAAAGGTTTATGTAAAGTCATTTATAAAATCTAAGAAATATAGTTAATCTAACACACTTACTGATGCTTACATCGTTAATTTCATCATGACAAACAAAGAATGAATCAAGAATTTATACAATTTTATGCTGAACAGGACTAGTAGGCTATTTAAACGTATAGGACTATGTTATGAGTATTGTCAATGGCATTTTATTAAAAAGGAATGACATAAAACAATGACATACATTAAATACAAATATCACTAAAAATGACTGAAGGAGTCCTTAAGTCCAAAATCAAAATTACACCACCCCCATTCGAGGAATAAACACAGAATTTTACGTAACAGAACTGGCTCTGTGATAGCACAACAGGACTTAGATACTGTCTTCTGTGTCTCTTCAATCCCTAAAACTTTCACAGTTACAATAAATATGCCTATTAAAATAACAAAAAGAACAAAGATTATACTCACAGGTGACACACCCTGTACAAAAAGCCACAAACCATGAGCAGTTATGAAAAACATAAGCAGGTGTTTGCTCACACTGTCACAGAGAGATTTCCGTACCTCTCTGCAGCTCGACAATGTCTAGTACACTGACTCTCTTCATAAAAAAGATATTTTCCAAAGACAGTCTACTAATGGGCCAAAAAAATCCCTCAATACTCTGTAAGAGCTGACCAATATGGAGGATGGAGGCACACTCTGATGAGAGAGAAGCAACACTAAATGCACAAGGTCTATGGTGTACCTTATAGCTGACCTAATCATGATGATATGAAAAATATTGATACTTTAGCACAGAAAGGATTCAAAAACCTCAGTAAACTTACTATCACAGTCACTTGATGTATGATATATAAACAGACTAGTGAGCTACTATTATGGAAAACTAACTCCACAAAACAACACTGCAAACCACATGCGATGAGTTCAGATCATGTTAAGTGTCAACCAAATGCCAACAAAGAGCCAAGCACAAGAAGGCCGCAGTGCAGACATATGCAACTGAATCCTGCAGAGTCTGATGAAACCCTGCTGTATCTAACCTATGTGTATGTGCTTAAATGTCTTACAAAGCTTTCCTTCACCAGCTGCAATGCTGCCTGCCAGTCGCTCAATCCATTTAAAGTATAATCCACAAACAGTTCAAGCTGTCCCAGACCCTGTATAAGAAGCTCCACACATTTACATTTAGTTATTTAGCAGATGCTTTTATCCAAAGCGACTTACAAAAGAGGACAATAGAAGCAATCAAAACCAACAAAAGAGCAACATGCAAGCGATATAACAAGTCTCGGTTAGCTTAATGCAGTACACATAGCAAGGTTTTTTTTTTTTTTGTTTTTTTTTTTTTAAGAAAAAAAGTAGATAGAATAGAAAAAAAGAATGTACACACATATAACATTTACACCAAGCAAGTATATGTTAAGCAAGAACAACCAGTGGTCTGCTTCAAGGCCTGTAATCTTTCAAAACACAATGCATTTCTGACTTAAGGCTTACGGAAATAATGCTGTCTTCTGTCACACACAAAATAATAACAGCCCAAATACAAGGACTGCATGAATTTTCTGTTGCATATAGTTTTTACTTGCCTCACAAATGTATAATAGCCAAAAAAACAATGTTTTTTATAATACCTGTACCAGGTTTTACACAAAGTTACACCAATTTGACATGCCGGGCCTTTAAACCACAATGACAATGACACTCAACCACATATTTAAATATAATGGTGCACTTTTAGTTAACACCAAGTCACCAACTGATGTGCAAGTCAAATGGACTAGCAGCATGTTGAACAATGAACAGTAAAGCAGTATTTTGCATAATTTACTGGTAACACTTTACAATAAAGTCCCATTTATTAATATTAGATAACTTCATTTGTTAACATGAACTAGCAATAGCATTTTTTAGTAAATTTAAATTTGATTTACATTACTAAAATTGTATCTATTAATATTATTTAATGGACCTGAGCTGACATGAACTAACAATGAACAGTTGTATTTTTAAAATAATATTAACTGAAATTAATAAGTACCGTAAAAAAAAAGAAAAAAGGAATTGCTCATTGTTAGTTAATTTTAGTTATTGTTTTGGCTTATAGGACCTTATTGTTAAGTGTTACCAATTTATTCATGCCACAATGCATGCTGAGAACTAGAGTTCAATTGCATGCTGAGAACTTGGTTCAATTTACACTAGCTTCACCAAAACAAACTAATTTATATTATGTAATAATTACATGTTTTCCCACTGTGTTAAAACCTTGCAGAAAAAAAAAAGAGCTGAAACACTTCTTTGCCATTTTTTGGTACAGTTTGTCCCCAAGATCCATCAACTTCCAGCCAAAGTAACCACTAATCCAGCTCACATGCTAAATGGCCTGCAGGCATAGAAAGACAATCATTTACCTTTGAATCATCAGCAGGATGCTGAGAGAGTTGTAAATCTCATAACAACCTACAGCAGGAAGGAGGAAGAAACCATTGTCCCCAGTAGTGAGTGATCTGCAGAGAGGTGGGCATCTCTCCTAGCCTGGCCTGTCACCGGCCCCTAAACTAACCTTGCAGGACAGCCAAAAAACAGCTTCTGCTGTTGCTGACTAAACATTCCCCTGTTTAATTCCCAAGTATTTTTGTGTACCCAACAAGTTAAACTGCTGTTTAGAAATGTAATGCGAATGCTACCTAAAGTGCACCTATATAGTGGATTGGGTTGTGATGTATGTTATCAACGCAAAAGCGTTTCATACTGCATTAAATATAGAAAGGAAACACTTGCTTCAGTCTATTATCTGCTTTGGTTGAGCAATTTCAGGATGTAAACAAACTGGTGTCCTTAAACAGCACACCGACAGCATAACATACTAGCACTGGACAAAACAATGAGTGTCTACATGCCCACAGGAATGACAACATACTGCTTGAGGAAATTCTAGTCAAAGCATTTTCACTGAGAAATTAGATAACACATTTCTCTCAAGCAATGTGGTAGAGAGAGAAACTTGCACACCTGACAGCTGGGAGATATAACAGTCACAACATAAGCAAACAAGATAAGCAAACAGAAACAGAAAGGAACAGACAAATTATGTACAGACATTTTAAATAATGACTAAACAGAGTGGTCAGTAAAGCATAAACTGGAAGCTTATAAATGCAACAGTGTTCCACATGATGACTTAAACTTCATCATAATTGGCCTTTGCAGCAACTATGGCCAATAATAACATAAAAATAATAAATAATATAAAGAATCTTGCACAAACACAACACTAATGCTATAAATATATGCTAAATATAAAATATTTATATTGAAAACATTGTTTTCATTTGTCATTTATTTATTTTTAGTAAAATATTTAATATTATATATATAGATGTCATAATATATAAAACATTATGAAATATATACATTTTATTAAAATAATAATTTTAAAAAAAATGTTGTTACCAACCAGGTATGGCGTGGTAACTTTAACCGTTACTTTTTAATTTATTTTTTTTAACAGTATATTATTTATTTCCTCTAAATAAACTACACGAACATATTGTCTATAAATATTTCAATAACTAAGGCAAATCAAAAACGAACTTTTCACTGAAGGAGCCGTCTTGACGCATCACTGCGTACGCACGCACGCACGCCGCCTTTACGCACGATGTGACACATTCGCTGTGCCGCTGACCCCAATAACGTTAACCAACAAAAGCTCCGCGATTACTCATCTTTATCGTTCAAATCCAGTAGTTATTCAGGTTCAACGCTAAACACACACATATATAAACTTTTATCTCGTTCTCTGATATCATAACAAGCCGTTAGCTCATGAAACAAAGAGACCGTTCTTTGTGCCTGTATCATAACTGTTATCCGAGCAGACACTAGACATCCTCCGGCGCGGACAAGGTTTTATCCACACACAACCGCAAAGTTAGATTTTCCTCACAACACGTTGTATATTTAGCTGAAGTAAAACTGTAATTAGGGTGTTCGCCAGCTGATGGGATTTGACTGAATCTGAAGGATTGTGGTGATTTACCCGGCGCAAGTCTCGTGCTCTTTTCTAACAACAAAAGACAATCGTAATTTGCCTCGACACAACAGCGCCTTATCCATAACAATCATATTACTTTTCGCAAATATACTAGATTTAGAGCATTTTAGATTAAAAAAGATAATAATATTGATTAAATGCTTATTAATTAGTTGGCAAGTCCACCGTCGCCATGCGTGGGAGCTGTCTATATCAGGAAAATGACCAACATCCTTGTTTTTAAAGGGACACATACTAACGAAGTACTTAATTTATTCTCACTGTATGTGTATAACAGTTTTAAAAATACCATGAGTAATTATTAGTTTTGTTCCATTTAAATGATTAAACTTGATTTAAAAATAAAAGAGTCAATTAGATCACTCCTTCAATGCTAGAGGTCTATATGTCCGTTTTTACATCGGACGTGTCAAACCATCTCGGGGAATAAAATAAATGTGCACACTGATGATTCCTTGACAATGAGCCACGCGGTCAGTGTGCGCTCGTCTCATCTCTCTGACAAACACAAAAACAAACCATAACTAAAATTCATGTAAGGGAAAGCAGAATGCCAACCTTGCCGCTGGCAGTGCCGCCGGCTACCCCGATGAGGAAAGGTTGCCTGACAACATGCTCATTTTCGGCTTGATTGTCCAGCTTGCTGTCGCTGTCTCCTGCCATGCTGTCAGTGCGCACACTGAGGCTCTGTACTGCTTTTACCACGGCGAGCAGCGGCGCTCCTCCTCCCCCCTTCCTTTCAATTGTGTCTAACCTTTCCTTTGGAGTGATTGTGTGTGGTTACATTTGTTAGTAGGAATTAGTAGAGCTCTCCACTCAACTATGACACATTTCCGTAGAGTTAAATTTGAAACCTTTTGTGAGGAAAAAAAAAAAAAAAAAAAAAAAAAAATTATATATATATATATTATGATAACATTGATGGTACAGTGATGGAGCATTGGCTACAACACGGCTGTTGAATATATCCATTATTATTTATAGGAAAGCAAAATGAAGTCATTTAAAGTTTAGAAATACTATATTTGGATTTTTTAAAAATCAAATCTACAAACTTTTAAACAATCACATAATACACTGTGTTTTGCCTTTATACTTAATATTTATTTTTTGTACTTAAATTGTTATATGTGACCCTTGACCACAAAACCAGTCATAAGTGTCAATTTTTCAAAACTGAGATTTATGCATCATCTGAAATCTGAATAAATACGCTTTCCATTTGATGTATGGTTTGTTAGCATAGGACGCCTTTAAAGTTGCAATGCATATTACTAATCAAAAATTAAGTTTTGATATAGTTACGGTAGGAAATTTACAAAATATCTTCATGGAACATGATCTTTACGTAATGTCTTAATGATTTTTGGCATAAACGAAAAATCAATAATTTTGACCCATACAATGTATTTTTGGTTATTGCTACAAATATACCCGTGCTATTTAAGACTGTTTTTTTTTTGGTCCAGGGTCACATATGAGAGTGAATTGTTTATAACACAATATAATGTAATAATGATATGAATATGAGGTATCATCACATTACAAAAAATAATTAATTTTAAAGGAGAGTACAGACTCACAGTCCCTACTGCCTAATTTGTGTCAGTGGATATGAAATTTTCTTTGTAACAGTTAATGGTTCAGTTAATAATACATTTAATTTATATAGTTCACTACATTGCAAGGCAATCTTAAATCCTTTTTAAAAATCATTTTTAAAAAAAAATCGCATCCTTAAAATCCACAAGCAAATCTTCATTACTATAATTTAAAAAGTTTTTTAAAATATGTTTTAATCTGTTCTTCATCATGTGGTTAACATGCCGACATATAATGGCGGGTCACTACCACTAGCAGGAGATGTGGAGTCACAAGTTCATAGCGCAACTACACTCAACACCCACGAGGAAGCCGGGCGCACATTGATGATATCATCACAGTAATGCTGACGCTGCGACAGTAGAGCTTGTGGCTCAACCGAAGTATTATCAGTCTCCTAACCGTTTTTCCATAATGAGCACAATGTTTGCAGATACGATCCTGATTGTGTTTATATCTGTTTGCACAGCATTATTAGCGGAAGGTATGTACACGCTATAGTGAAATGGAGTTTGACATGTCCGAGAGCAGTTAGCGAGTCCTTAGGAAAATGTCCTAAGCTCAGCAAATACAGGACAAACACATTAGCTCTTGTAGTGCTGGATAACAGCTCGCCTTGCTCTGTTTCTACAGGTATAACATGGGTTCTGGTGTACCGCACAGACAAATACAAGAGACTGAAGGCCGAGGTTGAAAAACAAAGTAAAAAACGTAAGTTATATCAACCAGCATGTTTGTCATTTGCATGTATTTAATACATATGACCAATAAGTAAAATTCCGTAACACGTTTCAGTGGAGAAAAAGAAAGAGACAATTACTGAATCAGCTGGGCGTCAGCAGAAGAAAAAAATTGGTAAGTGAGATTATTAAACTTATTTTTGTTTATGATTATTTATATAGATCATGATGATTATTATTATTACTATTAACAAATGGTAAAATTATTATTATTACCGACAACTAGAAAAAAATTGTTGTTAGTTTTGTTATTATTATTATTAACCATTAGTAGAATTGTAATAATTATTATTATTGTGCAACATAAACGGGGTATTACTGTAACCACAATGTTGTATTCAACAGAGAGACAAGAGGAGAAACTCAAGAACAATAACAGAGACCTGTCTATGGTATTCTAATATTTTTCTATTGCAGTTCTCAAATTTATATCACATATTTCATTATTTTGTGTTATTTCTTATTAATTCTCATAGTTAATGTGGTGAGCCTTCTAACAAGTTACACTTTGTTTTAAAATTGTACTGAAGATATTGTGATTGCAGGTCCGGATGAAATCAATGTTTGCCATTGGCTTTTGCTTCACTGCTTTGATGGGCATGTTCAATTCCATGTATGTCGACACATTCAGTGCATTCAATAATATCTTAGGCTAATAGGGGTATGATTTGCCAAAGTGACCTGAAATCACTACTTCACTTATGTTTACATTAATTTTTTCTCCATTTCAGCTTTGATGGTCGTGTTGTAGCCAAACTTCCATTCGTCCCGTTGTCATATATCCAAGGCCTCTCACACCGCAACCTCCTTGGTGAAGATTACACTGACTGTTCATTCATCTTCCTTTACATCCTGTGCACCATGTCTATTCGACAGGTAATGTTTATTTATATTAGGGCTGTGCGATATTGACAAAAAATAATATCTTAATATTTTCTGGGATTTTATCGCTAATGATAATTAGACGATATTTTGCTGAGCATTATTGTGCTGGTACCTTAAGGACTGACGTGGACAGCTGACTCCTGATATTCTTCATATTCTGTGTGGTGGTCAGTTCACACTGATAGAAATTAATATTTTCCAATAAGTATAAACCGAGTTTTACATTTTATGGGTATTTTTTACCTTTGTAAAGCCATTTTTTCTAAAAGTGTCCATTATCTTTTGAGTCAAATTCTTACATTTAATCAGTGAATTAGAATAATTAGACATTTACCAAGCAAATGAAATCAACACATAAGCTGCATCTGAAGTGGCATTTAGATGTATTTACACACTGTTCAATGCAAGACATGAATGCATTTAACCTGCAATTACAAATGCATAAATAACGTTTTGATATATTAAACATAAAACATTGAATACTGATATTTGAAAAGATGTAAAACATGAAAAAAAAAAAAAAAAGTGAAATTAAAACCGCCAATAGCTGGCTGCAAATTGCTGTTAATAAGTGAGTCATTGCGATTGAACCGAATCATTTAAATGGTTGATTCATTCAGGAACAAAACAGTATCATGTTGCTCAGAGACGCAAAACAGTGCTGTGGCTGTGTTTGGAATGATTTTTATTGTCGAAATAGAGGAAAAACGGGCAACTTTGTGTCTAAAATGTAAGTCTCTTAATTAACTTCTTGTTTATTGAACTGTTGTAAAAAAAATCAATATCACATTTGTAATCATGGTAATTTTTTGGAGAAAAACGGCACTCTTTGTGCGAAATTGATTAACTATATAAAGTGGTATAAATATATACATTTTACATATGTGACCCTGGACCACAAAACCAGTCTTAAGTCGCTGGGGTATATTTGTAGCAATAGCCAAAAATACATTGTATGGGTCAAAATTATTGATTTTTCTTTTATGCCAAAAATCATTAGGATATTAAGTAAAGATCATGTTCCATGAAGATATTTTGTAAATTTCATACTGTAAATATATCAAAATGTATTTTTTGATTAGCAATAAGCTTTGCTAAGAACTTCATTTGACAAGTTTAAAGGCGATTTTCTCTATATTTTGATTTTGTTTGCACCCTCAGATTTCAGATTTTCAAATAGTTGTATCTCGGCCAAATATTGTCCTATCATAACAAACTATACATCAATGGAAAGTTTATTTATTCAGCTTTCAGGTGATGTATAAATCTCAATTTCAAAAAATTGACCCTTATGACTGGTTTTGTGGTCCAGGGTCACATATATATACATACAAACAAGACTGTTCATTTATGTAATGCATGCCCTAACCTTTTTCACTGAATACTTGTGTTATTTCAGAATATCCAGAAGATGTTGGGTCTCGCCCCCTCCCGTGCCGCCACCAAACAGGCTGGAGGGTTTTTAGGACCTCCTCCACAAGCTGCCAAGTTTTCATGAACATTTGTAGACAGTGGGATACCTACATAAAAAGATCAGACACTCAGCTGTACATTGTGTGAACAGCACTCAGTGTGAGATTGATAGTCAGATTGTGCAGCTACCAATACCTGTGATGACCACAGAAGTCATGTGCATTGTGTCTTTTTTGTTTGTTGTTTTTTTAATCAGGCTAATTTATAACTTACATGTAGTCACACTTCTAATAGAAAATGTTCCTTGAGCAAAGATGGTTATGAATGTTAATTCAATCTGAAGCATTTCTGTAAACCTTTATGTTGCTCAGAAGGCTACAATGATTCTTTGTTGTAACTATTATAATTTTATGATTACCTACAACCAATATTAATTAATATAACTTCATATTTAGAATTTGAGATTAGTTTGATTGGTGGATTCTTAGAATGTTTATCTCTTTTTTGGATTGTCTGTAAAAGTTTTATTTAAGTTAAATAAAGGATTTTGTGAGTTTTGACCTTAAACCCTTAAGCATTTGTTCCTCTGTAGTTTTTATTATGATTATTATTTATTTATTTTATTATTTAATGTTCAAATCGCATTTTCACATGATTAAATAAATGACTAAAAAGGAGTTTTACAGTTCTTAAAAAAAGAAAAAAAAAAAGCTAAAATGATGTACATAAGGCGCAGACCAGAGTCATTGTTTTGTAATTCAGAATAAAGTTTTAGACTTCTGCAATTGTGCTGCAATTTTCCCCCACAGGACAAATATTTTGTAATATAGTCGCAGATGGTTAATCTAGAAGTAATAATGTCTGGATAGTTGTTTTGTTTAGGTAAGTATGCAAAGGGCATACATTTCATATATGCTATAGAATTGACATTCATTTCTTTGCCAAATTTAGTGCAGAAGACAAATAAAATGTGCAACTAGTGAGAGAGGGAGAGACAGAAAAACAGAGTTCTTCACAGGAACAAAAAAATAAATTATGAAGTTGAGAAGACGTCCTCCATAGTTCTCCTTTTTATGTCTCACTTAAATTCTCTTTCAAGCTGGAAAGAGCTGACATTGTTGAAATACACTCCTGTGTATTGTTTGTATTGTCTAAGGTATACAGAGTGTTTCTTTTAGAGTTCATGGTTATATAACAGTGGCAAGACAAGAATCATGCACATCAAACGGAAGATGCATTTCTGATGTTTTGCGCAGTTCTTGCCTTCTGGAACTTTGGCCAAAAATGTGTTGAAACCGGGTGTGCCTCACATGTCCTGAAAAGTGAAGCTGCGGGCTCTTTGATCGCCCCCTGGTGGCTGGCTGCAGTGCAAGTCATAAACCCCGCCCTCTCCATGTAAACGAATGGGACTTTAGTCAAAATAAAAAAATAAATTACACTTCTAATACAATTTTCAGAAATATGGTTTTGGTCATTTAAGGTAGTTGTTATCACGCTGATATATGTTCAACTGTTCGTTTTTGTGATAAGTTTCATTTTAGCTAGTAATTTGATGCTATAAAAACGGGGTGTGTCGTTATGGTTGATTGGGTCTGCGGGAGTTTGATTCCACGGCTCCACCTCACGACACTACTGCGCAGACTCGGGCTCCAAACGCATCTCTACTGCGCAGACTCGGGCTCCAAACAGATCTCTTCTGCGCAGACTCGGGCTCCAAACAGATCTCTACCAAAGACTATAGAAATACAAAGATGGTTCACTCCTATACTTATGAATGGGAGAAACTGCAACGCGCAATATGGCGGGATAGTCCCGCCTTCTAAATGAAAGAGCCAGTCGCTGATTGGTAAATTCATTGCGTCACTACAGCGGCCGTTAGAAGCTCCGGTTCCCATTGAAACCGGAGGCTAGAGCAGCCGATGCGCATGCGCACACTGCGCAGTCATAAGCGCGTTGGAACTATGCATGCGCATTGGCTGGTCTAGCCTGAAAAATAAGCTTTTTAAACGCTATTTGAGCATAAGAAACAACATTCATGGGGCAGTTCATTTCAGATTTTGTTGCTGATTTGAAATATGTAATTTAATCGCGAGTTCAGCGAGCAGTTTTTGAGATCTCCGGATTTCCCAATTCATTTAGATAGGACTTGGTCTTGTTTGAGCTGTCCGGTGGCGTTGCAAATATGGCGGCCGAGTGAACGGATTTTCCTTAAAAGGGACTTTGTCTCTACTGCGCAGACTCGGGCTCCAAACGCATCTCTACTGCGCAGACTCGGGCTCCAAACGCATCTCTACTGCGCAGACTCGGGCTCCAAACTGATCTTTACTGCGCAGACTCGGGCTCCAAACGCATCTCTACTGCGCAGACTTGGGCTCCAAACGCATCTCTACTGCGCAGACTCGGGCTCCAAACGCATCTCTACTGCGCAGACTCAGGCTCCAAACTGATCTCTACTGCGCAGACTCGGGCTCCAAACGCATCTCTACTGCGCAGACTTGGGCTCCAAACGCATCTCTACTGCGCAGACTCGGGCTCCAAACTGATCTCTACTGCGCAGACTCAGGCTCCAAACTGATCTCTACTGCGCAGACTTGGGCTCCAAACGCATCTCTACTGCGGAGACTCGGGCTCCAAATGACATAATTTTCTCAAGATGGCAATGGCCATACTGAGATCCTTTGGCTTCACTTTTCTATTCATAGCTTTCAGTCACGTGACCAGCTCGAAGACTTGGAGGGCAAAACATACATAGAACTGCAGCACAAGCGTGTCAATTTTTCATCTGTTTCCCAGCCGCAAATACTTAACGTTAGATCATCTCTCAAGGTATTTCTGAACAAAATGCAAGTTTTGGCCATTTGCAATCCATATTAAGCACCCACGGCAATATTTCAATCACAGACAGTGCGACACGTTGTAAAAACACTTAAAGTGCCGTAATATATTTAAAACGGTAATATTAAAAGATCAAATTCAGTATTCACCATATTAATGATGCATAGTTTACACAGGCAAGCAGATGAGGCCAGAATATGAACGCAATCCGCTTAACGGTTCAGTGTTTTCCTTATAATGGTTTTCTATGGGAAGCCATTTAACGTGAAACTTTGCACATGTAATATCTGCGTTTTACTAAATTATTACTTGATGCAATCTGCATAAAAATAACTGGCGGTCAGTGGAGCAAAGCTTCGTTTTGCCCTCCAGGTGGACGTTCCTATGAGGGTGTGACCTCACGTGAAAACTGTCAATAGTGGAAGGAAGTGGACAGTGTTGCCAACTAATTTTCAGGAAAAGTTGCTAAAGGCAGGTCGATTTGTTGCTAAAAGTTGCTAAATGATGTTGTGACGTCATTGGATGATTATGTCATTATGTAACCATGACGCAAATCTGCGTCATTGCGTAGAATACAAATTGAAATTACTCAAATCTCAGCAAAGAATATTATTTGAAATATGTTCATTTAGATTTGTTTGTAAAAAATAAACATTTCATATTTATTATTTGTAAAAGCAATATGAACACATTTTTTATTATATTTTTAAATAAAACATTGGATTATTGAAAAGTTACACATTTTTGAACAATTACATTTTATGTGTTCTCCAAATAACTAGTAAAACTACACGATTAACAATTACAGTTTTAAGCAGTGAATTGGTAGTAAGTTAAATGCTACACTCTAAGAAATGTCCATAAAATAGGGCACAGTGTACTTCATATGTTAATATGAAGGAATTTCCTGTATTAACTTTTCACCAGCATATTTTAAATGACACAATGCATTTAGGTAGGTAGGGAGGTAGATAGATAAATAGACAGACAGATATATTTTGATATAAGATCAACAGTGTACCTGATTAACAATTATAGAAACAAACTAACAACTAAGGTGTTTCATAAATGAACAATTATTATTTAACAAGTGCAATTAGCAACTTGATTCACATGTGATGTGTGTGTACTGCTAGGCACTGCTTAGTAACTGCTTGGTTAAGAGGAAAAATGCATGCCTTATTTATCGTCTAAGTCAATTTTCAAAAGTTGCTAAAAGTTGCCAAATACATTTAAAAAAAATAGCTAAATTTGTTGCTAGGTGCTTTTTGGAAAAAAAGTTGCTAGGGTAGTCTGAAAAGTTGCTAAATATAGCAACAAAATTGCTAAGTTGGCAACACTGGAAGTGGAGACGTGATGAGGAGCTGGCCAAGATGGCAGCGATGTAGGTGGTTGTGTGTTTGCTCTTCAGGGAAATAAAGGTGAAGTGACGATATAACCAACTGCTTTGATTGGTGATAACGCAGACATATTAAGTGAAAAAGTCATATAATTCCCTTTTGACATCTTCAAGCATGGGGAAAAAGAGGAAAGAAGAAAGTTAAACAAGCTTGGCTTGATAACATGGCGTCCAACGTGTCTGATACGGTTGATCAGTTTGAGGATTCAGCATCGGCTGCTAGTAGCACTGGACTGAAGTTTCAGTGAGATACGGAATCACAATGGTTTGACACATGTCCAGACTTTGATAATGAGGTTACTGTCTCTGCCCTTTCTAATACTTCTCAGAAGCCAGGAGTGCAAAAGTCTAAACGCGTGGAATCTAACGTTAGTGGGAACAGTAATGAGGAGGTCTTGGCTGCAATACGCGAGCTGGCTTTAAAGCACGACAAGACTTTTCAAAAGATCTCAGCGATTGAAACTACCACCGAAGCAACCTCGAAACAAATCAAAAGTCTGACAGCGACGGTGCAACAGCTTATTGTGGATGTCGGCGTTCATAAAGAGGCTCTTAATCATCTGGAATCAGAGGTCCACGCTTTGAGAAAGGAAAACAAATTATTGAAAGCAAGTGTACAGGAATGTAGCCATTACAGTTGGAGATGGTGTCTAAAGTTGCACGGCATTGCGGAAAAAGATGGAGAGGATGTCTGAAGCGTGGTACTTAACATACTAGAGAAGATCGCTCCTGGAATCGGAGACGGGCTCCAGGACAGTGTCGATGTCGCTCACCGTCTGGGACCGAAACAGGGACATGCACAGACATTTTGAGGGGCAAGGGCTCAAGTGGAAATAAAAAAAACACTTCTCATATTTATTTATTTTTTTCTAAACAAAACGTTAAACATATTAGGGGTGTGCGATATTGACAAAAAAATATCTCATTATTTTCTGGGATTTTATCGATAATGATAATTAAACGATATTTTGCTGAGTGTGTTATTGTGCTGATATCTTAAGGACTACCGTGGACAGCTGACTCCTAAAGTTTTTGATATTCTGTGGTCATCAGTTCACAGCTGTGATTCATTGTATTGCATTAATAGAAAGCCAAATAATATAAAGATTTGTAATACAAAGTATTTTTCCAAAACTAAGTTTTATTAGTGTTTTCGTGCCGTGAGGGCGGGAACATATGTGACCAGAGCCTTTGAGAAACAGAGTTGCTACACTCCCATAGGCTTCCACAGGAACTAGGAATGCGGAAGTAAAGCGTGTTATGAAGCAGCCAATAGTTCCAGCTCCCATGGGTATTTGTCGTCTTATACTGAATTTCTTCAGGAATTTCAATTACCTGTTAAACCAAGAGAATTTGCTATTGTTTTTGACGCAATTCCAAAGAGTGTGATGTTACTTTTAAAAAACTGTATCTCAGAATAAATCAGCATGGTTAATCCTTGTGGAAACATTTTCATTGAAAATGTTGATGTTTTAAGACAACAATGTAGTAATAAGATTATAAGGAATGCTCTTTGTTCTGTGTCTTTACCTGCAGCAAGGTTTTTTTGGTCTTTATTTGGTAATATCTCTTGGGTTAAAGCATGGAAACTGCCAAATAAGTTTTGTATCAATAACAAAATTAAGGAAGTGTCTTACAAAATACTAATTTATCCTGCTAAACATGTTTTGGAAAGATTTAAGCTTAACATTTTGTATACCTGTGAATTTTGTGGTCAAGAAAAAGAAACTATTTTGCATCTTTTTTTTCATTGTATTTACTGAAGATTATTTTGGAAGGATTTGGAATTCTATATTAACAGAAATTTGCAGTGTATGATAGAAATGTGTATATTTGATGTACTTTTTCATACAGAAAACGAAAATTTGAATTGTAAAGAACAACATATTATAAACTTGTTTATTTTGCTAGGAAAATTCCATATACATAAGAAGTGGGCTCAATGTAAACCAAACTTTGCACATTTTATAAATGACTTTAAATTATATGTAAATCTCTTGGAACAAACTGAAAGCACTGAAAACATGTAATGCTCTGAAAACATTGAAATTTCTGTAATTCTCTTCCTTTTTTTTCTCTAGCAGCTAATGTTTATTTGATCATGTGAATATGTAATACCTCTTGTTCTTGTGGCATTGAATAAATAAAGCATTGAAAAAAAAACAAAAAAAACCAATAGTTCCAGCACTGAAGCCCATTCATTTCAGTGTTTCTCAAGCACACTCGCCAAAAAGTTGAGGAAATTACAGCATTTTTTTGCCATTTTAACGCATTAGTTTACCTCTCGCAAATCTGACCAGTAGTTGTATTTTATGAAACGCGTTATAGTTAATGTTTATTTCTAGATAATAGGCAGTTATGCTATATTTGCAGTTAGATAACATGAGAAACACCTTAATAGCGATCATAACCAGATGCTAGTTGTCATATTTTTAAGTTTTTAGACTTTCTGCAATCTTTCTCTCCCTGTAGGAAGTTGAATGAGTTTCAGTGAAGACTGCTCATTAAAGGAATACAAGAAAGAGTTTCCCTGAATGGAGTTGGTTGCCTTGTTTTTTTTTTTTAAACGTTATTAAAAAATTTATTGGGTTAAATTCCGTATTTGCTGGCCTTTTTTAACATTCACATATATTGTCTTACATAAATGTCATAAAATACTGGGATGTGCGTAATTAATCTTTTTAAATTCAACATTTTTTTTTAAAAAAAAGCGAAACTTATAAACATTGAGTGTTTGATAATGTCTAAATATACAATGCAAAACATAAAATAAATAAATAAGCTATTACGACCAGTAAAACTCGTTACAGGAACTAGAGTAGAGCTAAATATATAATGTATATAATGCGTCGCGGCGAGATCAAAGCGTGTCGCTACTCTGTTTCTCAATGGCTCTGATGTGACGTAGCCACGCGCACTAACTAGATTGTCTTATTCTAGTGTTTATATGCCGACGAGGACTCTGAAGGACTGAACTATGAAGGACGCTGCCTCTCGGTAGGATGCAGCCTTCCGTTTGAGAAACACCCATACAAAACACTTGAACCGGAATCAACGAGACCTGCTCTGAGTGCGGGCTTGTTATGTCTGTTAACCCGAGAAAATTTCCGACGGAAACAAAAGACTAAATCACACAGTTCCCAGCACCACCCGAAATATGATCTATGACTGATGACAGCTCGGTAGGTCTGTTTTTCATACTAGAAGGACAGGTTTCAGAGGTGTTTGTTCTACGTGTCAACATTGCTTTTTAGCAACCGCGTTTGTTGTATTTCAGGTTATATTCTTCCATTAACTCTTTAAATATTACTGTATTTTTGTGTCATTTGGGCATTTGTGGTTTACATGTTTGTTAATGTGCTGTTGTTTGTACATTCAGGTCCATCTCAAATGCTCTACTACAACACAACACATTGATATAAGAAGCATTTGTGCAAGAACAATGGCAAACAAAGACAAGAGTGGTAAATATACAAAATGTTATTGAAATGGTACGTTTAAATATGCAAATGAGGCATTATATATAGACTAATTTGCTTACATTTTCAGGAATGATGTCTGAGGATTGGATAAAGCCAAGTTCAAATTCGTTTCATTTTGTTGACATATTAGATTTAAAGGTTTTTACAGTGGGGATTTTCTCTCTTTTTATGCATAGGTCAGAAAATACTGTCAAGAGCAAAAAAATGAAAATGTTATATAAAACAGGTGAATGATATATGAACAACCCCTCTGTAAAAACCTTCAGAATATAGATAGGAATAAAACTGGAAAGTTGGGTGAATATAAGTGCTATTGAAGTTGATTATATCACTGCGCTCCCTGCTCTTATCCATGCAAGGCTGCATGGATGTGTGAGGAGTTCTTGCCCAGAACAGAATCATAAAGCTAATACAAACTGTATGCTAATTTTCAATAACTTTCAGATGCTACGCAGCAAGGAACTGACCCAGGACCTGATACAAATGAGAAAAGTGAAAGTAGCAGTGAATCTGAGGAGAAACAGAAAGGTATGCTTGCACATCATATTATTAATGTTTAGAGAGTTCACGGTGGCTACATTTAGTTATTCTTTGTCATGTATCAAAAAGAATATATGCAGAGGAGATAAGTTTATGATATTTACAAATAGGACTGTGTGTTCAATCTAATTTTATTTTAAATTATGATTCTGGATTCGAGCAATTGTGAAAACAAGATCATTGGAAAAAGCAATTATTGTGCCGCATTCTGCTTTGCAGTGATACAGCTATATGTCAATGAATTAATAAATTATTTATTGAATATATTGTATTGTATGTATTGAATAAATTTTTAGTAGCTTTCAGTAGGTTGTGGAGGTGAACTACAACATAGTTGATCTTATTTTTTCTGATTGAATTTAGTTTTATATTATTTATTAAAATGTGTTTGTTGTAATGCTTTATAGTGCTGTTTACATTCAGTTATTGCACACTACACTATATATTTTTTATTTGTCTGACACAGAGAAGACGACACTATTATTGTCTTTGCTTGCTTTCCATAATAGGGTTTCCGCGGGGTCTTAAAAAGTCTTAAATTTAGTTGTATCAAATTTAAGGCCTTAAAAAGTCTTAAATTGTACAAGAAAGTCTTAATTATGATTTCAAGAGGTCTTAAATTTGGAGACGGAAAGACAAGAATTGCGATATGGCTGAATGTGACGATTAAACTTCAAAAGGCTATGATTTCATGAAATAAACATGAGCGCTGCAAGTTCAAAGTCCGGTGCTGCGCTGCTTTGTGTTCTGTCTTTCCCGGGAAAACTCTTATATTTCAGCCAAACGCGACACCTGCTGACAGAGAATGAATCAGTTAACATAGCTTAAACTAGAGTGCGTGCGATTCAGTCTATTAAAATACATTCAGACTGATCACATAATTTAAGATATGGGGGCAGAAAATGTATAGCCTATATTTATATCATTTCATATCGTTAATATTACACAAAGAGTGCCATTTTTTTTCTCCAAAAATCAGCATGATTACAAATGTGATATTGATTTTATGCAACAGTTCAATAAACAAGTTAATTTTAAGAGACTTACGTTTTAGACACCATATTGGCTGTTTTTGCTCTATTTCTACAACAAAAATAATTCCAAACACAGCCACAGCACTGTTTTGCGTCTCTGAGCAACATGACGGTGTTTCGTTCCTGAATGAATCAACCGTTTAAATGATTCGGTTCAATCGCAATGACTCACTTATTAACGCTGACTTACTGCCACCTATTGGCCGTTTTAATTTCACATTTAAAATATATTCATATTTTTAAAATAATTTCAAACATCAGTTTTCAACGTTTTATGTTTCAAATATCAAAACATGATTTATGCATTAACTGCGCAGGTTAGCATTCTATGTCCCTCTGAGCTGCATTAAAGAGTGTGTAAATACATCTAAATGCCACTTCAGATGCATTGCAAAGATAAATTTTGTTGATACTGATTTCATTTGCTTGGTAACAGCCCAAATGCAAGAATTTGACTTAAAAGATTATGCACACTTTTAGAAAAAATGGCTTAAAGGTAAAAATGCCCATAAAACTTGTTGGAAAAGACTAATTTCTATCACTGCTGTGAACTGACCACACAGAATATGAAGAAAGGAGTCACCTGTCCATGGTAATCTTTAAGATACCAGCACAATAACACACTCAGCAAAATATCGTCTAATTATCGTTATCGATAAAATCCCAGAAAATATAGAGATTCATGTTGCAACATGCACACCCCTAATTCATGTTATTTAATTTATATAATAATTTATTGATAATAATTGTTGAAATCAATATTATTAATACTTTTGATTTATCCATTTTCTTAAAAATGGTGTAAAGGCTGAAATGTAAAGTTTATCATTTTACAAAACTTTTTGTTTTTGTGAAAACTTGTATCTGAATTGTAAATTATGCTTTTTACAGTCATTTTACAGTTTAATATGGTACTATAGACATTGCGCTACCCCGCTCATGTGGTATTAATTTTATTTGTGCAGGTCTTAAAAAAGGTCTTAAAAAGTCTTAAATTTGATCTTAAAAATCCTGCAGAAACCCTGCTTAAGTGTGGTCATGTTTAAGCAGTTCTGAGGATGGAACCAGGACAGGAATCAAACAGCCACTTTTAACAAAATATCTACAACCTTTCTTCTGCTTCTACTTACAGGCCTGTCTGGTGATTCTTTGCCAGATAATGCACCTAAAGAAAAGCATGAAACACTATATACTTTTATTTGTCTGACACAGAGAAGATGACACAGATTTCTGACACACAACCTAAGAGACAGGTGGACAGAGAAGGGCAGTAAACCTGAGGGCATAAAAGAAGATATTTTGTCTTAGAATAAAATATACTCTGGCATTTGCTTGCTTTCTATAAGTGTGGTTATGCATAAGCAGTTCTGAGGTTGAAACCAGGTCAGAAGTCAGAGAGGAATCAGATTTAACAGGAGGTTGTGGCCATGCTTTTTGATTGAAACAGAATTAATGCTTGTCAAAATGGTTTCTGAACAGGGAAATATAAAGATGCAGGGATTTAGAGGTCAAGGATTAACTTTTATTTAATTTTATTTTTGTTTCACATTGTGGATTTATAATATTCAACATTCCCTTATAGACAACAGAACAGTGGCTACTTCAGTGACTACAACATCTTTAGGATTCTAATATTTGTTCTCATTATCTTTGTTTTAAATCAACACAGAATCCCCTCTTAATATCCAAAAGCCTGAAGAAGAAGAGGCAACAAGGGATATAAATGAAGAAGATGTGGAGAGGGATGAGAATGAAAAACAGGATCAAGACCAGAACCTCCGACCACAGACCGTTGTGCCAGGGAATAATAGTGAGTTGTTTTTCTCTCCTTTCTGAATGTACTAACTTATAAACAAATTACTTGTCTATTTTTGCAAAGAAGCAGATAATATTTCACTTTGCTAATTTCTTTTCTTACAGAAACATTTTGGAGTTGTGCAGCTGGTGTCATTCTGTTAGGTGTGGGCATTTGGGCATTTATGTCTAGTTCTGAACCAAACGAGTTTAATGTGGTGGACGTGTTCACTCAGGAAATGAAAAAACTTGAGACTAGCTTTCCAAATCAGCGTCCAGAGTTCTGGGAGAGTAGTCTTATTCATCTCAGGCACCACCTAAAGACTGAGAACCCCTCTGAACCTGTCAGCATGATTCTGACATCTGGACACAGAGCTGAAAGAACACTTGGTTGCCTGGCCCAATGCTTGGCCAAAGCCTTTTCCACTGCTCTTAACTCTTCAGTTCTGAATATTAATGGCACAGACAAAGCATCACAAGACAGTGATCAGGTCAAGCTGGACATTGATCATGAATTGAGAAAAGCCTTTGAGGGTAAAAAGTCTGTTGCAGTTGTCCACCGTTTTGAGGAGCTCCCTCCTGGATCCACTCTCATCTTCTACCGTTACTGTGACCATGAGAACGCGGCTTATAAAGACGTCTTCCTGGCCTTTACTGTTATGCTTGATGCAGAAGTTGAAGTGGCATCCAATGTCAGTCTGAAAAGAGTTGAGGAGATGGTTCGAGTGCACATAAAACAGAAGTTTGTCTCCTCTGACAAGTCAGCTATGTTTAATCAAATGGACGTTGAGAAACTAAGTGGACTGTGGAGCAGAATTTCACATCTCATCTTGCCAGTGGCTGCGGAAGAGAAGATTGAACAGCAGGGCTGTGAGGAATGTAATAAATAATTTTAAAGACACCTTTTTTTTTTTTTTTCCAAAAAATTACTACTTTAAATATTAGACTCATTCTTTGGATTCAAACAAAAAATATATGCATATGGGTATGTGCTGCTGTATGGATGATGGGCCTCAGTTTTCTTTGACAATAAATTATAACTTTTCAGATTAAAGGTATATTAGGATAAAATGAAGGAAGCTTCCCAATTTGTATAGCTTTTCTTTATTTCTTTTATGTAGATCTGTTTGTATCTAAATTATGTCTTACATTAAAGTTATTTTTAATCTGTAAATTTGGCTGGCCAGGGATGAACGTGTTATATTTGTTGTATGGTCGTTTTTTTTTCCTACTTCAAAGCTTTATTAGAGAAAATAAACGTGCCTTAATAAATTAATATGCTCTACTCTGCTTCCTATGACTTGTTTCTTATGGAAAACAGAAAAAGCAGGGATGAACACCAATGAATTCTGGCAAAGTACTAAAGTATTTTTCAGAAATGAAACTATTAACTGACTGATTGTCAAGTATTTCCGGGAGAGAAGTTGTGTTTCACTGAAGTCGCTCCGACGAAGACCATCATTAATGTTCTTCCGGTTTCGGCTGCACAGGAAAAATAAAAAGTTAGATAAGAAGTGGTGAGGTATAAAAAATGAACTCTAAAAAAGATGGATCTATAACTAGGAGGAGAAGCGCCAGACAGTCACTCAAACAAGGTTTGACTTTCTAATACTCTTAACGTCGCTTAAATGTACTACAACATTGTCCATTAAGAATCAAATACTATCTATCTGCAATTAATATTATTTATTGCCAAAAGAACTAATCCGCAATCCACGGCGACAATATTTATTTATATGATAACGTTAAACCTTGCAATTTTCGTACAGATTGTCTCATACGTGTGTCTGTAAGTTACCTCTAATGCTATTAATAATAGGGAGCAAAAATGTACTTCCATAGCTACTCTTTCTCTCAGTAGATTAATGTGAGCTAAAGAGTTAATAGTTTCATTCTTTTAATAATTTTAAAATGTAGTTTACATACATTTCAATAACATTTTATAAAGACTTCTTATAAGATTATTAATAACAATGTATATCTGCTAATATCTCTGTTTACTTTAAAATCAGTAGTTTTCTTGTCAAGATCATATGTGTTGGTTTCCGCTTATGCACAACAAGCAAAAATCTTAACGTTTGTTGACATATTTCTGTAAGGTAGTTACTCAGTTCCTCTTCTTTCTTAGCTTTATCTGTTGAGGATCTTTCCAGACCTCCAATAAAAAGAACGCGGAAAATGAGGGAAAATGCTGAAGATGCAGCCAGAGCTGTCAATGGATCCAAGGAGCCCAAGAGTCTCGCTAAGGAGGGTGATGGTGGTATGTGAAACTCATTTTTTTTTTAATTCTGTCTTACATTTTGTTTCTTGGGCAAAACAACTTTTGCATGTTAAGGTTTGTACTATTTTGGTTTTATTAAAGCCAACACAGAATCCCCTGATAAGAAGCAAAAGCTTGAAGAGAAGACGAGGGGTATAAATGAGAAAGGTGATGGATTAAACCAAACAGATCACACAGATGTGGAGATGAGTGAGAATAAAGACCAGGATCAAGAAATGCACTCAGATGAGGAGGCCGTGCAGGACAAGGAGTCCAGTTTGACAGGTAAGATTCTATTTGAGGAATAAGAATACGTGTTATAATATTAAATATCAAATAATATTAAACGGGGGTGTTATTTTCCTTCTGTGGGTTCCTCAGCTCAGCCTGGGACAGAAGAAACACATCCTGCCCATGTAAGGGAAGAAAATCTGGAAAGGGAGGTGTCACTCAACAGACAAAGGCCTATTCATCTAAATACTGATGTCAAAGAGAGACCCAAACCCAAAACAGAAAATTACAGACCAGTAACAAAATATGGAGGTTTGTTATCATTCATAAAATTAACTTTTGATTTACAATTAATACATACCACATTTGCAATTAAATGGGCAGGGGCTCAGTCCACCCCTGGCCCGTCCTCCATGTGCACGCCTTTGTTCACAAGTATTTTTTTCATTGCAGATTCCTCTAGTTTGGGTGCTGTTCCTCTGGAAAATCAACAAGAGGCTTATAGATTGAGAAATAGAAATATCATGAATTATCAGAATCCCATAACAGAGAAACACAAAAGTTTGTAAAACATTTTTATTGTATTTTTATAATATATACATATTACAGTAGCCATATTTGTACTGCACATTATAATGCCTAATCATGTTCTTACTGTATGTTACAATTTTTTCATTAATTTTACTTAATCCAAGGTTGTGTTCTTACTATAGATCCACCTGGTTTTAGGAGTTGGAATAGACACCCACCATGTGAACCCCAGAAGAGTTACGTCTACCCAACACTTAAATATCCCAACACAAATCAAACCGCTAAACACAAAATGACTGGTAAAAAGAAGTTTTGTTTTTGTCACTTTTATTACTATTTTACTTTTATTACTATTGTCAATTTTATTACTAAAGATATATATTCATATATATTTTAGATTAATAGTTTTGTCTTATTCCGGTAAAAAAAAATGGATAATATTTAAGAAATTGCAGATCATAATTCTTTTACTTTGTCTTCAAGAATTGAAGAGCTTGCAGAAACCAGTCACCTCAAAAGCAAATCCAGCCTCCTCCTCTAGAGGTATTTTTTGAGTCCTTCATCCATACCTTTATAATTTAAACAAACAGATTTGTCTCACATCCACAGCTTTTTGTTAATTCAGAACTTCATGTTTTTTTAGGCTTGACGTGGTATATGTGCAAGCTTCTTCAGTGGTTTCTGATACTGACAGGATTACTGGCATTGGGCTTTTTTGGGAGGAAGGTCCTACTTTCCCATTTGCCTCAAACTGATGTGGTCCATCCTAAAACAGTGGAGAAATTTGATCCAGAGTTAACAGCTCTACGAGCTCTTTTTCCCAGTCAGCGCTCAGTGTTCTGGAAGAGGAGTGGGAAACATCTTAAGATCCACCTGGAGAGGGTCAACCCAACTGAACCGGTCAGCGTAATTCTGACTGCTGGCCTTCAGGCTGAAAGGACATTGGGCTGCCTTGCTCGAAGATTAGCTGGGGTGTACTCTGCTACCCACAATGCTTCAATCTTAGAAATCAACGGGACCACCAAAAGAGCACAAGACAGTGACGGGGTCAAGCTGGAGATTGATGAAGCACTGAGGGAAGCGTTTGAAGGTGATAAACCTGCAGCTGTTGTACACCGTTTTGAGGAGCTCCCTCCTGGATCTACGCTTATATTCTATCGTTACTGTGACCACGAGAATGCAGCTTACAAGAATGTTTTCCTGGTCTTCACTGTGATGCTTTCGGTGGATGAAATAGCCCCAACGACCAGTCTAAGTGCAGTGGAGGACATGGTACATGACCATGTAAAACAGAAGTTTATTTCAGACAAATCCACTATGTTTAATCAAATGGATGTGGATAAACTGAGTGGACTGTGGAGCAGAATTTCTCACCTCATCCTGCCAGTGGCTGCAGAAGAGAAAATTGAACAGCAGGGCTGTGGGGCGTAACCTCATGGAAAATCATAAGATTGCATTACTGTATTGGGCTGGATAAGTAATTTTTTAGTTAAACTGGTCTAGTTCATGGATGTGCGGACAACATAAATGTACATAGAGGATCTTTATTCCAAAGAGGTTTTTAAAAAAATGTATTTGTTTATAAAAGTTTTATATAAATGGTTTTTGTATTCGCCTACATTTGGTTTGTTTTCTTTGATAATATGTATGTGAAGGCAGAAACGTGATCATATAATAATGCATTTGGCATTATGTAGTAAGCATTTGGCTTACGATATAAATCAGCAAATTAATTGTTGTACGTTCCTTCCCAAGGCCAGGTGTGGTAATGATTGAAGTTTTGCACTGATTTTTGAAGTTAAACTCTGAATTGTAAGCTAGGCTCTTCTAACCAATCAAAATTTTGTTTGGGTTTGGTGTTATATATTTGTGTGACTAAGATTACAATAATTAAAAGTGAGTCTATTTCTTTTCTTGTTGTATCATTTTCTTGTCCTCTGGTTAATGCATTTTTTGTCATAGTTCCTGTTTTATCATTCAAAAGTTTGGGGTGAGATTCTGATTTTTGAAATAAGTCTTTTATGCAACTAAAAAAAATAATGCTGTTTTGGTGTTAAAGATTTTTTATTTTATTATTATTATTACAATCGAAGTTGTATTTTTTATTACAATCAAAGTTGTGTTGCTTAATGTGTTTGCAAAAACCGTGTTTTTTTTAGGATTCCTTGTTGAATAGATAGCTTAAAAGAACACCATTTATTTGAAACCGCATCCAAAACCAAGTATTTGCAGTCTGGGAATCAAAAATGTTACAAAATAGTGCGTGGGTTATTCGGTGACTATATATATATATATATAGTGCCCTCCAAAAGTATTGGAACAGTAAAGACAAAATTGTCCTGTTGGCTGTGGAGTCAAGACATTTACAAATATGATTAAAAGATGAATATGAGACAAAACTACAGAATGTCACATTTTATTATTGGGTGATTCAACACATAGATGTTTTACCAGTTAAGTAGTTCAGCACTTCTAGAGTTTCATCCCGCTATCTGATGTGAGCATAAGTATTGGAACAGTTGCCTCACAGGTCTTTCTAAGTGATCAGCTGTGTCCTGTTGCTTTCATTCTTCAGATATTAAAAGCAGGGAATGTGTCGTATCAGTTATATCCATTACTTCTGCATTCGATGATGACACACACAAACCAGGATGAAGATGAGAGAGCTGACTTTGAGAGAAAAGCAAGCAATTTGGATGCTAAAAGAAAAGAGGAAGTCAATTAGAGCTATAGCTAAAACAAAGGGCATGGAGAAATCAAGAGTTTGGAAACCACCAGTGACACCAGCAACCAACAACTACCTGATCGGCTGAGAAAACAACAGTAGTTGATGACAGACAAATCATAAAAGCTGTGAAAATTAACCCTAAAAGACGTGTCTGTGAAATCACCAACAACTTCCAGAAAGCTGGGGTGATGCTCTGACAATCTACTGTCCTCAGGAGACATTGACACAGAATTACAGATGCTACACAGCAAGATGCAAACCTCTGACCAGCACCAAAAATAGAAAGGCAAGATTAGAGTTTGCAAAAAAGCACAAAGGTGAGCCAGAAGAGTTTGGAACTGTGTTTATGGACCGATGAGACAAAGATGAACCTTTATCTAAGTGATGGGAAAGCAAAAATGTGGAGAAAAAAAGCGAACTGCAAAAGATCCCAAGCATACAGCCTCATCTGTAAAGCATGGTGGAGGTGGTGTCATGGCATGGGCATGCATGGCTGTCTCTGGAACAGGCCCTCTCAACTTTACTGATGACTTAATGTATGATGACAGTAGCAGAATGAATTTGGAAGGGTACAAAACCATCTTGCCTACTAATATTCAAGAAAATGCCACCAGATTCATTGGGAAGTGCTTCATATTGCATCAGGGCAATGACCCAAAACACCCTGCCGGTTCAGTCAAGGAATTTATAAGGGCAAAGAAATGGAAAGTCTTAGATTGCCCAAGTCAATCTCCAGATTTAAATCCGATTGAACATGAATTTCACCAGCTGAAGAGGAGAGTAAAGGCAGAAACTCCCCAAAACAAGCAACAATTGGAATTGGCTGCATTAAAGGCTGGGAAAAGTATTTCAAAGGATGAGACCAAGAGTCTGGTGATGTCTGTGGGTCACAGACTCACTGCTGTGATTGTGCGCAAGGGAGCTGCAACTAAATAATAGCTTTTAATCTTTTATATCTGCCTTATGTTCAACTGTCCCAATACTTATGCTCACATCAATGAGTGGGATGAACTTTAAAAGTGCTGTTCTTTTTATTTGGTAAAACATGTATGTGTTGAAACGGCTAATAATAAAATATGACATTCTGTAGTTTTGTCTCATATTCATATTTTAATCATATTTGCAAATGTCTTGACTCCACAGACAACAGAGCAATTTTGTCTTTACTGTTCCAATACTTTTGGAGGGCACTGTATATGTATATATGTGTGTGTATGCACCATATTATAGAATGTTTGAGTTAGAGTAGTTAAACACAAAAGTAGTTTTTTATGAGTTATAGGTATTAATCAAACAAATTCTTGATTATCTGCTGTCAGCTGCACCATCCAACAGTCTGATATTTCATGACAAAAACCTCATCCGCATATCAGCTGTATTTTACCGCTACTAATGAAATGTTTGAGGTTTCCCTTTTCTCACGTCAACGCATACAATAAATAGCTAACTGGCACCATCTTGCGACAGAATACTTATAATGGGCTTCAGTGGTAATTTCAGCATGTACAAACCCCAGTTCCTGAAAAGTTGGGAGGTTTTGTGAAATGCCATAAAATCAAGAATATGTAATTTGTTAATTCTCTTGAACCTTTATTTAATTGTCTACAGTACAAAGGAAAAAAATGACAGTAAGCTAAATGACAGCACTTTTCTGAAATACTCCTGAGCACATGTGGCTATATTTAACACTGCAGCATGATGGTTTCTCATGCAATGCCATCTGAGGGCTCAAAGGTCATGCACATTCACCTGAGGTTTCCTGCCTTGCCCTACATAGTCTTGTGTAGCCAGACCTTCAGACTGACGGCAGAAGTTCAGCCATCAGTCTGTGGGCGTGACGTCCGAGGCTGGGACTATGCCCTACATAGACTGAGATTTCTCTGGATTCCCTGAATCTTTTCTCAATATTATATATGGTAGTTAGTGAAAGACCTAAATTCTTTGTGATTTTGGATTGAGAAATGTGATTTTTGATTTGACACTTCTCTTATGAAATTTGGCACGAAGCCATGATCCAGCTTTGCAGGCAAAGACTGAGATGCTCCTTTCATACCCAAAACCTGATAACCTCACCTATCACCAATTCATCTGCTACTGTGAACTGTTTCAAAACAGTAATTTGGATATTCTATAACCTTTTCACTTTTATTTTGCCTCTGTCCCAACTTTTTTGGAGTGTGTTGCAGCCATCAAAATCAAAATTTGTTTATATTTACAAAATGCATGTTAGTTGGTCAGTGAAAACGTTGAAAATCTTTTCTTTGTACTTTTGTCAATTAAATAAAAGTTACAGAGAATTAATAAGTCACATATTCTTGATTTTATTGCATTTTACAAAACGCCCCAACTTTTTTGGAATTGGGGTTGTATTGAGAACACAAATACATGGTAGATGAAAGCATAAGCAAACTTTTCAAGTTATAGAAACACACACACACACACTGAAGGGTGAGTGCAAATTGATTATGGTTCTGCTGGTGACATGACTCAACACTGTCATGTACTGTAAATGCCCCAGGAAAAAGATTCATAACGAGATATCTACAAGTTCAAAGTTCTTGTAAGCACAGTTTCACTGTTTTATAGAAACAGTTCAGGTCTGATGTTTTATTTGAATTGTTGCCAGTTAAGTACGGAACTGGGGTTTCCCCCAATCAATACATTTTGATTGCTGATAGATGAGAGACACATCAGGAAATATAACATATTATTCAAAAGGTTCAGTTTATTTATTTATTTTTTTTATTGCAGTATTGCATGATTGGAATTGCATAAATGTTTTGATTTCAAAACACTGAAACAGACACAACCTCAGAAACAATTTATGGGGTGATGATCTTTGTATGAATATATTTATTTTGTTATAAAATATTTGGTGAATTTAACAACTGTATTCCTTCACTTAGCTTACAAAAACAAAAAAAGAACGACAATAAAAAAATTACAATAATAAAAAAGCATCTACAAATACATACAAACACATACACAAATTAATATTGTACAATGCTATTTTGAACCAATAATCATAAAAAAGCAGTTGAAAGATGATGTGCATATTTCAGCTACTTATCTGATTCCAATATAATAAATCTGACTCCATTAAAGTTATTATTCATGTACCTTTGAAGGATTACTGATGTACTAGACCTGTAAAAAGTTGCATCCATATTTTCTTAGCCCTAAAAAACCAAAAGAATCTGCAGATGTTCCTTCAACAAGTTTACATTTTTACACAGGAGTGACCAAAAACACTCCTGTCATGAGTGCAGCTGTAAACATCACATTTAACACTGAAAAGATGATGAACATAAACAACCATGGGGATATCTGCAAATAAAAAGAAAAGAGGTTTAATGTGTGATATTTAAGGTAATAATACTGCTGGTAGTGTAGTTAGTGAGTTCCTAAGATGTTGAGGATGTTGATGTTGAAGATCTGGTGCCATAAAGTATGTATGTAGTTGCTATAAACTGTGAAGTTTATTTTATAGTCAAATACATGTGTAATAAGCAGCTTAAGTGAACATGGAATGTACACAGATATAAGATATGAAGATGTTAAGTTCACTTACCCTCTTTTCCAAAATACGATTCAGTTTTTCTGCAGACATACAAATGCAAACAAATGAGACTGTATGGCCATTAATAAAACACAAGGCAATGTAGGATGAAATTGAATAATCCATCTCTATTGATCTTTTTTTACTGTGAAAACCAGTTCTGGGGCATGCATAAGGAAGTACACACAACTGGGTGTGACTGATAACACATAAATTCTTTAAAAGTCCATAAAGTCTGTTTATAAGGTTTGTGTGTTAATCTCACTAGTGCCTACCAAGGAGTTGGTACCAAGGATACTTACTTCTGAGTTCTCCTCTTGACTGGTATTTTCTCATTTTTTCAAAGCAAATTGAGCCAAGATAAAGGATGAACTCCCAAATAACATAAGCTCCCATTAATATTGGCAGCCAGAGCTCTTTAAAGCACCATATTCCAAAGAATACTGCGGTTGCTGCAGTACAAATAGAAAATAAGAGTATTATAATCTAACTATTCCTAATTACGTAAATCTGAATTAGCTTTTATTAGTTTGATTGAGATTTTATATGAATATTTACACCTACACCAATTTCCAAAAATAATGGAAAAGTTAATATATACTACAAACAACATTTTTACAAAATACTTGAATGCACTATTAAAGAACACAAAAAACTGAACCTTACTTGTAATGACAGTATTCATTAGGTCAACCATTATGAGGGCGCAGACCCAACACTTCCTTCTGTGAGTCAAAGTTTTAGACCATTAAATTCAAAACAATCTTTTTAAACATTCTTACATCTAAGTGTATAGATTCTTTCAAACTAAGTTCATTCGAATCTCTCTTGTTCTTGCTGAATGAGTGAGACTGTAATAGACCATAATCAGGTTAAACGCCATACTGAATTTAACATGGTTGAAAA